>CM060833.1:46647500-47847500 GCA_030762175.1 Metallyticus violacea | reverse complement strand
ATTTCACTGAAAGGGAAAGAATAAAATGCTCAATTGTATATCGTGATAGTGTGAGAACTCAGAAAGGGATGTATGATTTGTTTATCAGATGAATATGAATAAAAGCATAACACAATCCAAAGTGTCAAAACTGTAAAGAAGCTCAATGTAACGGGAAGCTTGAAGAACAAGAGAAAATCCGGAAGGCGAACATCTGTTCTCAGTGATGAAAATGTCCTTAATTTGTTACTGTCAGTCCATGAAAACCCACACTCGACCACGAAGCAATTAGCAAGGGATTTCACTTTTGTTTGTAATTTAATCAAATTTATTAAATTGAACACATTCATAATTCTACGAAATTAAGTGAAGACGATTTTGATCAAAGAAAACTTTAAGGGAACTCCAGTTCGGAAACTCCTAAATCGCAGATTTTAAGCCAAAACGTTTTTCTTAGTTTGCAGGAGGTATGACAATAGTACAGGACGAAATGCGGGTGTACAAAGTAAGGAGTAATGAAAGCTGATGGCATGAGTATTGCATTTGTTTCGTCAACGCATGTGGATTAATCACGACGCCCCACTCGTGACACCTCAATCAAACACGATTCCTGAAAAGTGAATAGGAAGAGGAATGCTGTTTGGTGGCCCGATCTCACCCAACTTCATGCGAAAAGTCTTACTTATGAGACACCTGTAGAGACTGAAGAGGTTCTCTTGGCAAGATTCCTAGCTGTTTGTGGCATCGTGAGAATGACTTCGGGGTTATTCGAGCGGATACGACATAACAACTGCGAGGTCGCAATGGGAGACGCCAATTTGAACAAGTGTTGTAAATGTTTTTGCAGTTTGTGAAAGTAATGCCGGTTAATTACGTCTACAAACAAAGATTCGTCAGTTTATGTATGCAAATTGTTCCTTAATTGTTCCTTCACACAAGCCATATATAAATTAGCCCCTATACAGTGCGACATAAGCACCAGTCACCTCTCAAGGAATTAATATCTCATAGCAGAAAACATTTAGGGAGGTATCCGAGATGTATATAATCAGATGAGAGAGGTTCATGGTTGCGTGCTTGGGGGAGAACACATAAGCTCAGTTGTTAGAGCGTCAATCCAGAAGGCCGAATATTCGTGACTCGGCCGTGATTCGAATGTTTCAAGTCTGATTCTTCATTTATAAGTTTTCTCATTCCATCTTCATAGATATTCCAAAGTTATTTTGGCGTATAACGTGCGACTCAGGGGTTTCCTATCTCAAATCGATGTACTACTTGTTCTTCTCTATTATCCCTAAAGCATGTATCATAACGAAAACACCCGGTATGCATATTTTATAAAGAGACAGAAAAAAGATTCTACAGGTATCATCTAGATTCCACGACAAAGGAAAAGAAAAGATAAACCTTTAAAGTATATGAGAAATAGCGGGGCACACGAGAAGAACAAAGAAATTTTACAGTCGATGTATTCGACTGTAAGGTGGCCAACATTTGGAGGAGGAAAACGAGGAGAAAAGAAGGAATGTGTTATATCAACCTTTAAAAACTGTTTCTAAAGCGATGTATGTAAAATAACTATTTATGGAGTGCTGAGGCTCCAATTCTTCTGGAAAGTTTCAATGCTTTCTGCTAAATCAAATAAATCCAGGACCCACGTTTCATTAAAATAAAATAACCAAAAAGGATATATTATTAGATATATTTTGAAAATAGGTAACATGTTACATGCTATTTATTTAAATACTATTATTACTACTATTAAATTGAGGAAAATTTATATAATTATCAAACTTACTAAAATAATATTGCAGTAACAAAGGCTTTTATAAAATATGAAGCTCTTTTTGATGTGATGGATATAAAATGTACATTAAAGTAGAACGACTTAACTAATTTTCATGAAATAGACTTCGCACACCTAGTAAGCACAAGTACAACCATAACAAATTACTTCAAATGAACGTAGCAACAAAGGAAGAAAAAGACCAAAGATTTTGTAAAGTGTTGCAGGGAAGGTTTGGGAAACCGATGCAGCAATACACAAAATAACATATAATGGCAATATATCTACAGCTATCAAATCTATGAACAACATCAAACAGTAACATCCAAAAATTTTAAAGACTATATGCAAGTTTAGCTAGAATAGTAACAGAATTGTGGAATATTTGTCCAAAGCCATTAACACTACACGAAACAGATGTCACCTTTTAAGTATGAAAGGGAGGCAAAACATTTCAATAAACTCAGAAGTTGAAAAAAAAAAAAAAAAAAAAAACAAACAAAATAAAATCTCTCAATATTTTAATAAGCTAGAAGCACTAAGTTTGCTTGAACATTCATAACCCCCTCCCCATTTAGGCGCATAGATCTCTCTTGCTAATTGAAATTACAATAACCACATATCTATTAAGTTGAAAATGATGTTTTTGTGCCAACACGCATATCTCACACCTTTTAAGATTAATTCTTGTTAAATACTATAATTTCTCTTTTTGTGTTGTCTTTAAGTGTTTCCAGCGAATGCGCAGGGGCAGCTTTTAGGGAAGAGGCACGTAAGGCCGGGCTCCTACCTCTTAGTTTCCTCCCTTATTTCTTAAACGTTAAAATTTGGCTTTACTAATCTCAAGAATTAATTCGCAATTTAGATAATGTTGCTATATATTGACGATTTCTCCGTGGGCTGTTGTTTCTCCATTCCACACTGAGTAAGAAAATGTCTCGTACTGAAGGCGAGGTTGAGAGTGTGACGTCATGATTACCATAGCTACGAGTGAAGGTCCTTTACCCATTCCCAGCTCGTGAAGGCATGCCACAAAGTGATAGTTCAGAGTACAGGAACTTCATCGCACTTTATTTATAATCGGTGCTTTTATTGATAATTCCAATGTGGTTGTGTATTAAGTATATGTAATATGTATATATTTTTATTGAATGAAAATGGACAAACCTTAGTTCTAGTGAATTTAATAGTAAATGTATAATTAGTTTGTTGGAACTTTATTTTCAAGAAGAACGGAGTTCTAGAGGAATGAGCCTTTAAGATGAGAACGACCTATACCAAAATTATCACAAGTAATATCACAAGAGTTATATTTATTAGGACTATTTTACGAACAAAACAAGAATTTAATTATAATTCCCGAAATATTGTAATAATTGTACAGTTGTATTATGTATACTTAACCTTTTCAAGTCAACTAGTAACAGACGAATATCGAATGTCAGTAATGCCAATGTAAAAGAGTCAAATACAGTTTGAGAGTATTTCATGAATAGAATAAGAATAAAAGTAACATATATTTGAAATTTGGGCAGGGATTATTAACAATTGTATAAAATATTATACTTATTTATGAAACCTGAGAATGAAATAGACGAAAATTGGCTATTACAGTCGTTACCGTTCGATTTACTAATACTAACTGAGAAAATCAATAGAGATGTTTTATTATTTTGAGTAACATGATTATTAAGATTTATGGTAGCTTAGGCAGAAATTGTTACATAATTTATAAAATGATTTCAGACTATTTGGCTGAATACTCAAAAACAATTACTTGAGTGAATACACGTTAAGTTAGTTAAATTTGCAATTACTGATAACACAGAAAAGTAGTTAGTGATGCGTGCGCAGGAATTATATAGTATAGGTATAGAGTTGTCTACACTGATCACAAGACAATTGAACGTGCGTGATAAAACGATTTTGATAATTTTTTCGAAAATTTTGTTTCGTTTCATTGGTCGATTTTAAGATGACGTCACATAAGTGAAATAGTCATTGATACCAGAAGGATAGAGGTAAAAGCCCCTGGTACCATAATCATAAATGGCTGTGTGAAAGCGCTTCTAAGGGTAAATTATTTTCCCGGCTTTGCATTGTGCTAAACAGTTAAAACTTATGGTTCTCTGAAGGGTATGATAACTTACAAAACCTATCCAGGTCATGAGTAGGCTTGAAGAAAGTAAACAGCACATACATTTTTTCTTGCTTTTAAACAAAATGTCAACATCTATGACTTACTTACTTAACGAGCATAGATACTTTTGGGGATATTCAGAATATTTGCTGCCATTTAGGACATTGCTTTTCTTTTACTTAGAGCTCTTACAGAGTCAATAAATTAAGTATTAACTGATAAAACATTGTAGTTGCGTGAATTTATTAGAATTTTGTAGGACTCGTTTCGCTCTTTTCCCCCCCTCCCTAGCCTCATCACTATGAAATCATGAACCACCTCTGCTCATGCAGTTTGTTCTGATACAAATTCCCCATAAATAGAAATTGCATACGGTAAGATCTGTGGATGTCTCTGGCCTTAATCCCTTACTAATGACCCAATTCTGAAAAATATCCTCAATTAAATCTAAAATATAAGGAAAAATCAGTTGTATGCGCTGTAGCGGAGTCTTACTGAAAAAAAGTTTGTATTCCATGTCCGATAGTTCTTCGAAGAATGTTATATGTTCCTTCTGTATCTCTGTGCTTTCACTGTATTTTCACAAGATTTAGAATTTATAATTCTGTAACCATGTCTAAGAACGTTATATTTGCTAGGTATCTGTTCTTAGTGCTCACAAAAGTAAAAAAACTTTCAAGCCTTTTATTATAACGTGATAATAATGATACTCCATTTATAGGGTGTGTGCTTGCAGCATGACAGTGTACCACCGCATTTCTCACAACATTTCCGGTATCTCCTCTGTACATGAGGGTAGGTCCATAAATTTCCGACCTAACCATCTTCTAGGTACGATAAAGACAAACTGTATTTTACTTTTCAATATAGTTATTCTTTATTGCAATACACTCTCACAACTTTGGATTAAAATTTCAACCCCCCCCCCGTAAAAAATAGTCTAAAGTCTTGTCTGAAAAATGGACATAAACAGCATCCATCACTTCTTCACCACACTTAGCTTTCCTTCCTCGAAGGTCCTTCTTGAGTTCTGAGAAGAGGAATTAATCACTGGGATCTAGATCTGGGCTGTAGGGTGCATCGTCGACCTCCTTGAAGCCACTTCTTTGCAACAAGAGCTGTGTGCACAGGCGTGTTGTCGTGAAGAAGGCTCACACCACCACCCTGCTTTCCTCGCCTTTTGATGGAAGCACGTAGTCCGTGCAGTGGACCAGCATTGTATTCCCCATTTACTTTGGTGTTCCTCTCCTTGAAGTCAATGAAGAATATTCCTTCATAATCCCAAAAGATTGTGGCCATGATCTTCTAGGTTGATTGAGTGACCTTGGTTGGCCTTTAGAGGCGGTGCTTCGCCAGGTTTATGCCATTCCATTGATTCTCTTTTGGGCAAGAGATAATAGTAGAGGACCATAGTTTCATTCCCTGCAACAATGGTTTGCAGAATTTCTCTCTCGTTGCCACCACGGCAGAGCTCCAAAAATGTCTGACAACAGATGACTAGTTGTTGCTTTTGGACTGAGGAAAGAAGTTCAGGCACCCATCTTGCAATTACCTTACTCATATTTAAATCTTCGTGAATAATTCGAAGGACTGTTGTTTTAGAAAGTTCCAACCTTGCTACTACTCTATAGCTTTGAGCCGCCAGTCTTCCATAATTTCTCCTTCCACAAGAGCGATGTTTTCAGGAATGAGCATTTCCATGGACCAACCTGCACTCTCTTCGTCTTGAATGCTTTCTCGACCCATTCGAAAAAGTTTGGCCCATTCTTTTACGGTAGAATATGAGGGGGATGCTTCCCCATATACATGGTCTAATCGCTGTTTAATTTAATTTGAAGTAAATCCTTTTGTGAAGAACTTGATAACAGCTTCATATTCAATTTTGAACATATCAAAATCTTCTACATATAGCCTTCTTCACGCAACTGCATCTGAACAACTGAACACTGCGGAGCGGAAGTTACAGCTGCAATTATTTACTGAATAGATAAGGTATGACACCAGATAATGGTTTTGTCAAGGCGATAATCCTTATCGGCGAGGCCAGAAACTTATGCGCCTACTCTTGTATATAATTAGATCGTTCGGAAGGACAGTTTCAATAAACTGTCCTGCTTATGCATCCGACTTATCACTATGAGATATTTTTTCCTGTGGGATTGTTCCAGTGATATCTGTGATGAAGCTGCTCTTAGACGTTTTGAACCATTAATGTAATGAGTAGTGATAGCAGTTAAGTTAAAAAGCATTAGCTCAAGGCAAATAATAAAACGAATAAAGATTTGTAAAATAAAGGATATTACCTATCAATTGGAGTACTTTCGATCATGGGTGTCGTATATGAAAGTAAAATTTTATATTGATCGCTTGCACCACATCTAAAAATCACCAAGATTGTGAGGCGTATATAAATCGAATTAATTAAAACTGCGATAGCAAACATTTTGGTGTATATAATTAAGAAATAATTCAGCAAGGGAAAATAAGTAACAATTATATTAATATTTCGGGTTGTTGAGATTTTCCTTAGTTTTACTTAGCCCATTTTAAGCCGGCTAGTATTTCTTTGCATGGATTCACTTTTATCACTTATCTTCATTTCGTGTCTGGGTCTTTTGTCTTTGTGATGTAATTGAGTTGGCTCTGACATAGGACTAATATTCATTATGGGAGCCTCTCAGTATGCACCCTGTGTTCGTCCAGAGTCAATAATTCATTTCTGGGCATGGGTATCTTAAGTCTCAGGGGGCGTAAATCCACAAACGTAGGAGGATTATTACAACGAAAGAAGAAATAGGCACATATTTGGGGTACCGAGTTTAAATTTTATTTTATAACATTTGGAATTTTAACTCTCTGAAACACGAAAACATTTTTTTTTTTTTTTTTTTGCTAAACAAACGATACCTATTTTGTTATTTTTTATTCCTTCAACCCACGATAATTTCTCTTCTGTCAACACACATTTGATATATCTCTCTCAATGTGCGCGTATGTTTTAGTGTTTGTTTTGTATATGACCGGACGGATTCATTCTCTCTTTTTTTTCAGTTTAAGCGCACACGCCTTTTCGAGGAATCTATCGAGTAATTTGACAATGAACACACTAGAGACCGTTTTCAATGAAACAGTAAACCTTTCTTACTCAGTATTTTATTTGATGCTCTTCTGATTTCTAAGATATTCTGGGCATTCAGATCAATAACCTAACGTTGGGAGGTTATCTTAAAGACGGAGTTTATCGAAATTGGCCATGAGAAAATGACTGTTTGAAGAACAACATTATGGAAATGAATGAAATTGCCTAAGGAATACTTTGGAGCGAAGTTTAGGGATATGTTTACAGAAGAAGGGTCGTTTACAGTATGTGCTTTGAGGGTAAACGATTCTTCCAGAGATATTTTACATTTATAAAAAACTGCATGTTTTTAGATGTCATTAAACAGAAATAGGACCGATATATAAAACTACATAATTTATTGAAGCGCCCTGTATAAGACAAATGAAGCGTTCCTCAACAATGAACTCCTGTCTGTGCTTCATGTTTCTATAGTACGCTTTGAAAAAATTACAATTCCATTAGCAACAGTGTGTTAGATGATGATTTACATAAGTACCAAGTTTAAGAAGGTTTCGTCACTAGCTGATTATACTTCCCTTGTTAGTTACCATGTAAAATATGTCACATATTTTAAGCTAAACCACGGCGCTATTTCATCCTGTGTCTTGCCACTAACCCGTGGCGATTAAGATGTCATTCTTTAATGGTGCCCGCAGATCTTCTACGCCTCTTCTGTTGTGGAATAATAACGAGAAAGAAAGAAGACAAGAACTCCCGTTGCTGAGACGTACCGCTAGAAGGCTCCACTGATGGGGCTTCCTCCGCTACGCCCGTTCCCCTCCTCCTTATAACGAAGCCAACCAGGCAGCAAGGTTACCTGTATAGATGCCATGCAGATGGCTCTGGTAGGATCTCCAGATCCTCAGGGATGTGAGGATAATGACGAGGATGCGTGGACTACTTCTTATTGAACTAATTTGTGACGCCCCGTTATGTATAAAACCACCCTCAAGCAGTACGGGCTCTAGAGTGGAAGATAGATATTCATACGCTAGCAATGGAGGGAAAAAAAGGGAGACATTGAACCAGAATCAATATGACGTTGCCCACGCGTCATCACTGAGGAGGAATTGTAATCATTATTGTTGTCATTGTTATTTTTTCCCTCCCTCAGACTTCCAGTCCTGTCTCAAGTTGTTTGGCAAATCATTTTTCTATCTCACAGGAGTTTGGAAACATTAGAGTGCAAATATGAAAAGTCTTAGAAAAAAAAATAACTGCAAAGATAATAACCACCCTTTTGCTTCATTAAAATAAACAGTGAATATGTGGAATTGCTTACAGCACGCAAGATATTATCACAAGATATTTTTATATAACTGAGTTTATCTAGGAATTCTGAACATCCAGTGGTGTTTATTTGGAATTTCACAAATAAAATTAGAATAAAAAGATCATTGATAAAATTTACTCACAAAATAATAACAGTAAAATTTTTAAACTGAAATTTATGAATATCGTGAGCTCGAAATAGATGAACGTCGATTACTACATTCGTTTTACTCACTAATGCCAACTGAGAAAAAACAAAACAGAAATTTAATAAGCTATTTCACTTATTTTTTAAATTATTATCATTATCAACAACAATAATAATAACAATATAGGAGTATATTTTCATAATTCCAGCTTGTTTTTTATATATGATACGAGAGTCAAATGGCTGGAAGGGTTATATTTCCCTGTAACCATTTTGTGGTATAATTGTTGGTTGTTACGATCAATTACTAAACCACTACCTTCACAACTAAAGCAAGATCCTCTAACGGTCTGATCTATCATACGATTGTGCTTGAGAAAGTTTACTACCTTCGGCTTTCTCCGCTATCGTTCGGGAGAGACGGACTCAGCTGCTCCGAGAATTTCGCTACGGCTAAGGGTATGTTTTCCATTCACATATTCCGCCATTATTTAAAAACTACACTAAAATACACAAATAAGTGCAGATATGCTGCACAGATATTTCAAATGAAATAAAATAAATAAACATACATAACCAGAAACCACTCCAAAAACCTCTGTCACTTAAAAGTCAATACAGCACTTGAGTGTGGTTTACTTATACAAAGTACCAGGACTACTTATTTGAGTAAACCGAAATTCCCTGTTAATTTCTATATTATAAAAATATGGCCTCCTTTAGTTCTGTATAAAATAAAGTATGCACGTTGCCATACAGAAACAAAAGCAGATTTTGCTACTTTATAATAATACTAATAAAATACTGCTATATATTTGTTATATTAGGGGGCGATGCCAATAGAAGTAAAAACCCATAAGATATATAGCCTTTTTCTTAATCCTGGACCCTCTATGCATCTTGAGGCAAAGATGTGGCGTACACATCTCTTGATGTACTTTCACGGGAAAATGTCGCACGTAATCAAATCAGATTCCCTTAGAATAGGGTGATCGTACATCTCGTAAAAACGGAATTTTCTCTTATTTAGTCCTAGTGCTATGTGTTCCGTTCGTTTTTATCGTTATTGCGTGTTTGTACTTTTTATTGGATGTTAAGTTTTTCTATTGACATTGAGTTGCTTATGGATAAAATATTTCAGAATTTCTATATTTACACCAAGTAGAATAAACAGTTTCCATAAAATAATGGAAATAGGATATTTCAGGTAGCGTAAAATAATGTGGTTATCTTTGCTTCCAGTTGTGAATAAGATTGTTGGTCTAGGACTGAAATATTAAATGAGTCGTGAATAAGGTATGGTTATATATATTTTACAGGCATCATTCTTCGCGCTAAATTTTTACTTCATAGTATTTTTATAGCTTAATGCGTAATGTACAAATGTAACCAGTTTCATTGTTGTCACTTTGTTTCCCGCTTATGACAGGCGCGCAAGTTGAGACATGTTCAGTTCCGCCTGCAAAATGGAAAGGACACGCGATGAATAACAATATGCTGCTCTGAAATTCTGATTTGTCTCAAAAAATCTTCAGCTGAGGCCTATGAAATGTTAGAAGAGGCATATAAAGAGTTTGTTTTTCTATATATAGCACATCTTGAAGATGATTTAACATGCTTAAAGACAGGAGGAAATCAATTTCAAAGGAAAGCGAACCCGGGCTCCAATTTGTGCCCTAACGGAAGAAAATGTTAACACCGCTACTGTCATGTGAGAGAAGATTATCGAATAGCATTAAGAACACTTTCTGAAATTCTGAATATTTGACTGGATGCCACTTACTTTTTAGCAACTAAAAAGTTGCACATGAGATGTGTTTGTGCACGGTGGGTCCCAAGATTGCTGATTTCCCGACAAAAGGACATTTGCCTGAGATTTGCATGCAGTTGAAGATGATGTTACAGGGAGATGCGAGTTTCTTTCAAATGTAATCACTATTGATGAAATCTGGCTACATCCTGAGAGTAAACACCAAAGCTCTGTGTGGAAGTCTCCATCGTCGTCATCATCATCATCAAAACCAGCAAAGATGATTGCGTTTTCTGAGAAAGTCATGGTCATATCATTTTTTGATATTAAAAGAATGGTTTACCAGCATGTCATATCTATACACACAAATGTAACTGGACAATACTTCAGAAATGTCCTAACAGCTCTGCAAGGCTTTCATTTTCATGTAAAAAGCTGAATGTAGCTGCACAATAATGCACGGCCGCACATATTGTTGCTGAATATCTCACAAAGACAAATATGAAGTGCGCCCCTCATCCTCCTTATAGTCTAGATCTAGCCCCACGTGATTTTTTCATTTTCCCCAAATTGAAGATAACCTTCATGAGGAGTGTTTTCTAGAAGCAGTGATGACGGCTGCAGAGGAATTCTGAAGGACCTGTCAAAACTAATTCCTGTTTGTCTTTGAAGACGGGCAGAAAAGCTGAAACAGGCGAATTGCATCCAAAGAGGACTACTAATTATGAGTATGAGTAAAAGTGCTCGTATGCTGTCAAAAATATATATTATATTTATTGAATAGTCTATTTTGTCTTTCAAATAGTCTTGAAATCATTTCTCAACAACTATCATTCTTTACTATGGCATCATTTTATCTGAAGTCAACAGAATATTCTCCGGAGTAATAATGAAAATTGAAAAATAACTATTTTTTCACCCAAAGCAGTAAAAAAAAAAAAAAAAAAAAAAAAAATAGAAGTTCTTCAAAGATATATACTTGTATAAGAAAACTGAAACTATTATTTAAAATGAAGTGAATTATTTCAGATAGTAATGTCTTTAATGAAATATATTTTAGGTTTAATTATACTTTTTTTAGAAAAGTTAGTGTATGACTTACCACTGGATTAAGTTGAAAAATTGACTAACTTAAGAAGTTTTAGAATAGACAGGAAAATACTGATCGACGTCGATCAAGATGAAGTCAACCATATGAATAAACTGTGAACACTAATAACAATGAATGGAAGAAATAAATTGCTAAAAATGACGCAAAACTTTTTAGGTGGTCCAGGAAAGAGAGATACACTACAAAAACATATTGATAGTAGTTGAATTTGTTATAATAAACTGAAGAACAACGTAGAAAAAAGTATATCACATATGCAAACAGGTGAAAAGAACCGTATCAACTGTGAAGGTAATGATTGTGACAAAAGAATGCCTCTTGCATAACGTGTATTCAGCTCGCAAGACAAACCATTTTTGGAAGAAACAATTTATTCAGACAATTATATTTATGTTAATTATACTTTGAAAATACATTTTAATTATGAATTTAAAATGAAAAAAAATCGGTAATTGTTTAATAGCATGCCAAAATGTTAAAGGAAAATGGAATGAAAAGAAAAGCAGACCTGAGCGAGGTCACAATTTGCCATGGCAATGAAACATACCAATAACTGTCGATTGAGTAGCCCTACAGAGCGGCGACGATTTACCCATAAACAATAAGATCTCTGAAGGCCGTGACACTGGTTCTCAAGCTAGTTTTTGGAATAAAACTGATACATAAATGTTCAGATAAAGGACACAGTGAGATCACAAATAAATCTCGAGGAGTGCCATGTGGTTTGTTCTTGTCAAATCTTTCTTTGCGCTGTGGTTGTGCGAGCGCGACAGAAGTGATATTCAAGCTGTTGGTGATTTTTCGGACGGTAATTAGTCAGTCTTGCTAAAGTAAACTTCCAAGCACTTCCTCGGAACTCCTGTAAATGGTAAAGTTGATACACAATACTCTCTCATTGTCATGTGTCTAATTAATTTTAACTATGGCTCTCTCCTTTAGTTCCACTCCCGTATCCCCCCTTCCTCGCCCTTCTGCCGCCCCACAGCCCATTGTGCTGAAGAATCGCCGACAGCTGTATATTAATGAGGCCCGTGCACACAGTTAGTTAATGAATCGCTGCAGAGATCATTAAAAAATACAAAAAACTACACAACAATAGAGGAAATCCGAAAAATTTTAGTTTTTTGGTGTACCAAAAGTTAGGAAACTCCTGCTCGTTAGATTCTGATCCTTGTTGTAAACCCAGCATGCTGCTTTGTGCTGTCGCGTATCAAATGAGTCAACTCTTTACTACAGTAACGCTTTCATGTGGTACAGTCTCTTATAAAAACACTGTCACAGAACAACAGAGTTTCTGCATTTGCAGACGTAATCCTTAAGACAAGACTATGAGGCAAATTAATACGTTTTAAAGGATTAAAACGCCTGTGGCATCTATCCACTTATTTAGAAATACTATCCTTTTAAGATACGGAAGAAAAAAAAAAGAGGAAAAAGAAAATAAGTTTGACTCCAGTAAAACTGGAACCCATATCTTTTCTTATATAAACCTCTTTAATTAAACAAGCTTACCAAAAGAACAATACATATTCCTTCTACTACTATCATCGCACTTGTGAAGTAAGTTTTAGTGCCGTTCAAAAAGCACTTGTACGTTTTATTTATAATATTTTTACCAATTCATCATTTATAAAAAAAAATAATACTCATTGGGTGCTAGATCTAGGCTGTAGAGTGAATTTTGGACCACCTGAAAGACATGGCTCTTCACTGCATCCTGCACAAGAAATATATAGACGGAAGTACTTCCCAAACTGAGCTTCATGGAACACAATTGCTCTGGGAACTACCTCCTAGTGCCCCATGAAGAGATTTGACGTCCTCGATAGAGTGCGAGGTTTTAAAAAGAAAACCAAATTTTAGATACGATTTTGACAGATTCTCAATGATACAGGGACTTAATGAAGATTTAGATTCAGACATACCCGGGGATATTTTAAATGAGTTTCAAGATCACCTATAACTTTGTTTCATAGAATTGTTAGGGGCTGAGGAGGATACTTTGCTACTTCAGCCTTTTTCAACGGCTAACCGTTCCGGACCTTGACATGTTTCCAGACAGAACATCTGGACGCTGGTGGAGTGCCTCGCCCCATACCCCAAGGAGTTCGAGCACCTCAGTAAGTCCGCTTCCATACCAACCGCAGCATATACTTTTCCAAAGCGCAAATCACCGTCACGCCGCGCAAGTTCACCTCGCCCTGGCACTTTCGACCCTGTACCAGAGTCAATAAATAAGGTGATATGAAATGGAGAGCAAAAATTCGTGAAAAGAAAAGGTTCATTCCAGTATTCGCCTAAGCGACCAGGGGAAACCACGAAAAAAAAAAAAAAAATCCAAGGTCAGGATAGTCAGCTCTAAGGTAAGTCCCAGACCTCCCGAAGGAGAGTCCAAGCAATACCGCCTGAGCCATCATGTGCGGTTAAGTTTGCTAAAGAGTTTCACATTATTTTCCGGAAGAACTGTTAAAAAACGACAACCTGGTTGCAAAGTTGATGATTAACATCAGACTGTATCATAAAAACAAGAAAGTTCAAATAAGAAGCCTTTATCTGAATTTTATGTCAGTTAAAAGACGCATTTAAACTTTATCCTTTGCAAGCATTTAATTATGTGATTCAGTGTTCTCTGCTTATACAGATTTTAAAACAAAATACAGATCACGTCTTGATCATCGTTTTCACTATAATAGCGATTTTACGGTCCCAGTGTCATCTTTTGTTTTGAAACTTTAAAAATACTTTTAAGCGACAGGTATTCGTAGTATATGGTGTCTATGCACCACCAGAATACATTTTATATATCTCATACATATATTTTAGAATAAATTCAGCTTACTTTGAGGAATATGTAGACTTGTAGTGTGTGCTTTTAGTTCCTGCGTTTCATTTTATAAAAATATTAAATATTAAAAACCTCAATAGTTTATGGGCATGGTTATGTTCCTTTCCTTACCTAACTCGCAGTAAAGAAAATTATTCATGCATTTTTTTTTCACTACAGTCAAGTACAAAAGCATGCACTTTCATTTGTTTTTCTTTTTTGGTTGTTCTGAGAAAAAAAATGGTACCTTTTTAAAAATATGCAATGCAAAAAAAAAATTCCTCTTTTTTACTTACTTTTATGGCTCTGAAATACATGTTTTCCTTTACAATCTCATGAAAAAGCATTAAAATGTTCAATATAGTGTGTAACCAATATGTGCAAATTTTCAACTTTCTACCTTCAGTAGTTTCGGAGTAAAAGGAACATTAACATTTAAACATCGATTTGAGAAAACTGTGATTAAAAAAAAGAAAATAATTTTCCTACCTACATAAATACATTCTCGTTACCATCATTGTTGAACTCTTTCTCCCTGCTGTTGGCTCTTGCTCCCTTTGTACTGGGCAGGATAAATTGTGGCGTTGTCAATGCGACGAAATGCTGCCTCTAATACTTTTAGACTCATTTCACTGAATACGAGCAATCTGTGTGAAAAATCATTATCACTGCATCATACACACTACACATATTTTGTCCCAAAAACACTGCCCTAAGCACACGATCCAAAATATAGTTGTTGAACTTTCATTTGGTTCTGCACATAACTATGTAGGCATTTGCTTAGGAGGTTTACATCACTTAATTCTCTGTAAGTGTTCATGTTTTATTGGTCTCCAGATGCTGCATCTTTCTGGAAACCAAACTATGGGTCCAGTACCTTGGAGCACAGCTGATACCGAAGATTCTCATCCGTTGAACCCTCATAAAAAGTATTGCCCCAATTGTTGCTTTCATCTTTTCAATGTCACCCACCCAACTCATAATAAGTGTCTGCAATTTATAAATCTGAGCATCCGTTAACCAACTTACACCATCTAGATTTTCCCCTCATACAATTTTGGCCCCTTCATTACTTCCTTCCCATTTTTCTCAACTTCTTTTCACCGTTCTAGTGTTTCAATTTTAACACTAACACCGCATGATTTACTGTCACACACTGTTTTACACGCTTTAGAGTCTCCGCCTCCTAAGAATTTTGTGTATCTCACACCACGCTCACACCACTTTTCCCCCTCAAAATCCATATCACACTTGTGTCCCATGCATTATTTGGCTACTACAAATTTTACAGTGATTCGGCAGAATTTCCTCTCTATAACTTTACCTGTAACAACACCATGGCGAGATAAATGTCCTCTTCTAAATTACAGACTAAATAATTAGGTCTATGTACATCTTTGACTTCTGTGGCTGCACTTATACTGGAACCTTTGGCAATTTCTTTCAAGTTCCTTTTAAGAAACTCTGTATACAGAGTGAACTTCGAAGATGCTGGTGAAATATTTAGAATGCCACACAACAAGTAACCACTTTTATTTACCTTTGCCTATGTAGAGCAGGTCATAGACAAGCCTTACATTAATGTCATAGTACCTATGCCTGGTACATTCCGATGTTCTTGTACCAAATTACATTTCATAACACAGTCCTCTTCTTCTATTAATCTTTTCTTCTATATAGAGTGATTCAGCTGATTTGTAATTTTCACAAACTACACGTTTAGATATAAAGTTAGGAAGTAAACTGACAGTAATAATATAATTATCATTAACACTACTTTCATTGCTAATATATTTACACTATTTAAGTCACTCTCCTGGTTGTAACTGCGTTTTTTCTTTGAAGAGCTAACCAAAGTTTCAGTACAGGTTTTTAACACTATGTTCTTTTTAGATATGTACTGATTTCCACGGAATTTATGTTTCTTTAAAACACTATTACTTAGACACTGTAGACAATTATTCATAAAGTTCAACATTTTACTAACACCATAAATAACTTTCTTTTCACACACAATACAAACTTTGTTTTCATCAGGCAGCCATGAAACAAAGCAGCATCACAATACTACAGTGCAGCCAACATCTTTGACACAAAATTTACCCCATGTTTCTATCATAGAGCAAAATTTACCGGAGTTTCTATCATCTCAGAAAACAGAAACTCATTAAAACTGAAAAGGAGCTGTGGCAAGAAGTATCAAGCTGATTTAAAAGACTGGGCTGTGCATTTAAAACCTCGTTTAAATATCTAAAATTGTTGTAATGCACCAAAAGGTATATCTAAAACCATAAACTTCAGAAATTTTTATGATAAAATCTAAAAATATCATTTTTCATCATTTTAGAATATCCTGTCCCCAAGTACCAGATCTATGACAGTATATTAAAGATTAACAACGCTTGCTTTGAGCTCGTTTTAAAATATATTGTCATGCTTAGTTTTTTTTAATTTTTGTATAGTATTAAGTGAAAAAGAGTATAAATAAAAAATATTAATGAAGTAAAGTATATTTCATATGCCTAAAGACCTAAATTAAATGTTTACCTTCCACCATTAAATAGTAGGTTCATGTGCTAAGTGGAAATTAGTACTACGTGATGAAATTTTCTTAAGAAAAGCGCTCTTTGCCCTAAAATGTCTGAGAACCGCTGACTTGGAGAAATTTCATGAAGCAGGCGACACAATAGCACAGCATTTCCACTGTATGCTCCTTTATGATTTCAAGTAGTTTGTGTAAAAGAGAAGAATTTACGGGAGAATTCCTTTTCAATCTGAATAATTCCCCAACAATCCCAAAGGATTTTTTCATAATTTTAGTGGAATTATTGATTTTTAATTTACTTAATGTTTCACCACATTTCATCAAATGCCCCTCACGAAAGTTCAGAAGAAATATACAGTTTTTATCCTATATTACAATGGATTACACTATTTCTCTCTGGCAAATCTCTAAAAACTTGCAAGAATAGTTTACACAAATATTCATCTGAACTTGTAATGAGAAGCATCAGGTGAATATAACAGAAAGCTCGAATCTCGCTGAGATATCTTTGAGTTTCAGTTGCCTTTCATTGTGTAGTTCAAGTGAGATGTCTTATTAAACACTTCCATCCGCGCTCCTCTCTCCTCTTAGGCCTGTACCTTCACAGTGAAGAACTTGACTCAACAGAAACTAAGTGTCAAGTGTTTCCAGCTGCTTATGTGACATGTGCAGAATCTGACACCCAGCCATCGCACAGAGATTGCTATCTGTCATTTATGGAGTTTTAAAATTGCTGCTACATACATACATGAAGCTTTTGATAATTACGTCATAGACTACTAAACACTGTATTGGTTGTTTCCAAACAATCAATCATCTCATCTTTAGATCGCTTTGAAGTATGTATTTCGCGCAAAATATTACCTGGTATATCTATATTTATTTCAGTAACTTATAAATAACAGAATGATGAAGTATTTTGAAAATGTTTTTGGAACAGAAAGAATATTAAAATGTAAAGATAAAAGGTTCAACATAAATCTGATGTTATGGCCCATTCAGTTAATTCTATAAGAGATGATAGTATCACGTGCTTGGGTTTCTGAAATGTTCAATGACTCCTGTAATTAGAAATAACTCCAATTCTGCACCTTTTTTTATTTGAGTTAGGGGTCGGAAGAGCGCTACTGTCTACCAAGCTGTCAGCCATCAAGGTTGCATAATGCATTAGCAGGTAGCGGCTTGTAGTTCATTTGAAGGAAGCTTTGTCAGCGAGTGGTAATACTCCGTGCTTTCACTGTGTGTAAATCCTGTGCTAATGTTCTTAATTAGTTATGCATGTACGTAAATATTTTCTTGAAGAACGAGTGCTTGCCGAGAAGTGTAATATGATTCGCAAGAAAATATCCTAGTTGCACGTAGAGAAACTGCTCGCCAAACTTGTTACAAAGTTATGAAAAACAGAATCTCTCATTGACAAGAAACATGCTCCCACTGCTTGTTTTCATGAAAGAAAAGTACATGCTAGCATGTATTGTTGCTGAGGGGCATCGTTTTCAACATCTCTTATAACACATATTAAAGCTTCTTACGCATTATCAGTTTTAAATATATTATGTTTTAATGCTTTTAGATATAAAAATACTAAAATTAAAATTTCCGTATTTTTGTTACCAAAAATAACAAAGTTTTAAAAATTCAAAGGAAATATAAAATTTTTATCTTTAATCTCCAAAACTAATATTTTATTTAAACTGGCGATTCTATCTCCCCGCTTGCTACAGTCACTAAAAGACGACCTGTAACTTAATTAACCTCATCATACATAAGAAAGACAATTTATAATCATCCGTACTGTTGCTGACTGTGCTTTTATGTGGAAGGACAGAATAATTTACTTAATTATTAGTTTCCTTTATTACTGCAGATATGCCACTAACCGAAATTCATCGAGGGTTTTTCATTCAATTTGGGATTTTTTTAATTTAATTTTAATTTTAATTCTGCAATACTTACATCCTGATATCTTGGTTCTACATCAGGACGTAATACTCCAGATTTCATTTATTTATTCCTCTTATATCTTTCAATACAATTTAAATTACAATTAAATTTTACAGATTTTAAAATCTACACTACTAATACTATGACTAAACAAAATTAAAACTTCAAAAACAAAACCGGTACTGGAATCCAGCACTACGGCTATTTACTATGACTTATAATAACATCTACAATTGCAACTGGTACCCAGTAGCAATGATTACATTTAAACTTTATTAATTTACAATTATTATCCAATTTACTCTATGCGTCTTCATTTCTGCTAACGCTCGGTATCCGGGCTGCTCCCCACTGGAATTCCTGGCAACAGAACCTGGACATCAGTGGAGTTGCTGCCGGTCTCAAGCAACAGCTATACTGGACCATGGTGTGTTGACAGTGTAGTTTCCTTCGCTTCTCTCCTTGTCTTGACCTCTGTCTACTTCTTCTCTCAACTGCTTCGTTTCCGCCCGAAAACTGCCATTATTCCTTTCTTCTGTCAGTTCTGCTCTCTTCTTCTTATTCAAATTGGGTGTTATCTTCTTTATCATCTTTTTCTTCAATTAATTCTAGTTGTAAATATCTTTCTTGCCTTTCCCTGATTCTCTCAGGGGAATATACCATTTCTGGCCTTTGGATTTTTTCTCTTGTTTGTTTTTTGCCGTTTTTATACTCTTCTGCCATTTTGCATGATATTTTATTTGTTAGCTCGTTCAATGCCCTAAAATCATCTTCGTCTCTCATGATGTTCCAGATGTGTTTCCCAGCAAGTAGTCGTCTTTCCTCTGCTACAAATGACTGGTATTTAGGGCATTCAAATGAGACATGTTCCGGTGTATCGATTACGTTACAGTCCGTACATGTATTATTTGCTTGTAATTTAAATCTTTGCAAATATGAGCAATATGGACCATGGCCTGTTACATAATGCACTAAGCCCTTATTGGGATGAATGTGCTTAAATAGTAATCTTTCCTTTATGGATGGAAATATTTCATGCACTCTTCTACCTTCTTTTATTTCATCCCATTCTCGGTGCCATATTTGTAATAAAGAATCTTTGATTTCTTTTTTATTCCTACACTTTTTACCAACAATGTCCATTATTTTTGAGTTATTTTGTTTTTTAAGCCAATAAGAGGCTGCTCTTAATCGAACTAGATAGTCAATTGGCCATATACCCAATATTACTAGTAGTCCCATTGTTGGAGAAGTGGAAAATGCCCCTGTACATCTCAATAAAATATTTCTTTGGGAGCTTCTTAAAGTACGTGTAAAATGAACCTCGCGTGCCTTTTCCCCCCAAACTCCTCCTCCATAGTTTAATATGACTGCAAAGATGCTATTGTGATAGATTTTTATTCCGTTAGTATGTACATTAAAATATCTTTGTCCAATATTGGCTAACTTGAACATAACTTTTTCTGCTCTAGTTCTTGTGTTTTCTACATGTTTCTTAAAATTTAGTTTTTCATCCAAATATATACCTAGATATTTATTTACTGCTTGTCTCTTAATATTTTTATTGTTAATTTTAATACTCGGATTTCTGTTTAAGTTTCCTTTTAAAAACATATATGATGATTTGTGAGGAGCAATTTCCAATTTTGCTTTTATGCACCAATTGTTTACATGATCAGTTATTATATTTGATCTCTTTTCAATTTCCTCTCTATTATTTCCTTCTATTATTATTAGTAAGTCATCTGCATATGCGATAATATCTTTTATACTGTTTAATCCTTCTATTTTTTCTATTAGAGATTCCAAAAATATGTCCCATAATATCGGCCCTAAAATTGATCCCTGTGGACATCCTTTGGTAATTTCCTTTGTAATGATCTGGTTTGCACCCTTAACGTACACTCTTCTATTTTTACAATAATCTATTAACGAATTATAGATGCATTTTGGATATTTCTTTTTCCTTAAAATTTGAAACAGTACTGGCCACCATAAATTATCAAACGCCCCCGCAATATCGAAAAATATTGCTATTACGTATTTTTTATTTTTTATTTCAATTTGGGATTATTGATTTAATTAAATACTAAATAATGAAAGTGTCACTAACATCGTTTACGGAGCATTTCTTTTACCATCTCGAATATCAGCATAGCCTATTCATTATGAGTTTTTGATGCCTAAAAAGTGATTATCGTTTATGAATCAGATTTTTCCTAATCTCACTAATCATTGTTTGCCTCAACTTTGCGCTTTTTGTTTACATAAAAAAACAAATTTCTTGGACTTTTTCTGAAACACATGCCTGTTTACTTGTTCATTTTCTTTTGATTTGATTTATTTACGGACGCTCTTTAACATCTCAGGTCATCAGCGTATCATTCAATTGAGGACATGAAACGACCGACAAATTTTGGTAAGAGACCTCTTTTTTTAGGTTCGAGGTTCTTTTACGTGCCTAGACGTACGACACAGGACCCATAGCTCTACTTCCCTTCCAAAGGAAGCCATACTTAGGATTTTACGTCCGAAAAAATCCGTCGATCCTGGCCGGTTTTAAACCCGCGATCTTGGGTTTAGGAGGCAAGTATGATATTACTACACCACCAGGACCGACTTTACTCTTTCAAAGTCCACTGTTTCAGGTTATTTCTTTATGGTAAAACCAGTCAACAAACTGTCAAATTCACTCGAACGTCAATAAAACACTTAATTTGTTCATTCAATTCCTAATAAATAAATAAATTAAGTTGGTTTTTATAAATGACTATATTAATAAAGTAGATTTTTTGTTTCCCTTTCGAACTTCTAAATTTTTAAGGAATATCTTAATAACCATAATGAAGTATTTTACGTACATCAATGCGATATGAAAATGAGAAAACTAAGTAATTTGGAAGATAAAAGCTCCTATATCCATTACATATTAGGTACACACACTTTTTACATATTTACAGAGCTTTCATTCCAGAACTTGCCTGTCTCAATAACTACACATTTAAAATTAATTTAAGAAATAACACACTAATTAAAATATTGAGGAAACTATAAAAGCAATATTGATTTCTTTTTAATTCACCTTCATTCACAATCACTCTCAATTTTAAATTTCAAATGACATTCCTACCTTTTGACACTTAGATTTTAAAACGGATTCAATTGTTTTACATTTTTGATTTTCTATCATTTCCGCATCCCTAACTATTATTTGTGTTTGCATTTGTACAGAATAAGAATGTCAGTTAGTTGTAACATGACAATACAAGTTAACTTGTGTTAACATTACAGTTTTACTAAATGTGCTTCATTGCTAGTTAAACATTAATTCAATCTATTTCGAAAATCCTTGCAGTCATTTCGGAATATTTCCTAATTAGCCTTCTTAAATTCATAGGTTATTTTATTCTCGAGTTCTTCAACATTCTTAGACAGGAATGCAAACAGCAATAACGATCTTGTTTGTTAGGCAACGATAGAAAATTAAAAAATGTGATATTCTTTATAATTTAAGTATCTGAATGGCATCATCTGATTAACATGCTCAGGTTCTCATAGATACAGCCTTTATGTCAATCAACTGAACAAGAATAAAGTATGTTAATTGCAGGTTTCCACTTGTGCTAAGTGTTTCTCTCTATTATTTTTTCTATTTAAACCGGTTAAACAATAAATATACTTATTATTGTTCCCATTATTATAAGGCATGAGTTTTGTTGAGATTATTGACAATGTTAATGTTATACAGTATCTGTAATAGAGACTACGTTTCTTTATTGTGTTTGACTTCGTGTGCGAAGTGCGAAGGAATATTATAACCCAGAAAACAGGCTCTAAAAGGAGATGCGTCTTTCGCCTCATTTATTTAATTTATTTATAGATGACATTTTAGCAGATATATGTGAAGCTGACCTGAGTATGGTGCAACCATTTTACATCATAAAATTCCAGGACTCTTGTAGGATGGGTTGTACTCAATTTCAGTGACAGGGCTACAGAGATGCATTGACTGAATGGGGGTTTATTGCACTACCTGGGGTCTCAAGTTTAAATTAAAGGCGGTTACTTTTAAATTCCGCTCGGTTTTCAGTAAGGAAGAGTCGTGGTATTATCAGGGGGAAGAAATCAAAATGTTAAAAGCCTCATATATTTAGGTATAAACTTAACAATGAACAGCAAATAGTCAAGGGACATTGACTACTCCAAAGGAAAAGCAAGGAGATAGCTGGGGGAGCTGTTCACTTCAATGACGAGGGTCTGGAAATGTCTGTCAGCACTTTATAAAAAGTGTACAATGCAAACATAAGACATGGCGCGAAAATGTGAAGGTGGGAGCGAGTAGAACATCTACGACACATTCAAACAAGTTTTCTGAAAGAATTTAATGGTTAAAAGGAGCGTGGCAAATTATGCGGTGAGAAAATAGTTTGGCAGTTTTTGTGACACCATATTATTTTTTTTTTTAAATCATGGCCATCAAATACTAGTTAGACTTAATTAAACTTCATTTACCATCAGGAACAATTGAAAACCTTATATATACTTTCCTTCCCAATTTTACTTTTGTTCTGATTGTAATACTAGTTTGTTCGAACACTCAGCTACACTGCCTACCTATCAATATCAATTAATCTCCTTCTATCCTTCCTGCAAATATTTCTTCTATTTCTAACTCCTATTTCTCACACCCAACCCTTTCCTATTCTTTCCAAATCCCTTTTATATTGTAGGTACTCCGTTTCCGGTTTCAAGTACAATGACAGGAGAAGACAGAACGGCAGTGGTCTGGCTGCGCCTCGCGAGATGGAAAGTGCAGAAAATAACGAATGACAGGGGAAAGAATGTGTCCTGTTTGGTAAAAAGGAAAATTGGCACATATTCTTGCAGAATGTGAAGTTACACAGTGCTGGAGGTCGCAGGTTCTCTCCGAATAGTTTGTGAGGTCGAGAAGGTGTGGGGCGGTATGCCTAAATTTTGAATCATAAAATTTGCAGGATCTATATAACTTTATTAAGAAGATAAGACTGGCAGAGAAAATCTCTGGCCACTCTCTATTTAGTGTCCTTTAATAATGAATTTAAAATATTTATAAATTGCATAATTTTCCCTCATGGTTCGGGGAGGGGGTCATTTCCTAAACATTTTAGTATATGACTTAGCGTTTGTATATATATATTTGATTGATTTATTTACGGACGCTCTTTAACATCTCAGGTCATCAGCGTCCCATTGAACTCAGGGTGTGAAACGGCCGACAAATTTTGCTCAGAGGCCTCTCTTTCAGCCTTGAGGTTCTTTTTCGTGCCGTAAATGTACGACACGGGACCCACGGCTTTACTTCCCTTCCGAAGGAAGCCATACTTAGGATTTTTACGCCCGAAAAAATCCTTCAGTCCTGACCGGGTTCGAACCCGCGTTCTTGGATATATATATATATCTGTGTGTGTGTGTGTGTGTGTGTGTGTGTGTGTGTGTGTATAATTCTGTGTTTTTTTTTCCTTCAACATTTCTCATGTATAAATAGGAACACGAAAGGTCTGGCTAGACCCGTGCGGTAGATAAGTAGTTAATTTGTGTGTGTGCTAACCCATTATTGAAATGAATATACCCCTTCCACATTACTACTACGGTTGACGGCAGACTTATCACCAAGAAGGCGATCGGCTTTTGTTAACTGTACACGCAAACTCTTCATTTACAGATATATGACAGAAAAATATAAAGTTAGTTTAGTGCAGTGAAGGTTGAAACTGAGTGAATTCAACTGAAAATTGAACGTTCACGACTCAATAGTGCAATGTAGGCTTTTAGAAAAGGGTCGAACAGCAAGACCTGTAAATAAACAATTCTTAAGGGTCTAAATAAAGAACAGACAATTAACTGAACGAGAAGATAAGATATAGAAACCTGACTGGTAAGGGTTGTAGGAAAGTTTTTTCTTCAATAAAACCTAGTTTTTCGTGCAGTGTAGAACATGTAGGGAGGTCAGCCAAAGGGAAATCTTCCCTAAGCATATCTTCCAAACAAGATGTTTCGAGAATGTTTTTCTTTTAGTGACATTAATTCTTTGGTTTCCTGTGAAGGGATGAAGCACAGTGAGAAGTATTTGCTAATAAAGGAAAAAACAATGTTGCCTAAGCTGCAGAAATTACATCATGAAGCAGCAAGAACGCGTCAGCTGTTACGCTTCCAAGAAGGTGATAAATCTCATGAAACAATCTGGGATTCAAGTATTTGGTTATGACTTAATTCATATGTGTTTCTACGACTAAAATATTTTGTTTTAGCAACGCTAGCCTAACTTAAAGTGAGTCACATCTGTTTACAGAACATTATACTATAATCTTGACTTCTTTTGTTCATCGTTGATTTACCTGTCACGTAGCAGCGGTGTCATAATGTATGTGAGTCACATCTGTTTACAGAACATCATACTATACATTACTGTTGTTTTTCGGTCCAACTTTGTAATATATTAAATAGATATCTATTGTGAAAGTGTGTATACATTTTTGGCAACCTTGGTATATGTTAAACATTTTCACAAATAGCATAACTCTTTCAAAAATAATTTTATATCATCATACTAGAACCTTATAAATAGATTTCTTACCAGAGACTTAATGTTACAATTGATCGAATTTGAGAGCAAAGTATTACATTAGCGTAATTAAAAAAGCACCAAAGCTAAGTAAATTAGATTTTAACAGGCTTAAGACTAAAATAAATTATTACTCCTAAAACTTTCTATGTTTCATTTACTATTATGTTATGTAAATATTAATAATATTTACACGATTGTTTTATGTGTCAATATATTTATTTGAATATGGTACTATTGTATTAAATATACTACTTATTTGCATTTCAGGTACTATGTTGTTTTATTACTACTGTGATATTTTTGGGGTGGGATATTCGAATTCTCGATTGCCACGAATCTACAAAAATAAAGTTAAAAAACTGGAATATTTGCGCTCTTTTCATCATTCGAATCTTTGAACACATAATCTAAAATTATTAAAAACTTCATAAAACTTTATAAAATAGTCCATTAGAGGCTTTCACTAACAAATACATTTTATAAATAGCATTTTATAATTTGATATACTCTACAGCAATTCAAATCAACTTTAGGTTCAGTACAGACTTTTAAATTGATTTTCTTGCATCTCTAAAAAAGGTGCCATGAGTATGAATGAATTAGTTTGATCCACATGATTCCCAATTAAAGGAAGTGCATTTTTGAGCAAAGAAGACCCTGAACACTGGCCATTGACATTTCTGAACTTAGTATTTTGCCAGCTCAGACAATTATATACGGTTATAAAAACAAAGTAAAAGAGATAATAATTAAAAGTCATCAACTGAGCAACAAGAATTTTCAGCATATAAAAGTAATATTCTCAGTTGATGACCCACCTATCAGTAATATGAAATGTTACAGTTTGTCTCCTGAAGAAGAAATAAAATGCCAACATAACACAAAAACCACCTTTACACACATCTTTAAATACTAGAAGGATAACAAAAATCTCAGCATTTAAGGAAACTCCCTTAATAATCCTTAATCACACCATTATTGAAAGTAATGTCAGGAACATTATTCAGCATATCATACATGATAGCTGATTAAAAATGAATTAGTGTACACACAGAGCGATGTCGGATGCTAGTGTTTTAAATAACTTTTTCCAGCAAACTTATTTAATTATTTTAAGATTGTCCTGAATGAATTCTTTATTCAGTGATTTGTATTGAACCGTAAAACAAAAACATTTTCCAGTATTTTTAATGCTCTGGAAATAATTTTGTGATCTTAGTTTAGTGCTAATCTAGAATAATCCTTCTCCTCTACGTTTCCTTTGATTTAAAAATGATTTTGAAAATTTTTCTAATAAATAAAATAGTAAAAAATATGAACTATTAATGAAAAACTTTTGTTTATATAAATCATGTTGAGAAAATGGAAATAACCCCAATCTAAATATGGATATATTTTTTTAAAATTATATTATTAAATTTATTTTGGATTAAACATAAATTTCAATTTGCTTCAATTAAAAAGTGGGAAATTCGAGGGATTCGAGAAGGTTTTAGAATTTTGATTTCAATTCGAAAAACATAATTATTAGCCTCACGTATAAATATGTATTTTTATAATGTATTACTCATATGAGTGATTTTGTTATTAATAGCGGGATGTTAGGTGGTTTTTGGAGCTAACATAAACTCTAAAAAGTAAGAATATACACTATAAAATTAAAAATAGACATTACAAACATATTTTAACTTTCACAACTTCTTAGTTATGGACTCATGTAATTAAATTTCGCACATATAACATCTATTTTATTAATTACCTTTCAATAAATATGAGTATTATTAAATGTGTTTTGTATTAGACATAATTTTCAATTTACTTCAATTTAAAATGTTTATAGAGCCTTTTGTCTTCTTCTTATACATAGGACTTGGAGATTCGAGAAAGTTTTTGAACTTTGATTTCAATTCGAGAAATTTAAATGTTCATCTCACCTATAAACATTTTATTATTTTATAATAAATTGTTCATATGAGTGATTTTATTATTAAATAGTGGGCTGTTAGGCGGTTTTGGGGGCTTGAAATATGCACTGTGCAACTAAAAATAGACATTACAAATACCTTTTAACTTTCGCAACCGCTTAATTATGGACTCAAGTAATGAAAATTTGCATATATAATGTATATTTTATTAACATGCCGTTTACAAATAAAACTTTTGTTACCGAATTTAAAAGTACGTTATATGCACATGAAAATATACAATTTGAAAAATTACTTGAATCTGATATTGGAAAAAAAAACTAAAAAGTGCAAAACTATAGTTTTCCTGTTATAAAATAATAATAATACAATCTAGTCTGACACAGTTTATTTCACTTTCGAAAATAAACTACCAAAATAAATTTTCGAAATAAACTTGAAATGAGGACATGACCTAGTTTAGATTAGCTAGAAGGAAATCCTTACTGAGCCGTTTAACATTAGTCACTTATTTACCGTAGTTTCCGTCGCAATAAATAATATTGCAAGAGCATTTTCCAAATTTTATACCATTTTTTGTCTGTAAGCATAGGTTTGAAGGCAGATAAAGATAATTCCATATTCACAGATGTAAATGGAGAATATTTCATCTTGGGCACATGCACAGAATCAACAGCACAATCAGTTACAGTTGTGTTTTTTGTTAAAATATTTGCCATTACACACATATACATAAACTCTTTGCCTTGCCTGAATTATCGCTTTCAATTAGACGAGGTTCAATCATTCAACTTAAAAATTACGAGCATGAAACAAAATAATAAGCACTAACTTCATAATAGACATTTACCTATATATGCATTGCAATATATATATATATATATATATATATATATATATATATATATATATCTGATTTTCTTCATATGTCAATTATAAAAATAGGCACTTCCCGAAGGTCCGCTGTGTAATTATTATACTAAAAATTTATATAGAAAAAAATAAAAATAAATAACGTAGAAAAGTTCATGTTTAAACAATTTCATCCTTAGAAAACCAAGTATTTATTTATTATTATGCAATCTGGGAACACGTGTTGCTCAGTAGAGAATGTCAAAACAATAACACGCTTAAATATCTTGTTAATGGATATAATGGATATCCCAGTTAAACAAATTTTTCATAATATAAAAAACCGTGTTAATGAGTCAACCAGAGATACATTTTATAAATTTACTTTTGCCAAAATTAAATAACTGGTATGAAAATTTATTGCCTGTATTAATAGTTATTAATTCAAATTCTTGTGATTTTTACTTAAACTAATAAAAGGAACTTGAAACATATTTTGTTGTCTAGAATTGCATAAAACGCAGATCATTCCTAATTGTATAAACATTAATATTGTCTTTAAGAAACAACAATAACTCAAGTATATATACACATGTAATAGTAAGAATTATTTCTTTGATAAAAAGAGGCTAATACCATTCTGTAACACTAGAGTTTCTTATTATTCTGATGACATTTTCTGCAGTTTAAAAACCTTGTCAACATGAGAACTATTTCCCCACAATAGGATAACATACTTCAATAGACTATTGAAATAGGCATAATACATTGTTTTAAGATATGTAAGGGGAACAATCATCTTCAAGTTTTTCATCAAATGTAAAAATGTAGATAATTTAACACAAACAATCTCAACATGCTCCTCCCAAGTTAGTTTAGAGTCTACTACAATACCCAAGATATTAAATGATGTATGTGACAAAGTGAACAACAATGAATTTGTCTTGTCTTCATTTAATTTTAAACCATTGCATTAAACCAGTTTTTAGCTTCAGAGAGATATAACTTCATTTGATTGTTTAATAAAGTAACACTCTTATCGTTGGTAAAACTTGTAATGTCATCTGCAAATAACACCAGGGTGTATGTAACTACCAACATTATTAATATACTTAATAAAAATAAGATAGGGTCAAGGGCTGAGCTTTATGTAACTCCATATTAAATAGTCCTTATATTAGATATATTGTTATTAACAACAATACATTTCTTACGATCAATAAAATATGAATTAAGTAAATATAATTCACCACCAGTAATTCCATGGAACTGCATTTTAGAAATTAAAATGTCATGTTTAATAAAGTAAAACTTTTACTGAAATCACAGAAGATAGTAGCCATGAGAGCTTTGCCCCTTTCAAAAGTGTATAGTACATATTTAATTAAACGTGTTAATGCATTAATAAATTAAAATTCGGAAGGTAGAAGAACGATGGGAAGTCTTAGGAAGTTGGTGCTGTGAGATGAACTAAAGCGATGTTAAAATGAACAACTTGAAAGATTATTGTGATGCTAGAATAAAAACTACAAACGATTTTCGGCAATTATTGTCGACTACCCTAATTTTAAAGCATGGAAATCGTTGCCAGAGACTAAACTGTAAAAACTGTAAAGGAATTTTTACTGCCTACGTGGAACACAGCGCTTCAGCTGTTTGTGTTTCAGTTTTTTTGCTTTGGTCCACAAGCTGGAGACAGAACGCATATGATGGAAAACATCGACTGCTTGTTTGCCTTATTTCGTGCTCGGAATTGTTTAACAATAACGGCGGGAACATGGAACAGGGGTGAGGAACTCCAAGATTCACAATATAGGTACTTAATGGAATTGTGATGTTAACCACCATGTCGTCATTTCACGGGTTTGCCTCCTCTAAACCATTCAATATTTTCTTTTCGTCGGGGAGTTTTTAATTAACCACCCGCCTCGTGCTGTAGAACCTGCTTCCACTCCAGCCCCCCCTTTATTTTTTACGATGGTCTCTGCGCAAATTAACTCCAACTATAGCAGCACAACAGAAGGCCAGCAAGCTCCTCGCTAGCAAGCACTTGATTTTTGCTATATACAGTACAGTACATTGCCTAATCAAACGTATTCCCATTTTAAGTAGACCTAACTGGAAGCAATGTTTATTTTAAGCCGTTTTTATATACGAAAATGCAGGAAAAAGGATGAGGTTTTTTGGGTGGGGAGGTAGCGGTGGAAGAGATGGAGGTTGGGGAAGAGTTTTACTTGCGGTGGAGCTACTGCTGAGGGGCCTAGGGGAGGTGCGGGGTGCAGGGCAGCCATTTAATTGACCACTGGCTTAAAAAAATAAACAAGCTCATATCCTGGACTGATGAAGTGGGTTGCGAAGGGCCGAGAGATTTTTACTCGGTTGAGGTACACACTGGTATATCTTACGTGCGCAAGTACAGTCTCAAGCAAGGAAAATGCATTGACCTACCAAGGATCGCATTTAACAGTAATATAAATATAGCTCGAATACGTAAGTATACGAAAATTTAACATATGCTCTAACCCTCAGGCGTTTCTAATTGTTACAAGTTGTTTTATTTTATGACCAAATATGCCTAAAATATATATAAGCTTTGCGAGCAGTTTCAAAGTTATAATTTTATTATAGTAGCTGTGAAATTATAAGAAGTACTGACTCACTGTGTCAAACAGAGAACTGTAATAAAATATCTGCAAATGAAGGAGATGTACCCATCTGGAATTCAAGGTACGCTAATAACTTTCGGAGAATGTACTATGTATAGTATGTTTTAATAGTATTTAAAGCCTGTTTTAACTACTGAGGCATCATAGGCGGTGGACACTGATCATACGTGAGATGAAATGTGAAATTATAAACTGGGAAAGTTTTTTTTTTAAGGAAGAAATCATTCCAAGCCTAAGGTTAGAGTACCTCCCCGGCATTTGCTATATATGAGAACTGAGGAAAATCTGGAAAAAACCTCAGTTAGGGAGGACGGTCCTGGTTGGAATCGAACTCCAGATGTCCTGCTCACGAGTCCGCGCCTTAACGACCTCAACATCCGTGGCGGTGTGTGTGTGTGTGTGTGTGTGTGTGTGTGTGTGTGTGTGTGTGTGTGTGTGTCTTGTGATCAGGGCTAGGATTTGTATGTAACAAAATGGTTAAATATTTACATACACGTAGACAAACAGAAAGGTGTCAAAGTCTGCAGCAGAATGTAGACTAAAATTGTGTAAAACTTGTGCCAAATAATTTAAAAACCCTGTATTTAATTAATTTTTTATTCTGTTAAAATACTGTTAAAATCTTATTGCCTAAATTAACAAGATACGAATATTCTGAGCATTTTCCTCTTACCTCCTAGTGCATTAAACTTATCCTTACTTATGAAGTTCTAAAAGATTAATTTGAAAAATTTATAAATTGCGTTAAATATTTGAGAAGTATTATATTTTATATTTTTGTTTCTGTATTATATGACTCGATGTTCGTTTTAATATATATTTTTCTCAAAAACCACTTGCAACAAAAAGCAGAATATAACATATTTTCTTGTAATGTAGTTGTCTACTCTTTTTCCACTTTCAGTTCAAATCATTAGGCGAATAAGAAAACCTTTTATTTACTTTGAAAGTAGAAAGAAAAGTTCACTTGATTTTAATAAGTTACATACTCTCAATGCCAGCAATTTCCACATTAAAATTGTAAAAGTAGCAGCAATTTTATTCCTATTTTATTGTACCTGTAATGCTAGTATACATAAATTTTATGGCAAGTATATGTAGATGTCAGTGCATTTTTACTGTAATAGGCCATGATGTGTTTAGTAAGATGCTATCATATTCTTTATTAATGTCAATGAAGGCTAAGTAAGTTAGAAAGCTTCTTGTTAATCTTTTTTCTAAAATGTGTCTAAGCACAAATGAATTATCAATAAAGGGCTGCCCCTCTCTAACATTGTGCTCTTGTAAATTCTTCAACTTAACTGTAATGTGGTATTATTTTTCCTTATAACCCTGAAATGGAACTGGTAACACTTAAGCCTCTATACAGAGTGACCGAATCTACAATAACTTGTTATTATGCTATATTAATGAAATATTAATGGAAATAGTCTAGCGAGTTCCATGTTCTCTTGTTCATTTTAATAAGCATTTCCGGCGTCACTTCTTCAAAGTGGGCAGCTTTTAAAACATCGTCGAGAGCATATCGGTGTTGTTGCACTCTGTATTTAATTTCATTATCTGGCATGTTGAGTTCAGGGCTGGTGAGGCCAAGGCAAATGTGACAAAGGGGCCTCGAGTTCCGTTTACAATCCGACAATGTGGGACGTGTCATCGAGCCAGTCACGGAGAATATAGCAAAGTGTGTGGGTGCACAATGTTGTTGTAATCAGATAGTGCTAGTGATGCTTTTAACTACGTATGTAACCAGGTATTTAACATGCAAGGATACGATAAACACAAAAGAAACCAGGTGGTAAGAAGGATAAACAGGAAAAGTCGGGACAAATGTGTAAGCGATTTAGAATATTGACCTCAAAACGTGGCATATAAGGTAGCAAAACACCTAAATAAAAGAAGAGAAAAATACATTAAATATAAGCAATATACCTCAGAAACAACGGTTACAATATCACGGGAAACTGGACGAACAACAAACAATGTATGAAAAGAAGATAAAAAATATGTAGATGTGGATCCTATAGAGTTCCAAGAATTATAAGCAATTTTAAAAACATTTAAGAATAAAAATTTCCCGAAGATGATAAATATAAATACAGAATAATAAAATTTGCGCCAATAGAAATAAACTTGCGCTTCCTCCAAAATTTTAATAGATTTTGGAGCACATATAAAGCACCTAAAGAATGATAAAAAGGAATGTATTCCCAGTATTTACAAAAGGAAACCAGGTTGATTGTAATAATTATCGAGGAATTTGCTTGCGCAATTAGGTTAATAAGATATACTCTAAAATAATAAATAAAATAAATGAGGAACAATGTGAACTTAGAAAAGAACGTTTTTGAGCTGATTGTATATTCGCAATGCAGCAATTGATAGAAAGAGAGAGAGTATATAATCTAACAAATTTCATTATATTTATAGATTATAATGAAGCATTTGATAAAGTTTCAATAATTAACTATGGATCATAATGAGAGAAAGAGGATATCCAGCACACATCACTAAAACAATTCAAAGTATGTGTACAAATGACATCATATGTGTCGTTACAGGAGAAGGGTTAGTGAGTTAACATTAACGAAGGAGCAAGACACATTTTCACCACCTTTATTCTCGCTTTATATGTATCTTCTTTTTTTCATTTGGCAGCCTTGACCTACTGCGGCGTCCTCTGCTTTCTCTACCTCCGTCTTACGACTTCATTGATAGAGGGCAGTATTGCAGGGAGGCATGTGATCAGTGACGGTACCGCGTAAACCGCTTATCACCGGCTTTCGTGATCGAAGAACGACCTCTACATCAGGCAGTTTCCCAACGGTCTCTACGAGTCTGGGTAGACCCCATTCCAGGCCTCTCTGACTTAGAAAAAGTCCAAGTAGATAACAGGAATGAATCCGAGACTCCCGGTCAGCAGTCAGCAACCCTAATCTCTAGACCAAGGAGGTGATTTATATATATATATATATATATATATACGAAAAAACAAAATGGATGACAACAAAATGTAGATAAACCTTTTAAAATAAATTGTATTAACTTAGATACAATCCTTTTTGGAGAAGACCAAGTTATATTTGTTACAATAGAGCAGGATCTTTAGAAAGCCACTATACAATTTTGCATTCTAGAAGAAAAGGATAAAGAATGTAAAATAGTGCTTAGTAATAAAATCATAGAACAGGTTATCAGTTTCTATTATTTGGGCGAAAATATTTTTATGAACATACAAAAGACATAGACTCAGCATTAAATAAATTTCAAGCGATCGGTGAAACAAGCAGAAAATTATAAAATAAAATAAGGAGATATCCAGTTAAAACTATACACTACAATGGTAGTATCAGTTTTCTGTTATGGAAGTGAAAACTGCACAGTAAGCAGACAAGGCGGAAGAAGATTAGAAAGATCAGAAATGAAATGCCTTCGATCATTAGCCTGAAATAGAAATAGGAGAAGAATTTCAGATCTACAATCTGCATGAACAAATAGAGAAAATAAAGCACTGACTGGTATCGACATATAGGAGATAACCAGAACGCAAATGTTTGATAATTATATTTAATTACGCGCCCCAAAGTTAGAGTAACAGGGGCAACGTTTTTAAGATGGCAAAATCAATTCAACTATCTTAAAGTCGGAACAGGCACTATGGCCTAATCCTTGGGGCAATAAAAGAAGAATATATAACTGATTTACCGATCTTTGAAAAAAGAAATAACGATAAAACAGATGGTTTGCATTCTACACGCCCACATCAATACTTGAACCAAAAATACATCACCCTGCAGAAAGTAAAAGTGAAATTACAAATTAAGTTTTGTATGGTGATGTTTATATTACTTTAGACACTGAAGGGTAACAATCAAGGTCTCCAAGCGTGGTTCCTATTCCTGCGGTACAGAGTACAAAGACGTTGGTTGTCAATTTGTTAATACTATTATATTCATTTAAATGGTCTTACAAAGTTGATGACAATAATAATGATAATTATGAACGGCATTCAATAAATAGTGTAATACATCTTTTCGTTTGATAGAAATGGTATTTCTCCTTAGCCCAGAAGATGTTCCGATTTCTTGAACTGCTGTAAATGGCGTATTTGTCTGTAAAAACATTTTTCTGCCTCGCACGTGTTGCAAATGTTTGAAGGAACATGTCAAGATCCCCACCTGTTAATGCATTCATAGTCACAATGCGGAAAGTTTTAATTTTCAAGTCTTTTTTCATGTGATCGGCAATTGTTGCTCGCAGCACTTGCGACTCGGCGACACGCTTTCTGCTTGGTTTGACGCGCGATTGAGCCACTGATTCGACGAAGGCAGCAAAAATGGAGTATATTAACACATCCCATGTTTTTCTCCAACATCAACAAATTACCAATGTTCCTTACAAAAGCAAGTTCTTAAATCCAACATGACCATACTCATGATATGAAGCCGCTTGGCGACCAACACGCAAGTCACAAGTTTCTCCTCTAAGCTGAAAACACTCGTATCCCAGCATCATGCACTCTTGAAACTTGTTAATTTTTATTATTCATTATTCTTTTTTTCTTAATCGCCTAGCAACATTCATATTGTGTTTGTGTTCCGTTTAAAGCAACATTGAAGATGTTACATTATATTTTCATACATATAGCATGATAATATATTACTGTAGGTGTACTGGGACTTTTCTGTCACACTATGCATACCGCCACTGTCGTTAAGGCGGGGTCATTAAGGTGGGGACTCATGAGCGGGAGGTCTGGGGTTCGAATCCCCTCAGGACCGTCCTCCCTGACTGAGGTTTTTTTCCAGGTTTGCCTCAGTCCTCATAACTGGAAAATGACGGGGAGGTACCCTAAACTTAAGCCTGGAACGCTTCCTTCCTTAAAATATATTCTTTCCCAATATTTTATTTCATGTCATGTATCATCAGTGATCACCGCCTGTGGTGCCTCAGTAGTAAAAACGGGCGTTAAACACAATTAAAAAAACTATGCATAATTAATACACAATTTCGTATCATCTGTTTTATAAAGTTTGTGATATAGTTGACCTGCCACCTATTTATTGCTCTGTTTGGTTGCACCTCGTATATTCAATTTATTTGTTGCATCTTTAACATGTTGGCTGTATTATATTCACTCTTCATGGCCACTAGAGGCCAAGCAATGATTATATACCACTTCACTACATATTTCTGTATTTAGATATGTACATTAAACCATTCTTTATTTCTTGCAGTATGTTGACTTGGGGATACTGCACCCAAAATTTGGATTATTAATTATTTCATATAACCAGCCACAATGATTAAGTTTTCTATTGACTCTTATCAAATAATAAAGCTTGTTTACTGGATTTACTGACTAACTATTTGTGTTTAATTTGTCTTGATTTATGTTTATGTACATAAAGCTTCACATCTTTATTATAATTTCAGTACAACTAATAGGTTTAATATGTGATATTAAATAAGTTTCTTTAAATGCACATAGCATTAGCTCAGTGAATAAATTATGATCCAATTATTAAACATGGTCATAGTTCATAAATATTAATTTTTAAGTTCCCTCTTTGGTAAAATATTTTCTTTGCTTAAGAAGAACCAATTTATGAATTGTGTGTGACTATGGCGTACAAATTATTTAACATACTACGTTAAATATGTCTTAAGCACAACTACCGCGAGCAGAAATTGCTATAAGATTCATGCTTTGAGCCTGGAACTATGTACATAGTTATTGTATTATACAGTTTCTAAGATATTTAACCTCTGTGTTTATTTTTTGAAATAGTGTCTTGTTAAATTACATCATTCCTGCAGGAAACGCTTTATAACCCGAATATGGCCTCTAGAACACTCATAGGAGAATACGAATATAAAAATATAAAAAATGTAGCATTTTATGATATAAAATCTGGATTAAGGAACAGAACTACGAATAACGATTTAAAGTAAGTGTGAAAAATCTTCTCGCAGAGGAATAGCAAAAGAAAAAGAAAAAAAAAATGCCAACAACAAAGAAACAAAATACAGAATAAAAATTACCAAAAGTATTAAGAATAAAGAAGGGGAATTTCGTTTTTCTGTTATTTTCTCTTCTATGTTTCGTTCTAAGAAATAGAAAATTTTGCTATATAAGATAGCAAAAGTTTTCCTTAGAGTCTTAAACTGTACCTTCCTTTCTTTATGAAAAACGAATATATCGTCCTCTTCCTCATTGTTTTCATGTATTTATTATTATAAACTGATTTGTATTTTGTGATCAATTCGTTTTCATTCCTCTTACATTTACGATGATCTATGCAACCAAAATCTGCCATTTAAAAAACTAATCTATTAGTTAACCTACATTGCCAGCAGCTTTTAAAACACAATGCTATAATATTGTTTAGAATGTTTTGTTACATGCGAATTAAATGCATATGAAAACCACACACTTTAGAACGAGTATTGGATATCTATCAACCACTAAGTCAATCACCTTTTATTTTCTTTTAATATCATATACAACATAGGCAACGTTGGGCTATAATCGTTTATCACAATAATCACTTAATATTAAACAATACAAATTTACATATAAGTAAGAACATCAAAATTACAAATTCATTTCAGTTTTAGGGCCAAAAACTAGCCCATAAGCGGATTAACTATGAGTGTTATCGGTTTATATGCATAATAACATATACATTACATTATAAACATCTTGATGTGAGTGTTTTTATGAATTTCAGGTCATATAGATTGTAGATGAACAAAGTGTGCATAGAGATATTAACAATTGTAGTGTTACGTGATGCGTGTATTTTCATATGTGCCAAGAAAGTATTTAGAACATAATTAAAGATTCTGCTTTATGTATATGTAGTTAATTTAAAGTCTCTGAGGCATAAGTTTGTGAAAAAAAAATGGTTTTGAAACTTTATTTTAGATGTATAGATAGTGAACTGGACCAGTGTATGCTGTGTATCGTATGTTAGGATCCTCATTGGTTGGGAAAAGGATATATATTTACAATTCCTGTGATTAGAAAAGAACTAAAGGGTCATTTAACAATCATAAGGGAATCATCTAAAAAAATACACAGTTTAGTATCCTCATTTTCCATATGCAGTGAAACATGAAGAAAATTTACGAGTCAATAATATCATACTCTCTAAATTCTTATTAATTGAGTGTTATATCAGCAAGAGGTCTTTTGTTTGATTCAAGAGAAAAAAATTCCAAAATTTTTTGTTAAATGTCGTAAAAATTCCAAAATTCCAAAAGCCGTGCAAGATGAACCAATTTTCAGAAATCATATTTACAATATTAATAACCTGTAAATAATTAGTCGGTCCTGGCGGTGTAGTGGTTACCATACTTGCCTCCTATACCCAAGATCGCGGGTTCGACCCCGGCCAGGACCGATGGATTTTTTCGGGCGTAAAAATCGTAAGTATGGCTTCCTTCGGAAGGGAAGTAAAGCCGTGGGTCCCGTGTCGTACATTTACGGCACGAAAAAGAACCTCAAGCCTGAAAGAGAGGTCTCTGAGCAAAATTTGTTGGCCGTTTCAAGCCCTGAATAGAATGGGACGCTGATGACCTGAGATATTAGAAGAGCGTCCGTAAATAAATAAATTAAAAATTATGTAAATAATTAAAATATGCACACTTTTCCTTTCTTTAAAAATATAGACAGTTAAAATATAATTAATTTAAATATTATTACTAGAAGAACTACTAGAATTAATTTGATTGTTTTGACTTTATTGTTTAATATATGATGTATCATTATTTTTGCTATTCTATGTTACAAGCAAACTAATATTCAAAGCTAGTTGTTCATCAGAATTTCAAGAAGATCATAATCATATGATTCGGAATTTAAACTTGTCTTAAAGTGCCAGGCTCAAAATATAAAATCTATTTCACAAAGATGCAAACATATGTGTTCGCTGTAGTGATTTCATTAGACTACTTCTGTGAAGAAAAAGCTGTAACTTTTTTCGTAATAATTGTTCAGTTATTGGACTCTTGGACAGGAACAATCGTCAAATAGTATTTGTTCATAGTCAAAAGTTAGTTTAAAGGCGGCACTTCAGCGAAATGAATTCCCAGTTAAAATTGCTTTAAAAATAAAAGAATATTTGCATTTGTAAAAGTAATTGATAAAAACTGCTGCATTTATGCACTTGAAATATAAACTTCGCAAATTTGGCGATGCAAACCTGAAGTAAGGAATTTATAGAACCACAGGTAAGATATATAACGGATGTACACACAATGAGGTAGTGTTAAATCCACTGGAAAAAAAAAAAAAAAAACCTGACAATCATTCAGAAATGTATGTTGTTATTTTCTTGGAAATCATAAAACAGAAAATGACATTAATTCATACAATTATAAACGTGTAAATGCCTAACATTTCATTTCTTGGACTGCCACCTACAGTAAATCTGACTTGGAATGAAAACACTTTTTATCACAGGATGGATTATGAAGGAAGCAATTAAAAAACACCTAAACATATCATATCAAAATATCAACTTTTAGTTAAGCCAGTTACAATGTTAATAATAAAAATTACTTTTTGACAATGAATAAAAAGCTATGTGGTGAAAGATGACATTTCATGTGGTGATTGAATACTGTGGCGCTTATGGGGAAAAGGGCTTGGTCAAGTGCTTCTTCTCACCTCTCTCGGTCAAAATAGTTCCAAACTTACCAAGACATTGGTTTGCAGCTAGCTGATATATTACGCATAAAAAATCTCAACAATAGTTATTATAAGTTAAACTTTAAAATGTGTGATAGGGGCGCAAACCAGCAAACTCACAGAGGATTCGCCCATGTTTAAAGCAGAGTTCATGTTACTGGTATCACATCTAGACGTAATTATTACTCTCCCAAATCTGCGATAGGACCAGTGAATTTATCAAACAAACTAACAGAATGACGAAGAACAAAACACAGGGACATTCAAACGTTGTTTTTACTCCACGTGGAGTATTTATAAGGAGATATGCTGATTGACGTGGTATGTAAAAGCTGTGTATCTAACCGTTCTTTCGACAATCAACAATGCACTATTTCTATAGTACCAGAATCAAAGGAGAGCCGCAAGTTAACCTTTCAGTGGCACGATAACACGTAACGTTTTATTTCTTCTTAAAAACTAACTAATAAGTGTATAGAGGACTTTTAGGCATCAACATATTTATTTTTTCTCCTAAACTAAACTCTAAAGAGTATTAAATATGTATTGTAAAACAAAAAATTAATTATATATTTTACTTTGTACAACCTCCTAATTATAGATATTAGACAATAACTTTTTGTATATGTGATCTTATATACATTTTAAAGTAAAAATACTTGTAATATATTTTAAAAACACATTATTTAAATTAATAAAACTAATATACAATATAAAATGGCATGAATTTAGCAACTAAAATGAAATTAAAAAATGTTAAAATATCATTTTCATCATAAGACAAATCATAACGTGTCTAATTGACACAGGGGTAGTGAATTTTGTTTTTCAAACAAAAGTACATTTTAGAAATAAATTTTAAACGAAGACATGCTCTGGTTTAGATGACTAGGAAAAAACAATAATCACACTGTTTAACACTAGTTATTTATTGTCATAAATTTTTCTCACAGCGAATTAAAAGTACGTTTTCCAAAATATTGAGCAAAATTTCTATGTTTTTATAAGTATAAGGATAGAAAATATAGATGTCACTGGAGCATATTTCATCATGCATAAGATCAACAGCACAGCCAAATTCAGTATTGTTTTCTGTCAAAATATTTACCACTACTACAATAATGTGAGGCGAATTTGCTTTCACCCACCCCAAACAATGCTTGCGAGGAACTCTGCAATATTTAGTACAGCTGGTGCGGTAGTAACACACATTGTTATCTTCTCGTACTATTGTTCATGTTCCACATAAGAGACGGAAAAAGGCATCGACGGTGACTTGTAGCTTATGCATGTGTTGAATATGTGTATCGTAGATCTGTCAACTTCGTGGAATCAATCTACTCAGTTTATATAATTATTTAATTAATACTCACTTTACCGCACCAAATGTAAGAGTACAAGTAATGGGGTGGATTTGAAGTGAAGTGATATAATGGATGTCCACAAATTAAGTATCGATTTTATAGAAACCGGGGAAATAGGGGTAATATTTGTATGATATGCATTGCAGGTGTATGGTAGATGTAAATGTTGCAGTTGCTGCTGGAATCCGGGTATTGGCTTCATGACTACAGCTCAACGTGTGTTTTGCTGTTACAGAAACTGAATGTGCATAATGCTAAGTGTGCCAGAGAGGGTAGTCATTGTGAGGTGGAGGTTTCAAGGGTCGTCTTATGGTGAAATTCGGACGAAATTTGGTTGCTGATTCCATAAACTTGACACAATTAAACTGTTGGCGAACCAGTTCAAGCACACTGGGACCGTCGTCCATCAACCTCTGATGACAGAATTAAAACCATTAGGGCATCTATTGAACGCAATTCAAAATCAGTGTGGCGTTTTTCATGGGAACTGAACATTCCATGTTTAACGGTGCATAAGATATTGCGTTACACTCTGAAGAAAAAGCTACGATTTACAGGTTCTGCGCCATTTACATGACGAGTATTTGACAGAGCCTGTTGGCATGTGTGTGGATTTGCTTGCTGCTAATGAAAATCGCAACGTCCACGAGCATGTCTTATTTAGTGATGAGGCAACCTTCCACATTTGTGGAAAGATTAACAAATATAATTGCATTATGTGAGCTGACTAATGTGTGTATGGGGATAACTATTAACATTTACAGTCCGTTCTTTTCACCAAAAACCTCATTAATGAGGTAATGTACCCTGGATATGCTGCGATAATTTTTGTTACCCAGCTTGTTCAGGGTGAACGTGTGAAAACTGTCTGCTTCCAGCCCGAAGGAGCACCACGCCATTATGCTATAGATGTTCGCACGTTTTTGAATGACGTTTTTCCTGGAAAATGGATTGGGCGCGCAGAACCCACGACCTGGGCAGTTCATTCTCCTAACCTCATACCAATGGCCCTTGTGTAGGGGTTTATCAAGGAACGTGTGTTCCACCAACGTATTACCACATTGGCAGAGACCGAATTAGACAAGCTGCTGCAGCCATAACACCACGAATGCTCCAGTACATTTTTCGTGCCACACTCAACAGATGGGAGGTGAGCCGTGGTGTAAATGGTGCTCATGTTGAACGTAACATGCGACAAACATGAATATTAACAATTCAGTCACTATTTAAAAATAAACAATGCTTACTTTTTGAACACCCTGTATTTATTGCGTTGCCTGAATTCTCATTTTCAACTAGACGAAGTTCAATCAATAGGTAATAAAAATAATAGTAAATTTAAAATATATGATTCCGTTACGTTTGCAATTTTAAACATAAATATGCATATTTTAAGCATGAAACTAAATAAGCACTAACGTAAAAAGTTGTATAAACATTATAAAACTGTCAGATTTAATCTTTTAATGCTGCAAATCATAAATATTCTGTTTTCATTAACATATAGCTTGCCTGAAGATCCATTGTTTGCTAATAAATGTCTTGGGAATTCTGAGAGAAACAATGTAATATGATAAAACAAGCAACTATACTTAGCGATTTGTTTTTTACAAAAGGAATAATAAAAAATGCATCATTCAGACACTTTGTGAAATGTAGCTAAACATTTCTATGTTATTAATTTAATTACTTCTAAAATGAACTGCGTTTTAACAGTGTTGATGGCATAGGTAACGAAAGATTCAGAGAAGCTCTGCCTTTATTCAGAAAATAATATAGCTCTATATGAATAATTAAAAATATTGATACAGATTAACGTGTATTAATGATCGTGTATAGAAAGTTTGTTTAAAACTTCCAGTTAGATATGAATCACGCAGATAATTTCCCTTCCGTTCAACAACAGCACTGTTTTTGTACATTCGTATGTTTATAACGCAAATGAAAATAATAATTAAAAAAATAAGCTTATTGAAAAATTACGTTATCTTTGGTCTCATTAGCAAACCTCGTAACTCTGAATTACCTATATTACTAAAAGCAAGAGTTTATCTTAAAACAAGAGTGTCATTTTTGTTTCATTAAATTAATTCTAATTATGATTGTAGATATATTTGAATTTTATTTTTAAAGTTTTAATTTTTACTGAATAATGGAAGTTTTACTTGTGTTAATAAGGCGATGTAAAAGTTGTGTTACAAATATTAATTTTTATCATCATTGTGTTACGTCCTCCAGAAAAAATTCTTGGCATTTCCATCATAAGCGTTAGAGTTGTAGTTAAAATATTTATTAGGATTCATATTTTTTATTCTGAACACATTTTCTCTAGATTTTATTTAGTTTTTAGTATTTTATCACCAAATTAAATTATATTTTAATTTGCGTTGTGTTTCTTTTATTTTATCCATTATTGTATATCCTGCTATACTTCTCAAACATTTCATTTTGACTGATTCTATTAGGTGTTGCGGAAATTAATGCGATTTAATAATTTAAACTTCAAAAAAAAAAAAAAAAAACACCAATACATTCAAAACGAACTATATTTATCCATTTATAGATTTTGTCAATTAATACGAAGTTTATTTATAGAATTTCGATAAAATATAATGGTTTCCATAGACGATGAAATTCTAAACGCTGTTTTATCATGGAGGACCTAATTCTTTAGAAAAAATTTCCGATGTTTGAATAAATTTAAGTCAATTGGTGAACATTTAGATGAACATGCAGAATGAAGTAAAATTTCGTAGCAAAGTTCATTCAAGCTTCTGGAGTGTACATTATACGATATGTGGTTGTTTCTGTTGCAAATTCTGGTGTATTTGTCAATTTCTTGACAATACCTTTTTGAGTAGTATATTTATTCGACAATCCTTATGTAAGTAGCACTCTCAGGAGCCGGTAATAAAATATTTGATTTCTGAACACTTGCTGGTTACAACAGACAAAGGGATGATTTAATTATTGAATAGTTCTAGGTTTAGTCTGATAACGAACCGCTCATACGCTCAAACACATGCCATGTATGTTCCTTACTTCAATATGATAGCTGTCGTCTCAAATCACAATACAAACCAAGGCAATCATTTGTCATATTTTACAAAACTGTAAATACTGATATAACGTACTTTTATATGTTTTACGTTAAGAAATCTTTCGTAATTGCTTTATAAATTTTAAATTGTTATTCTTACTTTCCTTTGATTTGATTTTACTCTTAATCTATTCCACCTTTGTTTAAAACTACCGAGTTCTAGCTATTTCTATATTTTCTTTAAGTATAATAGCACATTACCTATGTAATTAAAATGTATTTGTTTTTTTTAGATGATTTATTATCTATTACAATTTCAGATCTTCGTTAAATGCCATTATTTTTATTTTAACTATAGATATAATTTTTATCTGTGCATGTCTATTTTATTCCCACATACCTTCCTATTATTATCTGATCATCTGCAAATAAACATTATTCATAATAGAATTCTTAATCAGTTAATTCATTTTCATTTGTAGATATTCTTTTATAGTTTTGTCTGTGCAAATATTTAAAAACGATTTTAATAATAAGCTACTTTGTTTTAATCTTTTATTTGTTTCTATAAAATCATTGCCTAAAATGTCATTTTTATGACTATGTTAGTCTTTTAGTATACACTTTAAACTATTCTTATTAGGCATGTTGGAATCCCTATAAAGCATGAGAAAAAATATGCACAAAGAATTAATGAGTATGAAAGGGATTGAAAAATAAGAACCTCAAGGACAGGTATAATTAATTATATCTGATCTTTTGTTGTGTGGTGCAGGCGTTAACTCCTAAAACTATAAATTTGTTCATAGGGGATCAAGAGGAATGAAAACACAACAGTTTAATGTTAAACAAATAATTTATTTTGCATTAGTTCATTGTATCACATGTCATAAATATTTAATGAATTAATCGAAACTCAAGTACCAATACTTCATTAAACGTATCCGCTAAGCTCTCAAAACTCCTTACCATTTCCACGAAGGCCTGGTCGCTGAATAGTTAGATTAGTCACATCTTGCTTAAGGCAGTACTCCCACTAATGACATTGTTTTACATATTTTAACTGTTCATGAACATATGTCACATCGCAACGTAGATTTGGCATTCCCCTATATCGATACCTATACATTAATACTGGAGCCGAAAATTATAGCTCCTCGATAATTTCATATGTGTTAATATTAGCATTGTAGTTGATGTTTCATGGATGTATATCGAGTGATATTTTGTGCAAAACAGACTTCCTGATTGAGACATTCTTTTGCCCATTTATGTTAATTGTTTGCAAGCCTTATGACGAAGAAGAATTTATTGGTTTTGTACAAGGGTTGTGTTATATCAGACTGACGGACTGTCCCGGGGAGGACCACTGGGTTCAGCAAGTAGAGAAAAGAGAGAGAATTGTTCCTAACACCTGTGAAGGCTTTAGAGTGGACATTGGCAGCGTATTTTAAATAGGGTCATTTCCATTTTTACGCTACATTGGCAACTAATGGGGCTAAGGATAAAAGAAAAGTGCAGATTTATGAGAATGCTTCAGAAATGGAAATTACAAAATAGTTCAAGACAATAATACAGTTCGCTGAAAATTTTCCAGAAAGTAAAGATAGCTATCAGGTGGTTAAAACGTGTTTTGTCTTAGTAATAGCACACAGATATAAAAGGTCAAAAAGATTAGCATAAAAGGTGACAGCCAGAATTTGTGATAAGGAAGGTTCTTGGGAAAGGCCAGAAAGAGACAATAAAAACTAAAAAGTGTAGGCGTGGAGGAAAATGGCTAACTAATAGGCATCGACCACAAGTGTATGAATAGGAGTCTATAAGCATAGAAATATATATTGAATAAATGAGGAAGCCAGAAGTAAAGTTTAATTCATGATAATAGAGAAGTATTTTGGCGAAAGGCGTGGCGTATTAGTAGCATAGCCACAGTCAGAGATCAGTAAAGTGAGTAAAAGAGTAAGTTCAGTAGAGGAGCACGATAAGTGAGTAAAAGAGTAAGTTCGGTCGAAAAGCAGGTACAAGTCAGTCAGTGAGTAAGAGTCAGTGAGTCAGTCAGTAAGAGTAAAGTATGTTCAAGTGTTTGATACTCAGAAAGCTAGAACCCGGGTATCCGCGGGCAATTTGGTCAAATGGTTATATATCGTGGTCTGCTTTCGAAACCTTCTCGTCCCGTTGACCTTGAGTCACAAAACCTCCAGCACAGCGAACCCCGAGATCCTTAATATCCCCAACTAAACTCCCCATCAGAAGGAGCAGCAGTGGACAACAGCGGTGAAAAGACTACTCAGCGATTGGCCGCATCCGCCATACTTCACACATAGAATCAAATTGACGCTCCAGCGTGAGGCAATTGATATTTAAACTTACGCCCCCACCAATCCCAACCCCGCTTCAATACTGAAGCTTCATAGAGCGTTCGTTCCCACTCTCAAAATACTGACTGTCAAGACCCGTTCTACTCGTAAATTGCTTGTACATTTTATCGCACCCAAATATCTAGTTATATTCCAAAGCCATTTCTTAAAATCAAATCAAACGCCTAAAATCTAAAACAGTTTTGTTCTTCGTTAAGCAGTGATTCATATATTATTACTGAATTTTATAGAAATACATTTTGCATATATTTAATAAACTGTATTAGTAATCCTATAGCTTTGAAATTATCGCATTAATCCCTTATTTCTTTGTTCCATTCCTCATTTACTGGAATAATGTAATGTTACTTTGTACCAAAGGATTCGTAATTATTATTGGAAACATACATTAATCAATTGAAATTTAAAATCAAGTGAGTATTTCAAAGTTTACCTTTGTTACAGTCATTAAAATAAATGTATGAGTTTTTAATTAGCATTTTAATTTTAATTTTAATTTTTAAAATTATTAGTTTACATTATATGTTGGGGTAAATATTCAAAAGAGAACTTCCCGCCAGATAATGTTATGTAATGTAAAATTCTACAGACATAGTTTCTTAACTATATCCGTATTGACCACATTGCACCGAACCAGCGATATGTCAAAGAAACTAACGTCCTATACAATTTTGAAACCAATCCACCCCCGTGAAACTTTGTTTCACTCGTTTCCTTAAAATGTAGTACTTTTACATGTTTAATAGTAAGCACTATAGAGATATCCTTTGCAAGAAATACGCCGGCGAAGTAATAAATTGAAGATAGTCCATACGAAGACTGATTATGCCTCCGCCTGTGAGGAGGGACAAATGGTCAATACGGCACCACAAACCCCATTTGCACCCCGTCCGCGGTAATACCATCAGACATGTCCAGTAAACCCAAATCGCTTCGGAAATCGGAAAATTTATGGCAACAACTGACTCTTGCCCGTTTAGGGACTTGTATGTCGAAGCACCTGGAGTTGAGACCACAGTCTCCAAGGTCGTAAGAGGAAGTCACAACCACACAACAACAAGCTCAGAATTGCCAAGAGATTGTGATAAGTGTTAACCAGATCACCAGATCCAGTCTTTAAAATGAAACCAACATAGAGAAGAGATAAAATGCGAAGTAAAACTCGAAATTTTTGGTGGAATAAAATACGGGGGGGGGGGGAAGAATGGCAGAATCCTGAAAGATTCTGATTCTTTTTGACACAATTGCCCCTCGCCAGAGAGATAATGTCAGCATTTGAAGCTAGGGCAGAGTTTAAAGACCCTATGCTAGGATTCCAGATCGTTTAAAGAAATGTACTGTAAAAATATATTACAGATTTTAGAAATCCTCAAATGAAACAATTATCAAGCAAAATTTATGTTTAGTCCCACAAGAAGATGATAATACTAGGAAACGTTGCTTAGTTGGGGTTAAGGACAGATATAATATTTCATATATTGCTAGGGAATCGACGATGCTCCACGAATGACAATATTTCGTTGCTGAGCGTTATATGACGGTCGCGTTTCTAACTGATCATTATGCATTAGTGTTATAAAACGATTCTGTATTTAGGTATGACGTATCCTATTTCTTTTAAGTAAATTATATCTTACTATTTCTAATGTTTCATATAATTCTGTTGTTACACCGGTGTAACACTATTCAATTTAATATCATGAAAACTAAATGAGTATTTTAAAAACTAATCAGAGTCACAATGATTTCAGAAAGAAAAAAAAAAGCAATCACTCAGACATTTTTATCATGTTTCAGTCTTAACAGAGATCAGTTCTCAGGTTTTAACTTACGTTTCATAACAAATAAGATAAAAAATTACATCTAAGTCCTAATGAGCTTAAAAGTGTTCAAAATTGATATTTAAAAAACCCTACAATGCCTCCTAGCTGATTTTGATGACATCTATTATACTTTATGTTTTTCTCTGCCCTTTATTTGAAATTATTTTATAAGAGAGATACATCGTATCAAGGCTGACCTATGGTTAACTTTGTTTTGAAATTTTGATGGTTAATTTTCAATGGTATACATTACTGATGCAAAATTCTGACTTCATATTCAAGGCAGATTTCTGATAATTTTAACATTCATACCGAAACCACAAATGTTATTTCTTGAAATCCGAAGTAGAACACATACAATACCTAAAGATAAAATGAAATTTAAGATGAATTGGGAAAATTATTCGCTGGACGGAAACGACCACATCTATCAAAAAGACAAATATTGTAGATGTTGCACACTAAAATAAAAGTGTTCAAAATGATTTGAAAAATAATTGCTCAAATTTTAATAAGTTTTACCATTTTTGTAAGGCTGGTTCTGTCATCACCATTATCATCATGGAACCACTATCAGTTTGGTTAACATGGTATTCAGATGTTTTTCAATAGATTTGGTGAATTTGGAGACTAAGTCTGTGTTATTAGGAAGATCAAAATCAATTAAACTTTCTCAATTTTTGTATGAAAAAAATCTCCCGTTCAATTAATTTTACAAGTTTCTGTATAGCTTTAAGAAGTTTTGATTCATTTTGGAATTCTTGATTTTTGGACTAAAATGGTATGCTATTGCAAGTTTCTCAGTGTGTTTGTATATAACATTTCTAAGGTTAAGGTTAAGTAATGCTTCTTTTGGTTTTGTCAACACATGTTAAGTTGCAATCTTTACAGTTACTTAATAAATGCCTGATTCTTTTCTTTTTGTCCTTCTTTGTGTTAGTTTTAGGAGATTTTTTATCACTAGGCTCAAAACAGTATTTCTATCTTTAAATATTTTGTAAAATTGTGTGCCCATGTATTGCGTGTAAATTTCTTGCACATATGTTCGCCTCTGTATATATTCAGGGTAGCGTTTTTTATTTCTGGTTTTTCCTTTTTGTTACATATGTTTATTTTACTATATCTACAGTTTGATGCTATTTTGATTTATGTTCAGTTTTGTGTATGAGTAGGGCTGTTGATTTGTACAAAGTTGGCGGTTTCTGGATTACGGATACTGTTCTTTACTTAATTATTTGTGTGGATATATTTTCGAATATGCCACATATCAGCATATTGATTTTGATACTTTTAATATCTAGGAAAAGTAAAAATATTGCTTTCTGTTTCTCATGTGTTATTAAGTACGATGAGTAATTTGATAACAATTTTTTCCACTTTGTGTTAAAAGATGATAATATTTATACTTTTTATCAGATTATCAAATAATTAAATGCCTTATGCTGTTTATGGATTAACTCTTCATTTTATTGTCTTTTTTCTTGCTTTTCCTTCCTTTTGTTTATCAAGAGCTCACAATTTGGCCATGTACTCAGCCAATATCGTGATATGAAATCATAAATTGAGAAAGGATTTTTTTAAGGAAGGAAGCGTCCCAGGCCTAATTTTAGGGTACCTCCCGGACGTTTGCCATTTAGGACCAAGGAAAACCTGGAAGAAACCTCAGTCAGGGAGGACGGTCTTGGTGGGAATCGAATCTTAGACTTTCCCACTCACTAGTGCACGTCTTAAAGACCTCGGCCACCCGTAGCGATGTTGGTTATAATGATGATGATGATGATGATGATGATAATAATAATAATAATAATAATAATAATAATAATAATAATAATAATAATAAGCCCCCGTTTTAAGAGATTTTGAAAATGTTGCCCCTCAATAGCAACACATTGCTCGCACTGCGTAAGACTTCTGTATTTCATCTTTTATTCCGTTAAGAACATTACAGTTCTTGCATTTGAGGGATTCTCTCTCTCTCTCGTAGCTTTTTAACAAGTTGGTGAACTGTTTCTGTACCTAGAACACGATTGCGAGGATATTTTCTTATGAATCACACAACTTCTCTTAAAGAACTCGTTTTCACATGTGTATCGTATATAAAAACTCGTTCTTCAAGACTATATTTATGTAGTAGCATAACTTACGAAGAATAATGAAAGTCCGAGTAACAAACGAACGCACGGCCGCTGACAAAGCTCCCTCAAACCAATTGCAGGCTGCTGTTGGACGGCCTTGGCTTCTCTCAGAATTCAGCTCCTCCGACCCATAACTCAATAATCTCACTGTAATTCTACTATGTAAAACCACTTTTATGATCTATAGTGTGTATTAAGTATTCTATTGTAAAATTATAAGATATATTAACAATAAAATATTGGCTCATGATTGCTAAACTTTTAAAAAATAATTTTGAAAGGTAAACAGGAACCCTTAAATATTATTAATATACTACTAACCCTACAGACGTTAGAATAACCATTACGGTTGACTGTACAGGACTAAATATAATAACAATCAGCTTGAAACAATGTGAGCTTTTTTCTATGGTACTTATGGCCAATACTAACTATTGACTCCCTCTAAGAAGAGCGAGTTTTCTTTTCGGTACGTCAGTGGCTACAAACACGAATCCCAAATAATCCTTCGGACGCTATCGAACCTGGGATTCACCTAGTCCTTTCGGAATCGTCCCGGAAAAGGGGCTTTTTTTTACCTCCCTCCACCCTCTCCACTAAGCTCGACTCTTGGAAGAGCCTGGACAAACAGGAGTCCTGGACAGACACACACAGATGCGTTGAATCCCCACTGGTGACTACCACCACTACAGTTCATTTATTATAACGAACGAACGAACGAACCAGCGAACCAAAGTGAGGTGGAGGTGGAGGTGGAGGAGAAGTATACTGCAGGGTGTACCAGCAGAGTCGCGGTCTCATTAGGCAGCTGAATCAAGAGCTAGCGGAGTTAATTAGAGCGAAATCATTGTGATCCTGGGAAAACGTTCATAGTCCAAAGGGTATCCACCCCCCACCTCCTACCCTGTCATTTTCTCTGTCCCTTATCCCAGCTATGTCTCTTTTCCTCTTTGGCCTTCCTTTTTTATGGCTTGTCTGAATTCCCCTGACCTTCTGTCTCACTTTTATTTCTCTTTTCTTTGGACGCCGTTGTTTAGTTTTGTTCTTTGTTTCCTACCATATACACACTTGTATGGCAGATGTTTTTTCGATCTACGTACTTACATGTTTTTTTTTTGTTTTGTTTTTTTACATCTTTAATCCTTAACTTCTTGTGCAGTTGAAAATTTCTACACCTACGCTTGTCACATAAAGACTTGCAGCTCACAATGAATGCATTAACTCCACGACAAAAACCCCCAGCCCCGCTTAGCAATGACGGAATTTCCCCCTGCATGGCAAAACTTCCTCTTATATTGTGTGCTTAACGATAGATGAAAATATTCTACAGTGTGTAACATTTAACGCGTATGGAATCTCGTAAACATAACAAGAACATTTAATTTCTCAACTCCTCCTCAAAACGTTTATTTCTAATTGAATTTCTCCCATAAAGGGAAAATGGGGACTATTTAAAGTTCGTTTCAGAAATTTGTATGCTCCCACTAAACTCAATTTTTTAACTCAATTATATGGACTTACACTGAAATGGAAATCCTCAGGATGTAGCCCTGGAAATGAAATTTACAGAACTATGCATTAAAAGCATTTAACAAATAGAAATCTAAATAAGTATATAACAACGCTCTCCATGGAACATTAACAAAATGCCTATTAAAATCGAGAGTACAACGGTATTTTGAAATTAGAAACATTAGGTAATTGAACTGCAGTTTTTAAAGCATTAAAACGAGTGCATGTTTCTCATAAATTCACTGGTATACACAATTTTTGCTGAATAAAAACGGCTCCTTGCCACATAGAATCTCTCAAACAGCCTCATCGAACTACAGTTTATCGGAAATCGGCATTATAGAAAATTAGAAAGTTTATTATAGTTATTGATGTTCATTGAGCAGATATATAATATAAATATTCTGTGAGATTTAAACAATGTGTGAATGGGACAGTAAGACTAAATCAGAGCATTGAACCTGAAAAAGATTGGCCATAAAGAAGCAATTTAGTTCTTGGAGAGATAAAACAAAAAAGGAAAGCATGAATCATTGGTTTCTCCTTCTAATGTGTTTCTTCCACCACTCCATATTAAGTTAGGCCTGATGGAGCAATTTTTTACTGCTCTGAACAAGGGTAGCGATTGTTTAAACTTTCTTGTTACAAAGTTCCCACAAGAAAACTGAAGCTAAGGTAGCAGCAGGTATTTTCGATGAACCTCCTCCCCCCAGATTTGTGAGTTTATGCAGGATGAGACCATTCCTCAGTCGATATCCGAGTTAGAGAAGTGGTGACAGGACAAAAAGGTGACAGGAAACTTTCTTCTCTTCAAGAAATCTGAGAACTATAAAGAAATTATGGAGAATATGTTAACATTTTAGAAATCTAGGGTGTAGAATGAGTGTTAAAGCGCATTTTGTCAACAGCAACATTGATTACTTTCTTACAAATCTTGGTACAATGAGTTAAGAACAAGGTGACCGTTTCATGAAGAATTAAAACAATGAAAACCCCTATCCAGGCCATTGTGGTGCAAATGGTGGCTGATTACTACTGGTGTTTGAAAGAGATACTAGTGAAGGATATATAAGAGTTTTGAAAAAAAAAAGAAGTTTTCTTCTCCCTAATTAGTGAAAAAAAATTGGAAATTCATAAATATTTACTTTTAATATATATTCATTAATATTTAAGTTAAAATGAAAGCTTAAAAAAAAAAAGAAGAAAGAAAACAGTTTGTCTTAGCTACATGTCTCAAAACTTAATAATATTTCATCAAAACTATAAGAATATTATCACATTTGATGTGATTTTGTTTATAAACCTAGCCCTTTAGAGTAAAACCGAAAAAAGATTTTAATTTAGTGCATTCATGGAGGAATGTTCTAGGTGTCTGTGCGAGAGAGTGTCCTCCTGAGGAAACGGGCAGGCCTGAAAGAATTGAAGGAGCAAATTCACAGTCTTAATAATAGATGGGCTGGCCAATCGCGAGACTTCGGGGTAGCAGATGAGCATATGCGGCCAAGATGTGAAATCGGAAGGGGAAGAAAAAACGGAGTTAGATATCGATGGGTAGCCTTCTTTAAGATCATAGCGACAAGAAAAGCAAGAAATAGTCGCTTGAACTTAAGACAGATAGAGGTGATCAAAACGAATATGTTTATAGTGTTACAGTCAGCGAGTTCAGACCAAGTTCAGCATGTATGTAAATAGTAGTGTATATAGTTCTAAGGATTGTGTATAGCCGAGTCATCACTTGAACTGGCTCACTGGCTTAATATATAAGGTGAAATTTGCTTTAATATTATGTGGTGAAATTATTTAAATATTGATAGTGAATTTGTAGTTGGTATGAATAACAAAATATTGGGTTATTAAATTGAAGGTTTAAACTAGTTAGTATAATTAGAGCTTTCCTACCTTGTGTAAGGAGGCATTTGTCCTTAATGGGGTATGATGAACTTTTATCGTCATCGACATTATTAATGAGCCCAAAATACAAAACATAACATATGCCTGAACTGAAAAGTAATACAACAATTTCCTTAATACCCGAATTAAATTGTCAATTCCCAAACTTAAAATTTCAATAAGAGTAACTGTATAATTTGAATACCAGGGTCACTGAGTCGAATAAAATGAAGTTAACCCATTCCCTAACTCCAGCAATCAGGCGTTATCCTCGTGTAATGTTTGTTAAAATACGAACCCTGCTTGCGAAGTCTTCAGCTTCAGTATTCCTGGACCAACATAAAAGTAGCCATGAAAATTAGATAGGACATAAACTAGGAAAGATGGCATCACTAACCCAAAGTGATCAATACTTACTATAGTCACATACTCGAACCAATGAGCAGTGACCATGGCTCCAAAACTTTCCGGAAAGTGAAAAGGGAGGGAAAAAGGGAAAAAATGAGGGCGAGAACGAGAGCTGACAGAACACGACTTGAAACGGTACAATTTTTATGACAGTTTGTTCTTTTCAGAAAGTTGCTATGCTTTTAAATTTCTAACCACAGAATGAACAAAAACAAGAGGTTTGAATAATAATAAAAAAAAAAAAACGTCGAAAAGTATTTCTCGTGTTGGTATTAGACTATTTTAAATGGAATACAGAAATAATCCTTCGAGTTTGACCTTTGAATATCTACCTGTATCTGAATATATTACGGCAAGTTGTACAATGAAGTTGACAAGAAAGGAAACATGAGTATATCATTATGAATCATAGGCGAAACGTCAATCCATGAAATATAACAATAAAGACTTGCACTATAAAATGGATTGGATTGTTGTAGGAGTGTGCAGTAATATACTTTGTCATTTGATACACCTGTCCTTTGTACACTGCTGCAATGCTAACTTAGTTCCAGTCTTCTGGAATTTTTCCTACAAACATTAGAATTACATCTGCTTAAGGACTGAATTCCAATAGAAAAGTTCTTTGTATTTCCAGATCTTTACACTGATCAGATGCGTTTTACAGCATTATAAACTCTTCTTATAGACATCATGCAGAATTTTCGTTAAGAGTCCCGTCGTGTTTAGGTGTTTCCGAAATGGCCAACGTCTTGTCATTCTTTCATATATTTCATGGTTTGCTTCGTGTTCGTAGGTCTTTAACCAGGGTGCCATCGAATATTTTAATCATAATTATACATAGTTCGTCCTTTTTGTCTGATTTTCTTTCTTTGTCCATTGTCCCAGAAATAGAAATTGAAGAGTATTTTTTGCAAGAAATCCATAGTACAATATTCTGAATTTTGAAATATCAGAATTATCAACCGTGAATCATTATCTATAAAACATGTTTTAAGATAATCTGTATAGTTATTATTAATTTATGTCTGAAATTAAGGCAGTTTAATAAAAAATCACAATATAAGCAAATTGGTACAAAACATAAGAATTATACAATATACAGTTCCTATATTCTATGGTGCAATGTGCTTAATATGTGCAAGAAAAGCATAGGTTCTTTCTACAAGCAAGCTGGAAGATGTAGAGAGAATATGTTCTTTTCTGCAAAACACTGCAGAACAGCTACATCTCTCTTACGATTTGATAGTGCTGTCAACGTACCCATAACACGTATTTAAAATGTGGTAGTTGGAATTATATTTACTGTTTAGAGTGTATATACAATAGACGTAAATTAGGATTTATTATGATTTTAATTGCTTTTCTGAGTTCATTCTTCCAAGCCAAAGAAGAGGAATATGAAAATAATAATAGTAATGGAGAAAATTAAAGTAATCATAATCACGTATTCAATAAGTTTAAAAACTAATATTTATTTTATGATAATAATATTATGTAGAAATAAGTTTGTAAACATTTAAACATATATACTTTATAATTTAAATTTCTCCCTTCCTTCCTTCCTTTCTTTCTTTCTTTCTTTCTTTCTTTCATTCTTTCTTTTTCTTTAAATCGACATAGTCCATACATCATCAGTATCACAACCTAGAACCACATATATCATTCGCATTGTAGTAACACATTATAAAATATATAAAAGTTTCAATTTTAAGATATTTTAGAAAAGTATTTGTAGGCTACAGAATATTTTTTTACTCTACTGAAAATTATAATTTTTGACTTATGGCTATTTTTATAAAAAGCCATTCAATAAAAACCACTGCTTGAGATGGAAAACTCATTGTAAGAATTTCTGAGTGAAAATAGTCTTTTCACGTTGTTTCATGAAACATGGGATAACAATACATTTTTTTGATTATCAAAAACGCAAAACTGCTATTAAGGAAGATTCGAAGAAGATCAGAACACGCCAAGTTTTACGCTTCACGTGACACTACGGCAGCAATTGTGGGAAAATCTCACTTTACTATAACACCTACTATACAGCCCAAACTTGGCATCATGCTGTTAATAGTGCATCTCCACTGCTCATCTAAGAAATTGTGATGGACAAAAATTGGTTGTGAAAATAAAGAATGGACTTTCTTCTGTGGCAGCTTGACGGAATTGTCTTATATTGGCAAATGGAAGAGCTACTTTATGTTTCATGTTCAGTGTGTAAACATAGATTTTATAACGCTCAGTGCTTCATGTATTCAATTTGTTCATTAAAACTACATCTCCATTGTCTGTCCATTGCACAGCTACTCATAGCATGTTGTGATCGACTTAATTATGCCGCAGTTAGATGTCAGATAGAGCAACATGATATCCCACGTCACTGCACCTAAGCAGTGCACAATTATAAACAAAGCGGACACTCATGACAAAACTAGAAGCTCTGTGCTGGATGAAATTTGGAAGGAAGTAATATATTCCTAAATTTTACAAACAGAGTTTAAAGTTGCATTAAGTCTTACTATAATTCACAGTAGCTTATTAATATTATTAAATTATTTGGAAGAAGGTAACACAATATACTATCTTCCTCAAAAGTTCAAATTTCTAAACATTCGCCGTTTTTAAACATTTTTTTTTAATTTATGTACTTCTTACTGATATTTTGGTACTTCTACTACAGTATATTTTTGTGAAATGACAGAATGAAATATATATTATTTTTAAAATTATTTTTTTCTAAAGGGTCGCAGTGGAATTTTAAGACTTGGGAAGGGAAATATAGCAGTATTTCACAAAGGAATAAACTGAAAAAGACACTTAAAGCAACTCCTCTTTCATTGCAACAGATATAACCGCCACGGGTGGCCGAGGTTGTTAATGCGCGGACTCGCGAGCGAGAGGTCTGTAGTTCGATTCCCACTGTCCTTACAGATTGGGTTTTTTCAAGGTTTTCCTCAGTCCTCATACATGGAAAATGCCGAGGAGTACCCTAAACTTAGGCTTGGAACGTTTCCTTCCTTAAAAATAAAGAAAAAACATCATTTCCCAATATATCATTTCATCTCACGTATCAACAGTGTCCACCGCCTGTGGTGCCTCAGTAGTAAAAACGGGTGTTAAACACTATTAAAAAATGCAACAATTATAACACAAGCTACTTCCTTATCATACACACAATTATACCTTTACCTGTACAAGTGAACTAGACTTTGTACCTCTCCCCGTCTTTCCACTATACGTTTGAGTAAATGGATCGTATTCCCAGTGCTCGAGATGCAGTAAGTATAGCTTTACGAGAGTCGGCAATGGTGTTCGAGTATTACTGATTATGTTTTGTTAGTGTACTCATGTCCAGATTAGCTTTATTTACACGCTAGAACTTCTGAAAATGGAGATAATTAGGCCAGTACCACAAAACTCCATAACTACTATTTCAAGAAGTCGCGTTATGTTATGCGATACAACCTATACTGTAGTTTGCTGACTGGGATGCACTATGGCAGACTACAGTAAGATGCTTCTCTTCTATGGAAAAGCCTAAGAATACAATGCTTGCCTGCTCTATTAACGCTTCCCAAAGAGGCTTCATGCAGTTCATATTTCCAAGACTGGAATGCGTTTTATCCTGTGCACCGAGAGTTTGAGAAGCAACCCCACGCCCTGTGTAAGTACAGAAAATTATATACTTGATGAGCACTTTGACCTGTACCATCACTTCGCTCCTAGTCAACATTTGCCGTGGGCTGTTTGGATGAGCTATGCAGGTAAGATCATTTCCTTCGCGTTTGATACTTAAAGAGTGTGCCTTTACCGAGATCTATGTTAACTTAAGAAACGGACTCAAAGAAATCCTCACATAAGGCATATCTGGCGCCATCAGCGTCTCTAGTCCAGTTGTCCCTTTAAAGGTAAAGTTCTCCTAACAAGAAGGGAATGCTCATTTTTTCTCTAACGTGGTGAACTATTCCACGCCAGCTGTTCGTATCCTATTACAAATACTATGTCTATTTTCTTCTGTTGTACACTATTTCTCACTGCACCGTTTATTCACTGCACAATGTCACTAGAGATATTTTTCATTTTTCTCTTCCTTGTCACATTTGTCCACTGCATGTTCCTTGAAGAGGTCTGTCCATCATCTTCTTGGTCTACCTTGTATCCTTTTTTCTATCCGGGGATCCCATATGGAGATCTTGCATGTCCACTTATTGTCCTGCATTCTTGCGACGTGACCGCCCCATCGTCATTTGGTTTTGGTGGGTAGTTGTGCATGTCTGTTATCTGAGATAGCTGGTTTATCATTACTGTAGGTATTTTGTCCTTCAAAGATATTCCTAGGATTTTTGTTACATTTTTATTTGGCGTATTTGGAATTTGTTTCTTTGTTTTTCTGTTAGTGATCATGTCTGGCACCCATAGAGTAAGGTAGATGTTCCTTGGATTATCATCATCATCATCATCATCATCATCATCATCATCATATCATCATACAACTAATTTTTTTCTTAGAACAACCTCCTTAGGAAACTCCTGGTCAATTAAATTAAATTAAAAAGTATATTTAACTGGTACCCTTAACATCATCTAGTTTTATAGTATCAAATTTTGCACCATGTGGGATGCCTAAGGGTAAACACAGGTTTCGAGCGTCTGAAATCTGATTTTCCTAGCCAGTGTTTCATATAACAATATAAATTTAAGGGCCCAAAATGCTCTCCAGGTTAATGAGATTCTTATTTGTATTTCTTTTCTTTTTCCATTTTATCTTGGAAGGAAATCTGTTGCCCTATTCTCTCACATATGTGAGGATGTTCCAGCTATTTGTATCGGGGTTTCAGGTCCGTTTGTTATTAACTATCTTCCGTTTGTTCTGTGAGAGCCTTGCATTATTGTTCCAACACAGTTTTCAGTGCTCTCGGTGTTTTGGCGAATAAGGCCACATCGTCGGCAAATATGAGATTTGTTGGTCGACTACCTTTTATGTTGATTCCAAGATTATTATGCCAGTTCATTTCTATGAATATATGCTCCATTACACAGGTGAAGTGTTTGGGAGAGATTGGATCGCCTTGGCAAACTCTTTCTAGTCTTCTTCTTCTGTCTTTACCTTCGCGAAACTTTGACTATAGATTTTGTGTAGGATACGAATGTACTTTGCGTCTAATTCTTGTGCTGTCAGAGCGTGTAATATGCTTGTATGTTCACCTAGTCGAAGTCTTTGCTATAGTCAATAAAAGCGAGATATAGTGTGAGATGGAATTCTTCTGCTTTCTCTATCAGTTGGTTTATAGTCTGGAGATGATCTATTGTAGTAAATCTTGTATGGAAGCCGCATGTTCTAGTGGTTGGTTTTCATCCAAGGTCTTCGTTTTTCTTCTAGGTAGAATTTTCGTATAAAATTTGTATACATTTGACATCAGGTATGTCCATCCTCTGTTTCCAATATTGAATGAAGATTGGGTCGTTGTGTGTGTTAGTTGGCACTCTGCCAACTCAAGTAATCGTTTTGTATCCTATATTCACCTGGTGGTTTCCTGTTTTTCAGCTGGGACTTCGCTGTGCAGGATATGTTGAGGTAATAAGTTTGGAATGTTTGGTATTTGATTCCTCTACAGAGTGGGGGATGGAACTTGCATGTAGTAGTCCGTAACTGAGTTGAGTATGTGTTTTAGACTGGCGACATTTCTTGAAAAAATCTTAACCAAGCTGCTGGAAGTTTTATCTTTGGAAATGCTTGAGAATCACATTCACGATATTTCTGGAGGGTTCGGGTATTCTGACCGCAGTTTTTTCTCTTAGTTCCCCCATTCACTTAGGCAAATGTTGAGACGGATCTTTCCTTTTCACGAATTTTCGTTTCTTTCCTTGGTTATGTTATACGGTCTAAAAAACCAGGCAATGCGGGCTGGTGCTTTGTGCGGCGCGACGGTGGCTTGTGATTTGTAAATATTTCTGCTTAGGCATCTGTTAAGAGAGTAGCTCTTCTGAGGGACTCTAATTCCTTGGAGGGGAGCCATCAAAACATTGTAAACATTAATAGGGATCTGCATAGTTTTGTATCTCACCGCCATTGGATTCTGGCCGCCCGCGTTCTTCTTTCCTCCTGAAAATATTCCTGTTGGTAGAATAAACACAACGGTCAGTTTTTAGAGCAAGCATAAATATTGAAATGTTCTCCTCCGTCCCTTCCAATTCAATCCAATAGTCATATGCGAGTTTTTGAATAATACTTTTGGCTAAACATTTTTTTGAATGGTGTTCAACGCCCGTTTTACTACTGAGGCACCACAGGCGATGAACACTAACGATACTTGAAATGAAATGATATATTGGAAAAGTATTTTTTTTTTTTTTTGAGGAAGGAAACTTTTCAGGCGTAAGTTTAGGGTATCTCACCGGCATTTGCCAGTTATGAGGACTGAGGATAACCTGGAAAAAACCTCAGTCAGGGAGAACGGTCCTGAAGGGATTCGAACCCCAGACCTCCCGCTCACGAGTCTGCGCCTTAACACCTCGGCCACCCGTGGCGATCTGGCAAAATATGAATTGCTTGTGTAGGCTCCCTTGTTTTCCTTACTTGACCCCTTTAAATTTTTGCTCTGGGGTTGTATACAAATCCTTATGTGTTAGAATTCAATAAAAATAGAACAAGATATTTTTAGCAAGAATTGTGGCAGCTTGAACCATGCAGAAAATACCGGAAATCTTTCAGGGTATTCGGTGCAGTAATGCAAATAATTTCAATCAACTTCAATAATGTCAAACCATGGTAACATCCCTAAAATGTACACAAGTTGCGACTCTAAGTGGTAAAAGAAACCATTTGCAGATATATTAATCAGATTGAAACCACCAATCTACCACAGAGTGTTGTAAAGTATATTTATTTACAACTCGTATAAGATAGAGGTAAACAAAAGTTAGCAAGACCTGGGATAACCGCCGCAGGCTGGACATTCAAAAGCTTATTACACGTATTGCATGTTGGTTGCATACGTCATGTCTTGTATGCATGACATGTCACCTGTCTCTGGATAGGAGTCTTGTTTATTATGATCACCGTTAGTCACGTTATCGCCTAGAGATAATCGCTGATTGAATTCTTCGAGCATGATCTACCATCACAGTGCATATTCAAGAACAATGTCCTTGAGCAATGGGTTGTATTGTTGCACAACAGTGCTTGTACACAGATGTCCAATGAAGAAATAGCACTGTATATACAACTTTCACTTGACGATACTAGAAAAATCCGTTATACAGCCAGTGTCTTTCTTGTGATTATCATTTGTTTTGCGCGTTAAAGCTTCTGAGGGGACAATACTCATAATTTGATTCGATCGCTATAGTCAAGAATGAACTAACGGATTGGTTTTCGTTTAGAAAAGCATCAACTGCTACCATAACACAAATAATTTGACTTCGACTTTATCTTATGTTACATCTCGTTTATTCTTAAGAATGTGAAACATTTTTCTACTCTTAATTTTCCCGGAAAGGCAAAACTCATCCCAGGATTCGTCAAAGTGACCTAGGGAATACATAAAAAAAAAAAACTTAAGAATAGAACCCGAGTGCTAGCCCTGTTGATAGTTCCTAGACACATATTTAAACTTACTTTGCAAACCATCCTCATTGATGTTTAAAAATTACGATACAATAGGGTTATTTAGTTAGTTAATGGCTATCATTCCGTCCCGGAATATGGGCGCCTCTTTTGAGGGAGAATATCAAGTACTCTATTTCCCGCCAGAAGCACATGTGATAAACCTTCACCACCAGCTACATCTGAAAGAGTTTTCTTGAACAGATGCGATACAGGCGATATTGTTATATTCAAGGTCTTCTTTTTTTCAGGTATGGATTCTTTAAAGTACCGTAAATCCACGATCCATGGCTCAAAATCCCTCCCCGAGAACTTGAGCTTGAGATTTGTATGCCCTATAAACCTAACACTCAAATATGGTTTGAACCCACGAAATTGGGGCTCAGAGGAAAATGCGCTACCCCAGGACCACCGAGGCCTGCTGGATTTCTTTTCTTTCCGAGAAATATAAATTTGGTATTTAGCTACTTTAGCCTTGCAACTTTTCATTTATATTTATTATACACATTCTTTTTATTTCTTTTAGAAAAAAAAACATATTCTAAATGAATTTAGGTCCACGTTTTAAGGATTCAATTTATTATTTCATGTGCAGCACGTTCTAATTATACTAATTATATTTGTAATGACGATATAACTATACACTTGTGCTTTTGACAAAAATATCTGGCCTATCTGGCTTAACGTTAATAATAGTAAGCAAATGATTCTCCACCAAACAGGAATTAAAGACGGTGTAAGGTATGTTGTTTGTTATAAACCCCATCTTGACGAAAAAGAACGGTCACAATAGAGCATTACAATAGAATGTTCCCTCACTTTCCAACCATTTTAATATAAAGCAGCTTGGACTGTGCTCATTGCTTATTATTGAGTGCTTAAGCAGCGTTCCATGGAAACTTCGACTTGAGCATATTAGTTTTAAAATGTAATATATCAGAAAAATGAAATATAAAAATCTAAAATATACAACAAGAGACTAAGAAAAGATAATGATAACTGACATTCTATACTGTGCAAGAACCAGTATTTTAGTCCCGGCTTCCTGCCAATGAAAACGTTTTGGGTTCGAACCTCGCACTTCCCGATAGAGATGATGCTCCTGCAAATTTAGCAAAATATCCTCCTACAGTACTTGTATGATTTCTTTTGCACATAAATCAATATTATTTGTTCCAGCGTATTTTTCACTCTCGGCACTTCAGAATGTGTAACAGGTACTTCTTACAGAAATGAAATTGAAACAGTTGATGTGACAAACACAACTAAGCAAGACAAATTGTTTTAGCTCCAGTCTTGTAGGGAATCACTAAAGCTCAACCGGTCTGCACCAGTGCAAACAAACTTTTGATTGCGTAGCGGAATGAGGACACCGTACACATAATAGGAAAGGAAAAATTCCAGAAAGCTTTTTGTTATCCTTACACAAAGTTTAAGATCCCTGACGAACATGAGCACAGAATTTGTCCTATCTGTGAGAAGGGAGAATCATGGACAATATTCGGAAGGACTGTAAAGGTACAGAAGAATGGAGGAAAAGTATCTATCACGTTCCTTTGCAAGATCGAACAGAGGGAAATGGTCATGCTGGGCTTTACTGTTAGGCAAGGAAGGAGAGGAGGGGTTAGATAAATGTCTGATGAAAGTGAAACAGCTCAGATCTGAAAAGGCTGATAACCGAGGTGAGGGTTGTGGGAGGGGAAACAAATTGAATTCAGAATGTGTCATCCATAATGGGATTTTTTTTTATATTTTATGAGTGTTTTTAACATTTTTAAAAATTAGTCTTCTGATATTTCTTATTTAACTTATATTTATTTATTTCATTTTTCAATGCTAAATATGTTTTATAACTTATTGTGAATATCTAATGCAACATCTTGTGCTAAATCTAACATAGCAAGTGTATCATAAAAGTTGGATCTGTGCACCTGTTGAAGTTGTTTTGTATTGTGTTAATGCCACTATAGTAAATACATTCCTACTACGAGATACTTCTAATTACCGATGCAAAAATTGCAGGATTTGAGTTGTCATCACATACCAAAGCAAAACAGAAATGTCTACTCTGGACTTGCGGGCAAGTTTTCCAGCAAAAAACGAAGGAAGATAGGAAGGGAGAAAAGGAAAAAAAGCTAACAAAGAAAAATATAACTTTCTCGCCGAAACAAGAGGATGAAATTGAAAGCTAAATCACCTCACTTTTTGAGAACTCAAATGAGTGGTACATTGTAAAGTCTACCACTCCACTGTATGGCTCGCATATTCAAAAACTAATAAAACAATATTTTGTTATATTTTAATACTATCATTTAAATTTTAGCAAGGGTTTTTTCCACAATTTTTATCTGATTATGATAGGGGCACATAAACATACCTTTAAGCATTTCATTCAATTTATCCGAACTTAATCTATGTGGGTTATCAGGTTCATGCATAACCCATCTAGAGTTACAAATAAAAGTTTGATTTTTTGGAATTTCTCAAAAAGTTCATTCATGGATACTCTCAAAAATTAGTTTTGATATTAGTTTTGATATGTATTAATTTGTGCATATTATATTAATTATCCCACAATTTTATTTCGTTTCAATGTTTTATAATGGTAAATGTAACGAAGCATAATCATAATTTAGTTTCATGATTGACGATACCATGAAGTCAAGACCGCTTGGTTAAGAGCCTCATATTGCAGCACTCTTTGCCCAAATAGCTTGCAGATGTTTAACAGCAATATTTCTTTAAAAAAGTGAAGAAACCTATTCATAGATTTTTCATTTAAAGTGAAATAGAAAAGTTAGGCAATAATTGTCATAGAACAGGTTTTTCTATACAGTTTTTTAATGATGTTTAACGCCCGTTTTTACTACAAAGGCACCATAGGCGGTGAACATGGTGATACATGAAATTATACATTGGGAAAGGATTTTTTTTAAGGAAGGAAACGTTCCAGGCCTAAGTTTAGGGTACCTCCCAGGCATTTGCCAGTTATGGAGACTGAGGAAAACCAGGAAAAAACCTCAGTCAGGGTTGACGATTCTGGCAGGATTTGAATCCCAAACCTCCCACTCATGAGTCCGCGCCTTAACGACCTCGGCCACCAGTGAAGGTTTTCTTTCTACAGAGTGCCCGTAAGAATTTTGATAATAATAAATATCATAAAGAATGACTTTTTAATAGAAAAAAACAGTAAAGAATTCTAGGGAGTATGACAATAGGACATTATGTTCCTAGGTTAAGCAGTAACTAGATTATTATTTTCACGCCCTCCCAGGGCACGATCTCACCTGCATCTCTCAAAATTTGGTATCTATCTAAAAGAAGCAGAGTTCATTAATATCATTTACAGTTAAGATCTTCATTAGCCCTAATTAGGTATAGTTTCTTAGTACCAAAGCACTGAAAACGGAAAAAAACTGCAAAAGAAAAAAGTATGTTTCACAGTTTTGTTATATTTTTAACTTTATTTTGTCGAATTAAACAACCATGTTTTTAAAAATTACACAGCAGCCTAAAGCAGTAGTATTATATGTGCCACACAGGAGTGGCATGCAAGTTGTCTTTTCTAATTATAATTTATGTTACTCGTGAAAAAACTAACAGAGAGAACTAAATGCTTCTCCAGTCTTTCTATAGCTATCCATAATAAACTTTGTCTATTTAATTTATTTAGTTTAAGTAGGACTCTTAATAAAAAAATCTTTGCATGTCTTACTGAAGACTGAAATTGAATTGCATTCTTCATTAACTAGTCCAGCTTCAAGGATATTTGAAAAAAAAGTTTCTTAAGAAAAAATTTTAATATTTATAAAACATTTGTTCTGTACATTAATTTAAATTAATTTCGTTATCATGCTTTATTTTCATATTATTTCAGTAAAGTAATTTTTCTGAAAAGTCTACGCTTGCGTTTATTTTCTGCTTTATCAATATCTATTTTTCACGATTTTAAGTATAAAGAATTAGTAAAGCTATTAATAAATCTGAACAAATTATATTTTCACGTTTTAATTATTTAATAAATATGTCTAATCTCTCAAAAGGTAATCAAACTCTTAAACTTGCTTACTTTTATTTCCAGCTTTTGTTTTGAAAACCAAGTTAACAATTTTATTACCATTAAATTTCTTTATTATAATGTATATTATGTGTGGTAAACGAGTGCTACTTTACGATTATTGCTTTAAAGTAATGTCATTGTCAGATACATAATTTCAAACCTCAATTCCTATATTTAACATCTGGAAAATATTGGATAATTATATGGGAAAATATTGCTTTTAGCAATATCCTATTTTATGTACTAGATAGAAAAGGAAAAAACGGCGGTGTAGTGTGGTGATGTCATGAGTACCAACAGCAAGAAATACACTAGATAGCAATGCACAGAATAAGGGTAAGGGATAGAGCTGAATGAAGACAAATTTCTTAAACTATGTAGTAAAGGGAAGTACTGGAGGGTGACTAAGGAATAGCGCACGGAAATTCGTTAAATACGTGTTGAAAATGGTAGGCGTGAGAGCAATTTTACGCAAACACCAAATGGAAATGGACTATCAGTACAATGTAAAGCAACACACACACACATACACACACGCGCGCGCGCGCACGCACACACAACAGAGCAGCAATGGAAAAATGGAATCCGTGATCAATTCATATACACACATCAAATTAAATCTAACTTTGAGTGAATCAAGAAACCGGAGGACTCGGAACGATTTACTGCAGTGCACTTACGGCCTGACGGCCTCCGCTCGTCTCTTCTTCTTTAGTGTATATTAGTTGATCTTGATGGTAATGATAAAATTATATAACGATTGGAAACTTTGTAAAACAAACGAGGAACCACTGAAAGTGATGCACAGATCCGCTCAGATGGGGATAAATGGAAGATATAATTGCAAACATGGCAATGTGGAATTTTGTCGTATTAATAACACAAAGCCTTAATCAAAAGTTGGATAATTTATTCCAATCTGTTCACATCGTGCTGTAATAATTTCTCTGCTTTCCTGTTATTATAGGTAAATTTCTACTTGAGGTGCATACACCATATGCAAATTTCAATAAAGTTTCATACGCATACATCTTTGAGACAGATCCTCCACCCCCTAACTCACAAGGAAACAAATTTGCATATTACATAAGTTATAGCGAATTTATATGGCCTAATGTGTTGTGTCTTGTAAATAACATGAAGTATACTGTTCTATTAATGTCTAGCGTATATGATATAAAAATTCAGAAGGGAGAGCGGATGACCACAGGTCTGATATCAATTGTATAATTATTTCCAATAAGTTATAATATGAATATGCAGGAAAATTCTTTGTAAAAGCAAGTGTTTGTAAGTACATAATTATTGATGCTGTCGCTTTCGAGCCTTCAGTGGAAGATGCGAGTTAATACAATAGAAAGGTGCACCTTGCCAGGATAGGTTGTAACAATACAAAAGAGTATTGCCTCTTTTATATTCTAGATAAGCGACAAATCCTTTAGGTGCAGTTGAACATTCCTTAAAAGACAGTAAAGCAGGTGAACGTACTCTGCATAGCTTGAACGCTTATTCGAACGCCCATCAATAAGAAGCGAAGATTTGAAAATAGTAAGTATGAGCGCCTTAGCATGAGCTTTGGCTTGCCAATCAAAGCCCTGGAATTTGAACGACTGGAGTCCGTGAGCTCTGTCACGAAGCACTATAGGGAGTCACGTGGTCCAGGTTCGAAGCTAGTATATATGGGGAAACGTCCTCAGAAAATTGGGTAGTCGGGGGCAGTTAGTAGCAAGCAGTTTCACGTAGTTCTTGGACGGGAAGGAGCAGAAAAGCACGCAATGGGTAAATATCCACTAACCCATCATTAGATGTCATTTTATCACAAGTATCATCTCACTATGTTCGTGAATTTATCGCTAATCTCAGACAAAAATAAAGAAAAAAAACAGGGCAAACATAATATAATAAATAATTAGAAACTAAAGGATTTCTATATTCCTTATAAAATAATTTCACAGAGTGATATTTATTAGAACTATTTCAAGAATAAAATAAGAATTTAAATTGAATTCCCTCTAAACTTGGCTTACAAAATTGTAATAATTATATACTTGTACTTAAAGTTTTCAAACAATCTTGCGACAGAAGAATGCCGGTTGTCAGCAATGCCAATACAGAAGAGCAAAATACAGATTTAGATCTATTCCTTGAATAGAATAAGAATTAAAGTGGGATATATATAATATTATATTTGAAATTCGCGCACAGAATATTAACACTTGTTATATTTATGAATTTCTATTCTATACAGAAAACCTGAGACTGAAATGGACAAAAAGTGTCTATTACTATCGCTGGTATTTGATTTTCTAATACCAACTGATAAAAAAAAAACGAAAACAAAAACAAAAAAGACAAGATACAATATCTTTCATTTTTCTTTGTATTCCGTAGTTTGGGATTCTTAATAATAAGATCAATTTGCACATTTGGCGCATCATCAAAACCCTTTGAGGAACCTTCTATTTAGTGTTGTTGTCGGTTGTCCATGCTTTTGTTGCTATCAATAGCTCCCCACTGCCTCTAGCAAAAGTGGTCAGTAATACGTGTTCAGGAATTATATAGTGGAGGTATAGAGTTGGCTACACTGATCACAAAACAAATGTACGTCGCGTGATAAAACGATTTTGATAATTAATTTTTTCCCAGATAATTTCATTCCTTAATTCGACTGCAATTGGTCAAAATTCAAAACTGTTTCGTTTCATTGGTTGATTTTAAGATGATATCACGCGAGTGAAATAGTCAACATAATTAGCTACGCATACATAGTGATACAACTGTCCTGTTAAGGAATGGCGTCTCTTACTCCTAATACAGTTGCACATGCACAGTGAATGATCATAATATTGAATAATTTATCAACAATTACATTTATATTGACAATTGAAATGCTATTTAGGACAGATACATCCCATAAGTTTTATAATTACGTGCTTTAGAAGCGTTAATATTAGATTTATATTTTCAAGATAACAAAAGCTCTAAACTTACTTTAAAACTGCAGAATCAACTCACCATTCTTTCGGAAACTTCGCTTTTCTTCAAAATGAAAGAGCAGGTCACTACATGACAAAATAATGCTTCTTGATTTTTATGGCCACCCTTCATGAAAAGGGAAGGCGCTTTTCTTGAGGATTGTCTTAGCTGTAAAAAACGAGAGAGTTTTTGAAAGAACTTCACCTCAATAATGACGAACAGATGAGATATTGAAACTTACTATGTACATTCTATTTCAAATGCGTGGTTTACTGAATTACAACGATTTCATTTTGAAAAACTGTTGTTAATATTTGCGATATTAAGAAGTAGTTGAATCCATTTCGTATACAGAAACACCTGCTACAGTTAAAATTTGTTCAATAATTAGAATGTTTCCAGCATTTTCTATATCTTAATAGTGTTATAAGTTGTCTGTACAACACCTAATTTAATATAAACTGCTAATTTTTAAAGTAATGGATGAAATTCATAACAAATTATATAATTTTCTTAATGCAAAAATATGACTGAAATGTAAGAACTTTATCACACCTTTTAATGAAAATCAGAATGGAATTTACAAAGGTGTAATTGTTAAACAGTGTAAACGCTGATGACACATATTTTGGGGAGATAATGTACGTTTTAGGTAAGTTTAGAGTACCTCGCCGACATTTGTCATTGTTGAGGACTGGGAAAAGCGCGGATAAACTCGGGAAAGGTAACCCTAGCGGTAGTCGATCCATAGAACTCCTGATCAGATTTCTTACTTGCCCACTCATGTCATAGGCAGAAAAGCTATTTTACTTCTAAAATATGCAAAACATTATATATTAAGCATTCTCTTTAATATTCCATGCAAAAATAACAGATATCAATTTATTTCGATAATTAGTTTCAGTTTTTAATAAAAGGATGTAAACTTTGAAATATACTTCTGGAGTTTCAAGGTCTGAAAGTTGGAAGTGTTTATTTAATAACTATTTGGAATATGCCCCTAAGAAAGAACGGTTGCTTCTTTAGTTTAGAGATGGGAAAAATAGCATATTATTGCAATATATTTTTTATTTTCAACGGACCCTGTGTTATGTCATATAATGCTGCATTTTAAGATTTTACATTTAAAAAGGGTCATTATAGATTTTTGATACTTTAGGAGTTAACCAGGGTTGATGCATATGGCCCATTTCATGCTACAAGAATGTTTGAAATACAGTAAGAGCAATTTAAAAGCCCCGCAGATTGGCTCGACCAACCAGCGGACACATCGCCCTCCAGCCGCTGAGATGCTCCATGCAGCACGCACGGCTCCATTCTTATTCTCTCTTCCTGTCAGTTACGAGTGGAATTTGAAAGAATCGGGCAGTTGTGTTAACGTTTCCGAGAGTGAGATTTCATTAATTAGAGCAGTAGTGCTGTACAATAGTAAGACGTTCACTGTGTTGTCGCATATTCATCTTCAAGGTGTGAATCAGATACAGAATCTCGTGTGACAGAACAAGACAGACATTTAGGAGTAAATTTCCTGGCAATCCAGTTCCAACACAAAAATATTCATTCATTAAACTTTTGTACTAACTTTAATATTATTAGCTCTGGTTTATGGTCACCTCTTCCTCAGACCTTCCTTACGGTATGTAATCTTTGTCTTTAGGGGATGTAAAATAGAGTGTGTTCTATAGACCGAAGGAGCTTAAAATAAACATTTCAGACGAGTTAGGTCAAATAATGATGGGGAACTGGTTTATGTCAGTGATCATTTCTTGAGAGGATGTGGATTGTGTCGAAGGGGAAATGGACATTTTCAGCAGCTACTATAAAAGGGTGAGTACCAAATTCCTTTATTTAATAAAATTTACCTAGGTTTTATAATGGTAAAGCGCATTAGAGCTGCGAATCAAGGCAAGAAAATACCGAAAGAAGTTTTTGAAATAACTTAGACCTACCATCTCAAAGAAGCTACTGACAGAGTATGACACCAGTCTTCTTTGTAGAGACCTGCTCTTTGAAAAATAAATAAATAAATAAATAAATAAATAAATAAATAAATAAATGGGTGGGTGGGTTGGTGGGTGAATTGCTTGAGAGGTAGGAAGTGCGCTCATGAGGGCTGTATAGGATGAAATGAAGATCTGGATAAATACCAATGCATTTTATGTATCATATTAAAATCTAACGTCACTAGGTTTTGCCCCACACTGTACCCATCTCTACTCTAGGCATGAGTATAGCATTCTTATTATTTTGTTAAAAATTATTTAAAAATTCCTTTGTGTGTTCGATAGAATCACTACTAATATTCATATCTTGTGTAGAAACTCTCCAATTTTTGTAACAATGAAATTATGACAATAGTACGCTTGCGCGTGGTATGACAAAACGCAGAGATTTGTGAGATGGCATAATCAGCTGTTAGAAACAGGTTCTGTGCTAAGAAAGAAGGAAAGGGGGGGGGCAGTGTCTACCAAATAAAAATGTCAATGTTTCCTACACTAATAGTGACAAAATTACCAGATTTAGGTTTCTAGGTTAGAAAAACTCATTTCAATATCCGAACACAGAATCACAAGTCAAAGCACAGCACACGTTAACTTTAGAGCTATCACGTTCGTATTCCATTACAATGGGGTGGATTTGCTTCTCCCCGTGTTCTACAGCTATGCCGGTGCACTTTACCAGACGTGTGAAAGGAGACTTCATCTGAGAATGCAACATGATTGAGGAATCCATTGTCATCATCATTGTGAGAACAGCAGTGAATTGGCGAACTCGGCCTGTCTGAGATTATCAATTGGCTGCAGCTTCTACATAATTTGGATTTTGTATGCTCTAAGCCATAATATTTTACGGTCAATATTGTCAACAGTATACTTTGGAATATCCAGATCTGAACTGACGAATTGATTTCTGCAGGCAGGCTGCGCTGAAATACTTGCTTATCTTCATCTGCAGACACTGTTTTTTGCCACTACCCTTCTTTCTTAACACAGAACCAGTTTCTAACAGCTGATATGACGCTCTGGAGCATTTACGCCATATTCCTGCCTGAATCTTCTTTGCACTGCAATTAGGAACTTTAATTCCGCTATCCAGTAATAACATTTAACTTTCTGCTGAAAACTGTGAATTCCATTATTTTAACTCCATGTGTTGTCATACCACGCGCAGGCGCACTAACTTCATAATCTTCATTGTTATAAAACTTGGATATTTTCTACACAAGATAAGATGAAAATCATAATTCTAACTTAACTGGTGCAGATATTTACATTTCTTGTTGGTACCGATTCTACCGGACACAATATATATTGTAGAGGACATGCCTTTATTTAGGTTTAGCAAAATTTGAAGTTTCAGTTTAAAAAACATAATAACTTTACTACTTTTTTCTCCTTAACTACCCAGTTCAACCCCATGCTTTCCCATTTTATTATTTAAACTTCCGACTTCGGGTACCTAACAGTTAGTTTATAAAACTATATATGAAGTGGATATATTTGAGGTAACTTGTGAATGCGCCACGGGAACAAAAACCTTTACAAATTAGTAGCATCGCCATCTGTACGGTTTTCAAGTAATTGAAATCAACTTCCATGTACATAGTTTTTCATTGCCAACCAAAACATCTTGTCGGTAATTTTTAGCAACGCTGTTTTACCGACATATCACAAACAACTGAAACAAACTACGGTATACATGTCACCAACACTTGTCATCACAAAGCGTGTTCATTTTCCTCCCAAGAACGCAATATAATAATTAGTACACAGATTTCAAACTATCTCCCTTGTACTACACCGGCTCGATTGATGTTTCATGTTTAACTTTTTTTTTTTTATTTTTACTGGGGTGCTAAATGTTCTATCCCTTCTCCATTACTCTCTCTTTCTCTTTTACATTTTGTGAATGACGTTAATAAATACGAACCAGAAAAGATCAAAGGTTATATCTGCCTATATTTCTCCCATTCACAGTAGCTCCAAACGATCTACAAAACGTCTGTCAAAGTCCATGGGCTAATGTATGTTTGCGAAAACCGCCCAGTTTGTAATTTGTATGAATTTTTGCATCGTTTACATAATCCACTTTTATCGACAGGTTACCCGTACCTCACGGAATTTTAATTAACGCAGGTGAGCTTTGGGATGTAAGAGATAATTGTTTAACTTCCATCAGGATGTTGAAATGATCCCTAGAAAAAAAATACGTGCTTGGAGCACTTCTCTGATTGCGTGATGTGTTGTTGTGATCCCGTTGTTAATGCAAATGCGAGCAACACCTTTCTTCCCAGAACGTGTATATGTATCAGCACTTCATATGTCACTAAAAGAACCATGATCATATTAGTTATTTGGAAATTAATAACTCAATTCAATTCAGAATTAACTTTAGTAATTAAAGTAACCATAATGTCGCCAATTAGTAATTCTTTGCGTGACATTTGGATAAAAATCGTGGTTTCTATATACAAAGACGACTCTAAATGCTGTTTCGACATTGAAGACTATTTTTTTCAGTAAATTATTGAAGTATATGAAACATTTGTTGAAGGATAGAGTTCGTAACACATTCAGACAGTTTCGCGAAGCAAGTTGGTGCTTCTTCTCTATCAACAATACTGACTGTTTTTCTTCCATCTTTTGGTATAATTTATACGAGGAAAAGAAATGAAATTAAGTGTAGCAACTGCAAATGCTTCAAAACAGTCTCCGTGGATGAAAGGAACATATTACAGAAAACGTGGTCAAGCAAGGAAAACTCTACATTTCACAGTGAAGGTAATTCGAAAAGGAAAGCAACCGTGTAAAATTAGTACTTTTTAAATTTAGTGTTTATATTTTTACTGAAAATATAAAATTAGACTGTATTTAAAACTTGTAACAATAAGCATAACGTGTGTTATAAGAAATGTTGAAAATGATGTCCCTAAGCGGCAGTAAATTGCTGAAATATTTAGGAAATTCCTGTGTTTCATCTAGTCCTTTTTCCCTAAGAGCACGGCCATTCAGAACGCGTTTCTTCTCATTGGGAGATCCTGTCTATCCTAACTTTTTAACAATTTCTCTACTTGGAACACATTTTCTTGCCAATAGATCGCTCCACGCTTCTCTGCAAGAGTTCGTTTGCACATGTATCTATATAAACACACGTAGTGGCAAAACTAACGAAGAACAATTAGCCACACAATGAACCTACCGAGTAGCATACGAAGCATAAGTACTTGTTGACAAAGCATCTCTCAAATAAGCTACTACCTGCACATGCAATTTAGACCTCAACGACCAGCCTCATCCAGTAAGCAGCAGCTCTCTGTCATATCATAACTGAAATAGCCTCATTGTATTATCTCTTTCTGTATTGTTCTCTATTTAAATTCCATGATTCTTGTTGCCACTAGGTGTAATCACTTACAGTTAACAAATAATTGAATGAATTATATTTTGTGCTACTTTGAAGTAATAGTTTCGCTAGGAACTGGAAAATTGTAATGAAGTAGGTCAGTCTTAGGGCACTATACAGTCGCTATAATCATTCTTTGATACTATTGGCTTGACAAATATTTCATCGCAATATGATCCATAAATGTAAACATATGATTTCATATTGCTGATTCTTGCTTAACTTATGTGGAGTCCATTTATCATGTTTTTAAAATTTCCTATTTTTCTCCAAATGTTTGCATCTTATTGAAGATGCATGCAATTGCTTCAAAAATTGTCCTCGTCTGATTATCATCAGTCTCAGCTTTCTCGTCTTCTGCCGTACTAACTTTTTCTAGCCAACGCTGATCTGTGCGTTTGAAATTGCTTCCTTCTTCACATGCTTTCCAAATATTTCGAGCGGTCTGCGCAGCATTGTGCTTGATAGCTTTTTCCAGTAACCACAATACATGATTGCTTGGCACAGCACAGCATGTATATCTTATAATTTGTGTAGCCATTATAAAGAATATGAACATAAACCGTCAACATTGCTCAGTTTTTTTCTAAAGTAAGACAATATATTCGCTTCTGGGAGGTGTGAAATTTTAAGAGATAATGATGAAGCAGTAATATCAATAATTATTGTTACTTTTGCTTGAAATTTCCCTATTTTATTATTATATTTCTATTTTTGCCTAGTCTATTATATTTTCAATTTGATAAAAATAAATATAACAGAATCTCACGGACACCAATAACAATACAATCAGAGTAGGTCAAGTACGAACCTTAAACTGTATTTTTTTCAGTTCACGCAGTTTAAAACTAGTAATATAAAAATCACATTTAATGTGCAATTACTGAACATTGCCTATCTACCAGGCATAGTTTGTCATTACGCTGATACTAGTGCTGATGTGTTGTTTACAACATTCTAACACTACGGTGAGAAGCAAAAACGTAGAAAATCCTGACGAAAGACATCAAGCTTAACAAGCCATTAGTAAACATAATGATTGTGTATAATGTTTGACAATATTTTAGTGAGACAGCGGAAAAAGAAAAAAAGGTTAGCTCTATTTATAGCTAAAACTCTTATAATGCAGTTATATAATAAAGAGCGAGACAGAGAACTATGAATCAACATGCAGTGTTTTGCCTATATGCGAGAATAGCCCTCATTGCCGTCTGCAGGTATCGCAGAGTGAAGCTAACATTACCAAACAAAATTTTTAAAAGGTTTTACTTGCAAAATTTATGAAAGGAGATGCTGAAACTCCATCATTTTAGCATATCTAAAATCTGCATCACTTGCTGTAGTTAAGTTAAGTAATTCCGGTTATTACCTGCAAATATTTTGTTTCAATTCTTCCACTGTATGGGTTTGCCGTGCATACATTATGTTTTATTTGACCCTAGGATAATAGTCGTAAAGGGGGTTAGGTAGGAAGACCGAGGGGATTCCAAAAATTAACTAATGACCCCGTCATTCTGAAACTCTCTTTCAATTTCTCTTATCGAAATATTCACTTTATGTGCTGTGACAGAATCTTGTTGATAAAGACGAAATCACGCCCCCTGTCCGTTAAGTCTGCAAAAAAGAGAGAGAGAGAGAGAGAGAGAGAGAGAGAGAGAGAGGGAAAATAGTATTCATATATGCCACCGTTATTTTATATGGTTTTAACTTTCAACAGTTTAATAGCCCTTTGCGCAGAGCCTGAAGAAATTCTCTTTTTTTTGTGAAGATGTCTAATTGAGTTTTGGGAGAATTCTCCAAATTATGATATTTGTTATCTAATGTATCTTCGTTAAGAACGCTGCGTTGTCTGTTAGATTTCTTAGACTGAACACTACCCTTGGCCTGAATGTTATAAAGATTATGGACAGTTATACGGCCTGGAACTTTTACACCAGGGAATCTTTCTTTAAATTGTCTTTGAACTTGGCGAACTGAGTTCATTCATATGAACCACATATAAATAGTGAGTAAAAAAAGTATGAAATGTAAGAGCCATTATATCCCATATATCCCATATCCCATAGGGTCCCCTGTTAGAGGGAAAAGGTCATATTGTGACTCGTATGATGAGCTATTCTAGATGAGTTACAGATTCTACTGAAAAAAATTATTTTGTATTATAATTTGCTTGTTCTCTTTGAGTCCTTGCCACTTCTCACTCCACTCACTTCTATTATGGGCAGTGCTTGACCAGTGAACTCCGAGATGCTCCTTGAATGTGTCTGATCATCATCTTCTCGGTCGTCCCGGAGTTTTCTGTCCTACATGGTGGTTATCTGCGCCCAACTGTCCTGCTGTTGCCCTGCCACTTGCCCGCCCCATTTCCGTTTTATCACTGCAGCTCTGTCCATGGTGCTTTGTGATTTCCTGCAGTCTAGTGTTGGAGATCTTGTCTCTTAGTGTTAACACCTAGGATCTTACTCTCCATTTTCCTTTGACATGTTGCCATGCTCTGCTGCTGTCTGTCGGTAAGAGTCCAGGTTTGACATCCATATATCAGCACTGGGAAGACACACGAGTTGAGTCTCAGTTTCTCGTTTAGAGACGTGTCTTGCAATATGAAATTTACTGTAAGCCATAATTCACTTCGCGATTTAATACACAACAAAACACACCAATAGTAATCTTGTAAACATCTGAGCTTAAATAAAGTCTACGAAGCTGAGGAGGGAAGTACGATCAATATTTCAGGTTTTGGGGAAGATGAAAAATATCACATATTGATACAACTTTCAGGACGATGAAGATGCGCAATTTGAGATAAGAAACTCCAGCCCGTAAACGCCTCAGTCGCAGGCTATACTACAAATTTGCTTTGGGACATCTGTGAAAGTAGAATAAGAAAACTTGCAAATCTTTGTCTGTAGAAGTAATACTTTTATTATACCCACAACTTAAGAAAACATTCACATCAGTTATTCAAAATGACTTCCCCGGGTTCGATGTAGACACGACAATGCAACAATAAGTTCCGTTCCTGTACAAGTTCCACAATCGTATACAAGTTGATCGAGTGTACGCTTGTAGCTTGTATTCGTACATCAGGACTAACCACATCTAATACATGTCACTGCATCTTCATTGCAATACTTAAACACCATCTTCATGGCATTAGTAGAGTTTCTTTAGCAACCTCTCATGATGTTGGCTGGATTGCCTACTCCTATTGTTACACCTCCTGCAACCTACAAAAAGTGGCTTTGGCTTATAACTTGCGATTGAGCAGTTTCCGCACTGGAGTTCCCTACCTAAAAATTGATAAATTTCATTCTTGAAAGTTTGTATCATCGTGGAAACGCTCCCTTTAGTTTAAAATTGATGGGTAATGTAAACTGCAATAGCGTGAAGTATGGACTGGTCTCCCTGCATTAGTCTAAGCCAGCCGTCCTTGTTTTACTATTAACAGTATATTCGTACAACCCACTGCCTTCACGATCCCACAGTTAGAGTTCCTTTGGAGAGCCCGAGAACCCTGTTTCAAAAATCGACATGAATTTTATTTACATGTTCATCTCTCATCTCTCCCCCATCCCTACATGTCGCTTCCATATAGCAGAATAGACTTAATCATAGCATTGTACATTCTCTCTAGTATATCTGCTGGTATATCTAAAACGCGAGTCAAAACACCTGGTAACTAATTTAGTTGACCTCGTGCTTTATAATTAATAACTAATAACAGTTACCATTTCCCACTCATATTAAAGGTTACTCCTAAATAACAAAAAAAATGTAACATTTTGTATTTGTCGTCTACTGTAGTACCATTTTTCATCTCTGCCATACACAGTCATTTAAAAGTCGTTGTTTATGTTTATGTTTTGTTAACATCTGCATAAATGTGAATGCCTTTCTGCAAACCATCTCTTGCTAGTGATAAAAGAAGTAAAACGTCAGCATACAAAGACAAAGGAAAACACCGAGGATAAGTAAGGTATGAAGATATTGAGAACCTATCTCCAGCTTAATGACTTTAATATATATATAGTCTATTATAGACTGTTCTGTGGTATCTTATGTGTATCATAATGTGGAACAAGCACCTTCAGATCAAGTTTTTATGGGCATAGCAGTTTTGTTTGCCCCTCGTTGCGTCAAGCACAACACTGTCAAACTAGCGGTATATGACATGGGAAGATTTCGCATTCAAAACATACCTCGAAAGATTCGTCAGCTTAAGCCTAAACATAACAAAATAACAGAAACTAATGAATTTTTTACAAGTTTTTCAAAACTCAAAAAGAACAATAAATGATGATGATGATGATGATGATGATGAAGTAGAGATGAAAGCATTGCAAATTATAATGAAAAAGGTAATAAAAGAGGTGTAATAAAAGTTACCTAGACGCTACTGCAACATAATCTTTAATTCCTGGAATTCTTGTTATTGAATAAACGCGACACATTAAACTTTTTGTTTCTATTTTCTTTGTACAGTCTACGCGGTGCAAGGGAAAACGCAAGAAGCAGGGAATCAAACCAAACGGAGCACTTTAGAGCTGAGCTATATAGCAGAATTCCCTGCACGTGACATCCTGTTTTGATGGATGACGACTTCTTTCCAGCGTTAATTTTGTACATGTGGGATACGGTTGGTCCATCCACTTTACGTGGTCCGGCGCCCGCGTTATTGAAACTCTGCTTTATGTCCATCCTTGGGGCCGAGTACCCTGATCTCTCCAACTCGACCGAGGAAGCACTTTGGAAAATTATTCGTGGTAGTGGTGGTAGCCCTGTATAGAGAACTATTCCGTCTGTCCATCCATACTCTCTTCTCCTTATGAAGTCTTCCCCTTTTCCAAACCCGCCCCTCCAGAGCCCACCTTATTTCCAGAACCAAAACGGAGCTAGGCCAATCACACTAATGACACGTAAGCGTACATTCCCCGCCAGAAATGTGTAAACATGTGCACATTCTTAATATTAAATGGAATCCGCCGCTAATGAAGATTGAAAGTCAAATTGCAAAAGCTCACACAAAATGTAGTCATACCATTTCCAAAAACATATTGGAATTGAAGGGAAAAAAATTATTTGATATATAGAATGACAATGAAACATTTTGACTTTGCTGTGCACTTTTAGGAGACTCGGAGATAATTCAGGACGGTATGAGGGTGTGGTAATAGTATTATTTTTCTCTAGCCATAGATTTAATAACAACGATCTATGTGGATTAAAATGGATAGAAACTTTGAATTCTGCACTTAAAAGTAATATAAATTAACAGTAATAATAAAATTAGATAAGGATAAAACACTGAGAAAAAGTCACACTTGAAATTTCTTTTGACTTTTGACTTCTTTACTATTTATGAATAAAGAATAATAGTATTCTTTTGATTTTATTTCTTACTTTCTGTGCGTTTTCTAAAACACTTTATTGTTTATTGCAATTTCAAGTGTGACGTTTTCTCAGTGTTTTATCCATATCTACTTTTATTATTACTGTTAATTTATTACATTGTTAATAGTGTTACTTTATTTTTATTTTTCATTTATATTATATATATCACCTTAAAATTCATATTTGTTTTATATCAGAAAATGCATAGCACAGCAACTATGTTAACATATTTTAACATGACATAACCAAAATGTTTTGGGGAGCAAATAAAAACAATACCTACATATTTTATGAGCATTTTAATTTACCAGTCATAATTTTACTTTATCATAAGCAAAAGCAGATGCTTGCTACCTCTTGTATATTATTTTATTGTTATTTTATTTATTTATTGAATCACTGGAGATAAAATTGGTAGTTTGGGTAGTAATGTTAAAATACAAGTTTTAATTTATAAAACAATAAATAATTACCGACTCAGGGAAACCAGGAGCTAGTCCACAAGTTTCAAAAGTTCCCCTATATGAATATAATTCTAATGCTGGGAAGAACCACTTTGCTAAGTATATCTTTGTATTCAGTCGCATTCATATTGAACGTAATATTTGGCAGCTCTCCGGGTTAAAGTCTATGCTTGCCTCCCTTCCCAAAATAGTGGTGTCCTGCTCTAGGCGAATGATCTGTCAGTCACTAAACTAATACGTAAAAGAAGCTACTCCCTTCTCCAGTTATCTAGATCTACTAATTCTATACGCGCGCGTTTCATGCTGGTATGAACTGAACGTTTCTAAATATCTAAAACTATGAGTACTCTTGCTAATACAGCGAATGGGGTCTTGCATTTTTGTCAAAGGCGTTTTGCTCACTATAGAGATAAAATATGTACATTCTTGATTCTGACTGCTGAATGCGATAACAAAATGTTTCCTTTTGCCTGCATTAATCAAAGAGGCAATTAACAGACATATGGAATGTACAAATTGAAAATTAAGAGAAGTCATGTAAAGCAAAACTGTTGTTAATAACGAAATAAGTAGTGCATAATCAAACATTATAATCAACACAACTTATTTTTCTGCTCAAGTTTAGCCTTCTCCCTCAGATAAGTCTTCAGTTTGGATCATAAGCACAATCTTCCTTGTCAAACCATTTTATGAATCACTTGAACAGACACCTCATCATTTACCCTCTGTTATCACTTCCACCAGAGTACATTTGGAATAACAAGTTCTGTAAATTACAGAGCTATTATACATGATACAATTACCATCTTTTGGGCACAGATAGACTACCAGAGTAAACAGTTCTTCATTTCTCAGTTTCACTAGTGTGAACATTAATCCCTTATTTTCCTAGGTCCTTCGTGTATGTTACATCTTTGTATTTTTAAATATAAAGAAGAATTTCAACATTTTTGAGACTGTTAAAAGGATTCTCTATTATCATCAATGCAAGATGAACTTAAAAGTTATAAAATTAGCTTCATTTATATTTTATACATCTTTTTTCATCATTTCTACTGCTACAGAACTAAACCAACGTTTTAGTTTAATTACTTTGACATTGGGTTTTTGAGAAGATAGTAATACCTTGTAAAATAGTTAGAATAACATTAGTATATATAATATATCATATACCAGTTAACTATATATGTCATCGTTCCATATTTACACAGCTTATCATATCCGGCCGTTTCATTTATACTGCTTAGAATCTCTAGGTATTCCATTTCCGTAAAATATCACACTCTTTTATACTGTATAATTGAAATAATTATAGTTCTCACAAAGTATTTAAATCTAATTTAAAATGAATATCTTCTGAAGAACAGCAATTCCTAAAAATACTCTAGCGGTTCTGGTTGTCTAGTGGTAACCATGCTCGTCTCGTAAACCCAAAGTTGCGCATTCATACCTGGCCAGGGTCACATGAATTTTTTTCGGGCTTACAAATCTTAAGTATGACTTCCTTCGGAAGGGAATAAAAGCGTTGGTCTGTGCCGTAGATTTAAGGCATGTGAAAGAACCTCAAACTCTGAGCAAAGTTTATCGACAGTTTCACGCCATGAATTTAATTGGCTTCTAATGCCAGAAATATAAAAGAGCGTTCTTAAATAAATCAAGAAACAAGCATTAAAAATATAAAGGGACTTGAAGAAGTCAGATTATTAAGTTTTGATTCATATTAAAAACACATTTTTCTAATGAATTAAGATTGCTTCTCTGTAATATTTTATTGTTCGAAATGTAAAATATTTTACATATTACAGTTAAATTTCAAAGTTATGTCTATAAATGGCGTGCTTCAGAAACAAAGAGCAGTAATTTGATTTTTTGGGGGTGGGCATTATAAACAATACTCTTTCCTTGGACAACCCGGATGTTATCATCGGATGTTGAAACATGCAATTGGAAAATAACAGCCAAGCAATTCACTAATCAGACAGTAGTGCCGAATTTCTTCGAAAGTCCAACCACTGTCACATGCAACAAAGAGACATCTGTTCAGAGTTGCTTACTTGTTACTATGATGGTAGTGGCAACTTTTCATCCAGTGTTAAACCGCCATGGGTGGGGAGGTCTGGGGTTCGAATTCCGTCAGGACTGTCCTTCCTGACAGAGGTTTTTTCCTGGTTTTCCTCAGTCCTCATAAATGGCAAATGCCGGGAAGGTACCCTAAACCTCGGCTCGGAACGTTTCCTTCCTTAAAAAAAATATTTCTTTCCCAATCTTTCATTTCATCCCATTTATCATCAGTTCCATCGCATTTGGTACCTCAGTAGTAAAAACGGGTGTTAGACACCATTAAAAAAAACCAGTGTTACCAAAGGGCATGATATGTGCATTTATCACTTCAATCCTGAGACGAAATGGCTAGATATTTTGCCAAAATTGATAAAAAAAAAACAAGCAAACCATTTCGCATTCATAGCAATCCTTTAGAGGTGCTTAAAGAGACCAGCCAAAGCTGCTCTATCTATTTAAAAGTTACAAGGTGGTATTAAAATTATTTGAAATTTACAAGGCAAATGCCGCTAGTACTGTTTCATATATCTTCTGTGTACCAGTATGTAACGTGGTTTAAGCTAAAGGATGCTTTTATTTATGTCAGCGCTTTTCCATTGTTTTGTTTGTCATACTTGCTCTTTCGCGATGTCTGATAGGAAAGACCAACTGTTTGCATCAAATTAAGTTATAAACTTGAAAAAACTGCTACAGAAGCACATTAAATGTAAACGCAAGTATTTTATGATGATGCTTTAGGACTGACTCAGACTTGTGAAGGGCTGAAACGTTTTAAAAACGAATGAAGATAATGATCGTTTAGGATGATCAGCAATCGACTTTACACCAAAAAAGTGTCATTGAAATACGGGAATTAATTGCAAAAGATATAAGTTGATCGTCACAAGAAGCAACATGATCAAATTGCTAAATGAAACGTGTTAGACATTATCTTCGTACTGAAGTTTGTGTCAGGGCTGCCTAGTAAAGAACAGCAACAGCAGCAGATGAACCAGGCACTCTTGAGAAGTCACTTGTGACGTACAACTAAGTGTAAAGGACAATATTTGACAGAATAGAGGAGATCCAAGATAAACCTTATGTTCTGATAAGAGATGGAGGGAGAGAATAAAGGATTAAGTATGCGCTCCAAGTTGTGAATAATATTAGTTTGAATAATTTTATTTATTGGTAAATTTCGTGAAATTCATACCTCGAAAAATTATATTGATATAACAAACAGAGAAAATGTTAATTCAATATTATTCCCAGTCAAAATATGGTTTTTAATTTTATTTTGTGAAATTAAAGAAAATTTACAGGAAAATACACTTAAGAGTTAAGGGAATAGACAATTCTTCAGTGTGCATTGTAATTTTCTTTACAGTTGTATTTTACAAAAAAATGCATTTTAAACTTCTGTCCCATTTTCTTACAAAATTGTTTAAATTAGAAGTGTAAAAAGTTAATGAAACATCCAAGCCTGCTTTGCTTCCACCATTCTATTTTAAATAAAATAGACAAAATAAAGATATTAAAAGGAGAATAAAAGGTAATATCTACTTTGAAAGACGTATAATGGAATAAACATATCTAAAATAAAATAACTAAATCACACATGACTATATTTCAAAGTATTGCAACATACAGAGTTGACACTTAGTTAATGAAATCTGCAGTTACTCCAGAATTATTGTTAGCAACTGAAAAAGATTTTTGTAAAATAACTATGAGGATGGGGAAACTACAAAGTCAAGCAATTCGTGATATTGCATTGATTGTATATAATGGACACATACATATATAAAAACAGCTTAATATAGATACTTCTAAAGAATACTTTATAAGCACTTGTCACAAAAAGTGATAACTCAAGGAGGAAAAAGGGAAGTGATGTAAGAAATACACGATGTAATAATGAATAAGAACGTCCCTGAGTGAACAGGGTTGAAGTGGAGAATTGGGTTTCGTGTGATGTACAAACATTGGTAAACCAAATGAATAAATAAATTAGACTTTAAATAAAGGAATATAACTGAAGAAGGCTGATTTTAAATTAAATTATGTGTAGGTTTTATTTTTAATGTCAAATGATTAGAGCTGGTAAAACCTTTTTTTTTGGAAGGGAGATTGGTGCGCATGTTTAGCTACAAGTTGTGATGGTGATAATCAGAACATAACTCAATTCAGGCCAAATATAATAATCAAATGCTAAAAAAAAAAAAAAAAAAAAAAAAAAAATTCTTATAAACACATTAGATCGTTCGGAAATTAATGGCGATTTTGTGTACTATTCGTTATAACCTATAGCACGTGAAAATGGTCCCTTTTCGGATTCTGCTGCCACCTATGATGAAATGCAGATTCTCTACGACACCCCAAACTGTCAATCTAATGACTGAAGCACGAAAATACTTCTCAAAAGAAAAGTTATGGCAACAGTGTGGTAATCTGTGCTAGTTTAATATACTACACTCTTCTCCGCCATAATTACTTCGGAGAAATGCTGTCAAGAAATTGACAAAGTGCATCAGTAGCTACAAGAAAAACAGTCAACATTAGTCAATACAAAAGAGCATATTTTTCATTGTAACGCCCATCCACGCTCCAAAAAAATGAGTGAACTGGATTACAAAATTTTATCTCGTTCCGAACTTTCACCTACTGACTTTCACTTATTCAAACAATTTCCTAAAAAAGGAAAAGTTTTCAATTATCAAGAAGGAGTCCAGACAATATTTTCATCGTCTCTAGAAGTCAATATTTGTAATCGAATGACATAAATAAACTTGCTACTAAAGGCGAAAATGTATAGATGCAATGCTGGTTATTTTATTAATAAATTAATTTTTAATGATTGGTGCTCTACTGAATTAATTATCAATTTTCCAACCTAATAAATATCAAAGACCTTTAAAGCTTATTTTAAATAATATAAAAACCGTGTTTATTTTAGTTTCTAATTGTAATTTTTGTTTTTCATCTGGTAGAGCGCAAACTCTTTTACATATACATGGACATTTTGTGCATCAACTATAACTATTGTTTTGTGCACCTTCATTGAACTGCAACTAATAACATCTTCATTTTACTTATAGCACTGTAGTTGGGAATGAATTGTTTCTAAATATTTTCTTGCTTTCAGCCCCAACTAGTATTCATTTACAATTATAGGAGTCGGTCCTGGTGGTGTAGTGATAACCAATACTTGCCTCCTAAACCCAAGATCGCGGGTTCAAACAAGGTCAGGATCGATGGATTTTTCCGGGCGTAAAAATCCTAAGTATGGCTTCCTTCGGAAGGGAAGTAAAGCCGTGGGTCCCGTGTCGTATATTTACGGCACGAAAAAGAACCTCAAGCCTGAGCAAAATTTATTGCCCATTTAACGCCTTGAATTGATTGGGGCGCTGATGACCTGAGACGTTGAAGAGTGTTCGTAAATAACACAAATCAACAAAAGTTATAAGGAACAGAATTTTAGTATATTAAATAAAAATACAACACAAGTAAAACTAGGGAATAAAAATGTAATGTGTAATATTTATACGATTATCAGATATTCTTTGTAAATAATTTTCATCTCTAATGATTTAGATCATTTAACTACTTTGTCCATCATTTTAAGCATTTTAATGCACGTATTCCTTTATCAATTGCAAGAAATAAACCGTACTGTTTATAGTGATTATAGTCTATAACGTATAATATACCTGTTTTATTTTAAATTAAAATCAAACAAAAACGATTATATTTACATACAAAGGACAGAATATTAAAAAAATCTTTTAAAGAGTTTGGGACAGTAGGTGATCATATGTATGGATTTGACAAACACAATGCACATATTTGCAAGAGGTTTAATTAGAAATTGAAAAACATGAGTTGTGAATTATTATTTGGAAGTGGCATATTATTCCTATTTTGAGCGCTATTAATTTGAGCAATATATGGGCACATTAAATATTGTATAAGTAGAAAAACTCATAAAAATAAAATAAAAGTAATAACTCTATAGTCGAAATCAAAGTAATAATTGTATTTACTAATAGTCTCAAGAAAGTACTATCTAGCTAACTTTTTATACTTTAATTTACTTTTTTAATGTCGATTATGTTAACCTATATTTTTGTTTATATGTTTTCATTTAATTTTAAATTTTCCGTTTTGAATAACTATTTATTAAGCATATATGTAATTTAAAACACACAAATTTTTATGTAAGTTTAAAACCAATATTTATCACAATGTATCCTCGGTTGAAATTTTAGTGAACTCCTCTTTTTATGCTTATTTCCTATTTCGTCTAAATTCAAACAATAACAATGTTTAGGTTTCCAGGCAATGATAGAAAACCAAAGATGCGATAACTGCAACATCTTTACAAAATGTTAGGGTGGGGGTTAAACCTAAACTTTAATAGATAGTCATTTTACATTTCAGACCGTTATTTGATTGTTGTTTGAATTTGAACAGAATGATTATTCATTTGTAGTATGAAAAAACAATTCATTTAGAATAAAATTACAATAAATTATATTGTAGTAAGAATAAAGAAACTCAGGACTACTCCTTTTACACTGGGTTCTTGCTTTTAGATATTCACCATTTTGAAACAATTTATTACCAAACACAAATATTATATTTAATGCTCAGTAATTTTATTATTCTATTCGAATTAAAACATCAACAATCCAGGTTTACGAGCAACGATAAAAAGCAAAGACTTTATAAGAGGAATGAAGCCTCAGAAGTTTGGTTGCTATTCGGAATTTCAAAACATGAGTAACCAGGGGCGAGGTGTTGAAACCTAAAATATAATTATCATTTGTTTCAAAACTTCATGCCGTTATTTTATAGTTGTTTGAATTTGAAAATAACAATAAGTTAATCAGACAATGAAAATATTATTTATTTGAAAACCAAAAATTACCAAAATACAATTTACATTAAATGCTTAGTAACTTTTATAGTATTATTCCGTCCAAATCAAGCAATAACGACAGCCCAGGTTACCACAGTTACCAGGTTACGAAAGGCATTCAAAAAGTCACGCTACCAGCCTTTACATTGTTGGACAATAACGTCTACAAAATGTAAGTAATGCAGCTAGCAACAATGGACCTTAAAATATCAAAATATGCATAATTACAAGTTTAAACTTGCTTAGTCACTGTCGTACAATCTGTTGAGCTCAGTTCTATTTCAATAGCTGGTGAAAAATCATGAACATTTCTAAAGAAAACATTAGATTCTACATTTTCAAACGCTGTAAGCCAAATGAAACAAAATGGCCAACAGTACTAGGTAGCTTTTTATAGTGACCAAGTGTGTTCATTTGATCCATTGCAAAATGGATTCGGTCATTTGAAGAAGGGCGAGAGACTTTGAAAGACAACCCTCTCTCTGTCCGGCCTCGGGAAGTTGTCTGTGAACAAGAGAACAATTCAAAAAGCGAGGAACTTGGTGGAGGAAAGACATATTACTGTTGAAATATTAAATATGGAAGTGCGTATTGGTGTTACCAAAATGACATTATACTCCATGAACATTTAAAGCTGCGAAAAATCTGTGCTAAATGCGTTACACCTTCCCTATCAAAAGCGAACAGAACGGAAAGGTTTTTTTTTTTTTTTTATTAATTTATTTAAGGACGCTCTTTAACAGCTCAGGTCATCAGCGTCCCATTCAACTCAGGGCGTGAAACGGCCGACAAATTTTGCTCAGAGGCCTCTCTTTCAGGCTTGAGGTTCTTTTTCGTGCCGCAAATGTACGACACGGGACCCACGGCTTTACTTCCCTTCCGAAGGAAGCCATACTTAGGATTTTTACGCCCGAAAAAATCCATCGGTCCTGGCCGGGTTCGAACCCGCGTTTTGGGTATAGGAGGCAAGTATGGTAACCACTACACCACCAGGACCGACAATAACGGAAAGGAATATGCAAGGAAACTGTTAAGTATGTTTCCACCAAATTACCCTAAACGTTTGACAAATAGTGATAAAAGTCGGTTTTATTATTATAACAACCTAAATAAAGATCAGAAATGCCTGTGGTTAAATGAGAATTACCCAAGATCAGTTGTTCTTCGACAACATTTTCTCTGGTTTCTTCATCTAAGAAGGACTATTAATGTTTGACTGTATGCCAGAAGGAATGACAACGAATGGAGAATACTATAGACTTATATTTTGTATTATTTATTTGAAGAGCTGAGGCGGCGGCGTCCAAAGACGGGAGCTCCAAGACTGTTGCTTTGCATGACAATGCGTCTGCTGCAAATTTGAGGAAACTGAAAGTTGTCAAAGTCCAGTTGTTTGATCATCCACTGTGCGTCTTCTGGTTGTTTCCTGGAATGAAATCTTACATTGCTGGGAAACCTTTTAAACGAGTACATGATCTTGCTGAAGCTATAAATTCAGCTCTGTGGATAATATTTTAGTCCTAGTACCACAGTACTTTTGACAAGTGGTTGCATCGTATACAGATGTGTGTGGAGAAATAGAGAGCACTTTGAAGGATTGTGAGGATTAAGTTTTCGTTTTCAATCCTTAGTTTGGACTTTAATGTGATACTGTAAAACTTTCTAAATGCTTCTCATAGGAGTTTCATTTTGAACTTCAAAATGAGTTGCTTGAGTTCAACATTGGTTCAAACTTCTCTTCAATAACTAAATTTCTATGTTTTTGTTTAAATTAAATTTATATGATATAGGTAATTATTTAAATTGTCAATAAATGCCTAGTGCTAACGATTTTCATGTATGCAAACTATGAAAGAAACTCAGTTGTAAATTTTATCAGTTTTGTTTTAGCATGTCAATGTAATAAATTAAGACTTAGTGCTATGTGATCTATACAAACTTAAAAATATTTTGGATAAAAAAATAATGCATTGTAAATAAAAAGCTTTTAAAGTAGTAATTCATTAATAACTGGTTTATAATGAAAGTCTTATAATTAGTAAAACTTTATCTAACACATTAATTAAATTATAATTAAAATAATATTTAATGGCAAACACTGTTCTAGAAGAATGTTATCGAGTTAAAAACTTTAAAGTAACAAATAATCGTCTTTGTTAATCATTTTATTAGAAATATTGGATATTTTTTACTTTAGTGTCTCATTAAAGACACATTGTGCATGTCAGTTAAGACTTTACTGAGAGACTGCGTTACTCTGAAGTTCGGGTAAAAGCAAAGTGCGTACTCCTCCTCGAAAGCAATTTGTTAATGCATTTTCGGTTTCAACGCCAGAAACTTACATGTCTTTCCTCGTATGTTGCAACGAGAGTGTATAAAAGCTTGGCTTGGAGAAGGTAGAGTTTGTTTCTTCGACTGTATGAAACCTTTAGTAAGTAGCTCATCTCTTTGATAACTTGCTATATTCCCATGTTAACATCCTTTTGCCTACCTGGCGTAATGAGTAGCAGAATACAGTCATGTTCTGGGTGACTGGCTCATCAATCTCACTCGTCGAACTTAATCTAGATGAGAGATGGCAATGGGGTAGATGCCAACTTGTAGAAACTTACAAGGTAGCGAAAGAAAATGACTTTAGCATTAGCTATGGGACGGTACATGCCATCTAAATATATGGCATGTACCGCCATATATATAAATAATATAAATATATGGCATTTAATATATTAATACATTTAATTAAATATATTAATTTTGATATATTGCAATACCATTAATTTATTAATTCATTTATTAGTTTAGTCTGAAATTTAAGGACTAAAATCCTAAATGTTTGTTTTAGGTGTGTTTAATAGGTTTTTATAGGATTTTAATTTTATATTTTAGCTATTTCTGTTGATAAGTGGAGGGAGGAAAAGTTAGACAAATTTCAAGACTCAACCCATGCATTTTAATGTACCATTTAATTGTTGTTAACATCCATAAAACGTAAAAATTCAGAATTTGCACACAAAGTTGGTGCATACCATACACCATAATTTAATACAAATTACTTTTTTTTAAGAAGCAAAAGCCCCATTATGCACCAATCACTTAAGACTCATTAAGTTTAGTGAATTTTTTTTAAAAAATCAAATAATTTAATCGCTAAACAACCACTTATGATACTTCTGTCATTGTTCCAAGTAAATAATATGTTACCAATAATTCCAGCCCATGCATTAATGTTAAAGTTGTATATGTTTTTTTCCCTCCCCCAAAACTGCATGGGTATTTTTTGTGAAGATTGTCAAACTTCTATGGCTACTGTTGTTAATGAGAAATGTATTTGACTACAAACCTCAACAAAGCACCAATTTATATGATTAATAAAAAAACGTAAGTGAATTTGTCTAACTTATTTTATGTCCAAATTCAAACAACATTAAAATAACGGTATACGTTTGATCTAATGATGAATATATTTTAGGTTTCGCCTCCTAGCACTCGCCACGGGAGGCCGAGGTCGTTAAGGCGGAGACTTGTGGGCGGGAAGTCTGGGGTTCGATTCCCGCAAGGACCACCCTCTTTTTTCCAGGTTTTCCTCAGTCCTCATAAACGGCAAATGCCGGGGAGGTACCCTAAACATAGGTCTGGAACGCTTCCTTACTTAAAAATAAATATCCTTTCCCAACTTACCATTTCATTTCATGTGTTATTAGTGGTCACCGCCTTTGATGCATTCGTTTATGCGACCAAGCGAAACCACGAAGGAAAAAAAAAACCCAAGGCACGAATAGCCAAACACAAGGGGTTTGAACCCGACGCGAGTCCCTCACTACTGTCTGAGCCACGCTCGGTAATCACTCCCGCTACAGCTGCTTTGTTTCTAAAATTAACGACGCTTTAAGAAAAACATGTTCTCTTAATGCCATTTTCATAAAATATATCTCAAATATCACTTTTAAAACACTCCAGTAATATACTTTACATGTATGTTGATATTTATTGTGTTATATATATTAATAAAATGAAAATTCAGCTTTGAAATACTTTAACTTAATATTTTTGTATTCCAGTGTTGTGTTTCAGCATCTTTATACAGAAATAATAACAAGTGATTAGGAAAACAATTACTTTAACGCAATGTGATTTGTTCCTATTATAAGGGAAAATCAGGAGCTGAGAAAAAGTAAAACGCCTCCAATTAAATTTGAATGAATTAAAAAAATGACATTGCGCTCTTTTCCATAAAAAAAATGGAATTGGAACCAAATAATGCATTAAAAAGAAATAAATATAATGAAAAAGTGGAATTTGGCTGTTTAAAAAATTAATGATTCAATTTAGGAGCTGATCATTAATTCAAACATAAATTCCGCTATTTTCTCCAACATAATCACAAAATGTGAGCGAATGAGTATATTATTGAAACAATTTACCACGATATTTCCTCTAATTATTTTTCCCTCGAAGTTATCAATAAAGAATCATTGCTCCCATCACAGATTTTAAAGACTATAAATTATACATAATCTCTTAGTCTCCTCCCCCCAAAAAACAGATTTGATAACGTTTTTTGTCCATTTTAAGCACGTTCAGCTTTCCTTCTTCTTGCAGATTATATTGAAACATTAGCTTATTAGCATTATCCCCGATTACTCTGCTTTCAATGAAAAACGCTGCTAAGAAATCCGCCATGGATATCATCAAACCGGATCTTGGACACTTCATGCAGACTTCATGCAGCTTATGCCAGTACTGTATACTTTGTTTATTTACCTATACTATTAATTATACGTGTTCATTATAACATTTAGTTGTCGATTGTTATTTCATACTACTTTTCTTTTCTTTGCATTTCTAGAATTTATGGGCTCACTGTATAAATCCGTTGAGAAAATCCGTTTATCAGTAATTTGTCTTGGATATCAGGAAATCAGAGTGAATACAATTTTTTCTGATAGGTATAAGTAGCGATCTTGGTCAATGTTATTATTAGACTGGCCATTATCGGGATATTTTACTTGGGAATTGGTTTAAATTAAATTTAAAAACCAGAGTTTCTCTGGCTACAGCGGGCAGCATCCTCAGTGAATCGAGTGAAAGTGTCTGGAAAGGCAGAGAGGGATGACGCGTAAGAAGTGGAAGGGGGAACGAGTGATATGGGTGTTGTGATACAGTTGTATGTTGTGATGGTAATGGATTTCATGTCTTCCTTATTTTGAAACTCTCTGTTTGTATTATCTGCTGCTCTATTTCTACGATATCTGCACTAGCCACATTAAAACATCCGGCTATTTGTGCAAGTATTATTTTTTTTCTAATTGTATTTCATGTGAACTTTGGATGGGTTGGCTGATTAAAGCACAAATGTCACTTACGTTCTCTCAGTAAAATTTTAATGACTCTTCCGATCATCACAAGGTATACTTTTCCAATTCGCATGGTACTTTACACTGGAAGAATATACATTGGTAAGACCAGTAGATCCCTGCTGGGAGAACATTGGGGACATTTACATCTTAATCAGCCAAAAAATTCTGCGATTTCAGGATATGTCATTAGAAATTGTCTTAAAATAAGATTTAAAAAAATAGTGAAGTAATTGCATAAACAACCATTATTTTAATCTAGCTAGTGCTAGGGCCTTAGAAATAGAGCAGAGTGCATATATAACAAACAAAGAATACCTCCCCAGACACATTCATATAATTTACTGACGATGTTGGCCGCAGTAGCGAGCGAAACTTTCCTTTTTAGTTACCTTTAAAACCAGTGACCACGTCCATGAAAAAATCAATTTTAATTATGACTAATGAGCATACATAGCATCACGTGCTAATCGAAATATCAAATGCCGTTTATTCGGTGGTGTGTTCGAAAGAACTGATCAGGAGTGAAGTAAAAAATGGTTAAAAAAGGAAATAATGGATAATTTAAATAATGTTTATCAAGCTTAACTGAATATAATTTAGTAAACTAAAAACGCATATAAAGGATAGACATAAATCCGAATAATATATATTTTCTTGAAGAAATTGCAAATCGTAATCAGAAGAGAAAATAAATTTTGCACAGCTGTACTACGTACTACAGGAAAAGTTTCACACACAGCTATAAGCTTTTATTAAAACCAGAAAGCTGAAGCATGTACGTAAAGCAAAAACGGTGATGGAAGTGTATCGCAAGCAAACAGCTGGCGGGAGACGCAATCCGTTAATGAAGGTTTGTTGTAGACCTGCCTGGCTAAGTAATTAGTGATCCCTCAAGCTAACTCAATCTGTTATCGATCAGGTGTTACTATGTTGTTCAAACGCTTCCATATCTTCTTCAGCACACAATATCAAAACCCACCTCCTGATATTAACTCAAGATCTCTTGCCGGAAGCTTGAGAGAAATCTGACATTCTAATTAGCTTTAACAAAATAGTCAAAGGCTTAGGATTAGGAAAAAACACTTTTCGTAGTGGTGTCGCCATCTGCTTAATATATTTGAAGTGTTAGTCTTGAGAAAAGTCTGTTGTTCTTCAGGGAAATTAAAACTCCATCAATTGAGCTCTATAATATTTTTGACCACATACAAATTTTAATGTACTTCATATATTTATTTATTTATAAATTCTACGGAAAATATTGAGATATTTGTTAAAGTTTTGCTCTAGCCACAATAAAAGCTGTCATAATAAACAACATAGTATATGTGTGTGTGTGTGTTTTCCATTCAGAGAATTATCATTTATAGCAACTTTTCTCTAATAAAATCTGAAACAATGTTTGCCTTGTTTCAGATACACCGTTACAACATTTTATTAGGGTTAGGAGATCATCATACAAGTGTTTAGGTCTAAGGACTATTCCGGGTCTGGGGACCAATGAACGATTTGAATTTAACTACATTTAGCACTTACAATATCACCCCATCGCTCTAAGTGCCATCTAATACGATGCTAAGGTATAACTTGGACCTGAAAAGGCCGGTAAATTTTTTCCAGGGACTTTTTTATGTATGAAGTTCATTTAACATGCAGTAAATCTACGACTCGAGACATAAATTTTTTTGCATTTTATTTTTAAAGCACATTTATATCATATTTTTATAATTATTAGCATTAATAAACACAACGTAATTAATATTTTAATAAACAATGCTTCACTTTTTATTTAAATTAAAATACTGTTACAAATATAGTTTTCAAAGTATCAACACAGAAATTTGTGTATTCTGCAAATTTAATGAAACTATAGCGTAAGTATTTAGAAGATGTAAGAAACATCGACCGCAATGTTGACCTAGTTGCTGTTCTGCTGTCCACGAGAACCCGTTACTTGCTTAGACACTTTCTAATTAGGGAGATCTGGAACGGAGTCTACCCAGCCTCGTGAGGAAATTGGGGAGTTACCCGATAGGAAGGTGACATCCTTCGATTTTGGGAGCCGCTGACTGGTGTGGTATCGGCAAACTGATCATATACCCCCCCCGCCCCCGCCTGCAATACTGCCCTCTAATCAGAGAGTTGAAACCAGAAATTCTATAACCACACAAATCCAGTTGAATAGATTTTGAGAAAACCCGAATATATCTTGAAAATGACAATTTGGTGATAAATATTTTTCTAATAAAACTTAATTACAATGTCGCAAATTATTAAAATAACGAAAACTACAAATATTTTAATGTAATAAAATTTTAACTTGGGAATTAATTAGTCTGTAACATTGATTTCAGATACTAAAACGTTGGTTTGGAAGAGAAATATGACCATTTTAGATGCAAAAACGTTTAGAAATAATAAAACAGTTACTTTGCATAAATTCAGTGTTTATTTTCTGCAAAATATTTCACAAGAGCATGCACATCTCCACTCTTAGTTTGGTCAGGGTCCAACACCTCACTTCCTGAATCTTTAGCATTAGGAACCTAGTTCTTACTAAACATGTCCAGAAGTCTTTGAAAATGAGTTTTCATTTCGACAAAATTGAGGAAAGATATTTTAATGTTCCTAGATTTAGCACCATTTAGCAAAGGTTTATTTGTGTAAGTTTTCTTCAGGTTAGTTTCATCAAGTTCAGCTTTCTCTTTGATTATGAATGTTTCTATAACTAATCGCTTAATGTCTTACCCACTGATATATTGACTTGTATAAAATCATTTTATGAGATGTCACTTTTCATTTTTCTTCCTTTTTAATATCAGGAAGGGTTTATTGACTTTAGAAAAAACTTATAATTGTTAATCATAATTTGTTCTATTTTACATTGATTTTGACCGAGTTTTTCGTTACACCTATTCAGTTATCACTTGCCATGCACTAATGCAGTTGTCAGATGACAAGAGTTCGAATGTTTACAATGATATAGCTGGCCTTCATAGTGTCAAAAAGTGTATTTGTTTTGTTATGGAACGTATTTATTCAATTGTGATTTCAATATATCCAGGGCGTACAGAACGTTAAAAAAGGTACAAAATGTATAGTAAATTTAAACATTACAATTTTTTCGAGAAAACTCCAGGTTCGTCAAATATATACTTTGAAGCTGTATAAATGTTTATACGCACCACACAAACTATTTACATTAGTTAGTATTAAAATTAACTTCTTCAGTCCACGATGGACATCTGTTTTCACCTTCCTTAGCTAGAAATAATGTAATATATAAGTATTACATTTTGAATGTGTCGTTTGTGAGCAAGGTAACAGGAAATCTTTTGCGTTTTCTTTAAGGAACAAACGTCTTTTCTTCCCTACAACACTGTGCTCTTACTCTCCACTTAGTTTTGGGTAGAATAGTAAAGACATAAATAGTACAATTACTTTAAACTTAATAAACGTTTAAATTATTTCTACAACATCCAATTGCTTCAGTTAAATGGAAAACTTCCTTTAAGCCTCTCTTTTTCTACCTCAATGGAAATGAAACCCATGTCCCTGTACGCGCCAATATAAATCGAATTTTTGGCTTATGTTACCAATCTCGCATGACCTTTGAGCGGTAGGGAAGGGTCCGGACAGCGGCGTGACGAGGGGAGTGGAGAAAGGATCTACGTAAAGCCAACACGATGGCGACGCTGAAATTTCGTCCCGATTAAAAAGAAAAGTAAAACGCCGAAGCTGTACCAGGCTCCCCTGTAACAAGACGTCTGATAAACTAATTAAAATTCCCTGCATTATTCAGTCGTGGAAAATTTCTAATTAGCGCGTCGTCTGGTTGGGTGTACCGCACTTTGCCAACTTCAGCCTGCCAGGCTCCATACAGCCCCGACAAAGCAAAGACCTGACATGCTATCGCCCTGAAGAACGGAAATTCCTTTGCTGTGTAACAGGATCTGATAGAAGCAAGGATTTTCAACTAGAGGCCCTAGATCATACCCTTTAGTGATTATGAAACACAAAATTAGCTTCAAACAACAGAAGACTGGTTAAGAACACAGCTAGGGTGCAACTGATGGACATCTACCCATTCTTGCCAAAAATGTAGAACTTTGGGAAGGATTGGGAGTTTCTCAAGGCTTTCTTTGGCTCAAATATCATCCATTAACTACAGTTAACAAAAAAAATTACGCTTGCTTCATTTCGTATACTACTAGCAAAAATTGCCTTTTATTTAATCAAGAAAATTAATTTCATAAAGAGCATCAATGGCTCGAAGAAAGTAATATCTCACAGCTTTTAACAAACTGTGTACTGCTGAATATGTCATCAGATAAACTGCTAAGTACTCAGTTTATCACTCATGTTATTTAAAGTTATTTTCGGGTTCTTTCTACTCTATTCTCCTTTTCATTCCCTGGATTAATACTAACTTTTAAGTCTAGCGTGACAATTTGTGGAAAAGAATTTGGTGAACAGCATATTTTTAAAATTTATTAACGGTATCGTAATAATATAATACTCCCCCATGTAGATGCTCCTTTGTCTTATATTTGTCTACCCAGTCTTTATTTGTCTATTTTTACATCACATGTCTAGCTTAAAGTTAAAAATATGCAAATTATGGCAAATTTTTTTTGAGTAGTGTTTAACGCCTGTTTTCACTACTGAGGCACCACAGGCTGAAATTACGGCAAGAAAAGATAGGTTTGTGTTGTGTAACATTATGGTGGTCTTATTTAAATTGCCGTTTAAATAATGTAAATTTTCCAAGCAAACAAAAATTATATATATATGTATTGTGCAAACTTATGTAGTTTCAAATTATGCCTGAAGGCAAAAATAGATTTTTTGATCCAAAAAGTGTCCATATATATATTCCCTACACCCATTTCATCTCGTATATCATCAGTGTCTACCCCTTCTGATGCCTCAGTAGTTAAACCAGGTGTTAAATATCGTTAAAAACATATATACATATTTATTACTTGCTGCTTCTTGACTTCTTGTGTGAAATCTATTGATTTTTATCATATTTATTTTATTTATTATCATTTAATTAAGGCTCCATAAACCTGCTTAGTTTTATCTCTCTTTCCCTCTTTCCTATCATAGTATGTCAGGCTATTCCTAAATTTTGGAGCTTTCCAAGTATGAAGTATATTTTAATTCATTTGTCCATTTGTTTTTGTTTACCTATATTCATTTATCTGGTCTGTACTTGTATATTTTCGCCACGCCGGGGCTTTTACGTGGTTTCTTTTAATTATATGCTTATATTTGCCTATTTTAGCTTTACAGAGCTGTGTTGCGTATCCTTGGATTCTCTTGCACCCTTATTATAAATTTTATATTTCTGTGTTTACGTTACCCTATTTACTTCATTCAGGCTGTGCTTGTCTCTTTTTGGATTCTCTTACATTTATGTTATTCATTCATTTTGTGAGTTTGTCAACAGTGGCTTTTCCAGACCATATCAGTTTTTATTCCCTCTCATTATTTCTTTTAGCTTATTTACCACTTTTTGTGTTTATCTTCGCTTATCCGAGTCGTGTCTGTTCTTTCTCATTTCTCTTGTCCTATTATTTTGTTAATTTTGATGCGCTTTATGAATAGGATAGAAAAAGCAAGAAATGGTGGTTAAGACTTTTCTTGATTGCAGTATGACAATACACATCATCATATGGAGCAGCTAGGCAGTAAGATCTTCATGTACCAAGTGTATTCAGGTATTTTAGGTCTTTGTAAAATTAAATACCAAAATAACAAGTTCTCTAAAGACATCCATTGCTGCCAACAGGTTTTATTTCTACCCCTCTAAGTGGAAAAAAGCATAAGCATCGATTGTCCTTCAAAGAACTAACCCAAGTCGTCTCATTGAAGCAGTTTAGCTGAAATGATTGATTATGTAGATCTCATAATCGCTAACTACTGCTAAGATATACAGAAGTTTTTAAAGCAGTAAGCTGTGGTCGAAGTGTGTCTGTGCTTTCTCGGAGGACCGTTATAACTGAGCCACTTTGCACTGCCATTTCTCATTATTAATCTACATTAATTACTTAGTCTAGTAAAAGACCACAAAGATAACGCCTGAACTGTGAAACACGAGCTGCCAGCTCATATGGAATTTATTTTCAAAACGTTTATACTTTTCCCGTTTCCAATTGTTGCTCGAATTGCTTCATTATTTACCTGAATCATTTCCAAACTATCTTGACACCTTTTCAACTTAGATTCGATATCAATAAAGACATTCCCTTGTGAACAATCCTCTAGATTCATTACACACTTCGGATTTCTTGAAACGTTTTGTTCTTCATCTTCACTAAAAGTAAGACATCTATCGAATCTCTTTATTCCGGGTTTGAATTTGTGGCTGGCATTTTCTAATTATACATTAACACGCATTTGATCGTTCACTTATTCCTTCTAAATATGTGGAGTGTGTATGCAATTAGTTTATTACAATATAAGTTAAGCTCACGAGGCAGTCAACATATGGAGACACCATAACGTTACACCGTAAGCGAGAGGAGTCGTGTGACATGACGCAAGGGGGAATGTGGACGGTGCAAAGGTTACGCATCCCTTCACTACAAGCTTACGGCTTACAAAAGAAAAGTCATAAAATTCATAAAATGTTATAAAAAGAGGGTGAAAATGACAACAAAAATCAATATATTTTATTTAATTATAATTTAATAACAATAAAATATGCATTTAGTTCGTTCACTGCTCTTAAAATGAATTCGGAATCCTACGTCATGCAAATTAAGTTAGCTAAATGCAATTTTTCATCGGTAACAACTTTAAGGATAGTTTAAATACGTATTTGAAAATAAAATATATGTTACTGGAACAAAAATATTGTTTGGAATTTAACATGTTAAAAAAGCGATGTATCCATACTGAGGTCTAAGATATTGTTCTACAAACTTGTGCCCGTGACGTAGGTCCAACTTTTATATTAGGGAGAAGTTAAATGTTAATTAATTGCTATTGTCCATGCATTTTTTGGGTTTTAGGACGGAGTTATATTCCTACTATAAGTACTTAATTTGGAAGAATATTTGTATGTATAAACATGCTTTTAAGTTTCTTATTGAAACTGTTGTTAATTAATTTTCTATTGCCTGTGCATTTTTGCTTTCAGGGAGGAGCTATATATACTAATAAATAATTAATTTAGAATAATATTCTTATTCATAAAAACTCCTTTAGGCATGCATGCATTGTAAGTTTTAAACTGTTATTAATTACTTTTCTGTTGCCTACGAATTTTTGCTATTAGGGAAGAGTTATATACTAATAAATTATTTAGTTGGAAGAAAATTTACATACATAAACTTCTTCTAGGCGTATATTGTCTTTTCTTAACTGTTATTAAATAATTTGTTGTTGCCATAATTTGTTAGGTTTCAGGGAGAAGTTATATACTAATAAAAAATTCGGTTAGAGAAAATTTGTATTTATAAAATATTTTAGGCATATAGTTTCTTTCCAAGCTGTTATTAAATAATTTGCTGTTGCCTCTGCATTTTTGGGTTTTATGGAGGAGTTATATACTAATAAATATTTTGGTTGGAGAAATTTTTGTATTTATATAAATGCTTTCAGGCTTATATTTGCTGTTGCATGTTAAATAAATAGAACATAATTACAACCATTTTTCTTGTAACATATGCGGTTTATTTTAGGTATGACTGAGTAAAAGCGTTCTTGATCACCTGATAGATAAAGTTAAATTTCTGTAAATGTTTAAGTGTCGTTATATCTGCTGTGATATAATAAGGCTATCTAAGCTATGAAAGGAATAAGGTGTAAAGGTAGCAAGTGTAACGTCACAAGTAGATAGACCCACAACACTATTGCGTTAGAAGCAGAAACGAACATATTACAGTATAATAGCGATGGCGAAAGTTAAGAGATAAGTTCCAAATATATAAAATTAGCTATCCGGTCATCATCATCTTAATACAATAGTTTCATTTCACTAAATACACAATTTAGCTAGAGAAATTGTACTTTAAAAGTTGCATATCGAGCTGTGATAAAGTTCTGTACCGAGTTGTCTCCAACAATCGAAAACTGTTTGTGGGGAATTTTCTCCTTCAAGTGTTATTCTCAAGGGCTGGACCAAACAGCTTCTTCTAGGAAGATGAAGCATTGAAGATAAACCTTGTGATGGTTAGCTTATGAAATATCATTGATAAACTATCTCTTAAGCAAATTAATGGGAATAAACAGATTATGTCAATTGACTTACAAATTTTATGAATCGAGATTCATGTTACATATACATTTATGTTTAGTGCAACAATCAACTTTTCGAACCTGTGTGGTTCGAAACTTGAATGCCGAATTCTTCCACGAATTTCATCACTTTTTGGAAACATGAGAGTCCGCACGATCTTGCTGGAAAACGGCACCTACTTCAGAGCAAAATTTCTGTAGCTCGGGTTCCAGTACTTCCAAATACCTCTCACTGTTAATCCTTTCTTCATATGATATCAATGTATGACAAACAACCGCATAACACTTTCCTATCGACTGATAACTGTATTCGGGTGACAGCTTTTCATCGTCACACGGTGTACTCTAACCCCCTGAACGTAAAACTGAGATTCAATGGAAAATACAACCTTCTTCAAGTCTCCATTTCTGTATTTTCTTACCCGATCAATTCGTTTCTTCTTATTTTTTATTTCAGGAGCGTTGCGCTGTTGAGTGATGTACCTTAACTTCAGCTTCAACTTCTGTAGATCAAAACTGTTTTTGCGGAAGTTCATATTTAGCGGTTGTTCTCGATCTTCCACGCCATCCTTTCCTCTTGGGTCTAACTGAACCCGGCACCTGATTTCATTTTTATTTGTTTATTTTATTAAGTATACCAAAACTAACTTTACACTTTTCTACAATCTCCTTTTATGTTAAAGAATAGTTTTTATACGGAGTTATAATAGCTGATAGATGTCGAGTCCATCGTCAACACAGCAAAGAAATATGCAATGTATTACTGACACTGCGAAGTAGTATTACTACTACTAGTGGGAGAAGGAAGATCACAAGTTTGATTATTAGTGACACCAACAATACAATACAATTACAACCGATTTCCGAATCGTTCACGGGAAACTGCACATAACAAAAGTCAATGAAAGACGTGATCTTTTCCTTCAAGAGCTATGCCTAGGTAATGAAAAAGATATACAGGAGTATGTTGTCACAGGGGATTAAATCATGTTTCACTCAGTTCACTCATTTCGCGCATGTTATTGCCGTTTGGGGGGGGGGGCGAAAGGACAAAACCCGAATGAAATACACAGGGAAATGTGGACCGGCAGATCCATCTGCGAACCTTGTCAGAGTTGTTGAACATTTCTTATGGTACGGTATGAAATATTGAATTTTCTAAAGTTAATGCCGACTGGGTATCGAAGAACCTGACAGGTGGCCAGAAAGACGAGCGAATGATGGCATGTTTGAACCCACTTACGGCGTTATGTTGCCGAAGGGCATGCCGTGACTGGTGAGGTGTCCTGGGCGTACCACTACAGGCCTCAATGAAGTGGAAACATCCCGAAGAAGAAATCCAAGATTACGCAATCTGATAAACAAGTTTTAGTGATAGTATTCTGATATATGCATGGTGTTCTATTAGTGGACTTTCTTACTGTACACAAGCGACCACTGTGAATGCTGGTTCGTATGAAAGAACATTGGTAAGTTTGCGTCGCGCTCTTCTTGATAAATGCAACGCTACAAGTATCAGCCTGTTTCATGACAATGCTCGCCCCCATGTTGCGACTTCTGTCCGTATCAAAATTGTGTAAGTTGGTTGGGAGGACTTTCATTTCTTTGACCCAAAGTAGAAATTTGAGTAGCCAACGCTTCAATTGCGGTGAAGAAGTGCGATCGGCCGTGCACAGTTGGCTGTACTCCGAAAAGAGGAGTTCTATTAACAGAGTATATGGAAACTTGTGCTATGATGATGGAAATATGTTGACATTTGGCTCCTTTGTTGAAAAGTGGCTAAGACTTTGTTGTTTGTGGATACTTTGTCTTAACTATTAATTTTTTTAAAAAAATGTTGTGCATAATTTGCTGATGCACCCTAGTAGATGCCGATTGATAAAGATAATTTTCAATTTATTGAATATTCACATCACAAAACTGTCGTTAATTTCCAAACGACCTAACAATATGCTTTGTAGCTCATATAGTTTAAAATGTTATGCTCAGATTTAGCTAAAGGGAAAACGTGAAGAATATTTTGCACCTTGATGTCGTACTAGTGTTGAGGTATGCTAGGAGTACAAAATGTTTTCAAATGTACCGGTCTTACAACATGGTTGCACCACACCCCTCGCTATATAATTGGCTAGAGGAGGAAATTCATCGCCGCTGTAAGAAGCACCATCTCGAAACCTCGTTAGTGCACACCGACATTGGTATGCTATACAAGGGAGCATACATCAACATGGCGTCACAAGTTAATGCGTCACATAAGTCTCGTGCATACACTTTGAAGCATGCAAGAAACATGTGACAACAAAGGGCAAAAAAATAAAACACAATGTAGCAGCGACTTTCTATCTGGCCTGACTAATCCAGGATTTGGTCCATGCTCGTCTATCTGCCCCAAGCGCAGGCCTCGAGCCGCCTACACTGGCAGAAAAGAGAGTAGCACTGTTAGATTATTACAGCATTCATTAGAGTTCGCTAATTACTCCTTGCTTTAATGAATAAGCTCTAATGAACCACTTTCTGTTAATTAAAGGGAGCGCCGGGACAGCTTTTCCCCCTACCCTCCCTCCACCCTTAACAGAACCAAGCGGAAAAGTAGAGGGGGGAGTTTGCGGGAGTTTCAAGAGTGAGAGAGAAAATGAGGGAGGGCAGGAGGATGAGTGGAGAAAAAGAGAGATGAGAAAGAGCTTGGGAGTGAAAGAGACATAGCAACCTGGATTACAGGGAAAATATGGAACGTGGAACACAAAATGCATCTAGCAAGAATTGGAATATGGAAGAGGTAGGCAAAAATGGAACCAAGGGTTAGTAGGAAGACTGATGAAAATACCAACGTATGTTCTTGTTAAGACAAAGTGGTACGATATACCGGAACAGACTTAGTGGGTTCATACAACACGACAAAACATTTGTTGGGTACTCAATGCTGTTCTAAAGGTTAAAACACATAAGGCCATGTGCTTTCTTTGAGGCAGCAAAGTCATTTCATATGCTATTATCGGAAACAGTGTGTTTAGCATATAAAATGTAGAAATTACTGCTAAAACCTTTAATGAGAATATCCATATTACTAACAAATACAGTGAGGGGCGAAGCGTCCCTTAAGGCTGTAGGGCTAAGCTTACCCAGAATTATGTTCTGGATAGTATGTCCTCATTTTTATTCCCTAATTGAAATATTTCGTTATTTCAACTAGTACGGTTTCTGTGGCACTAAAGACGATCAAATGCCGGGTTATTCTTTCTTGTCTCTTAAGCGAGAGCGGCTGTGCGGCAGTGCTGCTACCAGAATCTAATATCTCGGGAGTGGCCTCTTGGTAACCAGGCGATTCGAGATTTCTCGCAGTCAGGACGCGAGAAAAAAAAAACATAATAGTCTTGTACAGGAAGGAAACTTATAGTGAACACGATCAACATAGGCACTGCTCTTATTTGTGATAAGGCTTTTTTGCTTACGAGAATGAGTAATTGTCAAGACAAACGTGCTCTCGTAAGTTGCCGTTGACAAACCTCTCTCTCTCCGCTCCTGCATCTCCTTGCGACAACGAGATTGAGCAAGTCAGGCCGCCGAAATAGAGCAAGACCGAAAGCTTTTTTTGACCAGTTTTATACGACGCCAATAGTCGGTCACCAATAATACGGTCGAAGGCAAACGAGTAATAATTTATCAGCTACTAAAGGGGTTTCTTTCATGGAGTTTTAGATCCTGTCTAAGCTAATCTTATTCTCAGCCTGTTTGATTACATCTGGAATTTTGTTCAACTCGAAGCACAGCGGAAGAGTCGGAATGAGGTGATATCAATTTAAAATACAGAATTTCGTTATTTGTGGTTGTATTCTATTAATACGGAATGAGAAATTATTTTATTTTTTACAATAAATATTATTTACTACGATTATTTATTTTAAGCTCATTCTGAAACTTTCTTAGATATAACTTAGTTCACACGGATCCCCAGATCCTATGATAGTTAGTAACTCTTTTTATAACTGTTTTCTCTCTACGTAATTGTCAATGCAGCGTAACTGTGCGGTATCTTACAAGGGTTATAGAGAAATGGTTCCCAAACTTTTTAGTACATTTCAGTACAAAATCATCATGGAGCACTAATTTCCACTTAGCTCTTATATGACCATACTATTTGAGGTTAGAAAGCAAGCATTAAAAATGTATAGTTTTAGACATGTTTTATTAGTTTATTTCTTTACAAAAATATTTTTTCAACTCTAATTTCACTACATACATTACAAAAATAAAACAAAAAACATTAAAGTAACACATTTAAAACAAACGTTTTACTAAAAAGTTGTAAATCCATAATATATCCTTATATCTCTGGTAGATAAAATTATTTTTAATGTTGCAAAACTAAAAGTGCTACTTGGGACCGTGAAATGACTATTATAAAGAGAGGGATGGGACTAAATTGATTTAAATAATTTAGCTATATCTAATCGAATTTCGTAAAGAAAATCTTGATTCACATAAATACGTGGTTGTAAAGGGTAAAAGGATGGTTTTATCTTTATCAGACAAAAGTGTAAATTTGCATTTTAACTGACACCAGAATGCAGATAGAGACTTCTTATTTAAAATATTATATTTTATCATAGAATTCAATCAAGCATTCAATTGCTGCGTTGTCAAAGAGGCTGACTTTTTCTGACACAGCAGAGAATGGGTTTACACCCCAAAAGTGTTCTTTCCTTTTTTCATGGAGGTTTTACAGAAAATAACTGTTGAAACTATCAAATAAATTTAGTAGGTAAGCTTGAAACTCTTGAGAATTCCTCGGGAATATCTGAATCTAGTGATTCCGTAAATTATTACCACCGTGAAGCTGCAAAAATGTCCACGGTTCACTGATTCTGCCCCAAAATTTTATTTTCTTGCACTTTATCTCTAGCGTCAAACACGGTTGTTACTTTTCCTTGAAGTGACAGGCTTAAATTATTAACTTTCTGAAAAATATCATCTAAATATGCCAGCGTTCGTCGTGTAACCTGTCTCTCAAAGCGAAGTCATTGTCAGTCATGTAGATTCTGACTTCAGCCCTCATTTTAAAGAGCCGAATCAAACCAGAGAACCACCTTAATGCTGAGTGAAGAAGTAATGATTTATCTACACCCCCATACCATCACACAACACTTTGAATAGAAAACGTTTTTAGGTTGTGATTTGATAAAAATGAATTAATTTCACTCTTTTGTCCACGACTATTTTTAGGGAAGGTGACATCGTCTTCACAACAAAGGCTTGGCAGTTGCAGCACTCCTTCGTTTTTTGTTTAATTTTTGAGATAACACCAGACGTTGTTCCCGTCATGGCCTTCACGCCATCTGTGCACATATCGACTCATCTATCCTATGGGATGATTTCCATTGTTAGCTGCGGAAGTCAAGTATGCATTTCAATTATTTCTACTCGATTTTTACATACGATTCATGGTCGCAAAAATCACAATTTTAAGGGTTAGTCATTTCTTTATTCTTTCAATTTCTTTAAAAAACACCAGGAGTTGTTTCGCGGAGCACGGTTGGGAACCGCTGTTATAGGGAAAAGAAAGGAAAAAGGTTCAGTAAAACGTCAAGAATTCATTTCAAGAGTGATTGATGTATATGCACGATGAAGATGAAAAAGAACATGAGGATTGAGTTCATATAGAAATTTTATCGATGGTGAATCATGGAGCATGCAATGTTTACCAATATTGCACGTAATTTAATTATTTAATTTAGATTATTGATAGTCACATGCCATATTTTAAACACGAAACATTTTTGATAACATTAAAGAGCAAATATTGGTATATTTAGCGAAAATTAGATTTTCCACAATTTCGACATCTCAGCCTACCCTATACAAAAAAACCTACTTGGCCCAAGATGCGGGCAATTTATTAATTGAAATTGCACAATACATAGTTGATCAAAAACATCTTAAAAGTTTAAAAAAGCAATACCATCTGAACAATCACTTGTTCCGGGCGCACTTTACACAGCAACACGAAGAAACTTTGCACTTTGGACCTGAAAATGCCTTGATGGAGTCCAGTTTTCCCATATAGATATAATAGACGTGTCTAGTATAAGCAGAGAGGATTAAGTCTATCATGTCCTACAACTTAATTATTTAAATAAAAAGAAACTTTAGAATACAAATATAATCAATGATAATATTCCAACTGTTGCAATTTAATAACTCCTTTTTAGGTTAGAAGTATACAGCAAAGAGATTTAAACAAAAGCAATGATGATCATGGTTATAATGTTCTGATTAAAAGACAAAATTTAAATATAAAAGGGCACACTAATAACTTTAGCGATGCTAACACTAAAGTTTCAGTTATATATTGCAGTAACGGTCTTCAAAATTTTGCAGTATTTCATCAAAATGTTACAAACATAGGGAATAAAACGAAATGTATGAAAGATATAAACACATGATTTGCATATATATATATATATATATACATATATATATACGAGCAGAGTACGAAGGAAAAAAGTATGCTGGTGGTGTTTGCATACACAGAATGTTCCAGAAATCGCGCACTAGCCATACACTATCGTTTTTTATGGACAAATATGAGAAATAAATAAAAAAAAACTACGCTCTAAGTGTGATATATTTCATGTTATTTGAATACAAAGGTACATAACCAATAGGAAGTCGAGTATTTGGTGGCACTTTGGTGGTAGCCATAACTTAGCAGCTCCTGTTCCGTAGGAATGTTTACAGGTTACACCCTGTATACTGGTTTGTGAAAACTTTGTATGTATGAGTGTCTCAAAGCCCGTTGTTGATTTGATTTATTTACGGACACTCTTTGACATCTCAAGCGTTCTGCGTCCCATTCAACTCAGGGCATGAAACGGCCGAAATATTAGTACTCTTCTTTCAAGCTTGAGATTCTTTTACATGCCGTAAATCTGCGACACGGGATCTCTGACTTTACTTCCCTTCCGAAGGAAGCCATTCTTAGGACTTTTACGCCCGAAAAAATTCATCGATCCTGGGTCTACGAGGCAAGTATTGTTACCACTACACCACTAAGATCGACTAAAAGGAGGCTGTAAGACCAAGGTGATAGGTGCCCATCTATGCTGCCTGGTGGCAGCAACGAAATATAAACAATAACGAAACAGAAAGATGGTTTTACAAACTTACAGTCTGAATGCAGTGTTTACATCTAAGGGAAGTATTCTACTGCTTTATAGAGGTTTAAAGAGAAAACAAGAAACAACTCTTAAGTATCCACATGCAGGCACGTAAATAAGAACCACACGATATAACAGTCTAGTGATGAATACGCCGATATGTATTTGGAGATTACGCAGAAATTGCAACAGCACGAGTTTTCTGTCAGCGCTATCAACAAAGAAGCTATCCAGATGCAAATAATTTTCGTCGATTAGACCAGAGACTCCAAGAATGTGAACAGTTGAGGTAAACACACGTATCAATGCTGGATGTAAATGTGTATACCTAATGAACAAGTGCTCAATAAACTGGGCGACGACCCTACCACTAGTGTATGTAACATAGCCAAACATATGGAAGTGAGCCACACCACAGTACACAGAATAATTGACGGTGAAGGATTTCATCCATATTCATACACTAGAGCACGAGAAGGGGACCATCCACGAAATGTGCCGTTTTGTGAATGGATCTGAGCACAAGAATACTGATCCGTGGTTTCATTTTCTGGGTCGACGATACAAAGAGGGTATTTTAACTTCAAAAATAAACATTGTGCAATCGTAGATGCTTATCAGTACCGCGTTTGCGGTTTCAAAGAACGTTGGGTTCAGAACGTGTGGGAAGAATTTGTCCAGAAACAAATCATTGGTCTTTGCTTGCTTTCAGACATGAATGATGGAAGAATGCGTGCAAAATTTATTCGCAACGTGCTCCCAAAATTGATAGAAGTGACATTAGATATTCATAGGAATATATGGTATCAGCAAGAAGGTGCTCCTACTCATTATGCTGCTGAAGTTAAGCTGGCAGTAATTGATATATTTTCAGAGAGGGAGATGGTCATGACGGACTTTGCTGGCAGGCGAGGAAAGAGAGCAGAGATTAAGTAATTTTCGGATGAAAGTGAAACAACTCAGGTCTGAAAAGGCTGGTAGCCGAGAGGGGATTGGGAGAAACATATACATATTGACTGAATTCAGCTGTATGTTATCCATAATGTATTCCTATATATTTTAAATGTTATTTTTCGGAATATGTTATTTTATTTCGTTTGTTTATTTTATTAATCCATTTATTGTTGAATATATACAACAATAAATGGATTAATAAAGTAAACAAATGAAATAAAATAACAAATATATAAAAATCTTATTGTGAATATCTAATATAATACCTCTTGTGCTAAATCGAACATACCTAGTGTATCACAAAAGCACGTACGGTCCCTTGGGATCAGTGCGCCTGTTGTATTGGTGCCACTATAAATAAATACATCCTACCTACTATATTTTCAAAAGGGTGGATTGGACGATGTAGATACCGCGACGGGTGGCCGAGGTTGTTAATGCGCAGACTCGTGAGCGGGAATTCTGGAGTTTTGTTCCCACCAGGACCGTCCTCCCTGAGGTTTTTTTCTAGGTTTTCTTTAGTCCTCATAAATTTCAAATGTCGGGAAATGCCTGGAACGCTTACTTCCTTTAAAAAAAATTCTTTCCCAGTTATTCATTTCATCTCATGTATCACCAGTGTTCACCGTGATGCCTTATCAGTTAAACACTATTCAAAATAAATAAATAAAAGATGAAGGGTCGTTAGATGGACTGGAAGATTCTGTGCGGCTACATAAAGCATGACATCTGTAGAAAGTCTTTTCACAACGTAGAAAAGCGTGTGGTAAGAATGTATGCATCTATCTTGCAAATGATTTTGTGCTGCAATGCTTGAGAGTAGCTCTCATAAGACGAGCTGAAGTACGCATAGCAACTATCATATATTGTTTGAGCATACTGTATTAATATTGTTATTATTATTATTATTATACATTTTAATATTCACAACTTTTAATTTATAGCAATGATAGTATAAAATAAAATGCCTAAAGATATGCATTATATTTACTTAAACTGCCTTTCTTCATTTAACACTGAGCCATAACTTTCGTAAATAGGCGGGACCTTGACCAAGCCATGTTCTTACAATAAGTTATTTTCCACTGTGTGGTGGTGTTTTAGGAGAGCCCAACTCACAGGCCCAATTTAACCGTCACTAGTCCGAAAATCCGTGCAGAGCCTAGAATTGTGCGTTGGATCACACCAGTTCGTGCCTAAACATAGTACACCTCTCTCATTTACAGGTACTAAGGTAACGTCGAATGCTGGTTTCTTATTAGCTAACTTTATTGGCTAATTAAGTTGAGGACTGTGGCACATCTTTTACATTTTTATATCAGATAGTTCGTAGAATAATATACCATATAATGCATTAGATTTAGCTCTGTCTTGTTTTTAGCAAGATAATGAAATGTGTGCAGTTCATTTAGAACAAATAAACATGATTGTTAAAGCATTATACCGCTCTCTAGCGACAAATTTTCTAACGTTTATGAAATATCTCAACAACCGTTTGCATTCTATGTATAAACCAACCGGAGAGCCATTAATTTGCAGGTGGGTATTAAATAGCCCATTTGTAAATGCAGGTAATTTAATTTCTTCAAATATATATCCTCCGGATTATATGACCATGATAATCAAGTTTCATACACACAATCACAAATTCTATAAATTATACGTATAACTAATTAAGGCTCATAAATAAAGAAAATCTTAAAACTTTTACTGAACATTAGTACATGAAGCATAGAATGAAGTATACTTGCCTATTGATATATATATGTATTAAAATTAATAATTTTCTAAGTTTTTTAAAAATGCATTTTGAATTATCCTTACCAGTCATTTTTGGTTTGATTTGATTTGATTTGATTTGATTTGATTTATTTACGGACGATTTTTAACATCTCAGGACATCAGCGTCTCATTCAACTCGAGGCATGAAACGGCCGGTAAATTTTGCTCAGAGGCCTCTTCTCTCAGGCTTGAGGTTCTTTTTCGTGCTGTAAATGTATGACATAGGACCCATGGCTTTACTTCCCTTCCGAAGGAAGCCATACTTTGGATTTTTACCCCCGAAAAAAAATCCATCGATCCTGGTCGCATTGAAACCGCGACCTTGTTTAGGAGGCAAGTATGATTACCACTAGAACAGCAGGACCGACCTTATTAGTTATAGTACAAAAAAGTTATAATCAAAATAGTTAGAAATGAATTTAAAAATTATGACTTCTAGTAAGCAGGAAGAAACCTTTTACAATGAAGTAAGTTGCACCAATAATTTAAACTTAAAACAACTTTAAAAATGATATTGTAAATTGCTTGAAAAAGTTGCAATAAGAAGCCTTCATCATCAAAAACTTATTGAAAATATGGTAATAAAATAAAATAAGAACCACTTGGCATATTAAAAAAGGAAAATTCAAAAACTCACACCACTAAGATCTAATTATATTATCATGGAGGATAAAGGATTAAATTACTCAAATAATTGCGAATACATTACCAATTTCTACTTACATTTGCCAACAATTTAAGTAGAAGTAAAGATGATGGATTATATACATTTAAGACATTCTTTTCGCATTATATTCCACAATAACAGGGAATAGAATTAAAATAATTTAAATTATCCACATACTAAAAATGTTCATTAGAATATAACTAAAGTATGAGTAAATTTTTAAAATATGTTGTTGGTAAAAAGTGTACCACTCAGTTATCTATTAAATGAATCGATAACATTTTACATTTTAAGGCAAGACAATATTCCACCGTTAAACTGTTTAAAAACAAGACAGTATGAGGTTTGCAGTTACTAAATTATTCCGACTATTTCACTTATGTGACATCATTTTAAAAGTGACCAATGAAATGAAACAAAATTTTGAATTTTGACTAATCACATCGGATATAGCAGTGAAATTATGGGAAAAAATTATCAAATCCCTTTTATCACGCGACGTGCATTTGTCTTGTAGCCAACTCTATACCCCCCAATATATAATTCCTGAGCACGCATCACTGACCACTTTTCTGTATTTTGTAATTGTAAATTTAACTGACTTAATGTTTATTCACTTAATCAATTGTTTTTGCCAATTCAGCCAGACAGTCAGAAATAATTTTTTAAATTATATAACAATATTTGCCTAAGCAACCATACATTTTAATGAAACACGTTGTTCAAAACGGTGAACATTTTCTGTTTTGTTTCTCTCAGTTTGCATTAGTAAATGGAACGGTAGCGATTGTACTAATCTATTTTCGCCTATTTCATTCTCACGGTTTCTCTGTATGTGTAACATTTTTACAACTGATAATAATCCGTGCACGAATTTCAAATATATATTTATTTTATTCTTATTCCATTCATAAAATGGTCGAAAACCCATATTTGGCTCCGCTCTATTGATATTACTGACAATCGACATTCGTCTGTTGCTAGATGGCTTGAAACGTTAAGTATTAATAATACAAATGTACAATTATTACAATATTGTTAGCCAAGTTTAAGGGAATTATATTTAGATTCTTATTTTATTCCTGAAATAGTCCTAATAAACATCACTCGAGAATCTGAGCTTTCCAGATAAATTTACTCACTCCTTTCGTGAATTTATCGGCCATCTCAGACCCACTTGTGATATTACTTGTTATAAAACAATATTTGAATTCAGAAAAGAATAGTCAGAGAAATGCAGCTCTTAAACTTAAACTTAAATTCTGTAAGAATTTAATAATAAAATGCATGTTATCAGAATTTTCTGTGGCTTAGCTAAATCATTTCATTGTGTCAACCATGGAATTCTAATATGAAAACTAAGTTTTAATGAAATAAAAACGAAGGCCTAAACTTTGATATCTCCTCCTCATTCCCTGCCAATCCTATTCAATTCAATCCAATCTTACATGAGGTACATTTTTGGCTAGATGTCATAGTTTCAATGTTGTTTAAATGAAAATTAACTAACAAAATAAATGAATTATGAAAATAAAAGTTAACATTGATACAGTGAAACAAATCACTCTTGTATCCAAGTCAATATCTTTAGATGAACAGTTAAGAAAAACACTTTCCGCAGATAATAGTTCATTAATTAATAAGAAAGAAGTATGTCAAGTTTCACTTCTTTTTTTATAATACTTTTTAAGAAAATATTCCTTACATGCAGAAAATTGTAAACTCAGAAAAACGAGTTGCAAAGTTTGGAAACCATGTCTATACTTATTTTATGCTAAGTACCTTAAAAAGTTTCCCAGCAGCATACTCCTCGTCCTCCTGTTGGTCTTCGTCTTCTTTTTATCTCTACTGCATTGCCTTTTTCAGAAGTGTTTGAACTGCACGATTAGCATTTTCGATTGACTTCCTGTCAATATCTTTAAGTATATTCTTTGTAAATGTTCCAGGTTCAACTTAAGTTCTTTGAGAACTTTAATTGTCCCAATGTTGCCATCATTGTACACTTTCTTCTTTGTTTTGTTTCTTGTTGAGTATTCTGTGGAATATTTTCCCATCATTTGAGTAATTAACACTGCCTGTATCTATGCTCACAACAGTTGACACTCCATGGAGAGAAGAAAACCCAAGTTTCATACCAGATACCATTATCTGAATTTGTATCAATGAATTTTTGTCATTTACATAAATGGATTCATTAACTGCGCTGGTCATGGCCTCATCACAAACTTTTTGACACATTTTAGAAGCTGTTTATGACAGTTTATCGAAGTGTGAAGGTATATTCATTATTCCACATACTAAATGTTTGCCCACTCTTCATCCCATACATGTCAACCTATCATTTGCTTCATAAATACGGTTTTTGATACCTGAAGTTTTAAGATTTGGTTTAAATTGTCACGTTTTATACACAACAGCATAGCTGTTTCCATTATCATGCAGTTGCAGGATTTTGAGCCACACGATGCACAACAACAAGCATTACTTATTGCACATGAAGGAATGGATAAATAAATTAATCTAAAACCTGTGTAACATGCATCTTCCTCAGAGTCTGGTAATTCAAGTCCCTCCCTTATTTTTCATCCGGAACTGTTCAGGTCCTCTTCTCTAGTACAAGTAGAAATTTCATCCCTAACCTCTACATGCACAGGTCCCTTTTTAGTGTTTTTATACTTTTTTCTTCACTTTTTTCAATCCTCTGTTGCTAAAACGAGATATAATTAAGAACTTAGCAATATACAAAAAAAGGATTATTCACTACAGACACAGAAAACAATTTCATGTGTTTCTCCTCATAAACAAAGCAAACAACGGTAGTTGAACCGCGAAAAACAATGTTGGCACACCTGCGCACAGCCTTCTAACTAAATATGTTGGTTCCCAGCATATGCACGTCAAAAACAGAAGCAATGAAGTCAGAATAAACTGTAAAAGGGGACGTGGCATATTTGCTCAGTTTTAGGCTCTTTAAATTTTAAAACCTAATTAGAATAATATAAAAATCGGTAGGGAGATTCTCAAATTTATATACATTACTATGGACTGGTGTTTGTAAAATGTGATTTTGGTCATTTTTACCCACTTGTCCTACTTATACGTATTCAGGGATATTTTGTATAAATTTATTATGTAACTTATTATTCAACAAGTGGATATTATCTTATCTACAAATAAATAAAAAATAAACTGCCTTAGTTGTTACACGTTACCAACAAATTACATAAATTTACAGGCCCATATTCTGAAACATGAAAGGTAGAAATGCGATTTTTAGTGAAAAATCTGTATAAAATATGATTTTTATAATGCCTAGTAAAACAAATAAATACGGTGCAACATATTATAAAATATGGGCATATGAATTAATGCATGACAGAGTAGATACACTATAAATTATTAGAGGACTTTGCTGCCAATTCAAACAGTATCAGGCCCAATTAATCATTGATTAAATACTGAATGGGTGATGAATTTACCCAAATTCTCCACGGGCTATTATGATGTAGGCAGTCAGATATATACTTTTGTACTTTAGGGCTATTTTATGCAAATTTTTATGTAATTCATAGATCAGATTTAAATACCGTGGATTTTTTGAACATAAATGTCTTTAAGTTAATCTTAGCTTTAGTTCTAATTATCAGAAATAAAAAATCGATAATATATTGCTTTCATATTTACTCCATCATAGTCCTGACAGGATATTAATGTTGCAAGCAGGTGGTGTGATGTAATCAGTACTGTAATTCTGTGCACCAAGGCACTTTTACTTGAATATTTGTCTCAAGCTTAGTCTTTATCGCTAGGTAAGCGTTTGTTCTCTGCTCTGAGAAGAATTGCAGTAAAGGACCTGATATGGTTTTTAATTTCGATTCTCGTACTCGTTAGAGAGATGTTATGTTACAAGGATCATATCTTTCTCGTATAGCTAACGATATATAAACGACAGGTTTCTGCTAACAATATAATGTGTTGTCAGTAGTTTTGTTTCCACTGCGAATCGAACTCTCTTCCGCACCGTATTTATTTGGTAACTGAATTGCAACGACGAACAGGTGGGTCTATTATAACCAGCATTTGTATTAGTTGTAAACATTGCAATTAAAAATGCGCACGTTTTATAATAAGGTTATGTCACAAGCAGTGGTACATTTGAGTATATTGACTTATTAATCGGAAAAGTAGTATTTATTATTCCATTAAACTAGCTAGGTAGACTTATATTACACAACAAAGTCGCATGGCTGTTCATGCTCTTGTAAAATGTTTCAACACTGAAATTAATTCCACAAAAGAAAACAAGAACTCCCACTCATATACATGAAACAGACAGACACACATGCAATAGTTCTGATATGCATTTAATTTTTTGTATTATTTATGTTCAAAGTTTATAGAACTTTCTTGTCCCTAAAACTACGTATTTTATTTAATAAAATGCCCAGTCTTAGCCAGTTCTGCCTATTTACAATTAAATCCCTATATGCCAGTCTTCCCCTAATGAAAGTCAAACATATATCCTGAGAAATTGTATCCCAGCATCTTCTGTGTACACTTAGCCAAAATGTGCAGCCAGTCTTCCGATTCCGAGCATAATGGGAAAATCCTCCTGCCTTCCTCGTCAACAACTTTACGTGCCTTCCAGCCTCCCTTTCCGTACTGTACACGATTTCTTGTTTTATAATATAGAAATTAAAAAGCATTGTCATTAATGAATTACTTTTCCGTAAATGGCTTATCGGTAATTAGCAATGTTTTAAAATCACTAAATAAGACAATGTATTTGATTTTACAGAAATAATAAGTTGAATCTAGATATTTTCAAAAATATAAAAGAATGCATTTTCAATACATTTTATTTTAAATTAATTTCAAAATGTACAACACAAAAGGCTATATCAGTAGGGTCAAAAAGAAACCGAACATCGTGCGGAAACTTTTCTTACAGGGGAAATGGAGTTCTTAAACAAAGAAAGCCTCTTGGGCTCTGACACACTGTTCAGCCTGCGCTCGTACTGCTTTAGGAAACAGTGCTGCAGTCCAGTTTTTGTCATATTCCGCAGAGTGCACCTCGCGTACATTTTTTACCACTTCGGTCGAAGTTAACCTCCTTCTCTTGCGCAAGTTTTTTACTTTCGGAAACAGGAGCTTGATCTTGAGAATACAGAGAATGAAGTAAGGCAGGTATTTTATGCTTTGCGTAGAATTCGCTCACCTGAAGCGACCGTAGTGTTGTGGCGTTGTGATGGAGAACCCAATTCATTTCTTGGCACAAATGAGGAATTTTTTGTCACACTATATCACACACTGCATGGCAACATACAACTGCTTATTTAATATATCTGACTGTACACTATGTTAATTACAATCGATCAACTACTGCTCCTTGCAGTCGCAGTCTGTCATATGCCTGGAAACATATACTACATTTGGCGAATGAAAGGCAGAGAACTTGCCAAAACAGCACCGCGGAGATAGTCAAGTTCCGTTTCTTTTTGACTCTGTTAATTAAACATTTCAATATTAGAACTGGTTAAAATAAATCGTTAAAAGTTCCCTCGCTGCTCGATTTTACGTTTATAATTGTGAATGCTGTGTCTGAGCCATCATTCGATCATTTCTATACTTTGATCACTCATTTTCACGTTTGTAAAAGACTTGCTGGAAGCGCCTCTAAAAACACAATTTTCTGCTACATGTTCCTGTTAAACCTCAACACTCCTCAAGCTGAAGATGAAAATTATTCGTACAGGACATTAATTAAAAAACAAATAAAATTTGAAAGCACTCCTAATTTGGCCGCCCAACCACAATAAGTTTTCTTTGTAAAACCTCCAGGGGGATGATGTTGTATTTTAGAAACTATATATAAATATTTTACAAGCAAGCTTTGAGGACATTCGCTACCAAGTTATTTCGAAAAAACGTATTGCAATTGAATAATAGTGAATTTATGCGAAATAATTATTGTACAGAAAAATTTAGCAACTGAAAATATAGGTTATTAAACTTAGTTTCCTGAAAATACACTATAGTTTCGGGTTCCAACAAGAAGAACTGTTTTTAACATCGACAATGAAAGAAATTATTGTAATACTTTCTACGGGGTTCGTGAAAATTACCTATTAGGCTACGGATTGTCATAGTAAGGCGAACTAACTGGCATAACCTGGGTATAATACTCGCAATGAGTCTATATATATAATATCAGCTATTTTAGCGCTTTCCATAAAATATTTTTTCTCCATTTTATTGAGATCTTACTGTATATATACAGTACATATATATATATATATATATATATATATATATATATATATGTATATATAAGGATTATCGCCATCACAAAACCCTTATTTGGTGTCATATCTTATCTGTTAAATAAATACTTGCAGCTATAACTTCCGCTCCGCTGTGTTCAGTTGTTCATATATATATTTGCATAAAGAAGGTTATGTGTAGAAGATTAATACTCAATTTTGAAAATGTCACAAGTTATTAAGTTCTTCACAAAAAAGGACTTATTCCAAATGAAGTTAAGCAGCGATTGGATGGTGTTTATGGGGAAGTATCCCCATCATATTCTACCGTAAAAGAATGGTCCAAACTTTTACGAGTGGGTCCAGAGAGCATTGAAGAAGAAGAGCGTGCAGGTCGGCCCTTGGAGATGCTCACTCCTGAAAACATCGCACTTGTGGAAGAAGTGGTTATGGAAGACCGGTGGCTCAAAGCTACAGAAATAACATAAGGTTGGGCCTATCTGAAACAACAGTCCTTCGAATTATTCATACGCTGATGACCTGAGCTGTTAAAGAGCGTCCTTAAATAATAATAAAGAATTATTCATGAACATTTAAACATGAATAAGGTTAGGGCAAAATGGGGGCTAGACTTCTTCCCTCAGTCCAAAAGCAGCAACGAGTCATCTGTTGTCAGGTATTTTTGGAGCTCTGCCATGTCAACGAGAGAGAAGTTCTGCAAATCATTGTTACAGGAGATGAAACTATTGTACTGTGATCCCTTGTCCAAAAGATAATCAATGGAGTGGCGTAAACCTCTGAAGGCCAAGGTCACCAAGTCAACTAAGAAGATCATGGCCTCAATCTTTTGGGACTGGGAAGGAACGCTCTTCATTGACAGTAAATGGGGGGTACTATGCTGGCCTACTTCACAGACTATGGGCTTCCATCAATGAGAAAAGGTGAGGAAAGCTGAGTGATGGTGTGCCTTCTTTAGGACAACGCGCCTGTGCACACAGATCTTATTGCAAAGGAAGCTGTAAAGAAATGTGGCTTCAAGGAAATTGACCATCCAACCTACAGCCCAGATCTAGCTCCCAGTGACTATTTCCTCTTCTCAGAACGCAAGAAGGACCTTCGAGGAAGAAAATTTAAGTGTGACAAAGAAGTGATGGATGCTGTTTATGCTCATTTTGCTACAAGACTTCTGAATGTATAATTCAAAGATGTGAGAAGTATATTGCAATAAAGGGTAACTATATTGAAAACTGAAATATAGTTTTTGTCTTTATCATGCATAGAAAATAGTTAGGCCGGAAAATTATGGACCTACCCTCGTAGCTTCTATTATTATATAGGTAAGCAAGGCTATTAATATGAAACAATAAACTATCCGAAATAGTACAAGCAAGATAACTAAGATAAGTAAGTTATAAAATATAAACAACGAAAGCAATAAAATTATGCAAATTTGTAAAATACAAAGATATATGAATGATAAATAATGCACAGAAATAAGGAGAATTCAATATATCGTGCATATATATATATATATATATATATATATATATACACATCATTTCCAGTAAAGTTCACTTCCTCTGTCACCCAACGAGGCATTGCATAAAGAAATGTTGATATCTCCTTATGCAATGGCTCGTTTCTTACGCCAGTGCACATTCAACCCACTAATTTACATTATCTTCATTTTGATAGCTGTCATCCTTCCACACCAAAATATCTGTTACTTCTTCTCTTTCATTCTTTGTAACATCTTTTCACCTCTTGATACTTGCATTAAAACTCTAACTCAAAAGTTCCAATATCAAACGCATCCTTCTTATCTGTGATAATCCCGCACAACACCTACGCAAAAAATATTCCAATGCAAACCCCAAACTTCCAATAAGAAATTCATGAATCTTTAAGCCACTCATACTACCTGGAATGGTAATCACCAAAACTATCTGAAAGAATGTCACGATTCTGTATTAATGCGTTCCTCCTCGAGTGATTTTTGTAAATCTGTACTCCACCTTACTATCATTGGTCACTAGCTGTTACTCAGTCACTATATAAGCAAAGGGGGAGCTAACGTTACCGTATATCACTGATTTCAGTACTAGGAAAAGTATATTATAGAATTATTGATTAACGTATATACTCATGGTTTAAACATTGTAACAAAATATTACAATTTCAAGTCGGTTCTGGGGAATAGATAATATCTCCGCACTGGATACCCTAATAAACAGCAGTTTGAAAAGCTATATTTTGGCTTTATTTTAAAATGACATTTGACACTGTGGGAAGAACTATAGTGTAAGGGTATTTTGAATAAAATGATACAGGCTCTAATGACAATATACATAAATGTTCGATTCTGCATCAAGCTACGCCAAAGTTGTACATCTTTGAGTCGAGGATCATCAAGGGGAGTTACGCAGGGATGTATTCTGATACCTTGCTCTTGGAGGAGATGCGTGTTTAGAAATAAACGAAGCTAAGATCCCAGTTCTTCTGTGCGACGATGATTTGCTAATCTGCTCATTATCTGTTGAGGGTATATAGAAAGTACTCGACAAACTAGAGGGTTATTGCGATAAACGGGAGAATGATCGTAAATATCAACAATACTAAAACTATCACTTTTAAAAATAGATTAGTTTACTATAAGAATGAGAATGGACAATGAAAAAAGTGTAAAACATTTTGAATGTCTAGGTTTAACTCTTAGTATGAATGGACGATAGATTAAATGCGTAGACACGGCGTCATACAAATCCCACGGGCGAATGTCAGAAGTTTGTGTACACTTTAGAGAGAATGAAATCTCCAGAGTGAAGCTTTTATATTAAAAATAATTACTGCGGAATATAATTTGAAAATTTCACCTAATAAAACGAATTATGACTTTTATTGTAGAATAACCTTTAACACTGAAACTAGGAATTGCATAAAAATAAAAATCTATAAACAAGTTAAGCCATAAACTATTTAGGATAGGTGTATAAAAGTTTTTTTTTTCCCTGTACTTCCACAGCTGAACTCAGCAAGTCGCCGGTTCCTTCGATGGATAAGTTTTCCTAGCATTTTTACTGTCACAACTTTGATCAACAATAACATGCACACAGTATTAATTTTGTTTCATAATGAATACAAATCGGTGTTAGGAAGTGGTCTGCTTATATTTCTGACATTATTTTAATGCAATTTACATTTACTCATAAAAACTCTACTTCCGAAATACTTCCACTCTCTGTCCTGATATTTCTTTAAATTCTGGGGGTTATGCCTGTAAACATTATTTTCTACCTGTTCTGTGATAGCATTTCAGTAGATATATTGCACCACAGAAACATTTACTACACTAACAAACGGCACACTAATACCTGTAATAACACCTAATAGGTCAAAGCAAGGTACAATGCTCACCCTCGTAACAGAAAACTGCACCTGACTTCAAGATGCAGCCATCAGCGGGTAATTGACAGGCGACTGGGAGTTCGACCAAGCGCGGGCTGCACTTAGTTGCACATGCAGGTTAAAAATAATTATCGGTACTATTTAGTTCGAAATGGTTTTGAAATTACATAAATACTAACAACTACAAGCATCTTTTTAAGAATATTAAAAAATAAATTATGAACAATGCTCTGAAGTAGACTCAAAGTAAATGCAATTATTTTGAAAATAATATTTTTCAGGGAAATAGCTGAATGTTCATTACTGGGACGTAGTGAAATGAATGTGTTATAAATATACTAAAAATAAAAAAATCTGTGAGATAATTACAAATTATTGAGTGAACTTTCAATTATCTAAAGTATAAATTATTATTGGACAAAGAAATCCGAGAAATGTTTGATGGATCGCTTTAAATAAAGAAGCCGAAATGGGTATTTAAGTATGACTTCGAATACTGCATTCAAATGGAGCCTCTATATTTTTATTTGTATTTTGGTTCTTTTATTGATAAAGCAGATATAATCATAATTATGAATTACCTTACTTTTATTTTACATTTTCGTGTAAGGTGCACAAGCATTTTTTATATTTTAGGATGACAGTTTGATTTTATTGAATGTAGTAAGAGTAGGCTTAACCTATACAGATTATTACAAAAGATTTGAAACAAATTGAAGAAAATAATTATAAAAGAATGTCGCAAGGGTAAGATAAGTTATCATAACCCTCCCTAAAACCGGCCTGAAATTGTTATATCTGTTAAACTCATTAGCCCATGAGCATGTAAGGCCGCAAAGATTTCTATAGCACACTTTTCCCACAACCGAAATCTGTGATATGCCTCTATAATTAACTGGAAGTTGCCCCTCTCCTTTCCCTTTATATAGTCGCTGAATTACAGCTAGTGACCAATGAAAGTGAGATGGGATACAAATTTACAAAAATCACTCAAGCAGGAATGCATTAATAAAGAATCATGACATTCTTTCAGATAGTTTTACTGCTCTCCATTCCAAGGAATGTGAGCGGTTACAAGGTTAATGAATTTCTTATTAGCAGTTTTGGTTTGCATTGAAAAATGAAATTGCTAAAGTTGTGGTAAGGGATCAAAAAAAGAATAAATGTAGACTTATTAGATGTAGATTTATTAGGAATTATAATGAGCAAGTATATAGGCTTGCATAGACTCTGAGAATAGGTCCTGGTTATCTAATGGTAATCATACTTGCATCCTAAACTCAAGATCGCGGGTTCAATCCCGGTCAGAATCGATGGATTTTTTCGGGAGTAAAATTCCTAAGTATGGCTTCCTTCGGAAGGAAAGTAAAGCCGTGGGTCCCAGGTCGTAGATTTACGGCATGCAAAAGAACCTCAAGCCTGAAAAAAGAGACCTATAAGCAAAATTTATCGGCCGTTTTACGCCCTGAATTGAATGGGACGCTGATGATCTGAGATGTTAAAGAGAGTCCATAAATAAACGAATTAACAAATTAACAGACTCCGAGAATGGTGAACGGTGATACTTACATGGAACCGAACCAACTGCTAAATCATTAGGTTACTACCATTGCTATGCTCACGGATCATTCTGGAAGCTTTCTTCGGTAACCTACATCTATTGTTTATATTTCTCTTCTTACATAGCGTGCATCATATTAATCTGCTTTATAACATTTTGTGTATACTATTTTAGTTTTCTTGAGTGCTTGATCTATCGCAACTTATTTTTACTATTTGTTACTTTTTTCTGCATGTCCCATAATATTTGTCTCCAGTAGTTATCTTGTGACTATCCTGTATATTCTGTAGTGCTTTCCCTGCTGTTCAAATTCCTACATTTTTAATAGGGAATACATCTTTATTTTATATTAATATTAATGTGTATTCAACAATATAATTGTACAACGAATGCACTTAAAATGATTAACAAATTAAAAAAGAACTTAATACAATTCCACTACATATAATAAAAGAGTACTACAATGTTGCACTGTCAAATACTTTACATTTTGCTATATTAAATATGTTGTCTTATGACTGAGCATTGTTTTAACAATATAGATCAGGTTTCTCAGACTCTTTTTAAGTAGGAACCATTTTAAGTTAAAATATGCTGCGGTCCACCTACTCCTGTTCTATTGTAAGAAATGATATGATTTTATATTCGTGTTTTGAGTGATTTATATATATTTAAAAAAGCATTAATTAGACTTTTCTTCATTTTAATTAGTAGTAATAGGTAGAAAAATTATTTTAATAATAGAAATATATTAGGACAAATTTATTATAATGTAATTTCACTAGGCATTACTCAGAACATTGTCGGTTTGACAGGAGGGGTCTTCTCGCGTCTGCAGATTGCGAACTGAATACTTCAGTGTCCTGTTTCATGAAGCTCGTGATCTAGCATTACTAGTGTGTGTTTCTAGAACTTATGAGCGTCAACTACTAGTTACTAATGTTACAGACTGATATTGTTAGCGTATGAGTTTGTTTCATGAAACATTTGATCTTGAACTACAGTGTATTGTTAACTAGTGGATTCTACCAATGAATCTCGAATTGTGAATGTACATATTTTAGATTAGGTATTGATTCCATCAATTAAGTTCTCCGCGTCTTAATTATAACACCCAATAAGAGTTATTTATGCAATATGTGGTCTCAAATCCAGCAGCCATCCCCCTACTTCTTGAATTATCTATTTTCACCAGAAAAATGTCAATAGAAATTGAGCTACTTACATCATTATTTGTAGATAAATATATGAATGTAAAATAAAAGCACTTACCATTGCAACTTTCCTGATGTTTTGCAAAAATGTGTTCCTCATATATGGGTAATCCTTCTACAATGTAATTAACCCCAACACTTTCACATTTACGTTATTGTTTTCCACATTTCGGCTTTATCTTTCCTCGTAACTTTACCGGAGAATTGCCCAATTCTTTATGCTCATTAATTAAATGCAGCACTGTTACTTTGTTTTGAATACTAGCGATCCTTTTCGATGTGGTAGACATAATACTAATTCTTGGCTTAAATATACGTAATAGATGCCGCGTAAACAAAATCGCATCAACAAACAATCTATGGGAGTAATAAACATCCTCGCAACAGCTTTCTCAACACTCGCACTAGTAACCTTGACAAGTGACTAATGAAAAACATTTACGATTCTATCACTGTGGAATATATTTTCGTGAATTTGGTTTTGTTAGAACCGGAGGAATAACGTGCCAGTAACTAGTGACCAATAGACTAGTTGTTTCATGAAACAGGGTCATGGTGTAAGTCTGAAATGAATTAAAATGGCTCATATGAGCTCGGAGTCTTTGACGCCTTAAAACTATCTAGAAATTTACGTTCTCAGGGTAAGGAAAAACTCCGAAAAAGCCTTACCCAGATAACTTTACTTGACAGGGATTCGACCCAGGATCTCAGGATTAGTAGTTGAAAAAGCTACCAATAGATCACGAAGGAGGTAATTTTTTATTCTTTATTTATTTTATTTGTTTATTTATTTTTGAGGGTTGTGTTTCTTTTCAGATGGGACCCTTTATTCCCAATCTCCATCTCTCAATGTTGCCAATCTTCCTGTTGCATGCTGTAGTTTTTCACTGTTAATTTGATTCCTGCTACTCATGATAGTCTTGGACGACCATGTTTTCTTCTTCTTGACGGTGATCACTCCAAAATAATTCTTGGCCATCGTTCGCCCTCCATTCTCATAACGTGATCATACCGCTGTAGAGCCCGCTTCTGGATTCTTTTCTCCATATCCATAACCTGCCTACTCTATTCATTTCTTTCTCTTTCCAATCTAGATACCCTGGCTTCTCTTCGTATGCCATCCATATCCACTGCCTGTAGTTTACCGGTGATAATTTATAACTTATTAATTGAAAATATATAGAAATAAACGTACATTCATTCATACATTCTTCAATGAATTTCTAAACACAATAAGCATGTCAGCTCATGTTTTCAAGACAAACATTTTACAATGTAAAACCTGTTATTTTTTGTCCGTTTGTTTTTTATCTCTCTCTATACTGCTTGATTCGCAATTCAATTGTGTTTGGTTTTTGTCGTCTTTCTCGGACTGATATTAGATTTTACAATATAAATGTTCAGTCTAAATTCTAAGGCACTGCAAAGAATACCTCGTGGACCATACAAATCCCGATGGGGGTGGGCACGGTAGCTCAGATAATAAGTGTATCGGCACGGTAAGCCGAAGATAGGCCGTTGCAGTCCCGATCATGATCTCAATTTTTTCCTACCTGACTGTGATTCTAAAAAGAAAATTTAAACTGTGTTAAATTAGAAGACATTCAGATTGAAAAGTTTTTAAATGAAACCTCTGTATATTTAAGAAATATTATTTCATACAATGTTTTGGATACAGTTTACTTTCTGTTAGTGAAGATTTTGCGCGAGTAGTAAGTACTTGGGTGTTTTTACTGTACACTGCCACATTTGTAGAATCTATACCCTTTAGAAGAATAATATCAGTGTTCATTAATGTTGATAGAACTCTAGTCAAACATGGACTGGAGGTAAAGTCGAAAAGAAATAAGATAAAACGTCTGTGTGCAGGCACCAGGGGTAGAATAAGCGTTAAGGATAGCTTGCTTTCGAAATGCTGGGAAGAAGGAACAATGGTGAAAAGAGATGGAATATAATAACAGTTCAGGCTCCACTCTGGTATGGCTTCATCAACTTTCCTAGCAAATCGGAAGAGAAAAGAGAAGGAAGCTGTGGATGGACTTGGCGAAAACCTCATCACTGACCGACCCATTCTGCATCTCTCGTTAATAGCAGTCCCCTTACCCCCGCCCCTACTCCGATATCACTATATATAGTGCAATATCGACAATGCAAGGGGATGATGTGTTCTACCGCCGTTATCATGTAGATCGATTCTTTCCGTTTCCTCTTCTTCTTCTCTTTCTCCTTTCGCCCTCTTGTTGGTATTGTTAATTGGGAAAGAAGGTGAGGGGGTCAGACACGAGCTCGTAACGAAGGTCAGCGAATAAAGTGTCAGATTAATTTGTGTTACAACTGCAGTAGTTTTCAATGTTAATGATGTCTGTAGTGGAGAGGCTGACTGCGTATTTTAATCTCCTACTTCTCCACTTCCTCTCCGCACCTCTGCGATGTTCCTGAAGAGAGAGAGAGGCTGCTGCAGATTACTGCGGTAGTCAGACCCTTCCCGTCTGTTTTACCAAAACGATATAGGGGGTCTGTCCGAAAAATATCCACCCAAGAGGCCGTAGCGTCAGATGTCATTGGTTGTCCACATTTTACAACCGTAGTCTTTCATTCTTTGTGTTTCACGTAGGATTTTGTTTTGACAAAATTGTTCTTACAACTCCCTATAGCCCAGATTTGGCTCCAAGCGTTTTTCTTGCTTTTCGCTGCTGATAGGTAGATTTAAAAAAGTAGACACATTTTGAAAAGTGAGCAGGATGCTTAAATAATGAATTATTAGTCTCTGTTTCCACGGATTCTTCCATGAACTTACACTAACGTGAGTAACAGTTAATTCTCGACCCATTCACTTTTCTTCTGTCATTACAGAACGAAATACTGATATCAACATACATAAATTGAGGCACTAAAACAGGCCAAGGCCCTTTTCAAGAAAATATGCCTAATACATTACAAGTGTATGGACTTGTAACTTGTAGTTATTAGTAAAATTCTGTTCCACAAAGATTTCTGCTACACTTGCACTTACAACTCCAAAATTATAAAGTATACAAGTGATTTTTCGTTGTTCTGTTCCACAGAAGTGTTAGTACTAGTCAGGCACTGGTAATTTGTATTAATTTCTCTACAAATGTAGGAATATCGGTAACTTCAAAACCAGCGTAGGACGTAATATCTTTTTTAATACTTTTAGAAATCAGTTGATCTAAATATGCAAAGTAATAGCAAATATGATGATGATAATGGAAGTTAGACTTTGTATAAAGAAGTATTTGTATACAATAAAATACGTTACGTGCAATTTAAGTGCGGCTTATGGTTGATATTGGCGTTTCTTGCTTCAAAAGCATATTTGAGTCCAGCATCTCAGTTTTTTAAGGTTCTTGCTACATGCCAAGAAAATATTTTCTTTTCATTCTTCATTTTCTTTTAAAATAAAAATTTCCTTGTAATTAAAACATGGTTGCCAAACAATGTAAACAAAACAGAGGATGCCAAAGTGTAAACACACTTCAAGCAAAGGAAAAAGTGTGTTAACATAACAAAACTGAACTCACACAAACAGCAAATGATGAGCACTAATCATCTTAAACTTTTACAGTTACAACAGTTGCTCAAAATACCCACCATCGGCGTCGATACACTTCTGAGTACGTTGAACTACTGATTGAGTAACGTTTGCAAAAGTGTCCTCAGCGATTGCAGTACATGCCGTTTCAATTTCTTCCCGAAGTGCTGCCAGTGTAGCTGGTTTTCTACGGTATACAACATCCTTAAGAGTTCCCCATAGGTAGAAGTCCAACGGAGTTAGATCCGGAGAACGCCGTATATACGTCTTCATTGCCTTTGAACTTCAACAACATTCTCGGTTTTCCAATACCACTTCAAAATTGCTTTCCGCTGTTCAAAAGATTATCTTGACTCCATTTTATTGTAGCAACGCTAGCATAACGCAATGTGAGTCACATCTGTTTACAGAGCATCATACGATAAGCTTGGCTTCATTTGTTCATTGTTGATTTACTTGTCACGTTGCAACGCTATCATAATGTATGTGAGTCACATCTGTTTACAGAACATCATACTACACATTACTCTTGTTTTTCGATGCAAATTTGAAATATATTAAATAGATATCTACTGTGAAAGGGTATATACTCTTTTGGCACCCTCGGTATAAAGGATCAAATAGGGGAATAAAATAAACGATCGAGAGTAATCGGATAGTCCAATAGTCTGTCATCTCTCGACGACTGTGATTTGATGCTCCTAAACGTAACCGTATGCAGCCGTCGTCTCAAAATGGATTATTACGCTTGAATATTGACAAATGCGTAATAAAGTATTTCAATTATCATTATATATGAGAAAAAACGCGAATTTGTTACTAAGGAATGGACATAACCTAATTCAAAGTATGGAGATTTGTGGCAAACAGCTGTTCCTCCATCTTGCTCTTATATGACGTCACTTTTAACACTTTACAAATGTTTTACTTCTTTCGTGGAACAGAAAGTTACAAGATCATACTTTGCGAGAACTTGTACCATTATACCTGTAAGTATTAGATACGTTCTAAAATGCACAGAGGCATGCCACATTTAGAGAAAGAAACACATAAAAACACTATATACACTGTTAGAGAAACTGTAGAAACATGTAAACACTGATGAAGTCACTCGAGGCACTGTAGAACACTGCTGAAATTCGATATTTTGAGCCTGCTATGGGCTCTTGATCACGTGGCTAGAATACAAGGAGTGTTCTACAGTGCCTCAAGTGACTTCAGCAGTATTCTACATGATTCTACAGTGTCTCTAACGGTGGTATATAGTGCTTTTATGTGTTTCTTTCTCTATATGTGGCACGCCTCTGTGCATTTTAGTTACATACATACATACATACATACATACATACATACATACATACATACATACATACATACATACATACATACATACATACATACATACATACATACATACATACATACATACATACATGAGGTTATATGAGTTACGGTCGTCTGGCCCAGCTGCTTGCTGGAAAAGTGCAGTTGCTGTGCGCTAAGCTACTTTTATTTTTATTGAAAGCATAAACTGATTCTGTAATTAAAACTGATATTAATTAGCGCTAATCTGTTTTATAAGAAATGAAGAAATGATGCCCATCAGCGAAAATATATTGCCGGAGTCTGCGTATTTCATTCTAACTTTTCTTCTGTAAGAACATGGTAGTTCAAAACACATATCGTGTCATTGAGAAATCCTGTTTCTAGTAACGTTTTAACAAGTTTAATAGTTTTTCCACCTAGAACACGATTATCAGAATACTTTCTCACAAATCTCCCTACCACCTCCTTGCAAGAATTTGTTTTCACACATAAAAAACCATTGTACATTAAAACCCGTTCTTAAAAACTATATTTATGTAGTGGAAAAACAAATAGCTTACAATTTAAACACAATGAAACGCACAAAATATCCCTCAGACTAACTAACAACAGCTACCTGCACATGCATTATATACCTTGAGTACTGGCTTTTCTCAGTATTCAGCCGCGTTCTTGCGGTGTATAGCTGTATAAAAAGAAAACACACCAGTTAAATGTTCATTTTTAAATGCTAATGATTGTCCTTGATTGTTTATTTTACAAGCAAACTCCCCAGTAATTGCAGATTGGAAAAAGTACCATAATATTTTATTATTCACGGTTTCTTTTTAATTTTTTGTAGGGGAGTGCAAAATCGCACGTTTTTCCCCATCAAACACATATGCCGTTAAAAGAGTTTGGTAAGCCTTATCATTTGTTGTGAAATAGTCTTCAATTGTTTTCTTTCTCACAGAGTTCTCATTTTACTAATAAACACATCGTTAAGAAACGAGGGCAACATTTTAATTCAGTACAGCGTGTCCGTAAAGTCATGGTGCAGTTTTGAACTGTCACAGAAAAGAAACGAAACAAGATAGAAATGTGAAACCTTCACCAAATGAAACAAAATCTCTCCAAGTTTGCGTATCTGTTCAGTGCAGTTCAATGTGGCTTCGTTTGTTGTCCTACAAAAATATAAACGATATTCTAATTGATTCCACACACGACTAAGGACATCAGGTGCAACAGAGTGAATAACGTCTCTGATTCTCTCTTTTAATAGCATCTCTGATTGCTTTTTCTTCTATGAACAATGTCATTTATTCGAACACTGTACATACTTTGCTTACATAGCCCACAATTAAAAGTTTAAAAGGCCTTAGGTCTAGCGACCATGGTAGCTAAGCCTTCCATCCATCTCTTCCGATCCATCTCCGGAGCAGTGTATTCAGAAACTCGGAACAATTTGGTCTCATCATTACACACAATCTTCTATAAGAATTGTTCATCATTGTTCATCTCATTAAGTATCTGTACAGCAAATTCTAAATTGTTGGCGGTTAGTGTGTAACAACTGCAGTTTGTAACCCGTATATTGGAGACATTTCTTAAAAATTTCATGAATTGTAGTGTTCTTCTAGTCTAGATTTCGAGCACAGGTACAAACCACTCTCTTGGGGCTCCTTAGCTAGCCCGTATAGCTTCAACCGTTTTGTCACTAACTGGAGGCCTACCTGAACGTTTTTGGTTCAACATACCTGCAGTTTCCTTCAGCTGCATATCCCATCAGTGTATGTTATTCCTGTGTGGAGGTTGTTCATTGTACATGGGACGATATTCAGGATGAACACGTGTCACAGATTCAAATTTTGCATGCAGGATGCATTGAACTTTCCTTTGCGCCGTCCACATCTCGACTAAATGGGGCGATTCTCTTCATTGTTGTGTTGCGTCATTATCTGCGTGCGCACAAAACTGAAATACATGCTTCAGAAACTCTTTGAAATACTCTTCAATGTACCGTGGGTTTCATCCTTTGGTTTTGTTTTGTTTAGCCATTATAAGTGTTCAAAACTACACCTTGACTTTATTTGCAAGAATGTAATTACTTGCCTTACCAAACCACTTGTGAAATAGGCACAGCGAGAATGGCTTATCTGTTCGATTTCATTGCACCAAATTTAAGACCACCTTGTATTGAAATTTAATACAACACATTCTTGAATGTTGGGTCGGCTTCATTAACAATGCATAAGATACCTACAAACAGCTGTTCAGACAAATGGTGGTCACATAGAACATACTTTTAAATATTGATCGTTTAAATTTATAAATTTAAATCACTGATATTCAATTTTTGTATTCTGAAATAATAAGTTATATACAACATGATTAACGTTACAATAAACTCTTTGAGAGTTTGAGTGAACCAAAAATAAACAGAATAGATATGTCCTGTAAATCTAGAAAGTGTATTATTTCCAACAGTAAGTACTTGAATTGTATGTGTTTGTATTCCAGAAGATGGAGTCGTAAATAGTGTACTTTTTTCTTGGGTGGGGGAACAATGTGTATGTTTAGGTATGTATGTATATATATCGAAGGAGTTAATACATATCTACTAATCCATTCGGTCAGATCCTTACAAAGCATGGCTGTAAAGTAGCATATGTGTGAGAGAGAGAGAGAAATAAACAAGATATTAAAATTAAAACTAATGCTCGATCGGGTCGGCTTTAGGGTAGAGACATTGAAAGCTGTCTAAGGAAATTACAAGTACTTAAGTTCCATCTTTATTACTTTCTATGCAGGCGCCCATCACAAAAGTAATACTGCTAATGTTTTCCTTGGAGTGAATAAAGGAGAGTGAACAAATTTACGTAATTTCAGCTTAACTTCTGGAGTGCCGTGGGGATGCAAAGAGCACGGCTTCAGAAGATAGCACTAAGTAAACCAACATTAACAGCAGAGGATTTTATTTAAACACAGAATGTACGTAAATTGTTGACAAAATTTTAAGGACTTGTTCCTAACAACAAAATACTTTTAAAAATCCATATAAACATGCGCCTGAAAATCTTCAGTCTTAGAGTTGTTTTGGGTTTTCGTTCCGATTCAGAATAGCACCTTCCAGGTAACTCATTCTTACAACAAAATATTTTCTGTGATTAACACATTAACACTTGTGGCAAAAGATATACATACCTCTCAATCTAAAAAAAATTCATTCATGTGCTTTTTGCATGTTTATTATTGTGATGTCTTGTATTCTACTCTGAATATTGGGCAGATCTACAGATTACAAGCGTTCTTAATGCCTGTGTCCGTTTCGTCATCAACATTCGTAAATTTGATCATGTGATATACCTACCTAATCAATTGTCATAGCTACTCGAAAAAAAAAAAGGCAGGATTTTCCATTGACTTACGCTCCTATTCAAAATTCTTCTTATCTCTATCTATCAGTACAACGCTTCACACTTCGTATATCTGTCCCTACCTCGGAACCAGAATATGACTTTGCTATCTATTCCACTTCAAGGAAAACATTTCAAGGCAACCCCATTCAGCGTGTCTTTTTCCATAATCTGGAACTCCCTTCCTTCTAAAGTCACAGATTATCAGATAATATAGCAATTTAAATTGAGATAAAATTGTCCTCTTAACTCTAGGATTCACGAAAAGTTAGTCTTTTGCTTTTTCTTCCACTTTTTCTCTCCCCCTTCCTCTCCCCCCCTTGTACGCGAGAAATTGAAGAACATGTGGAATTCTAGCACTGTCTTTATCAACATTTTAACTATATTAAAATATGTAATATTTACATGTAGGACATATATTAATTTGCGTTTTTTTCTGAATTTTATATAACTATGTATATTGTAAGTTATGTTTGCTGTTTTTTCGCCTAAGAGAGTGAAAGAAAAGCCCCCTGGTCTTAACTCTTGCTATGCAAATAAATAAACACAAAAATTATGTATTCATTAATATTTACTCTTTGTTTTATTGCCCTTTTTTATTTTGCTGATTGAAGAAACAAAAAGAACATGTATTTAATATGTGAAGTTGCAAATATGCCCTACATCTGTGTTATTTGTGTAAGAAACTGTTCAGGAATCCACCAGCACGACAGTCAGCATCATTTGAGAAGAGGGGTTGGAATATTGGGGAATCAAAGAGGTGTGAAACTGTGAGCTAAATAAAAAGAGTGCTTTCGTAATGTGGACAAAACCCATCAGATAATAAAAGAAAGTCTATAAAGCAGGAGCTGCGAAAACAAAGCGAATTCCTCTGCAAGTTCAATTTGTGAAGGTTATTACATAGCGCTAGAGGAGATTGCAGTAAAAATAAGTAACGCTAACTCAAGATATACATATATATTTAATAAAAACATACATTTCTGGTATAAAAGCATATGATTTTCCAGTACCATTATTTTTATTTACGTGTTATATTGTTAGTTTAACGTTTCAAATTGCACTTAGCTGTATAACAACTAAAACGACGCGTGATTAACATTTACGTTAATTTTAGGCGCACGATTGCTTGTTTTCTGTTTTCCGAAAGCGGCGTGTTCTATCCCCCTATATTTATTGCACACTTTACATTACAATGGTTGATTGAGTACATATACTACCGCTGTAAATCGCTCCATATCGCTCCAGCATCCTATGGAATTCTGCTTCTTTCCGCTGCCGTTCAAGAATGAAGCCGCAGGATGGCTGCTGTCTGTAACGGTAAGTCTGATTATTCGTTCATGCGCATACGCAGACTATCCCCCACACTCTTTCACACGACACCGAGTTTGTCGCTTGGGTGCGAATACCAAATTGTTAATGCACAATAACAATCCCGACATATGTCATATCTCCCCTCCGGGCCACTTTAATAACGTTCTCGGCGATTATAAAAATTCGGTTTTCAGTCATACTCCCACTCCTAATGGTCCAATTTCCCTGATTTTCGGAAACTATTTTTCTTATTTCAATTAAATGGCATTTACCGAGTTTTCTTGCAAAAATACTTTTTTTATTTTTAAATTTTGGATTGCAGGTAGCTCATAATAGTCTGATTTCGCTGATTTTCAGAAATTATTTTCTTATTTTATTTCAATGGCAAATATCGAATTTCGTTGAGAAAGAACAATTGCGGCTGCTATAGCGACTTTTTAAATTTCCACTTTAGGTTAATCCCCACCCCTAATAGTCCAATTTTTCTAGTTAACGAACTCGATGAATGATTCGATAATTTACCGTTGTATGCCGAGTGTCTTTGAGAAAAAACAAATATTTTGGCCACTAGAGGGTTATCTCTCTCTCTCTCTCTCTCTCTCACACACACACACACACACTCACACTCTCACACACACTCTCACACTCACACTCGCACTCACACTCTCACACACACTCTCACACTCACACTCACACACTCTCACACTCTCACACTCTCACACTCACACTCAGACTCTCACACTCACACTCACACTCACACTCTCACACTCACACTCTCTCTCTACGTGTAATAAATATATGCATGTATAGTTTTTCTTTGTCATTTTGGTGCCTAGAAATTAGGATCGATGGACAATTGAAGAAATTGTTCAAAAGCATTTTCATGGTTACAACCGCAAATAAATTACTTCAAAATTCGCTAAAAATTGCATTAAAAGAAGAATTAGCCATAAGGCTGTTTGGAATATTCTGCATTAAAACCTTCTGTTCCAAATCGCATTTATCGGGCACAAAGACGCAACGCAGTGGACTTTCGGCTAAGATGAAAATTCTGCCTATGCATTATACAGCACGCTGCTGTGTTCGTGAATTTCTTGGCATTCAACTTATTCACTGATGACGCTGACTTTACAAGTGACAGCATGTTCATGTATCATAATAATCTACTAATGGATACATCAGAAGAAACATAAACAGAAGTGTAAACGTTTGGGCTGAAATCGTTCATAGTCGTCTTCTTGGTCCCTATTAGTTCTCTCCATGTCTATTTATCTGCACTTTCTCAGAAATGAGGTGGATCACTTAATTGGATATCTAAGCGTCAGTGGTTTGTGCACAGTGGCGCTTCGACTCACTTTATTCCGATAATTCATTATTTGAATGACATTTCTCCGCAAAGATTCATTGGTCAAGGAGATTCATTGGACTGTCAGATATGAATAGAATGGGTTTTTATGTGGTACAATTAAAATCTTAAAAGTTTATGCAACTTCAATGCTGTTGTTGTTATCAGAAAGCATATCCAAAATGCGTTTGAGCAAATACAAAATACTCCAGAAGATTTTCAGAGAGTACTACAAAGCACGGAGCGAAGACCTAGAAAACACATAGAAGAGCAACCAATTTTTGTAAAGTATGTTATTTAATTTATCACTTTTTACATTAGATGGCTTGTTAGCAATATTCACGTAACAGTGAAACAAAGTACTTTCAGGTCCATGTCTATATCGGGTGAATTATCTAACACTTGCACTGCAAATATTTCTGAAATGGGACATGCTATTAAAGTGCTGCTTTCACAGAATTGAAGTTTAGAGAGAGGCTCATAATTGTAGCCAATGCACAGATATTAATAACTATTAGAATATTATTTCTTGAATAAATGTATATTTTTTCAAATGAAGCAATGTCTGTTGACATAAAGAAAATAAAACTAGAGGAAATTAGAACGTCAATGGTGTTTTTGCACGATTCTAGTGCAAGTAGTTTCCGATCTATCGTACTATGAACATCTGAAAAATCTTTAATTGTGTGCCCCATTTAACTGTTTAGTTATTAGGCTACGACGTTCGTATGTTAACATTTTGTCTCTCTTACACTGATTATTTATATTTCTTTTCCAGTACTCTATGACAGTTCTTGGAGTAGGAAGTGATGGGAGATGATGGTATTTACTGATGCTGGAAAAGTCGACATGGAGAATGTAGAAAGAATGATGTTCCTTCTTGAAATGTATGCGCTGAAAGATATCCCAACAGCAGCTACTACGTTTGCCTTCACCGAATGTTTCAAAATCGTTGGAATAGACGAAGGGACCTGTAACCAGGTTTGACCCCTTCAGACATTTCTCTGTGGGGAAAGTTAAAAGACACTGCCTACAAAGATATACAGACTACACCAGAAGATATGAAACAACAGCCTGTTCTGAAAATACTGCTGAAATGCTACAACATGTGCACCAATCTTTACTACTGACAGACTGTAAGATTTTATTGTAGATGGTGGTCATCTTTTAGAACACAACCTATGAAGACGAGTGTGAATTTCTTCAGAGAGTGCAGTACATGGCTCAGTAAAAACACATAAGTACAAAATATAACATATGTTTTCTTGGAAACCCAGAAAGAGAGGAAAAAACACACGCACACACTAAATAGGAAAAGTAAACATATGAACATTGTAGCCTAGTAACTAAGCAGTTAAATGGAGCAGACAAATTTTGATATTTAAAATGTTCATATTACGATAGCTGGTAAACTACTTGCATTAGATCCTGCAAAAAAAAAAAAAAAAAAAAAAAAAAAAATCCTTGGCATTCTAGTTTTTACTAGTTTTATTGTCTTGATGTCAATAGGCATGTTCCATTTGAAAAAATGTAATCTTATTAAAGAAATATATATATATATATATATATATATATATATATATACTAATAATTATTAACTCCTGTATATGGGCTTCCTTTGTTTAAACTTCAATTCTGTGAAAACAGCTTATCAATAGCATCTTTCATGTCAGAAATATTTGCGGTGCATGTTTTAGGTGATTCAGACGGTATAGGCTTTTTAAAAATATTTTGCTGTTAACAACATTTACCTAAAATACACAAAACATTCTTTAACACAGCCTTAAATAGCAGATTGAGATACGTTGTTTTGCGCAGAGCAAGTGGTAAGGCCTTCTTATGTCAAGTTGCATTTTGAACACAGTCCACGCAGCGATAAAATAACCTTATATGTATTATTTGAGCATTTATATATTAATATCGGCCTGCATATTCGCATTACAGTCTAGTTTTAAAACTAAGTAATCTGTAATCTAAAAATGACTGGTTTTATTTTCACCGATTTCAGAAATTCAGGCTGTGAGAAGAATCTCAGTAATCTGAGATTTCATTACAAGAACGAATGTGCGACCAGGGAGGGTAAAAATGAGACGAGGAGCCCTCAGAGACGGTCGAGACAGATATTCATTAAATTGACGCTCATTAATTATAACCAGCTAAAACTTTCATTAAAAACGAAAAAGGTCTAAATGTGAGGACTTTCACGTGGATGATTCGTGCATTCATCGTCCTGTTCAGATTGTACGAATCAGCGGGGAAAATGTTTTAAACTTTAACGGATTTTCGTATTCCTTCTTTATAAAGCTTCTAAAACATGGAACGATATACACACATATGGTGGGGTGGAAGGACAGGAGATAGACAAACGGGAAGCTGTCCAGTTATAGCTAATCTCAAATAAAGGATGTCTTTTTCTCATACAAATAAATCCAGGATTGCGCATCTCCCCTTCCGCGAGGGGAGGCGCTATAAGTATTGGACACATGTCCCCTGGTTTCTGTATACCATAGAGGAATGTCAGTAAGAGATAATCTGGCATAACAATAACACTGTTATATGTGTTGCTTTACACTTTTTTCATAAAATTTTTGATTCATTTTTTCAAGGAAACTTTCCATTATTAGAGTCTTTTAAAAAATTCTGGAAATGGGCACGAAATAATAACGTTCAGTAAGTTTGTCAGTATTGCTGACAAACACAATAACATGGATTAAGACATATGAGACGCGTAGTTACCGCTTGATAGCCACCTGATACTACCGTCGCATAAGACTGTGTTTTATGAATATATAAATTTAAACGTGGCTGTATATGTACCAAAGATGAAACGCGCTCCGGAGTGACTACGAAGTACAACATAGAAAAATCAACGGCATTTTAATATATAGGGTTATTCTAAATTAAGTTTCCATTGAGAACTAGTGGTATCCTCTGTACATAATAATAGCTTTTCCATATGCATTTATTTAACTTTCGTTGTTATGGTAACTGTGTCAAACTTAAGTATACAATTCGGTTTAGAATACAGGCAGAAACTTTCAAACAATAATTTTTAGAGTGGTTTTGTCTTAATGAATGCAACAGAAAATATTCCAAGGCAGTGAGAAAATTTCCAAAGATACAAGAATTGAGAAATGAACCCTGCTCTGCAAAACCATTTCCTTAACTGGTGAATAAATTTGTGAAAACTGGTGCAGTTACCAATGAAATGCGATTGAAAGGTGAAAATCAGTAGAAAATGCTATATGTAATAAATTGCTAATCATTAACACTGCAGAAAATTGTGTGTATTCACAATAACCTGTGGAAATGATTTCTATCAAATTTGGTGGGATCCTTCACCGCGTCGTTCAGTCAATAGAGGCGAATTTGCAACAAGTTGAAGACTTGAAGCGGAAAGAAGGGTAATTATAGACGCAACAAGTCCCTGCTATTGAATGTGATAAATGAAAATGTGAAATTTATACATTAAAATAGAAAAAAACTCAAGATTATGTGTAGGACATATGTATGTGATGATATATGTAGGACTTTAAAACCCAAAACTCGGAAGAAAACGTGTAATAAGGCAATGGGTACTCTGTCGTAAGATATGCATGTGAAAATAAACAAAAATTATTTGAAGTATAAAAATAAAAGCAGCATAAATAAATAAATTATTGGCAGGATATACTCTGCCAGATAACAGCTCCAAAGTTATGACTTAATGAAATAGTACAGCAAAAGAAGTCACACTTGCAAAGAATGCACGAAATAAGATGACTAAAAACTTCCTGAAAACGATCTGTTGAAAGTAAAGATGCGAGGATACTCTCTCTTGAAGTGGGAATAGGCCTTAAGGTCATTGTAACATTTCATTCAATGGCCTGCAGAAAGCTTCTATTTGAAACATTATATTGATATATAAATCTATTTCTCTTAAAAGCAAACCTATAGTGAAATAGTACCAAAATTTACTTATCATTCATATAACGTAAACGTATAAATTGTGTTATAATTACACATAATAGAAACATTAAAATTGCTCTACGAGAAAAAATAATAGCAAACCTTTCCTAAAACATTCCTTTACTCTGTATGAATAAGGATTTATATGCACAAAATTTTTTGAAATATGCAAAAGCATGCAGCATCCAATTTTTATCAATTCATATAATCAGCTATTAGTAAATAAATTAGCTCTCCTTAATTTATTTTATATTTGTTCAAAATTACAAAACAAATATGATTTATATATTAACATTTTTCCTGTAACAACAAAATAAGACAATTAAGGCAATTATATTTTTAAAGTCTAAAAATAGTCGCTCTATATCACAAGATGTTATTGTCCAAAATGCTGAGCCACAAATATGTAAGTTTTAGGTCTAAGTGTAAGCTATTCAAATGTTCTTGGCATAAATTTTCTTCTTAAACCAAGATATTTTTGATCGTACCATGTTTACTTTTAGCATTTCACTACTGAGCCCTTGAGCGTGAGTAATGTTTACTGTTAACAGATTCACGCAATAGCAATTCTGTAGTTCCTAGACTCTTGTTAAAGTCTGAATGTTTCCCAAAATTCATTTTAATATAGAACTTAAATTTTCCCTATCACTTGGGAAAATGAATCCAGCGATTCTAAATGCAATGGAGTTTATATATAAAAATATACGGTTGCTTTCAGACATAGAGTCGGTTTATTTAACAAGCCATGATAAAATCAAAGAAACTTATGCGGGTTTTGTACAGTTGTTAATGTCAAACAACTTTCCGCTTGTGAGTGGAACATGTGTTTCTGATACAATATTATTAAGAGCGACCATGGAACATGTGCAGATTATATTAGCATTTCGATGGTTTATTATTTATTTTATCAGCTATCAGACATTCTAGTTCTGACGTTGCAACCTAAGATGGGGAGGACCAGAAAACTTTCCTTTTATTACTTATAGCATAAACTGCACATTCCATATAAACAAGCATAAATAATAGAAAATTATATTTCATACTTCACATGTTTCACCTTGAGTAATTTTTGCCACGGCGGTTGGTGCAAATAGCGCGTTATTGCACTCAGCTTGGGTACTTGTTAATTAAGCTAAGTGAATATTACTGAAAATGGACATTGTTTTTTAAAAATATGACAGTGACACAAAGTATGTAAATGCGTGACAGTGCTCAGTTACGTGCAAAAATGATGTGATTGTGCGGCAACATGGCATATTTCATATAAATGAGGGGAATGCGAAGCGCAAGAAGGAGATAAGTGCCAATCTGTACTTAATGGAATTTTAGGCATCTGCGCTACACAGGAAGAGGAGCTTACTAATGAACAATATCTTGATATCTTAAGAGCAGAATCATGCAAGAATGCTTAAGGGAGGAATATTTGAAGAACTGTATTGTAAATACAAACATTAAAAAGAGTGTACGAAAGTTCTTCAATGTGTAAAAGTTAGCTTTATTTCTTGGTTAAGTAACAATACACCAAGCGCGGTGGCTCAGGCGGTAACGTTTGGGACTCTCATTCGGGAGGTCACGCTTGAATCCAACCATATTGATTTTCGGTATTTTCGTGGTTTTCTGTGGTCGCTTAGGCTTATGCTGGGATGAATTATTCCTTCCACGAATTTTTCCCTGTCCCATTTCATTTCAATTCATTCCGATAAAACGTGCAAAGCGAGGTAGGCTGGTGCTCTGTGCCTGTAGCTTGCACTTTAGAAAGGCTCTGCCCCGATCTTCGATATAGAAGTGGACCTTCTGGATCCTGGCCACCCGGTGTATCCCTCATCTCATCGCTTTCTCCCGGAAGTACATAGACACGCAACCCTCAAGCAAGGTTGAAGCATCGAAATGTCCTCCGTCCTTACCAATCCATTCCAATAAGAGTATTACTAAAGTTCGTCCACAGAGTAGTATTATTGTTATTATTTTACAAAATATTTTATATAATAAGGTGGATTTAATAAACAATGCAATACATTCTTATTTCACTTTCGAATATATTTCTTTGAATTTACTTTTTTACACACTCTCGATGGAAAAGCATGACTTTGGACAGCTGGATGTCACCTTATGTTCGCCTCGCGGTATTTCTCTCTTAGCCATCTTCTTACAACTTCCTCGTCAACGTCTCCTCCCGCAGATTGCATCCTTTAGAAGACCCAGGATGCGATCTATGGGGTGTGTGGCAAAATAATGAACTTTTGTTAATTTTCCTCAGGCACATAGACAGTGTGATCTTGCTTGAGAAGAAAAGCTCTAGTCAAATTAGAGTTAACTTTTCAGAGTTTTAGAAGACTGAGATTCATGTGCCACAAGAAACCATCACCAACCAGGAAACAACTCCGAATAGTTACTAGTGTTCTTTGTGTTTACGGCTGACAGTTGGTTTTAGAAAGTCCCATTTGATACAAACCTTTGAAGATTATAATGTTGTTGCTTGCCGATCGCCATGTTCCAACATTTAAGGTGTCAGTATATGTACAGCTGCCTATAACCTTCTTCCAATGATAACAGCCGGTTTATCCAACGACTGACAATATTTTTATCCATTACCATTACTCCATATCTTTTTAAAACGCATTTAAGTTTTTGATTTTTCACAAAAAAATATTCAATTACTACTGCTGAACTTTTCCTTTCCATCGTTAACTTATACATTTAAAACGCACTAGTTACGACATTCGGTATGCATTTGTTTACATAACCTTACCTGGAAAACTAATATTAGTGTTGCGCACTATTTTTATTGTGTGTTAACTAGGCACTATGAAATGTCACATCTAATTTTGTGAACCCAAATGATTCACATTAACATTTTCAGGTTAATTTACGTCAAAACAACTAGAGTTAAGAAAAAACTAAGAATATCATTTGCTCTATTTCTGTTTATCTATTCATTATTACAGTCGTAATGTATGAATTCTGACGCTAACGTATTACAACACATGAAACATAATATATTATTAGTTTCTTTTGGCCAAACAACAATTTAAGAGCCAACCAAATTGGATTAGAAAATATTATTGCATTTATAGCTTGGAATTACCCTATGGCACTGAGTTCCCTTCCATCCTGTAAAGTTTTTAGATTTGTGCTTCAAGGTAAACGCGTATACAAATGATGATGATGATGATGATGATGATGATGATGCTAATAATAATAATAATAATAATAATAATAATAATAATAATAATAATAATAATAATAATAATGCCTAGAAGTAGAGACCTTGTATCTGTCTTGCATGTCGATAGAGACATCATACAACCTGCACTATCCAGCCAATGTAAACAGATACCAGTTGCAAGATGCCAGCGTGTACAATTCTAGTACAGTTTTTTGCGAATTTTGTGTGCAAAACGAATGGAATCAAAGAATATTCATAAAAAAGGGCTTCCCATCTACAGTAAGAAGCACCGGTCACGTTTACAATTGAATATAGAAGTTCTCTGAAGGGCAAATACGTATCGAAGACGAACACATCGTCGTCCAGCCAACCGAGATTGCCATAGAGGCGAATTTGCAACAAGTTGAAGACTTAATCCGACCGGACAGAAGGGTAATTACAGACGCAATAGTCGCTGCTATTGATTGTTCAAACGGCGTGGCTTACCCCATAATGCATGACAGGTTAGGATTTCACAAAGATGTGCACGATGGGTATCCCACAAATGCTGTAATGGTAGAATGAATCTGCCATCTCATTCACTACATGATATGCTAGTCACAGATGATGCTTCTTGGATTCACATTACAAAGCGTGCGTCAATGCAGTAGAAACAATCTACTTCTGCGAAAAAAAGGTTTCAAATGACACCACCTGCTGGAAAAGGGATGCCTACAGTCTTCTGGGATCATCAAGGCATACTCGAGGACAAATCGTAAATGCCGGCTTCTACTGTAACATCCTCAGGAATCACGAATCTTCAACAAAGGCGTGTTGCTCTAACAAGACGATCCGCATCCAACTACTGCCAAAAAGACAAATGAGACGCTGCGAAATACCAAGTGGATCGTCTTCCAGCATCCTCCTTATAGCCCCGATCTTGCTCCAAGCGACTTCATTTGTTCGGCCCTCTTAAACATCTTCTTTCGGATGATTTTTTTTCCCCGACGATGAAGCTGTAGAAAGAAGTCACCTCCTGGTTCCGACAGCAGCCCAAAGAATTTTATGTGACTTGTGAAACGATGGAACAAGAGCCCCAGTATACTGGGAGACTATATTCAGAAATAAAAATATGTTTGTTTACTATCTATATTTATTTTAACATATAGTGGCTCACTCTCTATAATTTAATGATTTTTATTTTCAAGGCTTTTTAAGAAAATTTGCATTCACACATGTCAGTTCTTATTGTCAAATTGCTGAAGTTTCTCTTCATATATAGTTAAGTTCTGGGAACCGAGCTAGCCATACTTTCTAACTAACGAATCTACCTAAAATATTTCCTCAATTAAAGTTAGAGAAAAATCACCTGTGTACACAGTGCGGGGTCTTGTTGAAAAAATGAATGATTACACTCAAGTCTGTTAATTCTTCAAAGAATAGAGTGACTGTTATCCTGTATATCGTGTGCATTTACAGGTTTTCGTAAAACATAGGTTCTAATAATTCAGTAAACTTTCATTTGTTGGCCATGCCTATATTTTATGCACCAAATCGGAACTTTCTGCGCTTCAATGTCTGCTGTCATCTAATACGGTTTTAATTTTAAACTTTTGGTGGCATCCCAGTCTAGATTAGCGAAATATATGTTTCCTGTGCCAGCCCTCGTAGAGACTTCTTTGAAATTAGTTCTAACTTTTTTCCAATTTCGTCATGTTTCTCCTCGGAAGCACACGACATTTACTTTCATTTTCTTATGGTTCATTTGTCATAAACTATTCACAATGCTATGGACAACACATCTGTGAATTGCAGAACATCGGGAAATTTTCACACAAACCACGGGCACACTTTTTCCCAAAAGTTTGTTTTCACATACGAATCATACACGACAATTCTGTGTTATAAAATGTACTGATTTTGGCCCTAATTTCAGAACTAACCCCCAAATAAAGCGAAAAATAATTCGTTTCACTACTATCATTTTAATAATGTCCAAATGGCACAAAGACAACGCTCCAACTGCTTTAAATGTGGGCAATGAAAGTCAGATAAACAGCGCGCATTTCTCTGCTGTTGCTGCCCGCACTCTAACGAATAAATGTCCATTTGAAAGAGCTGTATAATATACTATTTATTTGACCCTTATTGTTTCCATTGCCTATATTTTGTACTGAAAATCTCACTACATTCTCAACGTTATTTTTCACCCTAATTGTAAGAATATCTAATACTTGGTTAAAAAAGAATTGCGACAACACTGCACACTGCGATACTCAGATCTAGTAGTCCTTGATGCACCCGGGGTTAACGTTTAGAGTTGCACAGTAATACAAATAAAATCGTTTTCATAACACAAATAATAATTAACTTAATAGGCAAATTACTTTGCTGCCTTACTAGTTTAATAATCTTGAATAAAACTATGAAATATCACCAAATGTTAGTTCTTGTACGTGTTCCGTCGAGTCAGACACCTTTCACCCACTTCTTTTATATTCACTCCGTCCTTGTGCATGCCAGAACGCTTCGTTACCTGCCCTCTATTCCCACATGACGGGAGAGAGACAAAAAATCCTAGAACAACGAGACGTAATGTTTCGAGCATGACCTCAAGCGATATCTTCGATATTGGTGGGATAAAATACTTTTGATCTAAATTATTAGTATTGAAGCATTCTCCATTAGCCTGACGCAGTGATCCATGTATTATGAAGCTTTATTAATATTTATTTAGTGTATCCTTAAAACTTAACACTTTAAGCTTCAATGAGTTGTTTATGTAATAAGAACCTGCTGGAGAAGCCATTTTCAAATTTCTGTAATTTCAGGCTAGGACTTTTAATTTTGCCTTAACTGAGATTTTATAAAATGTGTTTGTTTGTTAAATGATTTGGTACTTTAAACGAAACTATTTCATAATATGTATGCCTGGTATTAATTTAAAGTTTAATGTTTGAACTTTATAACGTTGATAGCAACATTATACTATTCTGACCCAGTGACCCAGGTATTATGAAGTTTTGCTAATGTTTATTTATTTTATTGTTAATATTTAACGCTAGTTCAAGTTCAAATCTGTTTTAAGTAATTGCTTTCAATTGCCGTAATTTCAAAGTAGGACTTGTAATTTTATATAAACTGTGATAAGTGTGTTAATCTGTAATCTGCTAATTAATTTATTGATTTAAAAGAAAATGTTTCATTGCATGGATGCCTAGCATTAATTTAAAAGTTCATGTTTGAAAGCTATATTGAAAGAGATTTTTATAAATTCAATGTTATCTATGGATGTTAATTATATTTCTTGCTTAATATTAAATAAATTCAACGTTTTTTAATCATCTTCCTCAGTATTGGAAAGCTATCTTCCTACTGTCCTATTATGGGTTTTTCTCCTTCCAGCACACTTCCAAATAAAATTCCTTTAGGTAACTACGTGGGAATTAGTGAGCAGCACTGAACATGTAGATGCAAGAAGAGATTCAATTCGTGATCGTATTGCAGCACCGCTTGTGAGCATAGATCTTATTACAAAAATTACACATTCCCATATTAGGACAGTATTTTTATGATTAGTTGCTGAAATTTGAATTTGGCACAAACATTTTAGTATAATTAAGCAGAGTCAATGTTTTCACATTTGATATTTGCATATTTAACTTTGTCTGATACATATGACGTTGTGAAGAATTTTTTTTTATTTGGTTTGGTATTCCATCAATATAGTCTCACGATTTGCAAGTGCTATCTTTTATTTATTAATAATGCATTTATTTTATTTCATTTTCTAATATTATTTCGATTTGGTAGAATTAAAATGTATTAATGTATAAAACATTACAATTTATGGGAAAACGGTTGCCTTGATGTGGTTTAATGTGCTAAACGTAGGTAACTTAATATGCAAAATTAGTTTAGATAATATTGAAAGTTATCCGTTAGCATGTAGAATATATTAGCTAAAATTCAAAATGTATTCAATATAGAAAATGAACCATAACGTCATCAACAAACCGTTTGGATAATGCAAGATGATCTCGTTCTAAAGAAATATTTAAACGATAGAGATAATCTGATGCACGATTTAAAAACTGAATAACGCATATTATTCTCAAGAGATAACTGGATGGCAAAAAAAAAAAAAAAAAAAAAAAAAAAAAAAAAAAAAAAGGAGCCTCCGGGTACCAGGAATCGAAACCATAATCAAAAAATAATGTTGCATGTGAAGAAAAATAACAACCCAGAGCCATTTCCGTTTTACCACCGGAAGAATGAATTAAAATTAATGTTTACCAAAACGAGGGAAAAAAGTAAAAACTCTATTAAGGGAAAAAAAAGCTCACGTTATAAATTATTGTTTAAACTCACATACCTAATTAGGCCTTAGGCTGAAAGTTGTGACGTTAAAGAATAACATCTCTACATAACCAAATTCTTTTAAAACACGAATAAAAAAATGTTACATGTGCGACGGTTTAGCGCGGAAATTATACGAGATTTTAACAATAACAAGCCGTTCTTTTGCTCATGAAAATCTGTCGCGCTTAAAATATTTTCCCCTAAGCAACATTTTGCGATAATTTAAGTTGATTGTAACAGTACTGAGGACACGCTTAAATAAATTATGAAAATGTGAACAATTATGCAGAGAGAGAGAGTTTTACATTTATGAAATCTGCCAGCAGTAGTGGCAATACCAAACTTGTTTAACAAATGAGCAGAAAACATTTGTTCTTCTATTATTCGTTTGCTTAATAATTTATCCTATTGTTGCGATTATTAATAATGAGTTGTGGAAGAAATGTAAGCATTTATTTAACTTATTCTGTGTTACTTTTTGTGCTAGAACAATGACTGGAATGGAACGTCCATTAGGTTTTCAGAGTGTTACAAGTGTATTGTCTTTCTACTTATAAGCAAATACTGGGCGTATTTCCCGTCCTGAAACAAATAAACACAACATGAAGGTGTTGAAAGTGGTAATTTGCAAAAAAAAAAAAAAAAGAAAAAAAAAAGAAAGAAAGAAAGAAAGAAAGAAAATAAAGAAAAAAAAAAGAGAGAAAAAAAAAAGAAATGAAAGTCAAATGTCAAAATGTTTGCCAGTTCTCTTGGTTTTCTATGACAATATACACAATATTTGAAAGAAAACTTTCTATTTCTCCCTATGTCACATGGTCAACAATTAAGTCACGTTAAAACGAGCATGATCATGCAAGATGCAAGGCGGTGTGTACCTAAAGGAAGTGCGATATTTGCAAAATGATTTATAAATTTTAATTAAAGGATGAGTTTTTCGTGTGAGTTAATTCATAAAAGTGTGTCCTAAAGGTTGCATATAATGCTGGAGAAACGAATGTGGTGACTGATGGCCTGGACGAAATGCCTTGACTCGTCATGTAATTGCCCGATGTGGTGGGGTTTCTTCCAATCCGTCATGGCATTGACAGCAATTTTTGTCACGGGCAAAAGGGCGCTGTTCCACTTTCGTAAACAAGATTTAGAGCACCTCACACGGCCACATATAACACCACAATCACCCGCATTTCCAACTGCTTTCGGCACTGCACTTCTCGACACTGTTTCGAAATATCAATATCCAGACACTTTCCGCCATGAGCATATATAAACTTGCCCCTCGAAAGTGTTGCCACTACTTAATTTACAGCCCGCGTATTTTATCATTGCATTGTATGTTTTGAAATGTTGATCATTAAGTAATAAGATATTTTGGCCGATTATGGCGAAATGAAAGCAAAAGTTCACCTTTTCCTGGGCCGTATAATATCTGGTATTCCCTCTGGGTTATAAGTGCCTTTTCGTATCCCAGGAATAAGTAAAATGTGTAATAAACTTATTGATGCTAAGCCCAAACCAGTGAAAATAATAATGAAGGCCAAGGGTGGGCACATTAAATACTAGAAAATTGTTTGGTAAAAAGAAACATTAAACTTTTGCGAAATAATTAAAAAATAGAATAATATCTTTGTTCACATTAATTTGCACAAGAGTAGTTATTCTGTATCTGCATAAGAGGAAAATCTACAGAAATTGCTATATAAATTACAAAATAAACCATGAAGAAACAGAAACAGAAAAATATCTGTACAACAAAATCTATTTAGCGTTTCAAAGGAAAGAGCCGTTAAAACAAGATACCAATTAAATATTACATTATTGAAAAAGTAAATAATTAGGTTGTGAAATAGGAAATTCAAAAGAATTGAAACTACAAAAGAAGTTCTAATATTTGTATCAAGTTTATAAAACTATAAAAGGACTATTACAGGAAGTTTTAACATTTGATACAATTTTAGCGGTTCTAGTCGTCCTATGCGGACCAGAATATGCGACAACAGCAAAAACCTACAAACATAGAATTGAGGTCTCACAAATGACTTTTGAGGATATTTGCGAGATAAATAAAAATATATAATAAATTCAGCAACGAAAATATTACAAAAGAATTAAACATTTTTAACTTAAGCTTAAACATTAAACAACACAGAGATAAATAGGAATGCATACTATGAAAGTGTGCTTGTAGCGTCACCAATGTAGTGGTTACCATACTTGCCTCCTAAACCCAAGATCGCGGGTTCGAACCCGGCCAGGACCGATGGATTTTTTCGGGTGTAAAAATCCTAAGTATGGCTTCCTTCGGAAGGGAAGTAAAGCCATGGGTCTCGTGTCGTACATTTATGGCACGAAAAATAACCTCAAGCCTGAAAGAGAGGCCTCTGAGCAAAATTTGTCGGTCGTTTCACGCCCTGAGTTGAACGGGACGCTGATGACCTGAGATGTTAAAGAGCGTTCATAAACAAATCAATAAAAAAAAAAGCATCACCAAAAAGGTGTTGAATAATAGATCACAAAGAAATAGATAAGAACATAACGATTTTAATAGTGTTTAAAGCCCGTTTTAACTACTGAGGCATTACAGGCGGTTGACACTGATGGTACATGAGATGAAATGATAAACTGGAAAAGGATTATTTTTTAAAGGAAAAAAACCATTCCAGGCCTAAATTTAAGGTACTTTCCCGGCATTTGTCCTTTATGAGGACTGAGCAAAACATGGAAAAACCTCAATCAAGAAGAACGACACTGGCGGGAATCGAACCGCAGAACTTCCGCTCATGAGTTCGCGTTTCAACGACCTATGCCTCCTGGTGATGAACATAATAATGGCGACGACGTTGATATAAATAAAAATATTATCTAAATGCAACTATTTCTATTCAATTTTATAAGGATTTAAAATACAAACACTTTTATAAATAAGACATAAAAATTGTGAAAGACATTTTTCTAATATGTAACGTAACGCAAACTGGCGCACTTTGTGAAAGCGTGCTTTGGAGTTGTTGGAAATCCATAAGACACTGTGCATGCAAACATCCCGTTAAATTAACCGCAGCGCATTCCAGTAAGCTATTCCTCCATGTTTGGGCCTATCAGTGAAGTCGCCCATGCGTGTTTTGCGATATTTGTGGAAAATGCCGTGCTTTTCTGCAGTAAACTAAAGCAGATTCTGTAGAAAGGGCTCTTTGGTTATAAATTACTCCAACGCAATAAAAAAAGGTTTAAGAAGGTGTGGCTGACAACTGTCGAGTGAAAAATTGTGTATCTGATTAAATGTTATTTTGATATTTCCGTTTATCCCTATATTCCTTTATGAGGTTATTTTGAATTCCAAATCCCAGCTTCTCTTTTATAAGCGTTTACGTTCAGTGTGGCATGTTCTCGTCTGTGTTTGTGACCACAGTATGTCAAGTAGTTACTATGAATAAGTTTTACTTAACCTGATGCATTGTACATTTTAACTCATGGCACTGTAAAAGAGTTAGTGTGGTTGATCTAAAAACAAACAAACAACAATAAAGCGCGTTTTATTGTCGTCAGAGTCAATTTATAAATAGTAGGATTCAGATGTTTTCATCATAAGAAATATGTGATTACCAATTATATTTTCAAACATTTTTCAATAAATATACTGAATTTCTTTTCAAGGAGTAGCTTTAATTGCTCATATTTTCTTTATTTTCTACACAATTTTCAATTTATCTGCATCCGGATAATTTCACAACAAACTGCACATTTTACATTTTTATGTGATTGTCATGACTGAATTACAGATTTCCAATGTAATTAATTTCCATTTGTAGAGAGAAAAATATGGAGGCAGTTTTTCAGCAGCCTTTCAGGGGTTTCTTACCCAAAATGGTTTAATGGCAAGTTTATATAAGTCCAGCTCTTTCCAAAGATTGCCAGATATTAGCGCTGCAGGTTATTATTTACGGGATTATTTGAAGGAGTGTTCCTGGACAAACGCAAAACAATTGATGAGCAGAAGGACTGCATCGCACACATTGTGGCAGATTTCAAGAATACTATTTCAATAGCAAAGGAGAGAGGCTAATACATATATACCGGTTGCAACAATAAGGTAGGACCAAACTTTCAGGACACATTCCTCACACGTAGAAGAAGAAAGTATATTCTATGGACATCGGTCCGAAAACGCTTTATTTATATGTTAGACCTCGTTTTCTACAACTCTTCATAGTATATTAATCATAGAAAACAGAAAGTACCAGCATACCTCATGAAACATTTTCTAGCATGAAATGTTCAAAATGCCCTCTTGGTTATGTCCGGCTAAGTGTAATTCTTAGGATCATCGCCAGTGTTTTGTATTCTATTTAAACGAAGGTGTGTTGACATGCGACTCACTTCATTGCCATTTGTTGGGGTATTTGAGAGTTCTTGTGTATCAAACCCCGGTGCGAGATGCAGAGAGTCTTCGTGCCATATTGTGGAAGGCTGCGAAATAATATGTAGTTCTCCAGGGATTCAATGCGAAGGCGGATTGATGCATGTGTCAATGCTAGCGGAGGGCATTTTGAACATTTCATGCTAGAAAAAGTTTCATGAGATATGCTGGTACGTTTTGTTCCTGTGTATTTCCCAAAATTAATGTACTATGAAGAGTTGTAGAAAATGAATTCTAACATGAAATTAAAGCGTTTCCAGACCCATGTCCGTATAACTTATTTTCTTCTTCTTCTACGTGTGAGGAATGTGCTCTGAACGTTTGGCCGTTCCTTAATTGTTACACCCGGTATGTATATATTATATATTAAACATGGTGTAAATTAGAAACCTGGTCATAGTACTCCTAGCATTATGCGATAAGTGGGCCCTAAAGGAATGAATCTCATAATAGTGAAACCTTAGGAAAGAATATATAGAGACAAAAGAGAGGGATGCTTAGTTCCGTGCTTGGAGAAGCACACGGTAACTCAGTTGATAGAGCGTCAACCTGGCTGTTGAACAAGAAAAAAAAATAAATAAATAAAAAAAACTAGAAATATGCAAATATTTAGGATGAAAATACAGGAAATCCAGTGGAATTTGCTCAAGTAGTAACACCTGGGAGTCGCTTTCGGGATGTTCCGGGTTCAAATCCCTTTTCATCTCATCATCTTCGTTTAGTCAGTTCCACGCCAAATGTAATTTATTATTTAACATTATCTTTTCACCTAGTTCTCGGTCGTCCAGTACCCGTCTTCCATTTGGTTTATAAAGAAAAGCTTGATGCGGTAGCCTGTCAGGGGACATCCGATTGATATGCTTGCTGGTTCTTTTGGTAGCAAACTACCCCTATTTCTTACTTCCAGTTTCATTCTTATGTCTGTATTCCTCAATTTATCTCTTAGAGATATTCATAAAAAAACTTCTCATAAATCTCATTTTAGAGCTTTTATTTTTTTTTTTCTCTCATTACCAAGTTTCAGTTTCAATGTTACAGAGTAGTATTAGTTTTGATACACTATTACATAATATGAGTTTGAAACCGCATTCCTTATTGAATTATTTATGCATCCATCTTTTATTACATTGTTGTTTAGATCTTGGTTCAAATTATAGATCGATAAATTGCATTCCAAATATTTAAACTTATTCACTTCTTCTTTATCTGATTCTTTACTACAATTTTAGCTCTTTTATTGTACTTTCCTTCCATAGCCATCAAATAATGAAGCCTTTTTACAGCCCCATGTGGGCCTGACGCGACGACCTCTGCCGTCGTCTACCTCCATCACATGATTTCATTGGTAGAGTGCAGTAGGGCAGGGGACATGTGAAGCAGCACACCGCATCCCGCTGATCGCTATATCGCGGCCTACTAGATCGGAGATCGCACCTCTCCATCCCAGTTGTCCTCACGAGGCTGAGTGGACCTCGTTCCAGACCTTCCTGCTTAGCAAAATTCCTAAGTAGATGCCGGGAATCGAACCCGGGCAGCAATCAGCAACGCTAACCACCAGACCAAGGAGGTGGTCTCCATAGCCATCACTTTAGTTTTATTAATATAAATTTTTATATTGAAGGTTTCTAAAACTTTATTTAACTTTATTGCATTCTCTTGCAGATCATTCTCAGACATGGTCATCAGCAAATAGAAGGTTATTTATTGACTCATTTGAACTTAATCTAATATTTTTGCGTTTTATGTTTGCCATTTGAAGCGCTATTGCCGACTTCACCCCTCATCATAATCTTTATTATCAAGGTCTTTAATATTGTAATTCTTTTAATTAATTTTACTATGCATATAACAGTTTTTATGACTGTTAACACAATTATCCGCATTATCATTGTTTGAATTGTCGTTATTTGAAGCCCGTGTACAATATGTAAATATCACAATAAGTGTAATGGTGTGTATTAGTTACACCATTATGAAGCCTCTCACAGTAGAAAGAGGGTGAAGCCATGATTTTTCTTTGTACGAGTGAGGAGGCTATGCCATTATCCGATTTTTTTAAAGAGGCCTTTTACAGGAGAAGCTGCAGTGTTGAGAAAGTCGTGTGTGCGTAAGAACCAACAATAATGCTTAAGGATGAAACACCCAAACATTCAGAAAGTTTAAAAACCGAAGGCGCTACGTAAGACATGTTAAAAGAGGTAATCAGACCAGCCGTATAAAATGTAAAAGTAGCCAATTGGAGAGTTGGGTGAAAACTTGAATTTTTAAAAATCGGTGTTTTTAAAGTGAGCGTTCCGATCTAGTAGATTCAAATTCTGTATTTATAGGCATATGAAGCCGTAAGCTTCACTCCAAGTCTAACTTCGTCAGCGTCAGCGTCACTCTAAGTTTAAATTCGACCGCGGCAGAGTGTGTTATTACAAGTATAAATTACAACAGCGGCAAGACTTGTGAATTTATCAGTGAAAGTGCATGTGAAATAAGTAAACTTTAACTTCGATAACTGTAGGAAATGTTAAGTTCATCGTAAGGTTTGTGACAGGTCCTCACACCCAAGCATGTTCGAGAGTGAACCTATTTCGATAATTAAAATGGTAATAATTATTAAATATTATATAGCCTGTAGTAGCAAGCAGGAATATTTTATGTATCACGAAAATGTATTCATTGCTATATGGCCCTTGACGAGAGAAAAGAGGCTGTCTTTTGTAATCTTTTGGGCTCTAACTTACTGATAACACTAGAGCAATGAATGTCTCTATTGTGACAAAGCTAAGTGCAGGTGCAGGTGCACTTGGTCCTTTGTATCTTTAGTTACTGGAGATGCTCTGAAATTCGTTAAGGTAGAAAGGGAACAGATGTTGGCGATGACGTCATAACATCGAATGATCGTGAGCTTCCCAATGAGGAGTCAAAGATTTGGTGAATTTAAAGTAAGCGCGTTTGGGAATAAATGAGCTCACCAATAATATTTTAATACTTTAAAGGCTCAGGAATCCATGAGCTCTATTCTGTGGTCCCCGTAAGTTCTTACAACTGCGTGGGGACACTTTGAATTTATTACATAAGGGGAAACATTGGAATCGCAGTCGCAGTTCAGACAGACAGTGGAGGAGAGTTCAGACAGTAGGTCGCAGTTCCAGAAACAGTAGATGGAAGTTCCAGAGACAGAAAAGGCATTTCCAGAAGACATCTCCAGTCAGTACAGTTCAGTAATTACCAGGACGCAGTCCCAGATACAGCAGGAAAGTGTAGAAAAGAGGAATGCACATGCAATTTCAAGTAGCGTATGTAGTTTGGGATATTAAAGTGATAGAGGTAAAGAACCAGGTGGCCGATAGCAAAGTGTCGTGTTAATAAACACTTCTAGGCGTTTACTGAAACAAATTGTCGCGTGATTTGAACCTCTTCCTTTCATCTCTCTTCTCCCGTGATCACTAAGGCACAAAAGGCGAATTCGGACTCCTGAAAGACCCGGACTATGAAGTGGGACCCTCGGGTACATTCAACTTCACATCATATTAATAACCGTTTCAGGTTTTATGTGACTTAACTGTTTGGTTCAACGCAATATCAAATATGATATATTATTTAGTACAACAAATATGCGTTCTCCATTCCCATGGTAAAACAGCGGCACCCAGGGACTTAGAGGAAGTTATTCAATAAATTTTTGGTTTGCCCTCATTTGCTTCAGCAATCCATCTCCTCCTTCTCATTTACCCAGGGTCAATAAAAGCAGCAAATCAATCTGAGATAATTATTATTCCTTCTTTTGAACAGGAGTAATAATAAATTAATGACGGTAGCCGAGGCATCACGACGAATATAACTTACTGCAGACAACATCAATATCGTGGGGACACCAATACTGCTGGCCCAATTGACGGCGGCCCGCATTTAAATCGCCGTAGGTTTATAACTAAATCAACTGAGTCATCCCCAATATCATCTCGCAGATCGGTTACAAAATTGGGGTCCAACACGGGACAATTATTAAACCGAGACGCGCCCACCTATAACCTGGCCCACATTCCTGGTTTATACGCGCGCGCGCACACACACACCCATGTAGCGGGTATAACAATTATGGAAAGGCCAAACGTTCAGGACACATTTCTCACACGTAGAAGAAGAAAATAAGTTATACGGACATAAGCCTGGAAACGCTTTAATTTTATGTTAGAATTCATTTTCTACAACTCTTTTCAGTACATTAATTGAGGGAAACACAGGAACAGAACGTACCAGCATAGTACATGAAAGTCTTTGTTATATGAAATGTTCAAAATGCCTTCCATTAGCATTGACACATGCATCAAACCACCGTCGTATTGAATCCCGAAAGCGCTGATGTATCCCTGGAGAACTGCGTATTGTTTCGCAGCCTTCCACAATACGGCTTGAAGACTTTCTGTATCTTGTAACGGGGTTAGATACACAGGCGCTTTTAAATGCCCCCACAAATAAGAATGAAGTGAGTCGCATGTCAACATTAACTTCGTTCAAACGGAACACAAAACATTGGTGATGAACCATTGCAATTTAACCAGACATAACCAAGAGGGCATTTTGTACATTTCATGTATGAAAGAATTTTATGTGATATGTTGGTACTTTCTGTTCCTGTGTGTTTGCCATAATTAATGTACGATGAAAATCTGTAGAAAATGAGCTCTAATATGCAAATAAAGCATTTCCGGACCCATGTTCATGCCTTATATTTTCTTTTTCTATGTATGAAGAATGTGTCCTGAAAGATCGGTCATACCGTTTTGTTGCACCAGATATATCAAATAATAATGGGGGCAAACAACATCCCTGTCCAAACCCTGATAAACTTTAAAGGGAGAAACATTTTAGTATTATTTGGGTACTATCCGATAGTGATTTAATTACATTAATATTATCGGGAACGTTATAGTAATTTAATATTTCCCATAATTTCTATTTATGTGCTTGGTCGTATGCTTTTTCATAATCTAAAAATATGATAAACAGCAGTAACTTAAATTTCCATTTTTTTCTCCATTAATTGTTTTATAACAAAGATTGAGTCTATACATGATCAACCTTTACTAAATCCACATTGTTCCTCATTTAGGATTCTTTCGCTATTGGTTGTAGCTTCGCTTTATTATCGCTGTATAGATTTTGCAATGCCTGAACTTAGTAGCGATATGCCTCTATAATTAGAGCAGTCTGCGGAATTTTGTGTGTATTAATTATATTTGCATTCATCCATTTTTCTTGTATTTTACCATTACTCCAGATATCAGCTATATAAATCTCCCTTTCCATTTTAAACTGGCACAATTTGTTAATTTAGAATTTATATTGTCTACACCCTGAGTATTTCTATTTTTTTATTTTTTCAAAGTCTTTTTTCTAAATCTGTCATATTAACTGCATTATATTCTTGTATTATATCTTATTAATAGACTTTTATAATATTTTTTTCATTGTTCTTTAGTTATTACACGAATTTTCGTTTTATCGTTCACTTTTCTCAATGTACGAAATATCTTGAAGCCGAATCTTTGTGCACCTGTTATATCAATTCTAATATTTTAAAAAATTATTTCCAGCTTTCCTTATTGGTTTGCTTTTATAATTTACAAACTTTTTCTCTTTGTTTTTTTATATATGTGGTCTTGCTCTTTTTCGTCGGTCCTGGTAGTGTAGTGGTAACCATACTTGTCTTCTAAACCCAAGGTCGCGGGTTCAAACCCGGCCAGGATCGATGGATTTTTTCGGGCGTAAAAATCCTAAGTATGTCTTCCTTCGGAAGGGAAGTAAAGTGGTGGGTCCCGTGTCGTACATTTACGGCATGAAAAAAACCTCAAGCCTGAAAGAAGAGACCTCCGAACAAAATTTGTCGGCCGTTTCACGCCCGGAATCGAATGGGACGCTGATGACCTGAGATGTTAAAGAGAGTTCTTAAATAAAACGAACCAAAAAAAATCTTCCTCTTTTTTCTTAGCAATGGCTTCTTTCAATGTATTAATTTTGTTGGTTCTGTTACAGAGTGGAAACCGAAGCGAACTGGTACTGTGCACGGCATGAAGGTGGTGGCTTTGGAAATCTGACTCAGTATGGAAGCGCCTCTTCTGAAGGGCTCGAACTTATAGAGGGAGGGTTGTGCCAGGAAACACTGATAGAGATACTATGTCCGTGCCCCAGCATAAGCCTTAGGCAAATGATGGTATATGATGTCAGAGAGAGAGGGTGAGAGTTTGTACCTGTTGTTGTGTACATCAGAATGCCAGACAGTTTAGGGTAAACTACACTGTATGGTTGATACAACGTCACTTTCACTAAAATGCACCATCACAGTGATAAGCCTGTACTAGAATTGTTGATTGTGTAGAAAATTAAAAATATATGAGCAATTAGGCTTCTTCTCATTTTTTTAGAAATACATTTTCCCATTCAAATTAATAACATTAGTAATCCCAAAGGTTTCAAGTTCCAGAAACATGCATTTTTATTTTCTCTTATAAACACATTCTTCACGATGTGCATAATCTCTATGTTTTATTTATAGTACTGAAGAATCAGCTGATTTCATGGCATGTTTTTGTTGGTGGGATAGGGACTTCAGTGTTGTAAATATAAAAATATTTTCTATTTAGAAATCATGAGTATAATAAGAGATTCCCGTTCTCCAGATAATCAGGGCAGTTTACTACATGCCTCTCTGTCACATGCACTTTGTGTATGGGAAACTGGAGAAGATGAGATAATTTACTGGCAACTGTACACATTGTGATCGACTTCTTAGAATGAATAATGTAAAACTGATGATTTTCTTTCTTTGTCCATCTAGAAGTTTCACAATGATAGATGCAAAACTTTTTGTTGATTTGTTTTATTTACGGACGCTCTTTAACATCTCACATCACCAGCATCCCATTTGATTCAGGACGTGAAACGGCAGACAAATTTTGCTGAAAAGCCACTTCTTTTAGACTTGAGGTTCTTTTACATGCAGTAAATGTACGACACGGGACTCAAGACTTTACTTCCCTTCCGAAGGAAGTCATACTTAGCATTTTTAGGCCCGAAAAAATCCATCGATCCTGGCCGGGACTGACACGCTGTCTTGGGCTTAGGAGGCAAGTATGGTTACCACTATACTAACAGGACCGATACATCCGGAACAATAATGGCATCTTCGCCATACATAATGAACATGCACTATACGCCATAGCAACGTCCAGTTCTTAAGAATTACTGGACGACATTCGGTCGAAGCAGTGCAAAGAGAACACCAGAGGAAATTTGGTATGCGTAGTTCTCTGCAGTGAAACATAATATAGACACTGGTGTTCAAATTGACATTAGCTGAAGTTTTGTGAATTAAGCCAGCAAAAGAGGTTAAGCACAACTGGGCGAAACTTCTACCACCGAAGAAAGGGCACCATAAGCAGCGCCATATCCCGTCAATGACAGCAACAAATTTGGCAAACTGCTCATTACATGTTAATAGATGAGACAACATGCGAATGCTAGTCAAGAATGAAAGTCAAGAGAGGAAAGAGTTTCAATGGTACTGTGAATACCGAACTGTACCAAAGTATTTTAATGAAAATTTTCAACTGCTGCTTCAAGGGTACTTTCAACAAGTCGCACCACCTGTTATAAATCAAACGTGTCCATGGCACTGATCCAAGATTTCTTTGTGTGCAGCAAGATCACTCATGTGACTTCCCTGCGGGAAGAGCACATTACTTACACGCGAAATCAATGGAACTGACAACAGTGCTCCAATAAACGGCCACCAACATGGAAAACGACGTCCACTACGGTGCCTCGAGACTTAGGAGGTATATGCTTAGTCTTTAAGGAAGGATTCTGACTACAGACAGGCCTGGCTTCGATTCTCGGTAGCAACACGGGGATTTTACTCATCGCTATTTCTTCTCTCCAATGCTCCAGATTTACCCAGCCTGCTACCCACGTGAGCTACTGGAAATTTCTGTTTATAAACATAAAGGCGTGGTGCTGTCCCTGTCTACCTGGTGCCCTAGGCTTAGTGTGCGATGCGCCACCGCTCGTTCTAAGCTCTGTCAAGTGGGATTTCCAGTAAGGTTGTATTTTTATAGTTCAGCTGACGCAGGCAATTGAGCTTGCTCAGTCGTACATATCACGCCAGCTGTTTCAGTTACGTTTGTATCGGAAATTGGTGTTAAGATTTTCCACTGTACACCGATAAGTGTAATGAGAATGATACATACGCTAGAACTTAGAACATATATTTATTTATGATTATGTGCAAACGAATCTACAATACTGTAGAAGATAATTTTGTGCTAAAGTTCCAAATTGCTGATCAATGTCCAAATCCAAGACGTTTTCATTGAAGGGGTTTAACAAATGAGAAGCTTGATGAAAGATATCATCAAAGTGTTTAACACGATTATTCCAGCAAGTTGGTGTATCTGTCGGCTTGCGTCTAAAGCCACTCAGTTGCTGCATCTTTTTCCATATACCTGAAATAAAACCTGTATAGGCGATGAAACAGAATATATGGGAGGTAGTTTATTACATTCGGGAGGATGAACAAGGACGAGTGTGTCGAAATATTATCAAAAGAATTCAGGCATGTATCTTAGCTGGGGGTGGGCACTTTGAGCCTCTGTTACGATTGTGAGTTTAATATTAATTACTTTTTAAAACCAAAAAGTAATGAAAGAACCAAAAAGAAAATCACTGTATAAGTTTCTACCGCAGGGCATGGTGACAGGCACTAACTTCCCGAACGCAAAAATCAAATTTTTCTCAGGTAACTAAATGAGAACATATACCCCAGAGATACTGTACATTTAAGACACAATACTTCGTTACTAGCACCATCATTTTAAAATTAATACACAATTAAAAACATTAGTTATATATTGCCAGAATATCAGAATTCACGAATGTTTGCGGACAACAGAAAGGGTAACGTATCGTGAATTTGAGGAAAATTTGCTCAGCATTGTAAATAAAGGAGCATCCGTCAGCATGTAAATGATTGCACAAGCAACAGACGCACTGACAATACTGTGTGAAATGATGAAACCATTCCACCATCCAAACGTTTTGGCGGTATATTCGCCTCTTGGGTAAGTTTGTGTGCGTTCTTGCTCCGCAAAGAACCTTGCTTCTTCTCCATCTTCGAGATATTCCTTCCTTTTCTTACCGCTAGGTTCAGTCATCTTTCTTTATCACTCTAGTTATCGGCATGTAGGACTAGGCTGCAGTGTTTATATATAATTACATATAGGTATTTGTGAACTACGCTTGTCCTTGTTTGGGTTAATCCTCTGGCTCAGTGAGAATTCTTGTTCCATCATTATGCAATGATATCCTTCAGCAAGGCTTATCCACAAAAATAAATCTTTGAAATATATATGGTGTTTGACTAATTTTCTGTGAAGAGAAAACAACTAACGATTTATCTTTATCTTTATTTTCCACTGCCCCATATTTAATTGTTTAGCTGATTTTACAGTTGTTATGTTCCATATTGAAGCTGTTTTCACAACCAATTCTTTCACCTTGATTTGATATTTGGGGAAGATTTGTAAATTTTTTAAAATTAAATACTTGATGCTGAGAAAGTTATTATATTGAGTGGCTTATATCAGCAGTAATCTTAGTAAAATAAATTAATGTTTCATTCATTTTAGATTTAAATTGAGTATATAATATTCAAATTAATATTTTGGAACAATAAATATTTTATTCATATAAAAAATTGGTCTTAAAGTTGAAGATTGTCTATATCTTTTGTGATTATTAAGTTCCAATAAAACATTTAATATATTTTTAGCAGCTGAACTTATATGCCATTCTTGGTATTTAAAATCAACTATACAAGTACCGTCCATAGCCTATGTACTGGGTTCTTTGCCCTTTCCTTCCATATTCACTTGTGAAAAGGTTCAGATTTTGACTGCAGCTTGTCGATTCTGGTGGTCTAGTGATAACCATACTTGCTTTCTAAACCCAAGATCGCGGGTTCAATCCCGGTCATGGTCAATGTATTTTTTCGGGCGTAAAAGTCCTAAGTAAGGCTTCCTTCAGAAAGAAAGTAAAGCCGTGGGTCCCGTGTTGTAGATTTACGGCACGATAAAGAACCTCAAGCCTGAAATAAGAGGCATTTGAGCAAAATTTGTCAATAGTTTCACGCCCTGAATTAAATGGGACACTGATGACCTGCGATGTTAAACAGCATCCGTAAATAAACTAAATAAAAATTAAACAAAAAAAAAAAAAATAGACTGCAGTCTTCCTGAACAAGGGCTTCTAGCATGCAAGTTTAAAATTACTGATATGATTTTCTGATGAAAAACTACGACTAAAGGACTGTTCAGTTTACAAGTATAGACACCATAAGGGACGTATTCAAACGTGTTTAGTAGTCTCACGACCACTTCTCCATTCAGTCACTTCCAGAGTTGTCGTCGATTAACGTTTACAACATGGCAAGCTATCATGTTGCCCTACAATATCGAGCTACCAGCAGTTTTTCAATTTCTGCACAAGAATGCAGCAGAAATGAGCAATATCTGTGACCAAATTTTCATGAGCAACAGTAAAGGCGGCAGAGTGCAGGAAAGTTCGAAAAGTACGCAGCGACGTGTATGATGAGTAGACCAGGGGAATAAGTCTTTGCTTTCAGGAGACTTTGTTCAAGTGAGTCGATGATTCGAGGAAGGTCTCCGAGTTTTCTGTTGACTCCGCTGGATTTTCAAGCTCTGCGTGATAACAACGTAGACAACGACAATTTTCTATGAGGATAACATAAGCAAGCTGGTGGTACGTTATGATAAACGCCTCCTCAAAAAGGTGTTTAGTTTAAATATAAATCTAACATTTGCAAGTAAATTTTATTTGGTCTTCATTCTTACTTCTATTTGTAAACCTATCGCATCTTAAAAATAGCTCTTGTAGAAGACCGTGATATTGTAATTTTAACACTGTATGTAATCATGGTTTTGAAAAGCGTATTTAATTATTTATAATGTATCAGCTCTTTCCAGTCCTGTATATTGTCACATTTTCTGAATAATTAGCACCTCATATCTCTTTACTTGTAAAATGCTTACTTCTTTTTTCGAACGTTTTAATGTTAATTGGGAGTAAAATTAAAAGCTAATGTTACGTGTTCTCCCAAGAATTTAGTTGAACGGGTATTTTGTGTGTTCAGAAACGGTACAGCAGCTCAGCAATAAGTAGCCTCCCCCATTCTTAATCCTGCATCCCCACCACCAATTTCCCTGTATGTTGGGCTGCGCTTTGAGCAGTAGTAATACAAATTGCCAATTTGGAAATGGAAAGTTCAAGGAACTTAATTGCATCCTCTACGGAATCTGTGCGTGGAGGGGGTTAGATGGATTCTATAACATTAGGGGCGGATACAAGGAAGGGGATGGCATGGCCTACTTCAAGTAACAGGGTATTTCCGGAGGAGAGGGGGTTGGGAGTCCACTAATATTAAGGGGCTTATCCCCAACCGTTTCCGTGTGTAGCTGTGTTTTTCATCTAAAGCCAATCGATATGCTAAAGGTAGATCTTTTTAGTATGCTTAACAACCTTGCCTTGATGTTCCCCACATATGTGCAGCGTCTTTTGCAGCTCCTTGGTGCTTTTCTTCGTCTAATTTCGTACTGCTCATTTTTTCGTCTTGTTATGATTCATTGCTTCCTTTTCTATAAGCTGCTTACACCAGTTATTCGATAAATACCCATCATTTCTTATTACATCTATAAAATTTGAACGTTATTTTTACAGATATTTAACATAAAACACTAACTATAAACTGCATTTTATAACACTCCAGTAGTTACCATCTTTAGCTTAATACTGGATAGGATGATTAATCAATTTAAGTAAATACAAAATACATTTTATATTTTTACAATCATGGAGATTTTAAATCAGTACATAGGCATGTTCTTTTTTAAGATTGATTTACATAGAAACGGTGGCATCCTGGAAATATGTCAGGCTTGATTCCATCATTGCGCAAAAGGACTGTTTTTTTTCAGGGAGAGAAAACTACATTTTATACATCTATTTAATATCGTACATAAAGAAAAGAAATAAAAATAATAAGCTAAGTTTAAATTTCTAATTTTACTACATCAAAATTAAATACCCCTAATTATCACCGTAACATCCGGACATCTAGATGACGTTACTTCCATGCTCTTCTTAGTAAAAAATATTCTAATTCGAAATAAGATAGAAAACCAATTTTACACTACATTATCAAAAATATATATTACATTTTAATTTTCCCTCTGCAGAACATTTTATTCTGACTTTTCGAATGCATAGCTTCTTATCAAAAAGTGGCCTATCATTTCTTAAAAATTTGCCGGTGAGGCCCTGGTACGCGTTGTATGTTAACCATAACAAAAAATTAAGAAGGCAACACCCCTTTATTTGTTGAAGATCAGACAAGTTTAATGACTCTGATCTCTGACCTCTGAACAATCTTCAAATAACTCTAAACAAATTTAACGAAATTGCAAAATATTACAATATGAAGATTTATAAGTTATATAAAAGGCAATAAAATTGAAAAAACTATAAGTTTGTTCAAAAGAGCATTATATGATTTACTTGATATTATTAATAAAAGTTCGCGGGTTTGATCCCAGTCAGGGCCGGTGAAATTTTTCGGGTGTAAAAATCCTAAGTATGATTTCCTTCGGAAGGGAAATAAAGCCATGGATCCCGTGTCGTACATTTACGGCACGATAAAGAACCTCAAGCCTGAAAGAAGAGGCCTCTAAGCTAAATTTGTCTGCCGTTTCATGCCCTGATTTGAATGGGCTGCTGATGACCTGAGATGTTAAAGAGCGTTCGTAAATAAACCAAATCAAGTCAGTATTTACAAAGAGATAATGCCTAGAGATTAAACTAAAGGATTTTGTTTCCTTAGAAATTCATAACCATCTGGCATATTGTTTTCTTGTAGTTTAGGCGACAGTAGAAATAATATACTATTCTCTGAGTTCAAGACAACGAGCTAGCTTTTAAGGATTGATATCCTAAAGCAGAGGTTCCCAATCTTCTTGCATGCACAATCCCCTTTTCGAGAGTGAAATTACTGGCCGACCCCTCCATTCACTTCGTTGCTTAATAATAATTAATTTGCAAGTTCTCGCGCACGGTTCAACAATGTGACATCTATTCAATCACAACAGCCATTGTCGTCAAAATAATCTTAATGCAACAGTTGGTTAAACAATCTTAATAAGAAGGGACGTAAAACGGAAATGTTCTTAAATATCCATCGCGCCCTTAGATACAATCCAGCAACTCACCTGTTTCCCGGCCCACAATTTGGGAACATTGTTAAATAGCACTTCCGTAATTATTAAAAATAAATACAATAAACAATGAAATAAAAACGGAATAAAGAAAATAACTATACATTCCGCTTCTGACACACAAACGGCAGGCGGCAGCTTCCATCTTCCAGCGTCACCGAATTAGGAAAACGACATAAGGTTGGTCTAAGCGAACGAAATGTTGTGCAGCACAATATTTCCGTGTACCTGGTACCTCTATTATCTGCAGAGTTTCCATTAGAAATATTCAAGAAAATAATCAACAATGCAGAGTACTATAGAAACTACAGAGCCCTCATTTCGACGTGTGGCCAACTTAACGGGAATTTGCTTGGCTATTTGCCGTCGGACTCGATATTCATGGGTTCTTAAATTCAAGTGCATAAATTTCTCATTCAACTTATGACTATAATAACCATATACCTTCTTCAGAGAACATTTTAGAAATGATGTTCTTGTACCGCCACAGATCTCTCGCACCACATAAAATTTTTGCATTAACACTCATTAATTCTAATTCTGAAATTGCAACATTTTCCCTTCTTATAGGTCCTATAATCCTGTAAACATTTACTGCGCACCAAACATCAACTTTTTTGGTCATACAATGGTATTTCGTGTACAAGATCACGAGTATGTTTTGTTTTGTGTCGTTACATGACCATGTAAGTAAAACAAAGCTTCGTCCGTAAAAAAAAAAAAAAAATAAATAAAATAAAATAAAATAAATAAACAATGTAAACGCGGGTCAATAGAGCAATTATTAACATTATCCAATACCCAATTTCAGAAATTAACTCTACTCACATCAACGCGTAGTTGCAATTTTTGAACTACAGTTATCTTTAAAAAGTATATGGGCATTCCAAGTCAAAATATGCGAAATTCCTGATACCTGTGCAAGCTTTCTCAGAGATTTCTATGGACTTCATTCTCACTTTTATCCGATATCATCGATTTTTTTCCTCCGTAAGAACACTGCGTTTTACTTTCGGTTTCTTATCAAAAACAGATTCCGTTTCGCTAAATCATTAAATGATTACTAGCAATTTCTCTGTGAGCAGCATCAACAGCAAGGATTCTGTCTATAAATCGCCGTCTGTCTTCTCTTTTTGCTGTCACATAGGTTTCATACATGAAGATTCTGTGCGCTAAAGTGTACATTTTTTGGTATTATAACAGAACTAAGACGCTATTATCATGAAACAAGTTATCTCACAGCGTTTCAACATCTGTACACTTCACATCAACTGATTGGATCAACGGAGAGAAGAGGAGAGCTGCAACGGTTCGAAACAGCGAAGTGCAGGACAGGCAAATTCAATTTAAGCCGGCCATGCGTCCAAACGAAAGCTCTGTATTTTAATGACGTTTTTATTGATCATATGAGTGTAAAAAAAAAAACATTGAATTAATTTTGTTGGTGTTAACGTGTGAATTTTTTCACCTTCAACATAAAAGGTTAAAAAATTTGTCATTTCATTGTTTCAAATTAATCACATACGCAAAAATGATCCTTTATTTTATGGGTTAAGAATGGTAAACAAAAATGCCAAAAGTGGCTGTAGGTGGTCGGACTGCGTTCAGTTAGAGCATTATGGTATCTTTCTTAGTGATATATTTTCTGTAGAAACTACGATTTCTAGCGTCCTTTTATTTTCATTAACACTGATATTCAAGAGTTGTCAGTTGAATGCAAATTTATCTTTCACTTAAGTAAAAAGAAAATTTGAAAACTGTGGACGAGACCGCCCACATTGGCAACTCTGGCTGTTTCAATGCCCCACTGTTTTGATTTTTCACAATCAGTGCAGACAGCCTCCCCGCTCCTCGTTCTGTTTTCGAAGGGAATCAATCAGGAAATTAAATTATGAGGACTCGATGTGAGATTAGAAAGTGCACGACGCCACATCGTCTCCCTTGCCACTTATCTTAATGGATGCCTCTTGCTGTGAATGTACAGAGAGATGTAACTCTTCCTGACGCGACCTACTCTAATTGATACACTATTTCTGTTTACTCGCGTCAAACTGCCCGACCGGAGCCAACATTTTCAGGCGAATAACAACAAAGCTTTAATGTGAGCGCAAATTGACGGAATGTGACAAACGGGCTCGTCCGTGTTGTTTCTTGATAAGGGTAATAGATGGTGCCACGAACGCAATTAGGTTTCAGATGAGAAAGAGTTTGATGATCGAGAATTTTCACTGAGATTGTCATGGATTCCATCCGTGGTTCTGGTGGCCTCCAATGGGCTGCAGTGGTAATGTGCTTTTACTTAATTCAGTCAATATTTTCAGTTAAATCCCTAAGTTCACAAAGGGAGCAACCTCATCAACGAGTATTCATTGAAATTTTCTTTGAAAACACTCAAACTGATATGACAACACCAGCACCATCATTACTAAGAGAAAAAATAGTCCCCTTGGAACAGTGACGCTCCTCGCACGAAAACAACAAACAAATGTGGGAATTATTGTACTTTTGTATTATACAGGATGTTCAAAAAATTCAATGCAGAAACTTTGGTAAAGTAGCAGAGAACTATAAAGATTTTGTTAAACATCCATATGTCTGAAATTAAAATGAAGAGTAAAAAAGTTACAAATGGAAATGGGATTGAGAAAAAATAAATGTTTTCGTTAATTTATTATGAAAATCATTGTTCTAAAACACTAATCATCAATATGTGCTGTAGTGTAGGAAGCAGATTGCTTCTGTGGGACTGATTGAAATTTTGCTTGGAGCACTCAAGGGCGTTAGCCTTATTTTACAAGTATTCCGAAATGTTCTAAGTGGGAAGGCATATAACGGTTATATATAGGAGTGCTCAAAGGTATAATTAAATATCTTATGCTATGATAAATACTTTTATGGTCTATAGTATATGTCCACGATAAAGAATTTCCTTAACCATTTATTATTTAAAAGTAACTGTTGATGTAGAACGTCAGCCATTGGAGATTAACAGGGTTCTTACCTTAGGGGCGACGTCACTGAGCCGAGGTTGCCCAGCGACGAGCCTTATCGTAGGATAGCTCGAGCAATGAGTAAAGGCGCGTCTTAAGGCTTTGCTACCTCCTAATATAGGTTCGTGACCGCCTAGGGCGGGTTCGTTACGTTATGTTGCAATACTCAACAATAGTGGCAAACCAACGCCAAAGGTTTCAACCATAGTGACCAATGAAAAGGGAGTACGAAGGTATTAGGCTCTTTCCCTAGCATCCGTGATCGTTCTAAGTTCAGCATGATTCTGCTTGTTGCTAAGCGCAGGACGATTGCGTCACAGTAAAATCCTTTAAACTGTCATCGAAAGTGGTAAACAAAATGTTTTAAGACAGTTAGAACATTCCATAAGCTATGTAAAAGCATAAAATAATAAATAAAATTAATTGTTTTCATAATAATTTTGACTATTTACTAAATTAATGCAGCCCTAGACCGTACATGTGGCATGTAAATTTACTCAGTATGAACCCATAGGAAAGGTTTTTCCCCAAGTTAGATTATGCTGTAAGGGAAGATAAAGAGGAAGAGAAAAAAAGAAAAAAATAATATAAATAATATCGGTCATAATGGGTATGCTCACGAGGGAGTAAGATAGCACAATAAATCAATTAACAAGCCAATGTATAGAATAAACACGTCACGGGACCAAATTCATTCCAAGTTCTTCGGGGCTAACTCTTGACTTTATTTTATTGTGACATATTTGTAAAATCCTCTTTTGACAATGACAATCAGTGTTGTTGGTAATCTTGCCTTATTTTAATATGTATGGTATAGCTACTTGATTGAGACTCAGGCTCATATTTGTGTTTGTTGCTTAAACGGTTAACACAAGGGAAAGTTAGCTACAGTAGTAAAGGTTTATGCGCCACCCTTTAGAATTTGTGATATATTAAACATACATGTTTTAAGTCAATGATTGGACGTGAATATCTTACTCAAGTTTGTTCTGAATATTGAACGTACAAAGTATGTGCAATATATGCTGGATACAAAATGTCTTGGAGTCAATGTTAAGGCTCATCATATCAACATAACATAAACAAGCAGGTGCACAACTGTAATCTTAGTTCGAGGGAAGAAAGAAAAATGTTTATCCAGTACTGTACTCCTTATATTCGCAATCGAATCATTCCTTAGCTTTGCAGGATAGCTAACTTAATTTTAGATCTATGGTTATAAACATAATTTTTGTTTTGCCCTCTTATATAATTCCTAAATTGATTAATAATGAAATTAGAAAACCCGGCAAGTAGTAAATCAGGTATATAAATGTTGACCTTTGTTATAGCAAATCATTTTTACATGTAAAAAATAAATTCAATTAACATAAATATATTTTTTTACATGTAAAACCTAAATTCAATTAACATAAATATATTTTCAGAAACAACAATTCGATAAATTACTCATTTTATATTTCTAGCATCGTTAATTATACATGTCATTATTAGGGAAGGTGTTGTCGTAAAACTCAAGTATCGTTTAATACCCAATACAAAATGCTTTACGTGCTCTTCAAATATTTGCCGATAATGAAAACTGAACGCGATTCATCCTATCTACAGGTAGACTCCCAACCAGGGTTCTTTTGATGCCAGCATAAACTGGTATCTCATACCATAGCGTAAATTCATTTTAGCTAAAGAATTAAACGTGAAAGAACTAACTTCAAGATGGGTAACTCGAATGTTGATACCTCCTCAAAAACGGTTGAGGGGAACATTTGTGGAAGAAAAAAAAAAAAAACAGAAATTTCTTGGCAGATTTGTGACAACGATATATCATGGGTTCATCACTACGAACCTGAAACCACTTTTTTTAGTAGTGTTTAACGCCCGTTTTTACTACATGCGGTGAACACTGGTGATACATGAAATGAAATGATATATTGGGAAAGGATTCCTTTTTTAAGGAAGGAAACGTTCCAGGCCTAATTTTAGGGTACCTCCCCGACATTTGCCAGTTATGGGGACTGAGGAAAACCTGTAAAAAGCCTCAGTCAGCGAGGACAGTCCTGGTGAGATTCGAACCCCAGACCTCCCGCTCATGAGTCCGCGCGTTAACGACCTCGGTCACCCTTGGCGGTGTACCCCCTGAAACTATAGTAAGGAATAAAAACATAAGGGTCTCCACCTTGTAAATAATACAAAATGCAGCCACCATTAGACAAGACCTGCTGTCTGTTTTTTTAATGCACAAGATGTTACTCTTGGTTAATTAAAAAGAGGAATTATAATAATGCAATTCAATTTTAAACTTACAATGAACAATCAAAGAGAAACGTCGTAAAAAGTTAAGACCTCATGTGCTCTTTATTTAGGAAATTAATTGTGTTGCAATGGCTGCAATGGGTTTGAACTTGTGGAACTGCCTGCTTACTCTGCAGATCTAGATCTCAGCTACTTCGGTTGTTACCAAACCTGGAGAAAAAAAATCGAGAGAGCAAATATTCATCCGATCATATAATCATGGAGGCTGTAAACTGGTGGTTTGCAGAGATTGGAAACCCTCATATTTACTGCCTCAATTTGGGTTGCTACCTTTTGAAGTCCAAATATCTGGACCTGTTTAATAACAACTGGTCCACTAGTTACTAATCATAATTACACCAGTTCTAATAAACCTGTTTCACGAACATTCATTCCGCAATGGTAGAATGGTAACATTTTGTTATTAGTCATTTATCAAAGTTACTGGTATAGCGACTGTATCCGAGCGTCGAGAAGGATGTTTAGGAGAGATTTATACCTGCTTGTTGATGCGATTTTGTTTATGCGACATGTATTTTAAAAATCATATGTTAAAGCCAAGAAATAGAATTAATATTTAGCGCATCAAAAAGAGTCTCTAGTATTCAAAACAAAGTAACAGCGCTGCATTTAACTAATGAGCATAAAATACTACACTAAAATGTAGAAAAAATAACGCAAACTGTGAAAAAGTGTTGGGGTTAATTACATCGGAAAAAGATTAGGCATATGTGAGGAGCATATTTTGGCAAAACATCAAGAAAGTTATAATGGTAAGTGCTTTTATTTTACAATTATATTCGCCATTCATATTTTCTACAAATTATAGTGTAAGTAGCTCTTTTTCAATAGTATTTTTCAGGTGAAAATAGATCATTCAAGAAGTTCGGCAATGAGTGGTGGATTTGAAACCACATATTGCATAAATAACCCCTAATGAGCTTTATAATTAAAATGCGTCGAACTTAATTGGTAAAATCAATACCTAAAATAAAATATGTACATTGGTACGTAAATTTATCATTCGAGATTAATGGGTAAACTTTCACTAGTTGCAATATTACAAGACATAATGTTTTGTGAAACAGAACACTAATAAAACAAAATCGCACGCTGATAATATCAGTCTGCCACACTAGTAACTAGTAGTTTATGCTCATAAGTTCTAGAAAGATACAGAGAAGTATTACTGTTCCTGCTTCGGTCTTTTGAAGTCATATTTCAGAAATTTGCTGCCTAAACATTAAATTTCATTTTCTCAAAATGGAAAATAAAATGGACAAATTTTTCCATCAAATGATAGCAGTCTCATCAACCTTCCATTTTCTCAGATATTTCAACTGCGAATATTACTGGGTTCCGAGGGTTATCAATCCAGATGATTATAATGGCATCTTAATCTAACAATAAGAAAAACTGGATCTTTGTCATATTTTCCAACACCTTCAAATGATACTTCACACAGAATCTGAAAAGGGCTGGAAAGTTTTAGCATCATGTCTGGGAGCTGGACATTAGTAGTGAAATAGGAAGAGTTTAAACAAAATCGGACAGACGTTGCCAAACCTACTTTCAAAACATCTGTAATAAACAAAAGAGAGTCTATATATATAAAGATGCGAAGGGTTAACATCACGTTAATACTTTTTAGTGTCGCAGGGGGCGGCCATTTTGTTGAAAATAGAACTACAATGCTTCTAATTTATATATAACAGTAAACTCCCGTCCAAAACCAATTCTGGGATAACCCTTTCTGTTTTTAAATACAGATATGTGTGTATTATTGGAAATGCAACAATGCTACGTTTTATGAATGTATGTAATTACAGAGCTGGCAACCAATTCGCGAGATTGAACAAAGTTTAATTTTAATTCCCGATTACTCGCCACACTTCGGAGCGATTTTAATTTACACCCAGAGCCCTCTAAACGCCACGATATAAAGTTGTCACCATTTTCGATATTCAGTCAACAGTAAATCTGGGCCTTTGCGGAAATTCCATGACTGCCGACATACATTCCGAAAATGGGAACGGCGTATGTAAAATTAAACGGTTTTCAAATGGAACACAAAATAATGGGACAAAAGAACTGACGTTCCAGCGATTAAATCAAGAGCGTTGGCCAATAATGCATTACTTTCAATACGGATTTATTACTGCGTTTGTAATAGCAACACATTTAAACGGTCCCGTCAGAGAAACTTGCAACAAATACAGTAACCAGATGCTGTTTCCGCCATTTCAAGCCACCGTTATCATTTTTTCCCCTATCGTTTCATAGGCGCTTTTTTTGCACACCATGCAGTTAATAAAGCTCTATTTAGAACGAGTGGGTATTTCACGACACTGTTTCAATTACGCCACCAGGAGATTAGCGTTGTACTTCGATATGTGATTTTGTATCAGTATACAATACACAAGCGTTAAATTGATGACGCACTGATTTATGCATTGTTTTTCAGTTGGATGTGTTAATAGCTTAAGAGCTCAAGAAATGTAGGCTTCAAAGCTATGATGATTATTGTTAAAGACAGATATTTTTCGATATGTGAAACTATTATTGATCTATTATATGTAATATATCTGTTGTCTTTTTAACTATCCATGTAATGAAAAAATAGGAATATTTTATTTTAACTATTTCTATTGGTGCTAAACTTTTAAACTTAGAAATATTGTACGCTTATCTATCGTTAACTCGAAGAATGAATTAAAAAACAATAATTACCTGCTATTATAATATTATTTTATAGTTATTCTAACAAAATTTATTTATAGAGATACAGAAGAAAACTTCGATTACTCATCTATTATATCTTTATATTGTAGCAAATATGGGCAGTAATAATTCATTGGCAATGTTACACAGCATTGTATGTGTATTATTAAAGCATTGTTATTGCATTATTTATGTATGTTGTTAGCCTACATAAACAGAAACGTAGAGTTTGTCTATAAGATAGGCAAGGGCATAGAGGGGGGAAGGGGTCAGACTATAGCTTAGCTTAGTTTAGCTTCAGTTAGGAGTAAGAAGTGAGTAGAGAATGATGTGCAACGACACCACACTGGGAAACCATGGACAAAGAAACATGTAAGATGTAGTTAAATGTGAACATACAGAAATATAATAAATAATTGTCAATATATTTTAATCATAAATATGTTTTCGTTTTGTGGTTGATGCCGTTATTTTCTGATAGGGTGTTTTTACTTTTTGCAGATTTAATAAGGGAAGACTTACCGTCGCAACCTCCCACTTCCAGCTAGGAATTAAGACATTTTAGAAAAAGTCAAGATGTTTCACAGAATTAAAAGAATTATCGGAAAATATGCGTAAGGTTTCCAACACAATTAATTGCAACAATTAAATAAAAAAACTTAATTGGACGATATCGTTAACAACTAGTTGATAGCTTTAAAGGATATTTTAATTATTAATAACAAATTGTACAATATTATTCTTTGCTTACAATCAGATCATCTTAGGAAGATCAGATGAAGTTTAGAATCAGTCGACAAATTGAGCCATGAAAGGAGGAAATTATAGTACGATAATCTCAGAAAAATGTAATGGTATTTCGATAATCACAACCTAAGAGAGCTAAAAGTGTAATACATAAAAATTCATTTCGCAAAGCATGAATTTACATATCTAATATATAACTTAAGTTGAAATAAATCAACTGACATACAAATAAAGCTTAACAGATTTAAAGAATTTTGGGAAGTGTCTAATTAACATTAACACAAAATGTAAGAAGAGAATGGTTACTAAAATAACACAAATTAATGGAAATACTTTTACTTTTATATATGTGAGAGATAAATTTTACACCAGATAGCATCATCATAAATGAGATTCTTACACTTTTTATCAGGAAACTTAAACGTTAGATCATAAAAGTAATACTGATAGTAGACAAAAGCTAAATATAGACGCATTGTCGTCAATGATACAAAAGTATAGAATCTATTAGAGAGATCACAACAAAAGGTTGCCAAATTTAGAACAGCAAAAGCCGCTATAAATTATAACCTTAAAGGAAAATACATAAGATTGGCATGAGCAGTATTCTGGAAAGTCGGGGGGGGGGGTTTATGCTCACAAGTTCACAAGAACAATGAGTTGGCATTATATCAATAAAAAATTATTTCATTGAGTGTGAAGTTAAGAATTTAAAATGCAATTATAAGACCAATAGTACCATATTGACATGAGACCTGGGCCCTTGAAAGACTCACAAATGCAAAAGCTTCTAGTGTTTGAAAGAAACATCTTAAAGCAATATATGGACCAATTAAGTAGAGGAACGATTCAGAGGAATGAAGAATTGCATAATAAAGTAATACAAAAGAAAGATAATTAAAAATGTGAATAAGAATCTAGATAGAGACAGTAAGATATCGGATGGAGTGGAAGACCAAAAGATTCAGTTAACGAATTATATTGTCTACTGAAGAAGACGGCGTTCTCTTATTTCTACATTATTTTTACTATCTGCTAATTTATATCCTGTCACTGATGTTAAGAATTACTTTTTTTTTTGATTGATTTATTTAAGGACGCTCTTTAACAGCTCAGGTCATCAGCGTCCCATTCAACTCAGGGCGTGAAACGGCCGACAAATTTTGCTCAGAGGCCTCTCTTTCAGGCTTGAGGTTCTTTTTCGTGCCGTAAATGTACGACACGGGACCCACGACTTTACTTCCCTTCCGCAGGAAGCCATACTTAGGATTTTTACGCCCGAAAAAATCCATCGGTCCTGGCAGGGTTCGAACCCGCGTTTTGGGTATAGGAAAGAATTACTTGGCTAAGAGAGATATTAAACAAGTAATTTGAGATAGGGAACTTAAGACCAAATATTTCATGCTTACATGTTAGGGTTTAAAAGTTTCAAAAGGGTATGCACGCCACTGACTTTTACCAAGTTCCATATTAAATACCAATATATAATGGCTGATATGCTAATCACCGACATTGTACCGTATTAAATGACTTAAATTAGCATCTGGTGCCATTCTGTAACGTTTATTTAATCATCCTGTTGATAATTATTATTCATATTATATTTTATTTTCACAACACGCATGGTATAAGCGCCAGGTGAAATAAAAGCATATTTCAGTTTAATTAAGGAAATAATTAACCTCTTGCTTCCCCATGAATCACGTGCATGTGTGTAAGTTCAGAAAAACTGTAACCATTTCTACATTTCTTCAATGTGTAATTTATTTTATTTATTTTGTCTAAGTTGTGGTTACAAAAACTGTTGTATAAAGCACTTGACAGGTATTTCGCAACATTAGGAAAAAAGTGTAATCGCGAATTCGTTTCCAATAATTAAATTTCTATTAGTATATCAATACACTGACGTGCAAACATGTGTTTAACCTGAAAATGTTCATTCTAAAACCTCTGTTCATTGATTATTAACAATCAGGTTTATTTTAATTATTAAGGAAGCGTGAATAAGTTTTAATACACGTCTTAACGCTATTTTATTGGTAGATAAATAGATAACGGCGTTTATTTTACAAACTTAAAATATATACTTTTACATTATATCCATCTTATGGGTACACAGACCGTACATGCCACACAATATACCTAATGCCAATACCATCATATAAAACTATTAATTATATTACATGAAAATATTTATACAGCTATTAACTACAATCTATGCTTGAAAAATTATTACAAATAAATGGAACAGTCTTCACATATTTGAGAGATTATACATTCCTAGGACAAAAGATTTCCTTCCATGATAAAATAAGTACAAAGAAGGATCTCATTAACATGGAGAGCATTTTGGGCCTTTAAGTTTATATTGTTAGACCAAACACTAACTAAGCAAAACAGATTCCAGACGCTGGAAACCTGTGAACGTATATTCTGTATTACTCTATGGATGCCCGACTTGGTTACTAACAGAAAAAAAAGTATGCCAAAGAAAAATGCAACACAAGATCTTGGGAGTAGCTTTGAAGGGAAACATACCCACAGTAGTAATTAACCAGTTATCTCAGACAATAGAAATCGCTCAACTAGCCACCAGAATCAAATGGCAATGAAGCCAATGCAGGAAAATTGATGGACCTACAATATTTCAATATGGGACTCCCGGATAGGAAAAAAGACAATAGGAAGACCCAAAAGAAGAAGAACAGACCTCTTCAAGGAACATGCAGGCCCAGATACGTCAAGAATTGCAAGAGGAAGAGGAAAATGGAAATCTCTCCAGAAGTAACTAGTGCAGTGAGAAATGGAGTAACCAAAGAGCAAACCAGAGTGCCTTAAACAGCATACGAACAACTAGCGTGGAATAGCTCACCATGTCATGGAAAACTAAATTTTCCTAATTTTTAGGGGACTTTTGCTCTTTAAGAGACACAATAGTTTATCTTTATCTTCAATTCTTTTATATTTTCATTTACTTGCTTCTAATTATATTATATGACAACATATTCACACTTTCTCTTTCATACTTCTGTACATCACAATTATTCACACACAGTTTCTTATTATGAACAATTTATATAAAAACTCACCTAGCTTTGACAAATTTTCTTCCTACTCAAGCAAGTCCCAGCATACTAACCAGCCCCTGTTCGAGTATGTTAACTTGGGCTCAAGGTTCACCCGCCAATGTTCTGTGTTTGGACAATGTACAAGTAGGTATATGTTGCCAGTCTTCCAGGTTTCCAAAGAGGGAAAAATCTATCGCCTGTCTAAACAAAGGCAAATCTGATCCGTTCTTAAAATCCAAGTTATGTATATATAATTCCTTCCCCCAGTTTATTTTTATCTCATTACTAAGTTCCAATGATATTTTTCTCTGCATGTTGCTTCATATCCTGCCTGTTAATGTCAGTTAGATTTCTTCTATTTCCCCCATACATATGCTGCTCCTCACACCTGCTCTTATGGAGGGATTCCTTATCCCATTCCAATTCTTTTCAATTACCTCTTTAACTCCTCTACCCAGGTAAATATGGTGCCAGTTTCTTAACTTGATGAAAATAGCAAATTGTCCTTGAAGATTGTACTCCCTTTAATATTCGTAACCAATATTTTACAGTCAGTTTTACAAGGAATTATCTACAAAGCGCCCCATTCCCTTAAAACGCCACAATTCATTGTACCCATCCCCAAGCCGAGGAGTCTTTTAAGAAATCGTTCTGAATTTTATCTGATTGTTCCATTTTACTCCAACCCATATCTCACATCTGTAATACATTGCAGATCTTATCATGGTCTCGTACATTTTTTCATAATGTTCACTGAAGTGTCCGGTATCCGCGCCAGTGTAATTAGAATTTCTGTCATACGCTCAACTTTAGTGTGAATTTGTGAGCATTAAATTGCAATATCCTATAATATCTTAGATATTTTACGCCTGTAGAAGACAATTCTTTACGAGTACACAGAGAAAATATTTTGCTGATGTTTAATAACAGTCTCTTTTGTTGAAGTTAGTTTATTTGTTTAAATAACAGCCTGTATTGAATGTGATTTATATTTTGGTTCCTTCTCTTAAAAAAGCATTACTTTATAGCAACAAGCTAATTTGTTTAATTCATACAAGAACTTCAACAAATCGTTTTCTTTTTCTGTGATGACTAGTTGATCATCTGCAGAACATTCTGCGCCATTCATGTTAATGCTCAGTTATTCATTAAGTTCTAACGTTTAATAATGTAATGTATTTATATGTTAAAAAGAATAGGCAACAAGGGGTACCCCTTGGTTAATTAAAGTTTGTTTCGGAGATTTGTCTCTCTCCGTTTCTAATTAATACTGGTAGCTGCAAAGAGGCTTTGTATTGCTCGCACTAAATTAAGGTTGGGAAACCTCTTATTATTCATTAAATTCCAAAGAACATTGCTGTTTATCTTGTGAAATGCTTTGACATGATATACTAATTTAAAGAAGGCCTAGTTGAACCCTTTTCTCTTCTTAAATACTTTTTGGACGACAAATATACAATGTGTACATCGGCCTGTCAAAAATATTTTTTTACCGGAATTTTTCTGTTATTGCTGCAGGGTGTTGCATAAGATTGTTACATACATTTAATTGTAGACCTTAAATATATCGGTAATACAATTTTTTCCAGTCTTCCGGAATAATTATTGGGCCCCAGTATGAATGTAATAAATAGAGAGTCTTGTTTTAATTTATAACAGTAAATTCTTCGTTTATATTATTCCTTCCTAGTGGCCTATTTATTTTTAATTTGGATTAAGAATCTTGGTATCCTTCCGACATGATTATATATATTTTCGTTATTTTGTACTAACCAAAAAGATTGTTCCACTATTATTTTGCCAATAAATCTTCATAAAATTATTCTTGTTTCTTTATTCTAGTTGGATTAAGATTTTCTTTATCTTTTGTGCCCGTTCAAAACTTTAATTACCTATTTTATTTATGTTTATATTATCGCTTGAAGTCTTTTATATTATACTAAAACTTCATAATGTCTTCAATTCCTGTACTGTTATACCTAATTTTATCTCTAATTCATTATTAGCGTTATTCATAGTAGTGGACAGCTAAGACATGAGCAAAACATTTGGTTGCGCAGTAAAGTACTTGATGGAGCTGGTGTGTTGATAGTGGAGATACTACGTGATTTCACTGGCGCAAATAATTCGGATTGAACCAAGTTTAGGTTAGCTTTAGGGTTCATCTATATAGAGTATGCAGTATTCTTAAGCTTTAAGTAACATTATATATTGTAAAGCTTTTCAATGTGAATGTACTGCAACTTTCTTCCCAATTCTCTGCCTCCCTCTCCTTATTTGTAGCGGAAAGCGCACAGAACTGAGGTGTTTTGCTCATGTCTTAACTACCCAATAATACAACTTTGCACTGTTATAATCTTCTTTAAGTTGGATGCACTGTTTTCTGTTTATCGATATACGGCTGGTACTATGTAACCACTTATAAAATTATTTATCTTCTTCACTTAACTTTAATGTTATTTCGACAAACATATACATATGCTACAGAGAAATGACCCTTGAAGATGTAAAAGTAGAGGCAGAAATCTTTTGGCGATTTTCTGCACTATATTGAGGCACTTATTTACCATGACAGAGCGTGCGAATGGACGGAGAATTTCAAAAACTGTCGGACAAGCGTTATACATGAAGATAAAGCCGCCCATCCAAATTCATTACTGGCGGCAATAGTGGGCAAATCCATGTCACAATTCAGAGGAGCCGACAAGCAACTATTGACAAAGTGGCACCATATGCAAATTAGTTATGATTCTCCATGTGATGTTATTCATATCAGGTGTGCTTTCGTAAAGTCTGTGAAAGATGAGCATTGAAAGAGCTCACAAGTGCAGTCTGTCAACACAGCTATTCGCACTGTCAAACGTTGCACTATTTCCATTTTGAGTTATTGCCGCATCCTACGCATAGTCCATTTATTGCTTCCTATGATTACCATTTGTTTTGTTAACTTGAAGATTACATTATAGGTCATTAATTTCTCTAAGACCAACATAAATGCAAGAAACGGTGAATATATTTGAATATATTTGAATTTATTTGTTCTAATTTCCAATTTACATGCATATATACATACAAATGTTATTCTTTTACAGATTCTCCTATCTTCTTCGAAACAATATCAAAACCTAATATTTTATATAAATGATGAATATAAGACCGCAAGGGAAACCAAAATATTTTATTCTAAGGGAATTTACACACCTGTGAAGCACTGGAACAAGAAAAATGTTATAATTTTACCTTCTCTATTGTCAAAATTCGACAAATTCATATTCGCTATTCTCGACCCATCTGGTTGTGCTGTTATAGGATCGTCAATAATCGTCGTGTCTTTGTGTTACAAGAAATACAGTACTTACATTACAGTATGAACCGGCACACATTGGCCCCATCTTCTTCCATACAGCGGTGGATACGCAATGTACGTAAGAGCACACCATTTTAGTAGCATCAAAATACGTTTATGGACTACACATAGATTTTATGACCTCGATTACTAAAATTGACCAATAAAATATCCTAAAAAGTTGAGAAAATGGCCTAAAACCCTTAAAATTATGTAAAAAGGGAATTTATACCAAAAGTTTATACAGCAATTATAAAAATCATAACTAAAATTCAATGTCATTCTCTGCATAGCAGTAGATGACAGTATACATATAAAGAAGCTTCTTGACCTCACGAATATTATTTTGCCATTTCTACAAGAAAATCCTTCGCATCATTCACCAAAATACAGGGTAATGATAAAACTTCGATTCATTTTTGACAAATGGCTGATTATGTTTCTTTTATATGTGATTTTAAAGATGCTATTTTCTGAAGAAAGAATAACTGTAGTTTGTGCGCGTTTGAGAGAATTTACTTACCAGGAGGTTCGAACGGACTTTGAACGAAAACTCCATTAATGCGCTCCCACCATGGTTCATGAAATTCAAGACCATGGATAGTGTGCAGGATGTTAAACGATCCAGTAGGCTCAGTGTGCCTACTGAAACTGTGCAACAGGTAGAGCAAAAGTCCAAAAGCATCAACCAGGACGCTAAATCGGAAGTTGAGTGTACCACAACCGACAGTATGGAAAATTCTCTACTATACCTTGAAAAAGAAAAGAAAAGAAAAAAGGGTCAAAACCCCTTCAAATCTCAAATAAGCTGAAAAGGAATGGGCTGATCGTCAAGTAATAAATGTCGACCTGTTGCAGGCATTCGAAGAGGATAATGTGCTCTTCAGCGATGAAGCTATATTCCACCCATGTGGCATGGTCAGCTGACAGAAAGCAGAGTGTGGGCAGATGAACAGCAAAACGAGATCCTCGAGTGGAAATGAAACACCCCAAAAATCAACGTATGGTTGGGGATCACAAAGTTTAAGATGTATGGACATTCTTCTACAGAATCCACAGTGACAGGCAGAAATGCTGCAGCTTTTCCTTCAACCACAATTGCAGCAGGATGGCATCGAATTTCCAACAGGATGGAGCAACCCCTCATTATGGACGGATCGTTCGTGAATACCCGAAAGCCACATTTCCACATAAGAGGATTGGTAGGGCTTCACAAGGCGTTTGTGCTCCACGTTATCCTGATCACATTTCTTTGACTTTTTTGCATGGTAATATGTAAAGCTACAAGTGTACAAAATCAAAATCAACTCCATTGACCATTTAAAGGAGCGCATCAGGCATATCATCACACCTGAAATGCTAGAAAAGATGTTTCCTGAAGCGATGTGTGGCTGAGAGTTATGTGAAGTGTAGGGTGATTCACGTGGAGTAAACTTAGATGGATTATGTTACTGTGTTTTAGGGCTTACATTCACTATATTGGTTTAAATATAACATCTGCTTTTCATAAACATTAACTTTATAATCATCTTGTATTTTCTGAGCTAGCAGCTTTAGTACGCTTTAATTTGATATTTTGTGGATCACTAAGAAACACAACAACACATTACTGTATTCGAGATACCCTTTGCTGCAACTAATGCGCAGCAAGCCCCCCTACACTTGAAAATGTCCTGGCATTTCTTTATAATTGTTGTTTACAGATAATGTCTTGAGTTTATATTGTCGACTTATCTGCCTGCTGCAACCACCGTGATGAACTTTGATTGCAGCAATACTCTTATCTTCCAAAATAGAATTTTCTGGAGTGAAAAGAAGTGTTTACTGCAGAATTGTGTCCATTTACTTTCTTACTTTGTTTGGGTGACTGGGTACAACGTTCAGACAGTGCGCCGTAGTATAAGGATAGTATTTAGAATTTAGTACAGATATACGGGACAAGCCATTTTTCCTAGGGTGGCCACTCAAGTAGATTTTGCCTGAACTATATAGATTTTATTAATGATAGATCGAGATATGATCCTAAAACTGTGTAAGCTTTTTCATAAATTGTATGTAGTGTCCTTTAAAGACACGGAGGAGCGAACGACAAAGGTTCGCTTTTTCTGATTTTTAGATTATGACGCCATTTGACAAAGCAACTCATGAATTTTCTTTCTGTAAATTCATCTGGGTTGACAACGCTCAGAGTTCAGTAATATTCACAATTAAATTATCTGTGAAGATGGAACACTAATGACAGTTTTGCTATTTGATGGAAAAAATGATGTCGATTCTACTTTTTATCTTGAGAAAATAATATTTAATATTTACGAGACAGTTTTCTTTATTATGAAATACACCATGGCACCAACCGCAGTATAAGAAAAATAAAAGGTAATTTATATTTAAGCACTATTAGTAAGAATTTACCTCCACCTTAGGTGTCCTAGTCATTTCGACTTCTAAAGGTGATCTTTATTTTTTCCTGGAATTGAAATTAAAGCTATCCAGGTTCCAATTTATATAACATGAAAAATGAGATATACCAGGAAAGCAATGTTGTCACGTCTCTGCAATCTCTTTCAGTACATATAAGTGCTAACAGAAACAGAGTACGGAAATATTAATACATGATTTATTAGTTTATTTATTATGATATCTTCAGATACACGTTTTGCTATTTCCAGTCAGTAATTGTGTGTTTTCGCTGAGATGTCAATTGTTTACCGAAATTAGCTCACAAGCATCAGTTACACAGCATTGTTTCTTGCAAGATATCACGGTAAGGAAATTTACACCTGAACATGGTTGTTGCAATCCGATTGTTTACAGATAACATTATTGGGCCAATGTAGAAATATATCAAACTGTCACGCAGAGATGAAATCGAAGAAACATACAATAGAACGTCGACTATCCGAACATCAGTCATCCGAAACGTCAATATATCCGAACAGATTGCAACACTTCGTTTAAAACTACGCTCTCTAGATCCTTTTCGGAAACTACCGTAGGAAGTTCCTTGTCACTGTCAATCAACTGACTTCAGTAATCCTGATTAATACCGTTGCATAACTTAACATCTCCCTTTTTCCTTTGTATCAAGTTCCCATTTTCACGAACAATTAAACTCACTACAATCCGTCGGTCCTGGTGGTGTAGTGGTTAGCATACTTACCTCCTAAACCCAAGATCGCGGGTTCGAACCCGGCAAGGACAGATAGATTTTTTCTGGCGTAAAAATCCTAAGTATGGCTTCCTTCGGAAGGGAAGTAAAGCCGTGGGTCCCGTGTCGTACACTTGCTGCACGAAAAAGAACCTCAAGACTGAAAGAGAGGCCTCTGAGCAAAATTTTTCGGCCGTTTCACGCCCTGAGTTGAATGGGACGCTGATGATCTGAGATATTAAAGAGCGTCCATAAATAAATCAATCAAAAAAAAAATATCACTACAATCCTCACATGTATCATAAGCTTGCTCTTTGTCCATCAAATATCTTGAACACAACATTTTTTTTTTTTTTTAGTTGCAGAAAGTTAGACAGTTATGTTCATTCTATACTGTACTAAAGTGATTGTGCTCTATAGAGCGTGCTGTATACACTAGGAGTCTTCTTTTCATCGGATTCAAGTTTGTTGTTGTTGATTTGGATTATTTAGGACGCTCTTTAACACCACAGACCATCAGCGTCACATTCAAGTCAGGGCGTGAAACGGCCGATAAATTTTGCTCAGAGGACTCTTCTTTCAGGCTTGAGGTTCATTATCGTGCTGTAAATGTACGAACGGGACCCACGGCTTTACTTCCCTTCAGAAACAAGCCATACTTAGGATTTTTACGCCCGAAAAAACTTATTGGTCCTGACCGGGATCCAACCCGTGATCTTGGGTTTAGGAGGCATGTATGGCTATCACTACACCACCAGGACCGACACTGGATATAAGTTTGAATACAAAGGTAAAATGTTTTATAATTTAAATATAATTTCATTTCAATTTTAAGGTAAATTAATTGTAATTTTATAACACATAAGAGATAACAAAATTAAATTTCTTAGAAGAAGAAAGTTCATCACTCAAGCAAATCCATAACCTTAGGAATCCTTTAAATTTCACCTGTCTGCTACTTTTAGGTTCAGTTATTGGAACTGCAGTTAGCCCCAATTAGTTCGAACACTCCTAGCTGCAAGGCACTTAACTCTTGTATGCACTAGGATTTAAAGCTTTCTGGATGTTGGTTATTTATGATGACATAATGTTTATTGTGATCGATTGATACCAGAGACCATTAAACAAAATTAAAGGACAATACTTTTAATAGAGACAACGATTTACAGTTAAGTGAAATGTGGAAACGGCTATTACTACTTTAAAAGATAAAATATCTACGAGATTCTAATTGTGTGATTGGGACATTCCACATTTTATTCCATAGTTGATCCATTTTTGTTAGAAAACAAAAAGAAGGGTCATGGGATTCGAAATTGCTTTATAAAGCCTGATTGAGATAAAGTGCATATCTTCAGATTAGCTTAATTAAACGTGCGCTACACAGTTACCATGTCTTGCCAACTCTTGCAGCAAGTAAAATATTACCAAAACAGCAGGGTCCTCATCTTTGGCAATAGTTCTTAATAATTACAAACGAAAAGGTTCTGGACCATAAATTGGAGACATGCTTAACTTTAATTCCATACTTATCACTATTAACATTTAGAACCATAATTTCCATAGAGATTCGAAATGTTGCCCTAAAACTGTAGGTTTCCTATTTCCAAATTATTTGTATATGTTTACTCCACAATCCATGGAATTTTGCGGTTAAATTCTGAAACACACTGTATACTGACTTCTCTAAGTAGTCGTCAATCCTGTAGCGAATCCCGAAGGAGGTTATCACGGTTGTACCCATGAAAAGATTTTTGAAAATTTTCTTCAAATCTCCAACGATCGTACTTACCTACTAAGCATCGAAAATGACAATGAACAATTATATATATACGAGTGCATGCATGTGTATGTTGTGTGATGTTGTGTGTGTGTGAAAGCGCTCTAGCGGTCATAATTTTTTTATTTTTCGCAACGAAACTTGGTATATACTATTTAAATAAAATAAGAAAAATATTTTCTGAAAATCAGTAAAATCAAACTATTAATAGTTTCTGAAACCCAAGATTTAAAAATCACTATAGTGGCATAATATTTGAAGTTTTCCCTACAAAACGCGGTATATACTACCATTAAATAAAATAAGAAAACATTTCATGAAAAAGAGGGAAATCGGATCATAAGGAGTCGGAGTTTGCCTGAAAACCGAAAATTTAAAAGTAGAGGTTAAAACGAAAATTTAAAGTTCACTCTGGTGACTTCAATTTTAGTTTTTTCTCAATAAAACTCGATATACGCCAAATAAATAAAACAAGAAAAATGTTTCTGAAAATCAGTGAAATTAGACAATAAGATTGGGGTTTACCTGAAACCAAAAATTTAAATATCGTTCTAGCGACATCAATATTTGTTTTGTTTTTTGTTTTTTTTTTCGCTATAAAACTTGATACATACCATTTAATTAAAATAAGATTTTTGTCTGCAAATCAGAAAAATCGGACCTTTAGAAGCCGGTGTTTACCTGAAACTCAAATTTAAAAATCGCTGTAGCGACACCAATTAGGTTTTTCACAAAAACTCGCATTTACCATTTAAATAAAATAAGGAAAATAGTGTCTAAAATTAGGAAAATCAGATCATTAAGAATAGAGATGTACCTGAAGGCCGAAATTTAAAAAACCGTGTATCGTTTACTTTTCTCTCTATTTTGTTCCAAAATAAAAGGACAAATTAACTCAGCATATAAACTGATGCCTATTATTTTTATATTAGAAAAAAGCATTGTGAAAATAGTAACTGTGAAACGTTAACTAATATGTCTGTGAGAATTGTATTTGTATGTAATAGCGCTCCGTAATGAAATTCAGAAGACATTTGCATCACATGTTTTTACTACAATAAATTTTAAATTTAATTTTTAAGCCACTGAAAATAGATGAAACTTTCCATTGTATATTGTTTATTGTATATATTTGCTTAGTCGTTGTAATTGTTTCTTAATAGTAACATGTTTTTGTTTTATTGAAACACATGAATATCTTAAATAATCCAGTTAAAAAGTAATTTTTTGTTATTTTTCTTTGTTTTAGTGTGTGTAAAGATGATATCAAGAGCTCAGTTCATAAATATGAATACATTTAAAATATTCAGAAACACTCACACTGTATAGCTTTGTCATCAGTTGTTATAAATTATATTTCATTAATGATATTCCATAAGTATTTGTGGTTTAATATTAACAATAAAAATATAATTGTAAAAATGTGGTTTTTCTTTTGCTATGCTTATATATTGCAAGGATTCTAATTTTATTTCCCAAAACCACACAATAATTTCATAAATTATTTCACTTCATTAATTAATAAGCCCTTAATTTGGATTTTATATTCATTTTAAAGTTATTTAACATGCTGAGTAATTCACTTAGTTTAAGCAGCTCCTGCGTGACGGACTTTCTTTAACCAATTGTAAATGTCGAAGTAAATTTTAAGCTTCTATTTATTTAAATTTTTTATAAAAATTCGAAGAACACGCGTGTGATTACGTGCTTCAGTCGTGACGCGTGAGGAGTGGTTATATACTCCCAGTACAACTAAAACACGGGCTAAGATTGGCATCGCTAGAAATAATGAAAACAGCAGGGTGGCTGCGGCCGTACCTTTCTGTGAGAAAAGCAAGCACACCACTTTCCATAGCTGTTACCTTTTGTTCAATTGCGTGTTTTGACTTTCCAATTAGTTGAAGAAATTGCATAGCCCGCCGACTGTAGTCCAATCTCACTCCCCTTCTTCCCTCTCCTACCCTTTGACTTTGTAATACAGAAGCCAACCATTTTCCTTTCTGGTGGGCCTCTCTCGTGACATGCTATGTTAATTGTATTGTCACTCATTTTGTGAGAGAGAGACACCTTTCGGTTATGTTTTAAACACTGCTTTCAGATTTCAACTTTTTTAATTGGCTTGTAAAAGGACGATTGATATGAAACAGGAGTAATCTTGTTTTGTGCGAATTTGTTACACATTGAGAGTTAATCAACAAGCTTTCTGTAATTTCATTTGGGAAAAGGTTCTTCTATACACTGCGTTTATTTACGGGCGCTCTTTAACTTCTCAGGTCATTAGCGTCCCAATTCAATTCAGGGCGTGAAATGGCCGATAAAGTTAGTTCAAGGTCTCTTCTTTCAGGACTGGGGTTCTTTTACGTGCCGTAAATCTACGGCATAGGGCCCACAGCTTCCTCCAAAGGAAGTCATACTTAGGATTTCGGTTCGATTAAAACACTGCAATACGAGGTGTGAAAACTTTGCTTTTTCAACTTCCTCTAAAAATATAAATTGCATCTAGGATTCGCGTTGACCATAATGGTTTACAGTTAACGCTATCCTCAAAATTCCCCAAATTAAAGCTAAAGAAAGATAAATGGCATTCGCTGTCACAGAGTTTTATCGCAAAAAATCATTACTACATTTATTAGTCAGTAATACGTGTGATTATGATAATCTGCTCATTTCTGCACAAACAGAGTATTTTCATAAAATTTAGCCCCTATAATCCATACCCCAATTTTTATCATACGATACAATGCATTTTTGTATTCAAAAGCTGTTTTTTTTTCTACCGTCTGTATTTCTTTGCCTCTACTGTTTTTAAATGTAACAGTAATTTATCCGTGAAAAATTTTAATGTGGGTCAGTAGAGCCATTTCTAACATTAATCAAAATCCGGTCGGAGAAATTTACTTTACTTTATTTATTGTTAACTTATACGGGTTTAATTTTAAAATGTTAATGGCATTCCAACTCGAAGTTTGCAAAATTCCTGTTTTCTATGTAAGCGTTCGCATGCATATATATATATATATATATATATATATATATATATATACTTATTTAATTTCGTTCAAACGTTTCTCACGCTGATGACCTGAGATGTTAAAGAGCGTCCATAAATAAATCAAAAAAATCAAACGTTTCTCCAAGTTTGCCAATTTCTTCACGGAAAGCATACGAGGTTTTCATTCAATTTCTTTTCGAGAATACTTTTCCGTTTCCTTAAATTTATATGAAAGTTCTGTGTTTTTAACTGTACTGACTTTCTGACTTAATAGTATCAACGTACAAATAAAAAAAACACATTGTTTCACGATTTACCCCATTAAGTATGTCCAAACGGCTCCTACTACTTTAGGTGTGTACACTGAAGGTCAGAGGAACTGGTTAGCATCATGTATATCTGCACTTTCACTGCCGGCACTCTAGCAGGTGAACATCCATTTTAAAGAACAGTATATATGTTATATAATATAAATGAAAAATAAAGTAACGCTTTGAACAATGTAACTAAAATAACAACAACTAAAGAAACAGAAAAAGAATGAAACATTTAGATATTCACATACATTTCGCTGTATTTTGAAATTCTTGTCTTCTTGTCTTTGAAGAATTTAAAAAATTCCAAATATAGCGAATCGCCAAGGTGGCTGAGGTCGTTAAGGCTCGTAAGCAGAAGGTGTGGTGTTCGAATCCCACCAGGACCGTCCTCTCTGACTGGGGTTTTTCCAGGTTTTCTTCAGTCCTCATAACTGGCAAATGCCGGGGAGGTACCCTAAACTTAGCCCTGGAACGCTTCCTTCCTTGAAATAAATCCTTTCCCTATATATCATTTCATCTCATGTATCATCAGTGTGGTGCCTCAGTAGTAAAAACGGGCGTTAAACACTTATCATATATATAGCTAGCGATTATCTGTGAGTATCTAAGTGTTTTGTCCATTTTCAGCTTCTTTAGTTATTGTTATATATATATAAGAATAAATATACTAATAAATTTAAAAGATTATTATACAGTGACATACAGTGGAGTCCATTAATCCTAACCTAAATTCTCCTTCTCATTCTTCTTATTCTTATTCTTCTTTTGTTCCTCCTCCGCCTTTCAAGGATTAGGTATTTCACCTATTCCGGTCTCTATCGCCAAGCCATCTTTTACGGGGTCTACCCAATCTCTCTTCCTAGTTCGTTTATAAATTCATTATGTTTTGGTAATGTATTCTCTGTCATCCTATTAATATGATCTTTGCATTTATTTTCATCTATCCTATAGTTAATTGAAAAAAAATATATAAAAACGTGATCTTAATATTTCATTTCTTATTTTACAACTCTAGTGCATCCCCTTACATTCTCATAAATTTTATCTCCGCAGGCTCAATACGTGATCTGTTACTGTCCACGATTCGGAGCTTATATAAGAGTAGGCGCAGCCATAACCTTATAAAACTTCGTTTGTGTTTCTCTTATAGTTTTATTTCCTAAAGTTCTTCTAATTGTTTCACAAGTGGTTTGCAATTTGCTAACTTTTATCTTAATTAATCCTAAATAATGCTAAATAAATTGAAGTGAGATACCTGTACTAATATTCCTCGATAATCCAGAAACTTAAATTTCACAACATTGCAGAAACAAACATCAGAATAAGTTTTAGAATGAAAATTGGTTGCATTTTATTCTTCACATAGCATATTGTAGCATACGTACTACGCACTGTTTAAATTGTTGTAGTGTGTTCGTGTGTTAGTTAAAAATAGACCACCAAATGGGTAGAATATGTCACGTGTCACTGCTGCCCCCCCCCTCCCCCGACCAGAAGCATTCACAGCTGTACTCCGTATTATAAAATCAAATGTGTACAAATTGTTAACACTTATTCTTTGATAGCTTGGAAGAATGTAAAAAATATAGTTGTTAGACATAGTTATAAATAAACGAAAATTCCTCTAAATTTCCTTGCCAGTGATTTATAATATTCTATTAGGTGAAACTTCGTAGGGTTTCACGATGTGCAATATTTGTAGACACAGAAATCAACACAAAATATTACAAAACATGATAAGTATCACCCACTGATTGTTTTTTATAAATTTACTTACTTGTTTTCTCTATGCTTCAAGCCTGTTAGATGATGCCATACTAAGCCTGCGTCTCATGAGTATCACATCATTTGGCATGGAGATGGCAAATCACTCGCATGTCATTTTCATTTTCTTCCGCACATCAGGAATTTGCTGAAACCCAAGATGATTTTGTTAGATTCATTTATCTACTCCGGATTTTCAGTCAAGGTGAAACACGGCTTTAGTATACTTACCAACTACCTACAGTTAACTTTAAATAATAATCTAGCAAATCACGGTGTAACTTGTGACAACGCCCTAAGCCAGCTCAAGCTATCTCAGCGCGGTGCTGCATTGCTGAATGATTTTTCGGTTAATCCGAAAAGTTTTCGAGCCAAATAAACGAGCTTACATATATTTTGATAATAACTTCGGTTCATGCAGGCCAATTTTAATACAATTTACCCAGAAATAAACAGTTTTAAGATGACTGCCAAATCAAGTAGGTGTCCCGTTAGGTGAATCTTTGTTACAGACCATTGCTGCAAAAGGGTACCGCATTGCAAATAATAGGCCCATTTAATGGAGATTTGGTGAATTAGTTTTTGCTGCTTGTGCCAATAAGTGGCATCTTGTTTATACACAAAAAATGTATTTAAATATTTTGATACAAAATGTAATATATACTTTGATTTGTAAAAATTGTAGCTCAGTTGATGGTCAGAACTTATTTTTCATCTCAGTGAGTGAGTTCTAATGCCAACTCACTTACAGCCAAGCATTGAAGTTCCGCACAGGGGTGGCATAGGGCATAAAGTATTCCAATTGTTTTGAGCGCACCGATAATCGACAATGTACATTAAACTGAATGACGAATTTTCAACTTTTATTCTAAAGACCGCAGACTGTTGTTCATTCCACATCCTCTGTTGGAATACAAAGGCAGAAAATAATTAAATATCCAAAGAAAATAAACATTTAATTAATTAAATTATTTTCTTACAATGGAAATAAACTAAATATTTATTTATCAATCGAATAAAATATTTTTCATGAAATCCACAATGTATATACACCGATATGAACATTAATCTGTGAGAGAATAAAGAATTTATAGATGAGTTTTCATAAAGCAATAAGTTTTGTATTTCATAATATATTTGGCATTTAGTTCTTTATTAATGAAAGTTTCCATAAACGTGTCAAAACCAAATGCAATAACATGATAAACCAAGTATAAATAATAAACACACGCTCATGAATAAAGTTCTAACTTGTTTATTGGCACTGTACAATAAAAAACTTTCATGAGCGGAACGTTTGTGCTTGGATCCTGCCAAGACCATCCTCCCTGATTGGGTATATTTCTAGATTTTCCGCAGTCCTGATAAATGCCAAATGCCGGGGAGGTGTTCTAAGTTAGGCCTGAAATGCTTCCTTTCCCAGTTCATTTCATCTCGTGTATCATCAGCGTCCGACGCCTCTGATGCCACGGCAGTAAAAACGAGAGTTAAACACCATTCAAAACATCAAAAGAGTAACGTTTTCGTGCTACAAAAATAACATGCAAGTCATTTATGCACTTTAAAGATGTTTAAAATTCCCTCATTTAAAATTCACAATATATGACTTACCCTTATCCCCCATGACACTGTGGTTTAAAGCTTGAAGGCAGAGCCATCAGGCCTTACAAGAATAAATTTTGAATAAAAAATATTAAAATGTTTATATTGGTCTATATAATAAAAGTAAAATAGGAACTTTAAATGTAAGCTATATTCTAATGAATTCGGTAGTGTTTTTCTCCTAACCGAAAATATAAACCCGCTTTTGAAAAATTTTTGTGAGCCAAATAAATCAAAATTAGCAACCAAAAATGCATCGTATGCTTCCAAGATAAATTGATTTTCTATATTTAGCATTCGACTCATAAAATATCTAGTGACCTAAAGATAACCAAAACGTTATAATTTATTTACTTATTTTTATTCGTTTATTTCTGCGCCCGAATGCTTCCGGTGGAATTTGCCTCTGTGCCGTAATTAATTCAGGTGTACACAGAGAGAGAGAGGAAAGGTTCATGAAGCGCTTGGCACAAATATTAGAAATAATTGATGCATTGTCGCATTCTGCATGGCCCCCGCGACACAAGAGGCGTTGACAAAACAATAACAAAAAAAAGGGGGGGGCATGCGTCTGAAAAATTGAACGTCTACCGCGGCAGCCCATCCAACTCGGCAACTGTCTCGTAGGTTTCAACTGACATCGGTTAACAGTTTCTCTGCCGAGAGACCCCAAACATTACCAATTGATAACAGAAAAATGTACAATTTTTGCCTATTTTCAGCCTACGTGCGTCTAGTAGAAAATTAAAAATTAACCATTTATAAAATTTTTAAATTTAAAAACCAGCATTTTAAATTGCATGAAAAAATATAATTATTTGTTAACCATCATTCCTTTAGGGTATACTAAAACTATAAAATAAATGAAATGATTCAAAATATTTTTGCAACATTTCCTTCTTAAATAGTTTATTATTAAGAGAATGAGCACATTACAAAGTAAATGAATTTTTAAAATTAGATATGTAGTTATAATAAATGAAAGGATTTTTTTTCATAACTAATTTATTATTATTTTATCATAAGGCAATGTTATTACCATTTGAGTGATATGCGAAACCATATTAATAAAATTGATACCTTAAATTTCGATAACAGTTCTATATAATAATAATAATAATAATAATAATAATAATAATAATAATATTATTATTATTATTATTATTATTATTACGATTCATTTTGCCTGGCACAGGGTAGAAAGTTTGATTATTTGGGTTATAACACTACATGTTAACTTATGTTAACTTATGACGCAATCACTCTAAGATTTATTAAATTAATAAATTTCACAGTTTAAAAATCAGAAATATTATCGAAAGCTTTAGGAAAAAACAAAAGACTCCAGAAACAACTACTTTAAAGCATCTTTTAAAATCAAATGTGTGATTATTTTAGTAACCTTTATAGATATAACTTCAAACTTTGTAATTGATTATGTCAATTTAATTTGAAGACGGTGACATTGGGGCATTCACTGATCTAGTTACATGGAATGTTGATTGCTTCAAAAGTTCTACATAGCAATATTATTTTTTACATATTTTGCAAGTTTCAAAATATACCTCCAAGTAAGAGCCAACATTTTCTGTTAATAAATATATATTTTAAGTTTTCTTTCATAGAAGAATTAGTGAAAATTCTAATGTCTTAATTTAAGGAAAGAAAATTCTTTTCATGTTCGAACTGCGCAAGCATAAGACCATGCGTATGCAGGAAAATTAATTGTTCTGATTCAATGGAAACATACTGCCGATTTAAATTTCTGTAACCTCAGGATTAATCCCTTATTTATCTAAAAAAGTTATTTTGTGGTACAAGAATATTACCTTAACGCCGCCTGTATAGTATCAACTTCATACATTTATTGCATTATGTCATAACAGATGTTGAAATTATAGTTTATTCTTTAGTGCCCGAAACTATTATAATAGAGCAAATATAGTTCCTTTTTCAAAGGAAAAAGACAAAATAAAGGATCTATCATTTTACATTAAAAAAACGTGTATAATGAATGAGCCACCAAAGTATGATGCATAGGCCTGTTAAATTTAAATAAGATACTCTCTTAATCTTTGTGAAAGATTATTATTAAACAGTTTATCAGAAAAATTTTAAATTACTATCCTCAATTTTAGGGTGTAAATATTTAAGCCATTACTTGTCGAGTAATCATGAATACTTGAGAAAACTATAAAACTGTTTATATTATCCATTACATATAATAAACAATTAAGCACATAGTAAAGCACATGGTAAAGTCAAAATACCTTAGTGAGTAAAAGTGGCTTACAATGATATTTGGAATGAACTGCGCAAATTTCTCTAACGGACATTCTTTGTAAAATAAAAATCTTAATTGCTAAAGGGTGATTACCCCATAAGAGAATACCATAATTAATATGCGAACAAACATGAGAAAAATAAACCTCCATTAATGTCTTTTTAACGCTGTAACTTAAAATTGTTAACATAAAAAGTTCATTGGTATCGACCTAAGGACTTCATGGAAACTTCAGTCCCAGTGCTAAATTTAAATTGAATTTCCTGTTTTACCATTGATTATGGTATTTACCAATAATTACAAAAGAGAACTTCATTTTGTTTTTGCACATTTTATACTTTAACATATAACATAGTAGTTAAATCATCTGCATACAGATACTAGCTGAGATTTAGTTCACAAAGAGATAAAGGAACATTACTAATATAGAACACGGGCCCTAATATGGATCCACGAGGAACTTCGTGATCTACAAGTTTAAATTTGGCTAAATTTTCTTTGAAATAGGTTGTAAGGTATCTATTATTGAAACAGGACATAGAAAAAGTCTGTACATATATCACACCAATCGTGTATATATATATATATATATATATATATATATATATATATATATATATATATATATACTGGATAAATGTTTTTCCTGGTTCAGTTAGTTTTACAAACTTTTTTTTAATAAATATGTAGGTTAAAGTGATGGCAAATTTTTTAGAAACTATGCTACATACATGTGTAAAAATGGGATATTTATTATCTCGCCCTTCAATCGAAGAAAGGATAAAAAGATACCATAAATACAATCTTCAGTAAAATCGTATTTGTAAACTACTATTTCTTTCAAATATAATTTTCACTCATTATCATATTACATATGCTAATTGTTTAGTCAGTTAAATGCACAGTACTTTTTGAGGTAAGTGTTCAAGTGAACAAAATATAAACACAGAAAAAATTAGAATATTAAATTGTTAAATATATCTCAAGGGTACATTGCACAGGATCATAGTCGTCTTATCATCTGTTTCCTGTTCATCACGCTTACTCCCCCCTCTTTTTTTCCTGGCATGCTTTGTTTCATCAAAAAATGGAACATTTTGAGACACAGTATACGTGGTTCTTGCATTTGTGGTTATTATGTTTTCCTTCTCTGCAACCAATGCAACATATAGACATGCATTCTAACAAGTTGCTGTCATTAAAGTGTGACCTCTATTTTATCATCACCCTCCTACTGTTACTGCAATATCTCTATACCCACTAATTTCCATTTCTTCTCTTGTTGCATCCATTAGAAAACTCTCATTTGACTCTTGAGCTGCAGTTTGGAGCAAAACATTACACCTTTGACTGTGAAACACTGCAGGGTGTGATGGTGCTGGAAAATCCAATATGCCACAACATGTCTCCACTATTTCCAAACCCTCTAAATATAACTCATATAATTCACAAATTTATAGATATAAAGTAAATACTTTTTTTAAATTTGGAGGACCTTTAAAAGACTTTATATGCAAAGCTGATGTATTTTATTACGATTTTGCAGCATTTGGCATTATCTTCACACAAATACACACATTTATTAGGGCTGTTCGATAACTTCGAGCAAACTCAAATGACGCTGGCAAGATATTTTTTTCAAAGTTATAATGACAACGTTGTGACTAAATGAATAATAATAATAATAATAATAATAATAATAATAATAATACTCGTATACATGCTTATAAGCAATTACAAAGTTTAGTTTAGAGCAGCTTTCCTACTTAAATTTGTAAACAAACTGGAGAAACACGAATGAACACAAGCGATGCGAATCGTTCTGGATGTTCCGTCGAGGTAACGACTCCCGAAATGATTGGAAAACTCCACGACTTCGGTGCTGACCGATCGGAGACCCAAGGTGCGTGAAACTGCTGAAGCTGTGGGGATTTCTGGAGATAGGGGGTATAATATTTTACACAGAAATAAAAACTATCAATTGACCAGAAAAGAGAACCAGTATTCTCTTCCGTGTAGGAATTGGATCTGGGAGACGGTATATGACAGTCGACGAAACATGAATCAACCACAACACGCCGGTAATGAAGGGCCATTTGAAACAGTTAATTGCAACTGGAGAAAGCGCTTCCAAGAAGGCAAAAATTATTCCCTCAACAAGAAAAGTGATTATGGCTTAGTTTAGGGATTGCTACGACATAATTTTAATTGTCTTTTTAAAAAAGGGCAAAAACATACCCAATAAATATTACTCTATAATACTGGGGCATTTAAACGATGCAATCAAGAAGGGCAGTCTTCAATTTGGCGAAGAAAAGGGTATTTTTAATCATGATAATACGCCAGCGACTTGCGACCTCAAAACTTCTGGATTAAGGTATAAAATCTTTACTCTGCTCCTCTGGGACTACTTTTCGTTCCCCAACACAAAGAAATGGCTAGCAAGAAAGAAATTCGCATAAAAGGAAGGAAAATTTTCCTCAATAATTTTAGGTTTTCTCTATTTTGCGTCAATTTATCTAACATGCCATATAAGATTGTTGTGAATGTTATCATTTGGCCCAAATAATATTCCTGATCTAACGCATTGTCCAGATGTTCCAAACAGCTGTTTCTTTTTCGTAGCGCATGGCAGGTGGTGTTATGTGAACTCATATCGAATTCATTACCCTGGTATGAACATTACCGGTATATTTCCTCTTATTTAAGACATGTTAGAACGAGGCACTTTCCAAATTTGAGAAACTAACATCACCATAAATAACCAAAATATACACAAATTCCACAAATCAAAATTGACTTATTTTCACTTTATTTTCAACTGTAATCTTGATATATATCGAACACAGCGATGTCAATTCTGAGGACCTAGTGATAACCATAGACTTCATAGACCGAAAAACGCGGGTTCAATCCTGGCCAAGATTGATGGATTTTTTCCAGTGTAGAAATCCTAAGTGTGACGTGTAGTTCACAGCGCATAAAATAACCTCAATCTGAAAGAAGAGCCCTCTGAGCAAAATTTATCGGGCGTTATGTCCTGGATTGAATGGGACACTGATAACCTGCGATGCTAAAGAACGTCCAGCAAATACACAATCAACAACAACGAGGCATGTTTCAAATTGCATGTGACAAATGAATATCGCCGTTAATCACCAAAATATAAGCGAATTCCACAAGTTAAACAAAACAAAATGAAGTTATTTCCAATTTATTTTCAACTGAAATCTCGAATACATATCTAAGCCAGCGATGACAGTGCACACACTTCTGAATCATACAGTCTCTTGCATTAAAGGAATTTTCCGCTAACTTAATTCCTTCAAAAGTTATGGTGTATAAATCAGCGCTATGCTTATGAAATTTAAAGGGTAAAGCAGACATTTTAAGTACCTGTGGCTTTATTAATGCCCGCTCAAAGACGCGAATAAAGCAATAGATATATAAACGCAATTATACAATTCAAGTCTACAGAATATGAATGTGCTTAGAAAATAAAATGAAAATGCAAATTTTGTCGGTTTAATAGTTAAGTCTCCTCATAGTTTAGATGTATAAATAGTCCAAGGCTTTTCACAGATCATGGAAATTGACCTGAAAAAAACTTTAATTACAAAAGAGCCAACTGAGCATTTAACTCCGTGTTCACATTAACCCCACAGCAGAGATAAGTGGTCCTTTGATTTTGAACAAATGTACTCGAGGAATTTGTCGACAAATGTTCATCGTGCGCTAGAGTGACTAAGGACAGTAGGCTGATAATTTTGTCCAGAGCTTATTGTTTTATTAATCAGGTGGACAACAAGGAGATGTGGGGGCTGCGATGTTTTATTTTCGTTCTATTTTTTTTTATTCCCCCTTCCTGCGCCATGCGCCTCTCTTCTTCCATCCGCTCTTCGACCGTACGTCGGTCCGTCCATTTTCGGTTTCACCTAACATGGCAGAACGCTCCGGAAATTGACAGAAACCACACCATCGACGATAAAACATCAATCAATGCGGTATTCAATTAAGTTTTGATTTGATGTGTCGGAGAAGGCTAGGCAGCCGACATACACATCCGTATCCGGTGCTGGAGCAAGTGGTGCCAACGTTTGAACACCCGGTGTGTGTTGCGCAGTTGATGGACTGTCAGATGAATTATTGCAAGAGACAACTCTGTTGTTTTGTTTGGTCCAGGGATCCCCCTATTCCTATTAAGCTACAATTAGGGAGACGGCTAGGGAAAGGGGCTAGCAATATCTGTAGGGAAAATTTTGTTTATTCCCTTTTTTCCATTATATATATATATATATACATATATACACATATATAAAAGTACAGTTTCTACCTCTATCGTGGTAGGATATAGTGGCACAATTCAACTATAATCTATGAACGAAAACAATTTTCATGAATATAAGCTGTTTAGTAGAAATCAATACAAATTCCTAAGAAACTGCAGAAATTCTGGGCAATAATGAACTGTTTCTGACTATTATAGTACACTGTTTTTATTATTGGTAATATCTGTAAAAAGTTAATACAAAATACTTCTCTTTTAGTTATATATTTTTCTATCCAATTATCTAATGACCGACAAGGCGACGGGAAACTGCATCATCCTATAAGTCATCGCTCACAGCCAGCCGAGCTATACATGAGACAGGGGAGGTGGTTAGGGCAACGGGTCTGTGGTCGAAACACTAGAGTCTAATAAATTTAATGCCCTTAAAATGCTATACACTAACCCACGTCAAGAAAGAAAGCCTTGAATAATAGTAAAAACTGCATTTTATAAATTGATAATGTTTATTTCCATATCATCTTTTTTGCTTTGTTTGGCAATGTTGGAGAGTTTAACTTGGTGTTTCCCTTAATAAGTTAGTTTTGTGTAAAAACATTTTGGCTCCAATTATTCAAAAAGTACACTTTTTGCACAAGTTTCCCATTTTTTAGGATCAATATAAACTATCACTTTGAAACCCTTATTCATGATATTATTGTGGTGATGTGAATCTATCAATATTTTTTGAATTAGGTATATTTACAGACGCTCTTTAACTTCAGGTCATCAGCATCCCATTCAACTCAGGGCGTGAAATGGCCGACAAATTTTGCTCTGAGGCCTCTTTTTTCAGGCTTGAGGTTCTTTTTCGTGCCGTAACCTACTAAAATGAAATCAGTACTTGACTACTTTTTAAAGAATTTGAACAAAGATATTTTTTTTAATGAAGACTGTTAAATTCTGTCCTACGCTGCTGTTCACGTCAATGGGGAGATTTGGCATATTATTCTTAGTTCTTTCTCCAAATGTGATATTCGTTCGTATCACATGTAGCAAGAGATGCTAAATTAATGTTCTTAAATTGTTGCATATTTTAAGCGAATATACAATTTGCACTTCCAATTTTTTGCAATGCACCGAGCGTTGCTAAATTTTCTCTATATATTATTTTTGTGGAAATTTTCGACGTATTTTCTGCTTCATTTTTGACTAGAGCATTAAATTTTTACAGATTAGTGTTTTCAGTCGAATTTCCGGTTTCACTCCTGTAACTCTCTCCATTTTCGTTGTCTTTCTTTCTTTCACTTCTTAGTTTTCACTTTATTTTAATGGATGTCTGCGAAAAGCATGACATCTGTCGGTTCTGGTGGGTATTCCTTATGATCCCCTGTACAATTCTAGTTCTAGTTCTGATTTCCCTTTACGACCTTGAAAACTCTGACGTCTTAACTCGGAGTATAGTGCAGATATTTGGTGGTACATTTTCGAAAGACTGAACAGATGGTGCTAGTGGTACCGTAGGACTCATTCTCACATGCTAGGACGCAATAAGCCTTCACATAGCCTGATGTACTTCAAGAATCGCTTTCATTTCTCTTAGTTCCGTTCATTCTTATTATTTCCAGTTTAAAAGGAAGATATTTTTAAATTAAGAAAATGAAGCAAGAAGAAAGGGTTTCCTTGCGCTTTGTTAGTGCATTTGTTTTGTACTTAGTTGTTTTTAAACAAGGTACAATTCAACAACCCTTCGAGTTTATAAAACTAGAGACGTTTATCTTATGTATTAGTTGATATATTAAGTATATTTCTTACACAGCATTTTCATTTCGGAAATTGATATTGTCAATGGAAAGCTACGCCTAATTACCTTGCCACCTGCTGAGGGAAATCAGTCGCGCGGTCGAAACTCATAGCCCACATTCTTTCATTATATAAGAGAAATAGTAGTACTTAGCAACTAATAATAGAACACTCACTCTCATAGTAGATGTTAAAATATTTTGAGACACTCACCGCAATTCATCTTACCGAATATTGTAAAATGCCTTCGGATATTGTTTCAGCGTTTCCGGGAATTTTATTTCAGGTACAGCAGTAACTTTATATGGATGAAGATGCAGCAGCTGAGTGACTTTATACGCACTGCCGTCACATACACAAATTTGCTAGGCTAATCATATTAATGGCCTTTGAGAAGTTTTCAATTAATAGCCTCTCATTAAGTTTCTCCTGTGATAAAAACAGGCTTTTGATCTCGCTTGTTTACAACAAAATTGTCTTGGGTTTGAATCTTGCTGACCAATTTGAAAATTAATTGCATTTTCCGGTGTATGTAGCAGAAAATTCTCTCCTATAGTATTTGTAAGATTCTTTTAGCATATAGCAATAATAATTAAATATTCTTTGTTCTAGTTAGTTTTTTTGTTAAATTTTCCCTGAAGTAGGTAGTTTAACTTGCCCACGTCGGCGGAATTGCGCGGTAGCTCAAAATCTAACAATACTTTATTTTCTGACGCAATAATACTTATAATAGAAATTTCAAAGTATTATAATCTTTTAAATAAACTGCCTGAATATATTAATTTATACACTAAAACACTTTCTTCTTTCCTCCAGGCTTCCTCTAAAACGTATAACATTAAAATGCAGATTAAAAGCTTCAAATTGTTGAGCTTTAGAAAGTACATTAATGTCACTTTTAAATAGTAAATATATAGCCTTTTTCTTTTTTTGCGCTAGAGACGCTGCATCACGTTTTTAATGTGCATCCTGCTATTTAGGAATTAAGAGATAGCATTGCTATTATCATCCATGTTACTCATCCATAAACTTCATTCATAGAAAACTCCTCTTACAGTAAAAGACTGGAATGCCTGACATGACCACGCAGAGCATAAAGGTGAATATGAAAAAGAATTGATGATATTTGTGTGGAGGTGAATGCGTTCAATTTTTTAGAACGATATAAAAGGATAGGATGGCAGGTAGATAACTTTCATTGCAGGAATGAAGACTGCGCTATCATCAGAGGGAAGCTATTAGCTAATAAAATCGATCTTGGAGTTGGTTTTAATCTCCTAAAACCACCACAGCTTAATGAAATGATCGTGGAGAGCCCTGGTGGCGTATTCGAACACTGTACTCCGGGGGGAAAGTTGTCTCTTTAGCCATATTAAGGCAAATGTTTCAGAGTTCAGTTCATTTTATGATATGTATACTATCCTTAACATAATCGCTTTCATATCAAATGTGATGAACTAGAAATTGTTTTTCTTGCATTTGCTAATACTACTAATGTTATATAAGTTTATATACACTATATTTGCACATAATTGTTAAAACAATGCTGCAGAAATGTTATAGGTTATTCTATAACAAGAACACAGGGCTTTAGAAAACAGGATTACTCTGTGTGAATCCATTTATGTATTTGAAACAATTAATTTAAACTCAAAGGGAATTTAACACTATACTACATTAAATTATTTATTGCTTGTACAAAGTAATTTATTAAAGGGTTGTACTTAAAAACTTAATAAAAGTGTGAGAAAGTGTACAAAAACACCAAAATAACGTATAAAAGAGTATGTGGTAAGTTTTAGTTAAGGGAAGATCGTATGACATTGGAAACGTTAAGACATTGTTAGGAAAATTATTTCTAAACGAATTATAGCAAATCAGTTTTAGAAAAGTTTAATTTTCTACTAAATTATTCACATGATCACACTTTAAAATTAAATAAAAACTAAACATTTATCTTTTAACTGTTGCGAAAACTTATCTCTCTTGCTCTCTCACACACACACACACACACACACACACACACACACACACACACACACACACAGGGAGATAGTTTTGGGTATTTCATCTTTCCTGTAAAAAAAATTTTTAAATTCAATTTAAAATATATTTTACTCTGCTATGTTCACGCTTGTAAAATGACGATTCGTTTTTTATAAGTGCACTTTCAAGAGCCCAATTTTTACAAACAGCATTGAAATCAGTTTTCAGTAACATTTTCTCCGCAAATTATACAATTAAATTTTTCATTATGTCGTGGGCTGTTGAAAAAAAAAAATTACCTACGCGCAATGCAAATAACCAAAACATTTTAACTTTGTTGATATTTTTATGCTGAAAGAAAACAAAATCAATACTGAAGAAAATTCTCATCTTAATAAATACTGCCATGAAAGAGTCGTATAAATTATATCGGAATGCCCCTATTTTGTTCCAGAAACTTGATCTAAACTTAAAGAGCTTGGTTTTCCATTGGTACATTAGCTTCCGCGAGAGCATGCATTGAATCTCCTCGTTCTGGGCATCCACCAAATACTATCACCATAATAGAGCATAAGGGTTTAAAAAGAATATCCTAAACTATACGGAACACTTGTTCTTTTGCTGAATTTGAAGTAAGGAACAAGTTTCTGAGAATACATACACTTCTATTAATCAAAATGGTACCTACCTAAAGCCTAGCACGTCCGTCCTGGTGGTCTAGTGGTAACCATACGTGTCTCCTAAACCCAAGATTGCGGGTTCAAATCCGGCTAGGACCGACTGATTTTTTTCGGGCGTAAAAATCGTACAGCTTCCTTCGGAATGGAAGTAAAGCCGTGGGTCCAATGTCGTATATTTACGGCATGTAAAAGAACCTCAAGCCTGAAAGATGAGACCTCTGAGCAAAATTTGTCGCCCTTTTCAAGCCCTGAATTGAAATGGACGCTGATGACTGGGATGTTAAAGAGTGTTCATTAATAAACCAAATCAACAACGGCATAGCAATGCAGAAACATTCCTCTTTTAGATTATACCCTGCATCCCTTTCAATCATCTGCGGTGGAACAATAGCGCGAGATGCTTACTGTTGTGTGCATGGCTAGCAGATGACTGGAACGCGTGGTATTAAAGGACGAATTCGATGCTAATTTTAAAATTTCGTCAAATACATCATAGTTCTCACAATGCTGGCCTTAAAATATGATAATTTAAAATTTAAAAGTTTTGGAGACCAAGCCATCCGCTAAACTTCACTCCAATTTGGGCCATCTCAAGCGGGAACTTGTGAAGTCAGTCAGAGAAATACCTCTGGATGTAGTTCTTGCCGAATTAGCGCACTGTTCTAATAAAAGAATATGTATACAGGCCAAACAATTTTGAGTGTTTTTTTAAAATTATGTTTATTTTTAAACAAGGAACAGAACTAACGGTAAGAAATGAGGTTGCCATGAGGATTGTTGGACATAAACCTAATTATGTGACATGAAAATTAGGGAGTTTACTCTTCTAAAGAGCCGGAAGTTGAAACTTTCCAAGAAAGATATTTTATATCATCAAAAGTACAAAAAAGAGGATATTCTGGAAAGAATTCAATAAAATTTGAAGAAAAGGTGTTAGGTATCTGTGATGGCAACGGGTGCCATAGTCCCTTAATGTTTAGCCGAGAGCTAATCTGGCACCCTCAAATGTTAAGGCATTGAGTCCAAGCGGTTGAATTTTCTGCCTTGCAAAGTTCTGTCAATTATTAGTGAATTTCGAAGGAATGCAACTATTGCGGTTGTACTCATGAAACGGTTTTTGAAAAAATTCTTCAAATTTCCATCGATCCTACCTACCGAAAATGATAATGACTAAATATATATAACGCTCTAGCGGCAGCGATTTTTGCTTTTACTCAACAAAACTAGGTATATAACCATCACTAGCAAACGGTTCGTTGAGTTCGTTAAACAGCAAAATTGGATCATTGGGGGTGGAGGTTAACTTAAAGCGAAAATTTAAAAATCACTCTAGAGGCCACAATTTTTGTTGTTTCTCAACGAAACTCGGTATATGCCAATAAAATAATTTTATAAACTGGTTTCTGAAAATCAACGACATAGGACAATATAGAGCAGGGGATTATCTGAAACCCAAAATTTAAAAATAGCTCTAGCGGCAACAATTTTTTTCTTAACGATACTCAGTATATGTCATTTAGAAATAGGATTTTTAAAAATCACGGATTATAGCATTAGGAGTAGGGGTATATCTGAAAACCTAAATTTAAAGAATGGGGGTTAACATAAAATTTAAAAATTGTGCTAGTGGCCACAATTTAAAAAAATTTAAAGAAAAGTCGGTAAATGCCATTGAAATAAAATACAAATTTTTTCTGAACATTAGTGAAATTAAATTATTAGAAGTGAGGGTTTACTTGAAAACCAAACTTTAAAGATCGCTCTAACGGCACCAATATTTGAAAGGTTGGCAGAAAGAACGTTGAGGGTTCAAATAACAAACTTAGAGAAAAATTAATGTTAAAGTTTGAAATCCACTACTACAGTATGTAAACATAATGTCATTACTTTTATTTAATTTTATTTTACCTTAATATGTTGTCATTTAACAGATTAAAATAAAGAGCTGTATTATGAAAAATAATACTTTTAAAAATAATAAATATCATCACCGATTAAAAAGTGTAAGCAAAACTTGAACATTGTCTTATAATCGGTATTATATAAGCCTATTGTTGCAATTACTGTTTTTTTTTTGCACTTCTCATGAGGTTATTTCACTTTTAGCAGACATCCTGACTGAAATCCTTTGAATTGCAATATGCTGTACTTGTAAAACGAGACATAAACGTATAATATCAAAAAAAGAGTTGGTCATTTTCATAATATTTATTGGGTTTCTGACCTATTGTAGGCTAATTATTTACCATATAATACAGTTAATTTATAGTTAATTATCTCAGTAATTCTCTGCTTGGGTGTCTGAAGTTGTAATTGTCATAGAACCTTTGGCTTCTTTTGAAATAAATTTCTTTAGGTTCTGCAGGACCTTGGGCTTTTTCTTCGAAATTGGCAATATTCAAGTGTATAACCTTTCTAGATATTGAAACTCACCAGCACCTAATGCAGGAGTATCTTGTACTTTGCTCTTCCTTGTACAGGTAACAACAGTCCTAAACCAGGACCCATTCATTACACGTATCAGAGATTAGATGAATATTTGCAGTTCTTTTATGGAACTTAGAAGAAATGGGAATTTTTCTTTGAATTTACACTTTAAAATGCTAGACCAAGCATTAAAAGATTGATTGCTCATACTCAGTAACTATTAGGGGTGTTGGATTTTGTCTGGCACTTTTAGCAACATCTGCCCATTCAATAGCGAGTTCCACTATAGTCTTCTGATTAACCAGACCCTTATGAACTACCCTAACCCTAACCTTGAGAGTATATGCTTGTCAGGATCATCAATTGTAAGTATTCTAGCTTAAGATATTTTAACCAGAAATCAGAACAGTAAATCAAGCCTACTAGATACATGTTTTGTTCATTATAGTTGAATGTTATTAAATTATGAAATAATGGACATTCTATCATCCAAGTTAATGTTTTCGAAAGACTTCAGTAGCGTAAAATAACAAGCTAGCACGACTTTGTGCTTACGTAATTTCTTGTTTACGTTACTTAAATACCTAATTTTCTTTGTTTCCTAGGTTATATGCACGTCGCCCTATCTAAGAGAAATAATAAGTGTTGCCTTCAAAACCGCCCCCCGAAATTGGATTATCATTTATTCTCTGTTTCCTGAAACGTGTTAGAGGCCATAGGTCTTCCCTAATGGGTGCATTTAAAAACTTCTGCTAATCTGCGGGACTTCATAATATTTGTAATAATCGCATAACGTTCTATCAGTTCTCAACATAACCCAATAGATGGCAGTCCTAACGCAAAAATGGTATTTTATGGAGCCTCGTCGTTCTTACAGCCAGCCCTTCATTTGTTTTTTTTTCACAACAAAATTGGGTATATACCATTTAAATAAAACAAAAAATAGTAACTGAAAATTAGGGAAATCGGACCATTAGAAGTAGGGATGTACTTGAAAATCGAAATTCAAAAAGTACTCTTGCGTTTAATTTTCTCTGTACTATTTCAAAATAATAGGGCAAATGAATTCAGTATATAATTGTATTTATAACAAAGTATACGTTTTATAGTTAACAAAATCATCGTTGTGAAGATACAAATTGTGAAATATTAAGCTAATATGTGTGTGAGAATTATATTTGTACGTAATAACCTTCAGAAAACGTTTTCGTTACATGCTTTTACTACAATAATGTTTAAATTAAATTTCACAGTCACTGAAAATCAATGGAACTTTTGATTATTTATTGACTGTGTATATTTACTTAGTACATTTTAATTTTTATAGTAACATATTTTTGTGTAATTGAAACTTATTAACACCTTTTCAATACTTAAAGTTTCTTTCTGTTGTTTCTCTATTTTAGTTATTTGTAAACATGATACCAAGGATCCCGTTCGTAAATATGGCAACAGTTAAAAATGTTTAAAAATGCCCATTGGTCTATCAGGGGAAAGTTATAATTTTGCTTTCCCTACTTTTGAAAATTAAAGTAATTTCAATATACACATTTACTTTCAGGCGATTTTTAAGGGGAAAATTCGGACATATTTAGTTAATTGTAGATGAGTTTTTCTTTTATTAGTTAGATTTTTAGATTTTTTCATGCTAATTAACACACAGTAATGTAATGACTATTTAATTGATTATTAAGAGCATAATTTGGATTATATATATATATTTTAAAGTTATTCTACTTGCTGAGGAATTCGCTTAGTTTACTGTCGTGTGATAGAACTTATATAAAGAAAAGTCGTTTTAAAAGAAAATTCTAGGCTCCTTTTTCGCAAATATTGAGCATTTCTTTGATATGCATTCTTGCAATGTTGATCATAATATAGCTAACCTCTCAGGCTGCAAACAAAAAACGAGTGCTCTGACAGTTTAAACTTCCTACATATGCATTTCTCATGTAATTTGCACTAAGTCAAACACGCAATGAAAACAAACCAAACTTTACACACCACGGTTAATTATTCTGGCTTCATTGACATCTACTCAAAGAATTAACTCCCTAAATCTGCTTTGTTACTCGCCGACAGCCGCTTCCAATCGATGACCTCGACGGAGTCCTCTCCCCACTCTGCACTTTACACTACCTTCAGAAAACCATTTCCCTCTAATGGATTTTGATGTCCGAACGTTCTTCACACCTTCTGAACCGAGAAGAAGGTAATTACAACTTTTTTATGGGCACCCTTCCATTGCCACATATCCTCTTTCATTTCACCTTCAACCCTAGTTAAAAGAACGGCAGGGGAAAAAAGAGAGGGCTAGATATTTATAGACGCTCCGTCTGATAGCATAGCACCTGTTCTTAGCATTTCTAAAGTGGCTGGAAATGTACAACTTGTCTCAAACACGGAGCCCACGATTGTGGTCATAGTGGAGGTGTACAGTTATTGTTTTGCTTTCTTTTTCTTTGTTCTCCTTGCACCTTTCTACCTCAAGGGTGCTCCTTCGGTTCTGTGCTTATTTTATGCATTTATATGACACTACCTCGTCTTGCGGTAAATATTGTTAAACTTTTTGGCAAGGAACTGTAACAGGTATTTTGACAACTTTGCTACCACGCTATCGCCCTCATTGTTGAGTTGAGGTGTAGCAGGAAGAGTTTAATCATGAAACAGGAAGATTATGAAAACTATGAAGCTGTGATATTAATGTATGCTCATGGCATAGAAATGGGGAACTTTTGATATTTCTGACCAAGCAAATCTTAGTAAATTACACTGGTATGTATGCACGATATTGTTTTGAAAAGAAGAGTTTTCTAAATCAGAATGTTAAAAATTCAAAAATTAAATCCTTTTTCATGTTCCATGTTAGAATTTTTCACAATTCTAAATGTTGTTTTTAATATTCATCATAATATAGTACACCATTACTATTTTTTGGGATTGAGATCAGTTCAAATTATTTGCAAGACAGGGAAGTTAATGATTTCAACTTTATTACTTAAAATGTGAAAGAACATGCTTCCTTAAGTAGAAAGTAAAGCCTAGTATTCCCCTATCCGTTGATGTAAACTACAGTCCCAAAGAGTGGAGGTGGTTTATTGACTCATCTCAGAAAAATCTTATAGGTTTTTTGCTTCATAATGAAAACATCTATCCTTTAATTCCTGTGGCCCACTCTGTTAGTTAAAGGAAACACATGAAAATGTAAAACTTTTGGTTCGAAAACTGCAATATGAAGTCCATGAGTGATCTGTCTGTGCAGAATTCAAAATTATTGGATTATCACACAGTCTGCAGGTTGGTTTCAGTAAATGTCTTTGTTTCCTATGAGAATCGGAAACAAAGAGAATACCGCGAAAAGGAACAGTGCCACCTTGGACTAATTTTAAGCCAGGTGAAAAATTTTTAAGGAGTCAGCTTTTAATCAGTCCCTCAAAAGTATTATTGTCACCTCGGCATGTGAAATTAAGTTTAATGCAACAAGTTGTGAAAGCCATAGAAAGGCAGTAAGTACTTTTAATATCTTTGTGTTACATTTCTCATATTAACCTGAAAAAATTAAAGCTGGTATGTTTATTATCCCACAAATTTGAAATTTGATGATGAACAAACAGTTTGAGAATACTGAAATTGTTGTTTTTAATTTCCTTGCAAATAAAAGGATCCAAGATGAGTAACACAGTGAAAATGATGTTATAAAGTTTCGAAAAGAATGCTTGCAAAGTGAGTTTCAAAGTACATTGTCCCCACTCTCATTTAAATTATTTTCCTGATAATTTAAGTTTTTAGTGAAGAACAAGGTGAAAGATTTCACCAAAGTATAAAAATATGCAAATAAGGTATCAACAAAGTTATATGATGACTGAGTGATGCTGGATATTAAAAAGGGGCTGCTTTGAGCAACATTACAGGAGGTCAAAAAGGAGCAAATTTGAAATGCAAAATTGTAACTTTGTGCGAGTGATTGTTAATAGTTAATAGCAAATTGTAATAAGTTTTTCTCACAAAATGCTTGTGAAAAATAATATTCCGGGCATTTCACAAAACTATGACTTCAATTTTAGGTAGCAATTAATTTATTGCCATGCAATTCACATTTTATGATGTGTATAAAAACCTGACATGTAGTGAAAGAGTGAACATTATTTTCTAATTTAGCTCAAAGAAAGTATTAATAACTATAAAAGATGCCAAACAACAGAAAATGAGCTTTAAAATGCAGAGGAGTGTAATTCTTGACGTTTTGGGAGCTCGACACTTGCTCTGTTGACAAGGTAATTTCTTTTTTCTTTTATATTTTTTTTTAATTTGCACTCATTGTGCATAATCACCTAACTTTGTCTATGGAACACTCGTATAGATAAATAACTTTTAAGCAAACACAGACGCACACACTTATCTGATAAGCTTATTGAAAGTGCGTTACATCATCCTGTTTGCTTATTCTATACTTAGTTTACTGCAAGTAGCGATGTGAATCAACGAAGAACATCTCAATAACTACGCATCATGTAAATCAAAGACTTGTACAAGATGTTGATATTCCCACAATTGAAGGGTACAGGGAAAAAACAACAGAATCCAAAAACCGTAATTTTATAGGAGAGAAAAAACAAACTTTCAAACGCTCAAACTCATATATATTTGGACCTTTCTAAGTTATAATTTTCTTTACACTTTTAGTAGAGCAATGATTATCTTTTCGACCTGAAACTACAGAAACATTATTTTATTTGGCAAATAAACATTTAGTTAAATTGTAATTAGACTCCATTGGTTTTCTCTTGAAATTTGTAAGATAAGAATACAATTAGACCCATTAAATTAATTTTAATTACGATTTGCAATTACAAAAAGATGTGTGTGTGTGGGCTTGTTTTGACAGATATTGCTCTCTAAGTCTAAAGAGAGCTCTTTATGGTTCTATTTATCAAGTCTCTGTGAATTTATTTCTTAAAATCACTTTCATCGTTAGAAAAATCTCGAATGCAACAAGTAATGATGATAAAGATCTGAAACAAAACAATAACGACGCAATGACCTCAAACATAATATCAGAGTCAATACACTGGATGCGTCGATTGCAACTTTGCAATGGACTGTGTGTATCAAGAAGATAGTGATTGTGTTGGTTTTCCAATTGCATGCAGCTTCTTCAGTTGGGCAGAGAGTGGACCAGGGCTGTCCATACTCTGGCACATTTGCATGATAACAAGGAGAACGCGGGCGCCTGATTACTATTTCACTACTTCGACACTACAGTTACCGTTGCTACGAATAATAATAATAATAAACATAGAATTAAAAATACATGAAATTATATTTCTCACTAAATGTATCGCTACAGTACTTCTTTTAAGAACACAGACGCTAGCATTATACAACAAACACACGGGTTTTCTTTTGGTTTCAATAAAGTAATGCCATTCACCGTTAAAGATATATTTTCTTTGCCATTTTAAAAAGAGTTGTACGTAAAATATAACAGATTAATAACTGAATAATATAAAATTTAAAAAGTAATGAAAAAAAAAACACTTTGAAACATACTGAATGTAAACTTTATATCACAACACAAAATGTATTTCACAAACTCACAAGTAATGCTGAATGTTCGTCTGAAAGCAAAGAATTTAGAACACGTTTGCTTATTATTTGCGGCACTGCTTTCCTGATATTAGTTATTTTGAGGGAAATTGGGTATTCCACTATAACAAATTTCTTAAGCTTGAGGACGGAGTTTTTAAAACGAAAAGTAACAATCTTTATTCAAATGCAAACAAAAAAAAAGTGTCTTCAAATATTACTTAAAATTTAATTTGGAAATTGGTTGCAAAGGGTGCCACAAAAGGGCATTGCAGGCGACATGCCTTATTGGTTTTTCCCATGTAATGAGATGAAAGAACTGACCGAGAAGCACGCAGTCCTACCAGTATCTCATTTTAAGATTATTTTGGACTCTGTTGGTTTTCCCCTGTACCCTTCAATTGTATTTTAAATATTTTTGGAACTTGAAAATATAAATGTTTACTTTACAAGTAAAATTTTATATACAATAACTGACAACACAGTGGGAAGGAGATTATATATGAGGATAGATCCATAAGTTTCCGGCCTAACCATTTTCTGGGTATGATAAAGAAAAAACTATATTTCACTTTTCAACATAGTTGCTCTTCATTGCAATAAACTTCTCATATCTTTTAATTAACATTTCCATCCCCCCAAAAATTTTTTTCAGAAGTCTTGTCTGCAAAATGGGCATCATCTGTTCGTCACACTTAAATTTTCTTCCTCGAAAGACCCTACTGAGATTTAAGAAGAGAATAGTCACTGGGAGCTCGATCTGAGCTGTAGGGTGGATGATCGATTTCCTTGAAGCCACAACATTTCTTTGCAACAAGAGCTGTGTGGTCAGGCGCGTTGTCGTGAAGAAGGTGCACACACCACCACTTAGATTTCCTCGCTCGCCTTTTCTGTTTAACGGAAGCACGTAGTCTGTAGCCAGCATAGTACTCCCCATTTACTGTAATGTTCCTCTCCTTGAGGTCAATGAAGAGTATTCCTTCACATTCCCAAAAGATTGTGGCCATGATCTTCTTGGTTGACTGAGTGACCTCGGCCATTACAGGCGGTGCTTCGCCAGGTATATGCCAGTGCATTGATTCTCCTTTGGACAAAAGATCATAATAGAGGACCCTAGTTTTATCTCCTATAACAATAGTTTGCAGAATTTCTCTCTTGTTGCCAAGCTCCATACATGCCTGACAATTCATTGCTGTTTTGAACTGAGGAAAGAAGTCTAGGCATTCATTTGGCACTAACTTTATTCATCTTTAAATATGTACTTTATTCATGAATAATTCGACGGACCGTTGTTTTAGAAAGTTCTAATCTTGTTGCCATTTCTGTATCTTTGAGCCGCCTGCCTTCCTCAATTTCTCCTTCCACAAGAGCGATGTTTTCAGAAGTGAGCACCTCCAAGGGCCGACCTTCACATTCTTCGTCTTCAATGCTTTCTCGACCCATTCTAAAAAGTTTGATAGAATACGAGGTAATGCTTCCCTATATACACCGTCCAATCGCCGTTTATTTCATTTGGAGTAAGTCCTTCTTTTGTGAAGAACTTAATAACAGCTCGATACTCCCTTTTGAAATGTCGCAATCTTCTACACAGAGCCTTCTTTATGCCACTATATCTGAACAATTTCACACAGTGGAGCGGAAGCTACAGCTGCTCATTATTTACTTATTTATTTAACAGATAAGGTATGACACCAGATAAGGGTTTTGTGAAGTCCATAATCCTTATCGGCGAGTCCGGAAACTTATGACTCACCCTCGTATGTGGACGCATACGATGTCAAGCTTTGTGTCTTCTTTAGACGAGCATGTGTTTTCCGTAAAGTTAGTTTGGTAAACGTCGGTTTGGAGATATTTAATCACACTTCCTACAGGTTGCAAGTCCATCCATTATAAGCATGGCTGCCATTTCTTGATTCAATTATTCTATTATCATGAAACGTTTCCAGATTTTTTTTTAATTTGTAAAAGTTTTGACATAACCATTTGGTGTGCACGGAACAATAAACTTCAGGGATTGCTAGACTTAAGAAAACGTTCACTTAACACTCTCTATGGAAAACTATGTTTCGTAAAACTTACAAATGATATTCATAAGGCGTATTTCATTAATGTGGCTTAAACAGTCATATTTGTATTTTCCTAACATTGACAATTAAACCTGCACGATGGCAACAACGATCTTTCAAACATATTGCTTGTGCGCTAATCTTTAATCCACTCGTGTTAATGCCTTAGATCTAAAACACAGATATTGCTTACCAACGTCGAAAGCTTTCATGGAGGAAAAAAAAAAAAAAAAAGGTGAATGTGACGTTATTATGAATCAAAATCGATGAGGCTTTGTCTCTTAGAGAGTGCGTTGTAGATTAACAAGTGAACCCCTAGCTTGTTATTTATTTTTCAGAAGCGATCCTGCACGTCCAGAAAAGTGACGATTTTTATTACGCATCCAAGGACAGACCCTGTTGTAAATTCTGAGGTTTATGTTTTCTCTCTCTTTTTTTCTATTTTTACCTTTTCTCCCTCCTAGCGTTTTTTTTTTTTTTTTTTTTTTTTTTATAACACAGGTTCATGTTTGGATTTAAACGCCTCCCTCCCTTTTTCGACAACGGGGGAAAAAAACATAAAGGTCTGTATTACGGAACTTTGACGTGGAGCAACAGAATAAATATGAGTAATGAGAGCCTTAATAAAATAGTATTGTTATAGTATTAATTTCACGCCATGAACAGAAGTTTATTTGCTCTTTGTTTACCGGCAGAAACACGGCGTTTAAAATATCGACAACATCCATTTACAGACTTAGCGTTACTTATAGACGAACAGCTCTGTTATTGGGACATTTTCTTTTTGCTGGTATGCTTTTAGTTTCCTTCAACTTCTTTCGTTATCTAATTTGTTTGCTTTATCAACATATTTCGAACATTTCTTGGTCTAGCATGGTTTTCCTTGGAACATGCTTTATTGTTTTATATAATCTCTCTTAAGCTCAACACCGCCGCGGGTGGCCGAGATTAAGGCGCGGACTCGTGAGCGGGAGGTCTGGGGTTCGAATTCCGCCAGGACCGTCCTCCCTGACTGAGGTTTTTTCCAGATTTTCCTCAGTTCTCATAAATGACAAATGCCGGGGAGATAGCCTAAACTTAGGCCTGAAACGTTTCCTTCCTTAAAAATATCCTTTTCCAATATATCATTTCATCTCATGTTCACCATTGTACACTGCCTGTGATGCCTCAGTAGTAAAAACGGGTGTAAATACTATTAAAACAATTCAGCTCAATTCCTTTATTCCAGCTATGCAATATGACATCATTCTGAAGTGACTGAAAAGTTTGCAAAATATTCCTCTATGGCTGCAATCGTCCTTGAATTAATGAAAAACACTGTAGAGCTTAACTTTTGGGAACCATTGAAGTCGGAGGAAACCGAATATTAGAAGCCGGTTGTTTCTCCAACAATTTTTGCTTCAACTTTCTTCCTCTTCTTCTTCTTCTTCTTCTTCTTCTTCTTCTTCTTCTTCTTCTTTTTCTTCTTCTTCTTGTTCTTCTTGTTCTTGTTCTTCTTCTTTTCTTCGTCTTTTTCTTCTGAAAACCAGATCTTTTATCAGGAATGTTTTTATAGCTGGTTTGAAAGATTGTAACAATACTCTGAGGTCACGGTTTCATTTTTGCAAAGATATTCGATTTGTCAAATACCATTAGTGTCCCCCCCCAAAAAAAATGGATGTCATAGCCTTTCCTGCAGGTGCAACGCTGAACAACTGACTTTTGTCCGCTGTGTTAACTTCTGGTTTGTGATTGTTACAAGTCGACTTCTGTTCCCGATAAAAACCCCCAAACAAAGTTGGTATGTTTTAATACGAATACGATTTTTATATGCTGTTAGTAAGCGCAAATCTTTTTCCTGTGCAATTTTCATACAAAATAATAGGTGCTTTTTTTTTTATTGGAACGCCCCATGAGCAGTTGGCCTCAGTTAACTGAGCTCTGCAGATCTCGCCTCGTTCCCATGCTTGAAAATCGGCCAGGGAGCCGGGGGGAGTTCAGTACTAGTTTGACCCTAGGAACGTACGGACGTATTATTGTGTGTTTATTGACAGTATATTAAGTACTCAGTAGGCGGTGTAGTTATTAATTACATTAGCGTGGCTCAACACAGATATTCTATTTCCCAAAGAGTATTTGTGCGTCCGTACAGAATCGGCTTGTGATACACGGAGATTGCTCCAATAGAGATGCCCTAATATTCAACATCCAAGTCGATCGACACTTGATTTACAAATTGATAAATACATTTCGTGAAATGGGAAGTGTCCTTTATATATATAAAAAACATACAGTACTCACAAAAGGGAGTCTCAGTAAAGATGATATAAGTAGTTGGTGAGACTGGAAGAAACATTTCTGTTGCAGAAACAGTTTCCCTGTGTTCCGGCTCACTATTGTGTGACTGCAGAAGCACGGGACTCTACGGCTAGTCTGTTCACTAAGGATAGGCGTCAGGAAGATGTTCTGGCTTTCTACGCGAAAACCCTCACACAAGTCACAGTCGACTTCTGACTCAGCAAGAATTCCATTCATAATACTCAAAAGGACAAAAGTGATACCCATACAAATTGTTGTTTCTTCAAGTGTTAGCAGAAAATTACTTTCAAATCAGGATTACAATGCGATGATACGCTGTCTCCAAAAACAGCCGGGTTTCATCCTCCAAGTTCTTTGAATGTACCCTCACCAATACTGGCGGCTTCAGCCGGTATTGCATGTGTACTGGACAGATCGCAGTGTTCGTGGTGGCTTCCTTCGGAAGGGAAGTAAAGCCGTGGGTCCTGTGTCGTACATTTACGGCACGAAAAAGAACCTCAAACCTGAAAGAGAGGCCTCTGAGCAAAATTTGTCGGCCGTTTCACGCCCTGAGTTGAATGGGACGTTGATGACCTGAGCTGTGAAAGAGCGTCCATAAATAAATCAATCAAAAAAAAAAAAATAGTGTTCGTGGTTCCACGAGCATCATATCCATATTCATGTATGGTGTGATATTTAAGCGATCATCATCGTGGACCAGTCATCCTAGTAGGCGATTTCCTGCAATGAAGGTTGATCTTTTAGATGATGTCCAACTTATAACAAATCACTGGATAGCGCACCGGCTCATTAGGACAACACTTTGTACAGCAAATGAATAGTTTTTTATACACTTCTGGAAACACGCAAATATCAGTTGAAAAGGAAGAATCAGACATGATAAAATTGGGCACGTCCGGGATTCGCACCACAAATGTTCAGTCTTCCTGCTATCACTTAACAAATTGAGCTGCCCTGTCATCCTCCAAGCATGCATGAAACCACGAACCTCTATCATCTCTATATAAGTTAAACGCCATATTGTAGGTGGTTAACTAGAAGTCATAGGGAGGTCTCTGAGGTATATAGAAATAGATGAGAGTCGTGGTTGGTTGCGTGCTTGGAGAGGACATAATAGTTAGTTGGTTAAGGCATTAACACGAAGGGTGGAAGATCCGTGGCTCGAATCCCGGCCATCACTGAATATTTCATGTTTGATACATCCTACACATGAAATTATTTCATTGGCATGTGGGGGGCTTAATAATGGAAATTATGCGTTAAAATAGAGTTTAATAATTACAATACCAATACTATGACCCATCATTATTGTAACGTAAAGTATTCTCGAAGTCAATATTCGTGAGCTAATTGAACGTTCGTCTAACTTAGGAAAAGTCAATCTCCGCGCATGCGTATAGATGCAAAGTTGTGAGATTTCCTTAAGGAAGAAGCGTCAGTCTATCGAGAGAAGTGAGAGAGTCAAGATGCACAATTCCCCTTCCTGGACATCGTAACAGCGTCCTCCAGATGACATTCTCATTGTAATATCATGAGGTAATACCAATAAAAGACTGCAGTAGCAGCGGATCAAATCAGTTATCATTTCAGCGTATTATTATTATTTTATCTGTCCATCCATCTAGTTATCTGTCTATCTATCTGCCTATCTATTCATCTATCAATGCATCCATCATCGTATTATTTGTATGCTATTAATGGTCCCTTTATGTGATCATAACCTAAAATTGGGGTTAAGTCCCTCCTAGTGTCCAGCCATTTGTTTAGTTAACTGTAGGAAAAATGAGAAAATAAGAGGGTGTTTCTTTCGGGGCTGTGACATAACACAAAAATCAGATGCAATAATGTATACATTAATAGGGAAATTTCCTTCTTCTTTAACGAACAGTGATTGTATCTAAAATTATTCCCTTTTTTATCATATTCGTTACCGTATACATTAATGAGTAGAGGTAAAATAACTGCCTACTGAGGTGAGGTGGAAATTTGTTTTTAATATCAGTAGAATATTTTAATGATACAGTATATTTATTTTTAATTAATTCAATAAGCAATAAATTCTTATGAAAGACATGAAAACATAAACATTTTTAAATGATACCCTTTTATTTTCATATTATCTGAAAGAGAGTATATTCATCTGCAACATTTCATTTGCTTTGCAGGTGCGTACGTTACTACGCCAACTAAATATATTGTATAGTTTAATTAGTCCTTGAGATTTTAAGAGTTTTATTGCCAAAATCAAATTAAAACAACGCTTTTAAGATCAAGTGAGAGAATGGAGTATATAGTGTCAGGAAAAGTACACAGTAGGGACATAGACAAATACTACCAACAGTAACTAAAAACGTAAAAATGTTTGTACTACACTTTAACATTAATAATTATAATTCATAAATATTTCGAACATACAAATTACATTAAGTATACATTTAATATTTAAAACTATAGTAGATTAGTTTGTATACTGAAATGTTTTATTACTTATTGTTGAGGCTAGCAAAAACTATGTTATTCTTTTAAAACATTAAATGTTGAAATAATAAAATAATATAAGAAATTGTGATTTTTGTTCACACATGCCCACAGTGTTTCGCTTTACATATCGACATTTGCTATTGAATAAATAGTATAAACAGTACTAAGATTGATGTTATAGTATTTCTAGACTGCTTACTCGAGTGTTTATGTTATACTGATTGAATATCTCTTAGTTACTAAGAACTGTGCAGGGTTCCTGCTCTCAGTAGCAGAAACACAAGCATAAGTTTTGTAGAGTGTGTTTATAAAATTAATTCAACTTCATTGATACGCAACTAATCTCTGTTTAAAGAATGCCATGTCAACAGACACATGCGCTTATTGACTATAGCACAAATATTGCGCAACGTTGCTCCTCCTTTGGAAATAGTTTACAAAACATCTGCCCAGTTCGGCCTGCTATTTTGATTATTAATAAATATAATGACCAATAAGTAGATGTAAGAAGGTTTTCAAGCAATAATCATTTAATTGATTACGAAACTGCAATACTAATAATAAAACACTGTGGCCATTGTAGGACTAATAGAAAGGTGTGTGCATCCGTGTACACGCCTCACTAACTCTACCTCTGTCCATGTCTAGTCCTAGTGTCTTATCTCCGCCGTTCCACCCTACATAAGTGTGGAAGGATATCATATCTATTTTAAAGTACATATCAGCTTTTGGAAGACATTTAAATTTTTTAATAGTGTTTAAATCCTATTTTAACTATTGAGGCATTACAGGAGGTGGACACTGATGATACACGAGACGAAATGATAAACTGGGAAAGGTCTTTTTTTTAAGGAGGTACCCTAAGTTAGGGTACCTCCCCAGCACTTGCCATATATGAAGAATGAGGAAAATCTGGAAGAACGGTTAGGGAGAACGGTCCTGATGGGGAATCGAACCCCAGACCTCTCGCTCTCCTCCGCGCCTTAACGACCTCGGCCCGTGGTGGTTTCGCTAGATCGAGTTTAGTGCAATGAGGTATGAACTCTTATGAAATATAGTTTTTTTTAAAAAAATTAATTCTTTCCTGCATTAGAAATAAACTTTAAATTATACACGTTACTTTATGTATTTGAAAGTGATATATTTAACTAAAACAACGTTTTATAATAACATTTATTCGTGCTCACTAAAATTTCAAACACTAACTTATTTAGCTATGTTTTCTTTTTATATACAATTTAAATATTGTGTCTAATCGTAGTAATCTATCGGTATATTGTTTTCAAATTCGCAGCGTACAGTGATTCGGCGCCAACTATTTGATGTGTAGTTCTGAGACAGTGCTTAAATCCGTAACGAAAATATTTTCAATTATACTGTGAGTTCGTTTAACATTAGAGAGCTTCCAAAATATATCGAACCTAAAATTAATATGTCATCAATATATTTTCTCAGAGAATTAATACTCACTTGGTAAAATACTCTAGGTATTTGAAACACATTTTCCAGTATAATGCAGTGTAGTTAGATGCTGAACTTAGTTACCTAGCAAAAGTCATACCTTGACTTCATGAAATCTTATTAAACTTGTTGAGGCAGGGCTGAGTAGAGGTCTTTAGTGATTTAAATATCTGTTAAAAACTCGTAGTTCTGAGGAAATTAGTTTTGCTGCAGAAACAAGTCTTGTGCTTCGAGAAAGAAAGATGCAGCAAATATTGTTAAGAGAGAGCAACACAAATAAAAACGAGAGAATTAAAATCCAAGAACATATTAGAAAATGTAGTAATAAGGTAGCTGTAGCTCTGTTTGTGGACACCAGTCTAAATTAATTCAAGAAAATCTCAAGGATCGAATTTGCGAGGTTTTTCCTTCATATCATATTTTAGAATCCAAGATCACGAGAACAATTTTTTTAATTGTGCTTAACGTCCATTTTAGCTCATGAGTTTCCTCACGCGGTGGACATTGATAACACATGAGATGAAATGATAAACTGGAAAAAGTATTTATATTTTTTTAAGGAAGAAAACGTTCCAGGTCTAAATTTAGGGTACCTCACGGGCATTTGCCATTTATGAGGACTGAAGAAAATCTGAAAAAAACCTCAGTCAAGGAGAACGGTCCTGATGGGAATCAAACCTTAGACTTCACGAGTCCTCGCCTTAACGATCTCGGCTACCCGTGGTGGTCATGAAAACAATGGGCTGACATTGAACAAAAAGAGTAGTATTTTTCTTTTTTCGTTAAATATTGCATTTATACATTTATTGATAGTCTGTAATTTTTGATATCCCTTAAAAGGGAGCAGTAATCAGGTATCTCTTTTTTAAAATACTTCATCTCTTTCTCTCTCTATATATGGACTCCAAAACATCTCGGGTCATCAGCGTCCCGTTCAATTCAGGGCGTAAATCCGCCGACAAATTTTGCTCAGAGGCCTCTTCTTTCAGGCTTGAGATTCTTTATCGTTCCGTAAATGTACGACACGGGACCCACGGCTTTACTTCCCTTCTGAAGGAAGCCATACTTAGGATTTTTACGCCCGAAAAAAATCCATCGATCCTGGCTGGGTTTGAACCCACGCTCTTGGGTTTAGGAGGCAAGTATGGTTACCACTACACCACCAGGACCGACTCATGTCGTCCTTTATAATCATTATTCTATTCCAAATCTACCGCCAAGGATGATCGAGGTCGTTAAGGCGCGGATTCGTGAGGGTCTGGGGTTCGAATCCCGCCAGGACCGTCCTCCCTGACTGGGGTTTTCCCAGGTTTTCCTCATTCCTCATGAATGGCAAATGCGGGGAGGGACCCTAAACTTAGGCCTGGACGTTCCCTTCGTTAAAAAAAAAATCCTTTCCCAATATATCATTTCATCTCATGTATGATCAGTGTCCACCACCTGTGGTGTCTCAATAGTAAAAACGGGCGTTAAACACTATTCAAAAATTGCGAATCCATGGAGTTTTTCGGTTGTCAAAAGCAAAATTTCTAGCATTTAACACTCTTGTGGGTCAAGAGACTGTACATGCTACTATTTAACACCGGCGGACAATATACCTACATGCCAATATTATTTATATAAAACTATTAATGCAAAAATAATATAAAATGTTTATATACAACTATTAACACGCAGATAATTATATTACATGAAACATACACACTTTCCCCCTACTTCATACGTCTGTACATTATATTGTTTAAACACACCCAGCTTCTTATTAGGCGCATTTTACATAAAAACTTACCCAGATTTAACCATTTTTTCCTGTAAAAGTTAATGTATATATTCGTGTATTACATGATTCATATACTACAGATTAAGTTACTTTTTTCTAAACGAAGCCTAACAGCCACTGAAATTAATGAAAAGCCTTTACCTATGCAACAGTCACATATTTTGACAAAGCGACTACAGTCGTCTTTTTCATGCCTCTGGCCTCCGCTGGAAAAATATCAGTTAGTGCTACCAGAATAACGTTAAAAACAAATGAACAGCACATATGCTCGTTTCAAACTATGAAATCTGAATTACTTATTATTGAAAAAGATGATAAATATATGCTGCTATTATGGCAAAGCTAGGCACTGGTAATTTTAAAATTTCCTCAGCCGTTAAGACACGCTGCTGCACGATTTCACATTTTGATTGGGGTAAACGTGTCGTCAGTGGGATACTGTGCGCTCATATATTGCCAGCGGTAAAGTGCTGCCCTCTGTCGCCGGTGTTGCCAACAATTTTTGGTAAACCACAATGCGCTCCCCGCCGCAGTTGTGGTTCCTGTGGTTCCAGATGCAGTCCCAAACGCGTTAATATCGGCCGTGTCACGAAAATGCATCCGCCTGTGGATTTGCAAGCGCTCAAAATTGATATCACCTCGTCTCGTGTTACTTGATGCATTTTTCGAGCTATCAACTATTCCGGTGCGTGACAAAGTAGCTCTCTCTGTTACTATGACTCTAAGCAAGCTTACTACAAACTAAGTGGAGATTCATCGGTAAATATACCATTAGCAGTAGAAAGAAAGGTTTATCATTAACGCTGAGTTATTAGAAATATGGCTTTAGCTCAAGGGCTGTTTTTGTATTTGTAGTTTCTGTTAATAAAAAAGAACATAGCTTGAATATGGGTGTGCGCATTTGTTTTTTCGTTATATATAAGTATCTGTAGCCAATATTGCCCACCTAAACTTTGATTATATTATACTGTGTATAGAGGCAAAAATAAAAAGTATAATGAAAAGAGAAATCACTTCTATATGCTCAAAAAAAAAAAAAAAAAAACTTCAAAACTTTTAAATGAAATATAGACAGACATTTTTCTCTTAAAGAAATATATTTAGACCAAATAAATTATAGTGTTTAATCGATATGGTCTGTTTTATATAAAATGTATGAACTAATTATAAAAAACAAATTTCAGAATAACCCTTAAAATATTTACTAACTATAGGATATGTTATATTTTAATAATAAAACACATGCTTTATTTGAAAAGTGCTAATATCATTAAGTCAATATGAAGCACAATCACTGCTGTTAAAAATGAAACAAAACATCAAAAAATCAAGCATATGGCAAAATTTTAAATGACTTTAGAGCAAAGTTCCGGCTGAATTTCACCCAAGACAAGTATAATTTCTGCTTTGAGTTAGGGATAGTTTATGGATTGTCTACCCAAACACAAGATTTTACATAATCCACAAAAAGTCAAATCTCGGTGGGCAATTTTGATTACCGTTGAGAGAAAGGTACATTTTTACGCTGCAAATGGTCCATCGGCTTCAGCTCTTGCGTTAGTTCGACCTTAAAAGGAAGTACATGAAGATTTTTTGTTAAAATTCGCTGCAAACTGCTTCTCGGTATGGTTAATTGTTGATAACGGGGGCAAATCGACTTCATTGTGCTCGTAGCAAGACTATGTCTGGCGAGGGTAACATTATCTACCTTTTCGACGAGAACTTTCAGGTGATTTGATGTTTTCTGTAAATCCTGTATCTTCAAATTCCATTACCAGTCTCTACACTTTTGACATGGTAGGCGCTTTCGTACACCAAAAACTACACGAAGTCTTCCAAAATGTCAGCGTAACATTCACCGTACTTAAAATGCACTTTCAGAATCTGGACGCGTTCATCCTTCGGTATCGGTCCATTTTAGCTGATAGCAATACACACAAATGACAATCGTTATTCGTAATAAAAACAGATGACAGTCTGTTAAATTTCAGGTCCGGCAAACCAACATACCGACAGAGGTGCTCAATTTAATAATTCTGTTCATAATGAGACACCTTATATATTTTATAATAATCTACACAAATAAGTTTTTTTTTACAAATGACTAACATTTCAATTAACAAAATTAAAGATGATCCTTATATTTTATAGTGTTTAACGCCCGTTTTACCACTGAGGCACAATAGGGGTGAACACTGACAAAACACGATATGAAATGATAACCTGGGAATGGATTTTTTTTTAAGGATGAAAGCGTTGCAGACCTAAGTTTAGGGACCTGCACGGAATTGGCCATATATGAGGACCTAGGAAAATCTGGAAACAACCTCAGTCAGGGAGAACGGTCGTGACTGGAATCGAACCCCGGCTTCATGCTCATGAGTCCGTGCCTTAACAAACTCGAAAGATGATACAGGTTTCTTATAAACAACAACATGGATTTATCTTTACTTGTGAGCTTCATGGATGCAGGTTTTACAAATAAATACCAAATACTGCTATATAAGTAGAGGACATTATTAATGAAACAATTTCCAATGCATTTTGACACCAAATGCCTCTCTTCATTTTATTTCAGTTTGATGCCATGAACTGAAATTAATAAATAATTATGCCAATAAATGTATTACCTATATCCAGTCTATGAGAATATATACATTTGGTATGGTAAAAATTACCAAAAGTTAGAGAAAAAAGTAATCAATAAAGTAAAGCGTAAATATTTGAGTCAATGATTATTTATACCTTTTACTTATTAAATAAAAATAAAATGCTCCCCTCTTGCACTTGTCTAACTCTAATCCTGCGATATTAAAGATTACACATTCTGAATTCTTCATGCAGTTTGTTACGTTTTTAAATGACTTGTCTTTGGGCAGCGTACCAGGGTCCTTAAAGGCAATTTGCGATTGTCAGTCAGTAAATGATATTAAAAAAATGTTTATTCTCGAATAATTAATGGCATTTCATATCTTTTATCTACCTTTATTAATTTTTAACTTTAGAAATCTATTTATCAGACATCTTTTTACACTTTTTGAGCTATTAAATCCAGTAACTTCTAGATTTATAAATTCCTTAAGTCACACGTTTTTAACGTTACAAAATCCAAAGGGCAATCTTTAAACTGTGAATTACTTTCATTTTAATTTTTACCCAGTTTTATTCCTTTGCGCTAGTAAAATATTTTCACTTATTTCTCTTAAACGCCACAAAAGAGAGAAATTTTATTTTTCTGAGCGGAAGGATACGTGTAACCATTATGAGCCTTATTCCCGGTGGTGCAATTTACAGTGGACGTCCCACCGGCAGCGAATTCCTTGCTCCCATATGGCATCATCGTAACAACGGTTGCCACTGTTTGTATTTATTTTCTTTTTTTAAAAAAAGAGGATGTCTGATAAGGAGCAACGCTTTTCCCACTTTATGAATATTCAAATGTAATTAGATAACAAGCCAACGACTGCATGAGAGTAGTCCTAATGCTTCCTAGTGTAGAATGTGGGTAACGCATCTTCCTTCAAGTTAATACACCTGGTTCTCGGTTGTCTATAAGAATTACATTACATTTGTTAAAACCTTTTCCAAATATTTAATTTTGTTTTCAAACAAGTAATATTTAAGTGTTTTAATAAGAAATTACTTTTTTTTTCTTAGGTACCAATATGTATTATAAACTTGTCCACAGGTAGGCACAAAAATTTATCAAATATACTAACTTCCAAATTACACGACAATTTAAAATTAATCCACATAGATGGGGCATCATATTTATCATCGTCTGTCATAATGAAAAGAACAGCGTCTTCCTTGGCAATAGATATAAATGGGCGTATCTATCTTGTGTTAACCTCACTTGCAAAGGAGTCAAAACTTAACATCCAGCTCACACCGATCATTAAAATTCTCTAATTTCACTCCAAAACCCGTTTCATTCGCTTCCAGATTTTTCCTTTCATTGCTAACCATTACGGTCACATGTGATGGTAGCTTATGGGAAATTGCTCAAGGAAAATGTCGTCCTTAACCATAAATTTTGATACGAAATGTTTAATACTCACTGCATATTACAGCTTCATCATTAATTTCAAAATGTGCTTGATATACACTTTTATACACTCCTCCTTTAATCACTATTTAGATAATGTAAATGTGATATGCGGTGCGCTGCCATAATTAAGACATACAAGAGCAACCCATTTAGTACCGAACATTTTCCATTAGACAAGTTTCCGGTGTAATTTCACTAAATCAATATTAATGTAATAATATACTAAATATATAATAAGAACTAGCATTCTACTGTTTATTTAATTCGAAATATAAACCACTGTAATAAACCAAGTAACTACAACAAACCAAATAAACAAAACGAGTCGAAACATGTTAAAACCACATGCTCACACCATTCAATAAAAATCTCATCTTCTGGATTCAAACCCGGCTTCATCTGTTCAAAAAATAAAATTAGATATTATTGTGGGGTGAACATGTCAAATAAGTTTTTCATTGCAATATATTGAATTTTTTGTATGTTTTTTTTAAATGCGTAAGTAGTTACAGAAAAAATGCATAACGATCCAAAACAGGCAAAAAAAAAGTTTTTAAACCTTAAAATGGGCACCAAAAGCCAAAATAGGAGAAAAAAAAAGATAAAATAAAAACCAACCGCAAATGTAGGTGAACATATTCATTTGACTCTTAAATATGTCCACTCAGGTAGAAAAAGCATTTTGCCTAACTTACGGGCTCTGCTGATTAACTTCTATAACTTGAAGAGTTGTATGCAAATGGATATTTTCCAACATTAATATCTTGACTTATGAACTTCACTTACCGATGTTAAGGGAAAAACCGTGCATAATAATAATAATAATAATAATAATAATAATAATAATAATAATAATAATAATAATAATACAATTATAAAAACTATTTCTTAAAATATCCAGTCGCAAGTAACACATTTGCAACAATATGATGGTTGTTAGTGTGTTATTCCATGTCTTGTGGGGAAATAGTACTAAATGCCTAATAATTATGAAAATATTATCTTTCATTCAGAAGTGAACCGTGCTTTCTTATCTCAAAGCTTTGTTTTAGGGCTTCTAATTTACCACCAACAAGGGAAAATTGAAGTAAGCACTTCAGGCTTTCTTTCCTCCTGCTGTAATTATGAAACGCGATGAATGCCTCTGTGGAAGAAATCCCTGGATTGTGGAGTTCTTCCTGCATCTCTTTCCGATGTGAAACGGTGATATGTCAGAACTGTAAGGTGATGAGCCAGCACACTTCCCACGCAGTTTAGTGCGGACAACATTGGTAATGCAAAATGACATAGCCCACTGACCTCGCTATATTTTGGCATAGCGACTGACATTCACTATTTTCCTTTACCAGAAACTTTAAGAGGAGCGAGTCATGTTGATACATATAAGATCATTACCTCCCATTTTGCCGACTGGAAGGCGCCTACATTGCCAGCGGTGTTCGACTCATGCACTGTGGCTTGCGTTAAGGTAGACTACTTTATTTAGTGTACTACTGTTGATTTCATAATTGAAGAGATTCGTTTACATGTGTCGCTCGTGTCCAAGAAGGGGAGGAGTCGATGCAGTGACCTCAGCAGTAAACAGCATTGTCAAGTCATTGCTCTGTGACACTCGAGCACGTATGTACAGCGGAACACGTAAACACATATCAAAACAGATTTGATACTGAAAACACCTGTTGCTTCACGAACATTGTCGCGAATGTAACTAATTTAAAGGCGGGCTCGCTAATTTTCTAAATAACATCATTTTACTTACGCGACACTGGAGCGAGCTCTGTTCCTAAGCTCTATCAAATTATACCATTCTTATCTCAAACAACCCAACAAAGGAAATAATTAAGACCTAAATACTGTTATAAACCAAGATATGCAAGCAATTTCATATCAAGTTTGATTTACTCATTACCTTATTTACATATATTAACTGATAATTGGTATCCTTTACTTAGATGGCCCTGCAGATCCGAGGCACGTCCGTTCATTTCCTCGGCTCGAAGGAGAAGAAGTAAATTTAATCGTGCAATTCATAGTGTCATGTTTCTCATGCATGCGCTATTTCTCCCTTTCATTCGTACGCTCCTTGAAACCAACCTTAAAGACTCCTCTCAGGGCATATTGCAGTGTATGTCTTACAATATTGCCAACATATACTCTACTAACGTCTAAGTGCCACAATATAACATTGGTACTTCTGCGAGCGCTAAACTTAATTGGTTCATTGTAATGACAATAGAAACAAAACAAATATGCAAATGGCAGTGGCGTTGAACCGACTAAAGAATGAAGAGACAAGAAATAATCTTGCGTGCTTTGATTTATGATGCAAAAGAAATTATTTTGAAATTTCCTTTCCATATGTATGGGAAAGAATTTAAGAACTCTGTTTTACCGTTATTTTGTCCTTAAGAACGCGAAACAGCTGCTATGGGCGTTCATATGAAAACCGTTTGTGATGCAATCCAAGTCTTTGTGGGAGATGTAAAAGCGACGAGCCAAAGTGATATATGCTTTTCAAAATGCAGCTTACGTAAGAAAATTAACATCTCTTATGCTGTTTAAAATAAGGACATGCTGTAAGAGATTTGCATCTGTATGTAAAAAAATGAAGTTAAACTTAAAGATACTCAATCATTCCTTATAGACATTGGTTTTCATTTTCAAAGATGCCAAGATAAATTAAATTTCCATAGAGAGAGAGAGAGAGAGAGAGAGAGAGAGATGAAGGGAGAGAGAGAGAGGGGATATACAGCTTGCATAAAATATTAATTTAAGAGATTGAAACAGAATGACGAATATATTAGAAAAATAAACATGATTATATAGGATGAATCATCTAAAACTTGCATTGTAAGTATTTCTAAAATGGGAGGTGCTGTTGATATGCTGCTTTCACATAATTGAAGTTTAAAGGACTCTAGTTGCAGCCCATGCATAGATGTTAATGAATATTGAAATATTCAAGGTACGAGCTATTGTAATATGAAAAACTAAAATACCTACAGTTGTCTGCTCCATTTGACTGTTTAGTTTACTAGACTACGATGTTCGTGTGTTTGTTTACATTTCATTGAGACTTCCTTGTGCCTGAACTTTTTAATAGTTCTTGGAGTAGAACGTAATGGAAGGTGATATTTACCAATGCTGAAAAAGTGGACATGATCATGGTGTATGGGGAATGTAAGAAGAATGATGTTCTTTCTTGTAGTGTGTACGCTGAATGATATCTCAATAGACGAACTACGCTTGTTTCAAAATCATTGGATTGGACGAAAAGAAGCTGTACGTTGGTCTGCCCGTTCATCATATTTGACACCTTCACACATTTCTCCGTGGTGAAAGTTAAAAGACACCGTCTACAAGGACACACTGACTAGACCAGAAGATATGAAACGATGTATTACAGCAGCCTGTTTTGAAATTTCCGCTGAAATGCTACAATCTTTACATGACAAACTAGAAGCTTGTATTGTAGCTGGTGGTCATCATTTTGAACACAATCTTTTCGTATTTTTAAGAGGTTGACACATGGTATAACAAAAGAACATGAGTATAAAGTGAAACATGTGCTTTCTTGGAAACTGGGAAAGAAAAAAAAAAAGAATAGTAAACATACGAACATCGTAGCCCAGTAACTAAACAGCTAAATGGAGAAAAAATGGAGATATTTATATATTTCACTCTACGACAGCTCATAAACAATTACAATATTGCAAAAAACACAAGCGATTATATTCTAATTTCCTTTAATTTTATTTTCTTAAAAAGTATACCTTTTTCAAGAAATACGTATTCGGGTAATTATTAATAACTGTGCATTGACTGCAATTACGAGCCCTTGTCTAAAATTCAATTCTTTGAAAGCAACGTATCAATAGCCCTTCCATTTCAGGAATATTTGATGTTCAAGTTTTAACTGATCCACCCGTGGTGCTATTAATTTTAGTAGTACTGACTAAAGACTTGTTATTTATCATGCTGGAGGAAAACATTTTCTGAATAGTGTAGTCTTAATATTTCCAGAATTTGCACAAATGGGGCTAAAATAAATTATTGCTGGGTGTACCAGAGAAATTTGTTGATTTGATTTATTTACGGACACTCTTTAATATCTCAGGCCATCAGCCCCATTCAATTCAGGCGTGAAACGGCAGATCAATTTTGCTCAGAGGCCTCTTCTTTCAGGTTTTAGGCTCTTTCCTGTGCTGTAAATCTACGGTATGGGACCCAGGGCTTTATTTTCCTTCGAAGGAAGACATATTTAGGATTTTACGCCAGAAAAAATTCAATGATCCTGCCTGGGAGTGAACCTATGATCTTCTAATGGTGATAGATAATGCACATTACCACAATATTCAAAGTAATAGTTCTATTACAAGAAGGAAAAAAATGTAAATGATCAGTGAACTAAGAAATGAACGTGCTTTGAACAAATTACGACAATAGCCGAAATCCATCGTAATAAACCGGCTCCTATTTATTATTTCATGTATTGCTCACTCAATTTTACGCTAGCCTGACACTGGTTTAAACACAATAGAATACACGTGAATTTCTGTGAACAGATACGTAAGATGCAACATTAATAGGAATTGAAATGTAATAGTGAGGTTTTTGATTCAATTATTGTAGAGAAATTTACATCTCACTGTAAACACACTGTTAACTGAAAGCGTTGTCGTGATGTTAGATTTCATCAGGGTGCAGAAAGTAGTCCATCAACAACCTTATCTCCTAGATTTCCGCCTTTTTCGCTGTCTTCACACAACGGAGGGGACAGGAACTGCGCTCAAAGTATTAACGCAAGAAATTATGCCACGAGACAAGTACATCTATTGGCCTGATTATTCTCTTTACAAAGGAGTTATTGTTCGTGTCGGGAAATGAATGCCCATAACACTTGGACTGGTAGTTAATTGAATCGGCGCGCCGACAAGCTAAGTACTTCTGATGACCGCGAACTTCCGGGGTTTGAAAAGAATCACTTAGCTGATTCACACGTCGTGGAATGCTAAGTATTTATGTATGTCCGTCTTAATAGTAGGAATTTAAATTCAACTTGATTATCGCTGGTTGATTACTCGAGAATTGAACCTCAGTATCACGCGGATATGCATTCCACTTGCATTATATACTCGTATATACTTATGCGCCTAATCATTAATCTCCGCCGCCGACCGAATGAAGAATGTTTGAGGACGTCTTAGAAACTTGTCAATGAATGCTTGTAGCCCGTGAATGTCTCGGAGAAGTGCCTAGAATGCTTCAGAATGGTTCCAACTGATCGATTTCAAACCTAATATACAGCTTCATGGCTTGGTCCCCACGTGGTAACATCCAAGTGTGCTCAGGAGCATCGCCTTCTTCAAAAATTTAAAAACACTCACCTTTGATTGGCCGGTTCTTATAGAATGTTCTGAAACGGCGAGAAAATTTAGCTGCCCAAGGTATCCAACGTAAGAACCACGACTACTAACGCTAGGAAAAACTCATTACATAGCTGAGACTTGCCAGGTGTTTGCCTTTCACTTTTGCTCATATGTAACAAGAAAATTTTGCAGGTTATATTAACATTCATTCTCCGATTCCAATCTGAAAAATCTTAATCTATCTCTACTATTTACAAAGTGTTAGAAGTCACTGCGGCTATCATTGTTATTTATATAATTAAATAAAGCTCTCTAAATCACAGCTGAAAACAATGAAATCAATGTGGTATTTATAAACATATAACTATTTAATTGCTCTCGGAACATCGATTATAAAAACTGCTACATAGCACAGGGCAAAAGTACTGGAAAGTGACTGTTTGACGGGTGAATAAACTTCTTATTATTGATTTCACAACAGTGAAAATGACAAGCTATGGTTAGAGACGGCAGATTCTGAGAATGCAAGAATTGACACAATGAACTCAGGCTAAGGATGAAGTTTCATTTGAAACGATGTTATCAGATTTATTATAAATCTATATTTCTTGCATTAATTGATCTGCCTCTGAAATTTCAATGTAGCTATCGCCACGAGTGACCAAGGTCATTAAGGCGCGGACTCAAGAGCGGGAGGTCTGGGCTTCGATTCCCACCAGAACCATCCTCCCTGGCTGAGATGTTTTCCGGGATTTCCCCAGTCCTGATACATGTCAGGGAAGTATCCTAAACTTAATCTTGGAACGCTTCCTTCCTTTAAAAAAAATCCTTTCCCAGAGTATCATTTCCTGTCAAGTATCATCAGTGTCCACCACCTGTGATGCCTCAGTGCTTAAAATGTAGTTAAATATAGTTCTATTACCTTACACTTAGCAACTTGTTCATTCTTAGCGTTAATAAGTACCTCTAAGAACTTCTTCCCTTGTAATACTTTGATATTATAAAATTATTCTACGAAGGGGGTTGTTTATATGGTTAGCATTCGATATCGCCTTAGCTATTGTACCTTGAAATGCACTGCAACTTCCTTCCCAAGGAACAAAACCCTGAAAATCACTTTGTTCAGTTTTTAAACTACTGACCCTCAAAAAGAGATGTTAAAACAGGATGGCGATTAATGATCTTATCCTTCTATACCTTCTTCCTGCTCTTTACGTTTTACATTTCTATCGGCTGTTTTGTATCGTTTAGAATATCTTCCAGATACGTCTATCATTTTTCTTTCCTTTCATTTATCATAGTTACCAAAACGTGTAATCGCCATAATTTGTTCAGTTCCTCTGCGTATAGAAAGCAAGACGAAAATTTAAATTGTGGAATGTAAATTAGCTAAATGTCCTCCATGCAAAATAAAACATGTTTTTTAACTCCTACAAAAACAGTCATATTTATGGGAAAGAGCGAGCACAAGCGAAATTCACATCTGAAACCGAAAATAAAGACAGTACTTTTGCTAATAGCATCATTTGAAAATTCGATATTATTTTTAAGAGTTATAATGAACAAAGAGGGGTGTTGTTATGAGAAAAGACAGAGGCATAGAAGGGCAGGGTTTGTTTTTCTTGCTAGAACATTTCATGCAGAGCTTGTTTGCTTTTCTGTGCCCGCACTTCATTTGTTACAGAAATGTTTATTTCTCACAATTTCACCTACCTCTTTTATATACCCTCAAGGAGATTAAATCTAATGGGGAGACGGCCAGAGCGCTTTAAAAAGAGAAAATATTATCAGAACAGCATGTGTTATATTTTTCTTTGAGGCTGCTACTTTTTTTATAGAATTAATCTTCTCAACTGAACTCCTCCCCGCCCCCCTTCCGTACTGAGAACGACTGCTTGTAAGTCTTACCAACCTACTATCGTTGAAAAGTATTTCAAACAACGTTACACACGTATTTTCAGCTCTGTTGCTGATTCTACGTAAGCATATCAAAAGATATCAAAGATGTCAAAGACATGAAAAATGTTGCACTAATTTCGCGAATGTGTATATGGTCCTATATTGGTCCTATAGGAACTGTACTCTGAAAAAGAAACACTAGGTATAGCTTGGGTTGAGTAATCACGGCCGTATTGAAGAAAACTTGCAGGCGACAGAAGGAATGAATACAGTAACTGTTGTATTGTAGTACAGACTGACCCAATGAAATATGAACAAAATTGCTTTAATTTGCCTATAGGCAAGATCGGCACTCTTTGCCATCTGGTAGTTAATTCAAAGATGTGAGAAGTGTATTGCAATAAAGGGTAAAATATATTTTTTTGTCTTTATCATATCTAGAAAATGGTTAGACCGAAAACTTATGGAACTATCCTCGTAGCACGATTATATACTGTTTGCTTATATTCTTCAGGCGGCTTCTTAACTACCTCCATACAGTTCTGCTTCCTTGAGCCGCTGCATTGTCCAATCCGATGTAGAGTGACCGACAGCCTGACAGAGCAGGGAGTCAGATCTAACAGAGAGAGAGGATATACAGCATATAAACTGAAGGTTAGGCCCTTACGAAAATCCCCAGTAATAAAAGTATATCCTTGTAGTATTTAATATTTCTAGCATGTTTTTCAATTTTCGCGAATATGTATAAACCGAAGCTTCGCTACAAAATAACTTCGGTTCAATACATTAAAAAATGTCTTTTGATAGCGTATCGTATGAGCTGTTAAACTATCTGATCACAAGTAACCTATTGTACCAATATCATACTTAGGCATCTTTACGATGAAAGCACCATTTACATTATTTACCATTTGTTATCTTCAATCAGTTTCTATTTTGAAGCTTTTTTTAATGGCGTTTAAAGCCCGTCTTACTCCTGAGGCACCACAGGCGGTAACCATTTTGAAGTGACAACTACGTTTCGTGGTCTACCTTTTTTGGATAATGTGAGAAATATGGGACTATGTTCAATTAATTCCTACGAGTGCATCATTTGCCGCATTTTAAAAAGAGTTTATCGTGAGATGGAAAATCTCACAATACTAAAAAACAAAAACATATCAACTCAGTTCATAAAATTGTTTTTATCGAACATATCAATTCGGTGAGTAAGGGAAATCAGATACATTTTAAATAAATTAATACTACCAAAATAATAAAATTAGAAAATTGTGTTTGATGTTTTGGAATATGAAAATATTATTAAGTTATACAATATCGAAACTAAAACATATATACGTAACGAGTATCAGAAAACATGACATCAACCCATCTCTAATATAGATACATGATAAACTATATATAAAAAATAACTTCACCGCAAATGGAAAGATATATTTTCTACCTGATCTTGTCTGTAGAGATAAACGGGATTATTTATTTTACACAGGAGATTTTTGTATTTACATGACTATTGCCGAACATACTCTTTACGTAATCCTTTTCGTTCTCTCTTTATAGATTTAGAAAAAGTATGACAGTGTACAATTTATATAATTATGAAACGTAACAGAAGAATAAGAGTGGTGTAAAAAAATATACATTGAATAAAAATGATATCCTGATTGCCCATCTAAAGCCAAAATAGGTAAAAAGTTGAAACGAGGTTTTTTATTACTTAAAAACGTTCAGGAATTTCTAAAAATATGTTTATTTTTATTATAATTATTATTTTCTGATGGCCAATTATTAATGGTAGAAGTTTATGACGATTAGAAGACATAACAAGAAAATTAAGTAAGAAATTACATTTGAAGATAAATTAAATTATAGTAATATTTATATTATAGACGAATCCAAAATATATGGGTTCTTGAGATTGAAATAAAAAAAAAATATGATAAATGTACAGGGAGATTTTCTTGCTTATGGGCCGCGAAGTATTGTTTATAAAATGTATATTATTTAAATAATGGCTTGCAAAATTATATGCATACACCTTAAACGACGAAGAAAAGCATAGACAAGCCCGCAATATAATGGACTCATCTAATGACGTTCATTTGTCTATGTTCCGCGTCATCGCATCTCGGGAGTTGTGACTCAACTGTCAAGTGATTAATAATATACACAGTCAAATAGCGCGTTCTCTTTCGTAAACGCCGATAAACAGGTTCATTATATTGGGCTGAATTTCGTGGAAGATGAATAACTCAATGAAACACAGTATAACACAGAAATTGGTTAAAGTGTTAAGACACAACAAGGAGTCTTTTAATTCAACATTAAGGAGATAACAAATTGTCTCAATAAACAATAAACGATGCAAAGTAGTGCTTAATAGCGTCATCATCAAAATCATTACAAAGGTTTACCCAAGAAATTAATCTCCCATATTCCACATGCCAAAAGCAGAAAAGGAAAGAAAGTGTTGAATTTGTTTGTGGTTTAGAGATTTTCTTACTGAATATCCTGAAATTTTAGGTATCACTTATTTAGGATGAAATCATACTTATATGGGCAAACACCTCCTCAGCCATCCTCAGGCTGTGCATGAAAAACCATTGCATTCACAAAAAAAATCCAAGTGTAGTGTGGCGTGTCTTGTAGAAGAATGGGAGGAGACATTATTAGCATAGATTATGGGAAGGTCTTATTTTGCATCGTTAAAGTATTTGTGTGTAACTGTTCACGCCATTATCTACACAAGTGTTTGTAGTTAATACATTCACTGGCCAAAAAAAGAAGACCAATCGCTTGCAATAATTACTAAAAATGAAGTATAAGAGTAAATTTCGAAGTAATTCTAGAAATAACTTTGTTGTAAAAACATCTTATTTTGAAGAACGCTTTAATGAAATTGTAACGCATCAATTTGCATTTGTTTTTATCAATTTTAAGACAATTGCCTTCATTTACAACACCAAGAAATAGTTTACGTTGAGGTGTTAGTCTATTAACAAATTCAAACCAATTCCTCCAGTTTAATATCCCACGGGAAAAGGTTACTTGGTTACACCCCGGACTTGAGAATCCCGATCTTGCCATTCCATATCCATGAGTTGTGGTTGATTTTGTTTATTTACGGACGCTCTTTAACATCTCAAGTGTCAGCGTCCCATTCAATTTAGGGCGTGAAACGGCCGATAAAATTTTTCATAGACTTCTTCCTGCAGGCTTGAGGTTCTTTTACGTGCCGTAAATCCACGACACGGACCCACGGCTTTACTTACTTTCCGAGGGAGCCATACTTAGGATTTTGACTCCGAAAAAAATTCAACGATCCTGACCGGGATCGAACCCACGATCTTCGCTCTATGAGACAATTATGGTTACCACTGGACCACCAGGGCAAACATACCCACAAGTGAATTATGAAGAATTTGTAAGCACAGTTTTTAATTAATAATTCTAAAAGTGTTTTGTTATAAGGCTGCAAGTCCATTACTATAATTTATTGGTATGTTTTAATGCACTAAATATCATCTGGCAACTAGGTGTATACTGAATTGCAGCTGAATAAACGAAAAGAAAAATGAAAAAAAAAACTTTTGTTCCATAAGGTGCACATTCGTTCATTTCCATAAAACACAACGACCAACTGTAGCTAAAATATAGCAATACATTTGTACTACTTAGCGTTATTTAAAAAGTCAACCGACTCACTAATTTTCCAGAATCCCTATGGATTAGCAAATATATATCCTCAGCATAAAACCGTCATCTATAATCCATCTGACACATGATTTATAAATGTAATAGTCAGATTTCCAAGTTTCTCAATCATCCCGTTAACACACACTCCATTAATTTAATTGGAAATACCTGGAAATTGAGCCGCATTAATAAACTAATGCGTGCATTACCCAACTATGGATTCGTGTTGTTATAATCTGCGTTAACCCTCTAAATCTGATGTATTATACACAAGGATGATTAGCTTGCTTTCCTGGGAAAGAGCAATGCAGCCCAGCGCGTCAGCAAAAGCCATAAACTGTTGAAGCAAACTGCAGGAAATATTGCGCACACTCTTAAGAAAAATGTGTTTCCGAGACATGAATAGGCAACACAAAGCCTTAAATATTAATAATCTGTATAATAATCCTCGCACAACACTGAACCAAGGGCAGTGTCGACGAAAGCCCTATATCCTGAGATTTTTTTGCTTGAAGTTGCAATTATTAGAACTGTACCACTTTGGCTTATAAAATGTTATCACAACTTGTGTTCGAAATGTAGTTAAATGTCGAAATAAATTCAATACATTAATGTATTGTAACTAACATTTAACGGTAATTTAAAAAGTATGCACATTTACAAGTAAGAATCGATAAACATACGTGTCTAATGCACAGTGTCATATGCCAACTATTAAAAATCATAGACAATAAATCTTAGATTTGTATGAGCCGTATCCTGTGGGAGAACACACATTTTCTGGTGTTCTAGGCATATTTGTTGCCTGTATTCTATCCTAACTATTCCTTAATGTTTTACGTTCTATCAGCTGCCTTAACCGCAAAAAAGTTAATACATTAAGATTAACAGAAATGTTGAATGCCCGGTTTTAGTTATTAATCTTGTCTGCTCCAGTGGTGAATTATGTTTGAGCTAATAAGCGTGCCGCAGCGGGAGACATCCGCAATACAACTACGCTTCTCAAAATGCGTATACTTTACCTAGGTTAATCAGACTGGTAGTGTTTCAATTCCAAGTTGACTTATTATTTTCACTCATAATATCTGGTTTTTCCTCTGTTAGTACTTTACTTTTTTGGTTTATTATTTTATATTGAACCATATATTCATATTTGTGCACAATATCGTGAATTGCAGTTTTGAAAGAAGGTAATTAATCAGGAAATTTCTTAAAGAGCTCTGCACATACATGACGAGCTGGTTTAAAATATCGTTCCCACATAAACGCGTGTTAATCTAAGTCGACTGACTAAACTATCTTCGCGAATGGAAGAAGAAGAAGTAGTAGTAGTAGTAGTAGTAGTAGTAGTAGTAGTAGTAGTAGTAGTAGTAGTAGTAGTAGTAGTAGTAGTAGTAGTAGTAGCAGTAGTAATAGTAATAGTAGTAGTAGTAGTAGTAGTAGTAGTAGTAGTAGTAGTAGTAGTAGTAGTAGTAGTAGTAGTAGTAGTAGTAGTAGTAGTAGTAGTAGTGTCTTTATCGTTTTATGTATGGGTGTTATGATATATAATTAGAAAGAGGAACAAATAATAATACAAATAATGCAATTTTATTAATAATAACATTTTTTCTAAAAGTGGGAAGAACAATATTTACATATATATATATATGAATGCAAACATATTTCATATTATTTATAATTAAACCAGTTATTGTGTTCTAACCAGAAAATAAATTGCTTCTAGCCTAGCTCGCTTTGGTTATGAAAACACCCATATTCAACCAATTAGTGTGGTTCGCAAACAGATCCCTGCATGTCAATAGATCTCTAATTGCCTTTTAAAAGTTTTCTGGTAACAGCGTTTTTCTTGGGTGCTCCCAGTGGTACTTTCAGCCACATAAGACATGAGACCCGGCAGGAAGCAGGTTCAGAATGCGACGTTCAAGTGCACGACACATGCCGTCTGTAGTATCCCAGATGTAAAACAGGGTGTGAAAGGAAAAGATTTATAACTAAAGTTCTGTTACTACAAATTTGGTTATTGCACTTAATATGACCCCTTTTATAACAAGTACTTACTTTTCATAGTGTGTGGAATATACATCACAGGTATTCAAATTGTTAATATTTGACTCTATTCAGAAACGTTTTCATTTCGTTAATCAGCGTCTGTGCAAAGGAGTATGTAAATTACAAATCAATTAAATAATTATCTGTTAATTTAATATAGCATAAAATGTAGAAAAATATTAATGAAGTAATATTCATTTTAACTTTAATAAATTATTACAAATTAGAGAAATGTGGTCTCTTCTTCTTTAAAAATTGTTGTGGTAAAATGAATGATCTCAGAGGTACCGGATACTGTCTATAGGCAGGTGTAGAATCCAGCTGCAGTGACCCGAAAGAAATACGTGTTCACATAACATCTATATACTTTAGTTAGTTATTAGCTTTAATTTTATTTATATCAAACTGTAATTTATCCCACTCTAGTAGTGTATTAAACTAAGGTTAGGATTCAGATTGAGATTGGACAAATTCGAGTTCATGGCCAAAACGCAAATCACGAATCTCTGCTTACCGTGCCAATGCTCTTACAATCTGAGCTACCTCGCTCTGTTCGACAATAACCATGTATCTCCACAACTTATTCTCTAGATTCTAGATATCTCTAAGGTTACTTCGTTACAGAGATTTTATCCCTAAGAGGCAACTCGAAGCCTTCAAGTCCGTATGACCCAAATTTCACAGATAACCACACTATTATTCGAAGGTTTCGAATCTCCTCAGGGTAAAATCTTAGAGGTCTCCAGGATCTATAGACTCAGATGGGGAGGATTCGTAGCTATTGCCGAGCAGGGCGCAGTAGCTTAAATAGTAAGAACATGAGCACGGTAAACTGATGATCCGTGGTCCGTCTCGCTGCCGTGGCTTCGCATTTCTCCCGATTGCAACATTTAATTGTATTGCATTTACCAGCGGCATTTTTATGATAAATGATATTCTTGCTTACACTTTGCTGAACCGTTGTTTGATTTTACCCATGATAATTACCAACATTTTCTCGAACCCACCAGTTACTTTTAACCTGCATCCGCTGATGAGATCATGCCAATCGCGAAGATGGTTGTATATGAGCAGTCCCTCGCAAAAGCAAGCATTATAATCCCATTTGTGGTTGAGATTACTGTAACTCAAGTCTTTGTATTATTGGTGCACCAAAAGTTCATACACAATTCCACCCTTAGAGGAACTGAAGAAAAATATGTACACAAATTGGAAGACTTTCAACTGATGCAAGAGAATAGATATTTGATTACAAGATTTCAAAATGTGGGACTGCAGACGGACAACTACTATAACAAAATATATAACTTATTATGAAATAAATATAAAAGTTTTATTCGTGCTATTATTGACCAAACCTGTGTGTTACAGATGCAAAGAGATCTTATCATCAACGGAGCCGCGAATGGCGCGGCCTTCGCCCCGCATAGCTTGTGTTCAGCTGCGGACGCAAACCAAAATAAAAGTACCTATATGAACAAACGAGCGAAACTGGTAACAGAGGACTAAAAGTAAACAAAAAGCTAAAGAAAAAAGAGCAAAGTTCGGTAATAGTATTTTCACAATATTCTGTTGGGTGTGCAAAATATGTGTTTTCCGTGCGCGGGGGCGTGCAGCCGAACGGCAACACGAGTTTGCGCTTTACCAAACTACAATTTCAATACTGGAAGCACTTGTTAATAAATTGCAAAAAATAATGACATGTACTCATTCATTCACAGGAGATGTTGGAATTTATTTCCTTAATTTTCCAAACATATCTGACATCGACGAATGAAATTATCTATCACTTTGCTTGATTCCCTTGGAGGAATTTAATTATTTGCTTGACGTGTGCTCATCTTCAATTCCTCTAAGGTATGTGGATATGTCCTGAACAGTTTATCCTTTACTGAACCCCAGAGATGTACTGAACAGGAGAACGGATGGGCTAAGTGTTCGTACTATTTCATTAAAGTGACGTCATCTTAAAATTTACCAATGAAAGGAAACAACATTTCGAATTTTGACCAATCAAAGCCGGATTACAGAGCAAACTTGTCGGAAAAAAATGGTCAAATCCGTTTTATCACGCCACGTGTATTTGTCTTGTGGTCAGTGTAGCCAACTCTATACCTCCACTATATAATTCATGAACACGCATCACTGACCACTTTTGCTAGAGGAGGCGGCGGTGAGCTATTGATACTAACAAAAGCATGAACAATCAACAATCATAACGCAAAATTGAGGGTTCTTCAAAGCGTTTTGGTTATGTGTCAAATGTGCAAATTGATTTCATTATTAAGAATTCCAAAGCACAGAATACAAAGGAAAACAGACATCCTGTTTGGTATTTTTTCTTTTTCTCAGGTGGTAATAGAAAATTTAACAGTAGCGATTGTAGTAGTCCACTTTTGTCCATTTCAATCTTACGGTTTCTCAATAGAATAGATATCTATTAGTATAAAAAGCGTTAATATTGTGAGCGAATTCCAAATGTATATCATTTTTATTCTTGTTCTATTCGTGAAATACTCTTAAACCCCGTATCTTGCTCTTCTCTATTGGCATTTCTGACAATTGGTATTCTTCTGTCGCAAGATTGCTTGAAATACAATTATTACAGTTTTGTAAGCTAAGTTTAGAGCAATTATATTTAAATTCTTATTTTATTCTTGAAATAGTCCTAATAAATATCACTCGAGGGTCTGAGGTTTCCAGATAAATTCAAACCTCTCGTGATATTTCTTGTGATAATTCTATTGTTAAAAACTTCCTCAATTGCTCGCATTGGCTGGTGAGCCATCGCCGAGTATAATTTATGACTAGCAGGACGAGCTCGATCAAGAGAATTTTTCCTGAATAAATCTCCTGTTAGGACCATTGAATGGTATATAGACATTAGTTGTGGAATGTAATACTTAAGTCTTTTATTAGACATAGCACTTTTTTCACTGCTTTCACATGGGTTTCAACAGCTGTTTAGCCAAGACTGATGACGCGTTCCCAAGAAGCTCGCGATTCCTGCCACGGCCTTCGTCAACATCTCAAACTGACTGGCTGATGGACACATGCGAAAGCAGAAAACTCACCCAGTGTCATCAATAGTGTAGGTAAGCTGGAGGCTTGGTTTTGAAAGTCTTATAACAGATGCTTTGTATACAAATACACAGCGACCCTATGAAAGTGAACCAACTCGGTGTTTTGCCTACAGACGAGAACGGCAGTCGTCAGTTGGAAGGTATCGAAGAGCGGCAGTTTCCTCAACTAAAGATAATTGCAAACATTTGGCTTACAAAATTTATGAAAAAGGTGCTGAAATTTGCCATTCTCATGGCCTATACATTTTTATCACATCTTTAAAAAAAAACTTTCCATATCTCGCTGTAATTCGTGTCGAGAAATGCTGGTTGTTTCCTGTTTCAGTTCTTTCATGATATGTTGATTGTTGCTTTGATTTATTTACGGACGCTCTTTAACATCGCAGGTCATCAGCATTCAAACCAGGGCGTAAAACGGCCGGACAAATTTTGCTCAGAGGCCTCTTCTTTCGAGCTTGAGGTTCTTTATCGTGCCGTAAATGTACCACACGGGACTCACGGCTTTACTTCCCTTCCGAAGGAAGCCATACTTAGGATTTTTACGCCCCGAAAAAATCCATGGATCCTGGCCGGATTTGAACCCGCGATCTTGGGGTTTACAAGGCAAGTATGGTTACCACTACACCACCAGGTCCGCTTTCATGATATGGATTTACCCATCTTTTAATTTACCCCAGAGATAAAAATTGCAAGAGGGTAGGTCGAAGGAGCCACAAATTTTTACTAATACCTCTGTCATTCTGAAACACACTTTCAATTTCTGATTGAAATATTTACTGTATAAACTATGGTAGAGTCTTGTTGAAAAATAGGAAAATCACTCTCTCTGTCGATTAATTCTTTAGGAAAAAAGAGACTAAACTGTACTTGCGTGTGCCATATTTTTTTTAACTTTAAAAGTAACTCTTTACATGAAATCAAAATTGTCTAAAGATTTTGGGGGGATTTCTACAAACGATGACCAAGGTCATCTAATGTTGTTCGGTGATAACTCTACATTGTCTCTTAGGTTTCTTAGACAACGCTCAAGGCCAGAAATGTATTATAAAAATTGTGGAATGTCGTACGGCCTGGAATTTTAACACATTTTTTTTCAAATCGTCCTTAACTTGACGAGCTGGCTATGTTAATGCATATGCACATTTTGTACAGTATAAAGCAAATGAAATGAATGAGCTCATTATCTCCCGTAAAGGGCTTAGGCCTCCTACTAGAGGGAAAAGCTCATTTTGTGACTCACGTGGCGAGCTATTTCATGTGAGTTAGGAAAAAAATGTTAGAATGCTTTGTAGTTTCTTGTCCTTTTTGAGTCCTTGCTCTTCTCACTCCACTCACTTTTATCCAATGAACTCCGAGATGCTCCTTGAATGTGTCCGATATCATCTTCTCGGTCGTCCTGGAGTCCTCTGTACTGCTTAGAGGTCCCACATTGTGATTATCTGCGCCCATCAGTCCTGATGTTGCCTCGCCACGTGCCCGCCCCATTTCCATTTTATCATCGCAGCTCTATCCCAGTTGGTCCTGGTGGTGTAGTGGTAACCATACTTGCCTTCTAAACCCAAGATCGCGGGTTCATATCCGGCCAGGATCGATGGATATTTTCGGGCGTAAAAATCCTAAGTATGGCTTCCTTCGGAAGGAAAGTAAAGCCGTGTGTCCCGTGTCGTACATTTACGGCACGATAAAGAACCTCAAGCCTGAAAAAAAGAGGCCTCTGAGCAAAATTTTTCGGCCGTTTCACGCTCTGAATTGAATGGGACGCTGATGACCTGGGCTGTTAAAGAGTGTCCATAAATAAATTAAATCAATCAAGCTCTGTCCATGATGCTTTCTGACTCTGCGATTTCCTCCATTCTGATGTTGGAGATCTTGTCTCTTAGTGTTTATACCTAGGATACTTACTCTCCATTTTCCTTTGGCAAATTGTTATGCTCTGCCGCTGTCTGTCGGCTAGAGACCAGTTTTGACATCCATATATCAGCACTGGGAAGACACACACATGTTGAGAGCCTATAGTCTCAGTTTCTTGCTCAATCACTATCAGATCCTCACTGACAGCCAGAAGCTTGTCTACAGTCAAGAACATCCTGCGATGGTTCATAGTTCATTTGCTTGCTCAGCATCCAGTTATTATTGATGGGAACTGTCGCATTGCTGATCTTAAACCTTACACCAGCTACTCGGTGCCAGCCGATCCAAGGTTAGGTTAATGTCTTGCAACACGTACAAATTGAGCGTCAACCGTAAAATATGTAAATATAAGTTTAAGTTTGTTATATGTAATTTCTTCATTACAAACAATTAAGATTATTTGAAGTAATGCGGTGACTTATCAAGTTTGCTCTATATAAAAGGTTTAATTTTTACATAAAAGGTAATTCAATGAGCAAAACTATTTCTACTCTCCATGATTTTTCTGAAAATAGGTATATGCAACACTTTTCATTCACATTTTCCTCTGGGCATGTGTACGTACAAAGCTATTATTTATACAATTGGCCATATGGTTCAGAGTAAACACATGAAATTATTTAGACTCTCTGTTCTCGAAATGAGTGCAGGGGACTGTTTCTCTTGGCATAAACTTTTTAACGAGTTTTTCAGGCATTGAAAAGTTGCGGCAAAGCAAAGCAAGCAACATCGCGGAAGACGGAGGAATAGAGGAAAAGGGGGGAGCGAAGGAGAAGGAATTGCTTCCCTCCGTTTCTTCCTCTTTCTCTACCGTGTAAGCAGCAACAAGAAGAATGGTCAACCTCATCAAAACATAACGAGACCCCTTTGCTTTCCAAATCACATTATAACTAATTGAAGTGAGGCTAGCAAGGGGGCTGTGGGTGAAAAGAAAGCACAAGGAGAAGGGAAACGCTTTACTTCATCCCTCTGAAGAAAGAAGAAACGAAAAAAATAACCTTACTTCGCGAGGAAATGGCCTTTTAATACTGCAGAATCCTTAACATGCATAAAATAACAAAGGGATCAGTCTATGATATATTTAACAATTAACTACAAGTATATTTCCCTGCAAAATCGATAAAGAATAGGCTTACAACGTTTCCTTTGTGTAGTTTAATTAGAGGCATAAAAATGGGGAAGACTCTTCTCATAAAGATATAAATCACAATTTAAAACGTAAAAGTTTGCAAAAAATATAACTATCTAAATTTTGCATCCTAACCCCTTTTAATTATAAAAAAATCTTTAACAAAAGTTACAATGCTTAGATTTAACCTTAAAGGTATGCTGGCCTTAGAAAAATAACTTTTCAATACGGGAGAAGAAGAAAAGTTTACTATTTTAATAGTGGTAAATTACTGTAATTTATTTATTAATAATAATGAATATTTAAATCATATGTAAAATAGATTTTAGTTTTGAATAACGACAAATGTTGGTAAATCATATCTCAGCTTTAAACATGCAAATATTGTAAGCGTAGCTGAGCAATATACCATTAATTAAATATTTGTAAGTACCATTAACCTTTACAATTTATTATTCAACAATTAATAAAGTTCGTGGAAAATAAAAAACCAGGGGGCATATTATAGTATTTCCCGCTTTGACAATGAATAAATGCCTATAACTAATACTGTGCCGTGGTTACAATAAATTCTGCATATTTGTTCAATAAATATCTCCTAAAATTAAAGAATTTAAAAGAAACTAAGCCAATATAACACGAGTACAATACAAATCAAATTTTCCATACAATGTTCCTCTTTTCTTCTGACTCTATAGCTGTATGTGATCTTTGGCCTGCTGTGTAGTCTTCCTTCACAATTATCTTACACTTTATTTTTCCATTCCCTAATTTCCATCTTCTTATAACTTCTATTACATCATATCATGCTTTTTCGGTCTTCCTTCTTTCCTTCTTGAATACAATTTTCTTTTCACAATTCTTTTTGGAATTCTATCCTTCTCTCTTTATCTCTTAGCCATCTTATTCTTTGTGCCTTTATGAACTTCACAATATCTTGGTTGTCCATTAATTCTTCTAATTCATAATTGTACCACATTCTATATTATTATTCACAAAATTTTCCTTTAAAATCATGGTAGTATTTCTTCATCTGTGTGGTTTAGGGCCCATGTTTCTGCAACATATGTTACTACTGGTCTTAATAGTGTTGTATATATCTTACATTTTGCCCCTATACTAATTATTGGGTTTTTAGTAATTGTAGATTAGCATAATATGTTGCATTCCCAGTTTGAATTATTTGTTATACATTCGTTTAGATTATTATTATTTAAATTGTGATAACCCTTCAAATATTTTTTCAAGTACTAAATTTGCAATTTTCTCCCTGTTTTATTTGCTGTCACCTTCAAATTTTTAGTTTTACCTTCATTTACTTCTTTGGACGTTCTTTCAAGCTCCTTGTAGGCTTCCAATAACTTGTTTTTATCTCTTGCTACAATGACTCTATCATCATATGAGGAATATAGTTCTTTTGGGATCTCTTCCGTATTTAATCTATTACTCTGTGAAGGGCCAAATTATAAAACGTCGCTGATAGTTCGCTTGCTTGCGTCACACCAGTATTATAACAGAAATCTGGAATTGTTTATTCATTACTTTAACTCTAGTTTTAGTATCCCCATGTCACCTTATTTATTTTATAATTTTTTGTTTGAATTTAAAACTTTACATTGTTTCATAGAGTGCCCCTCTGTCGACGAATCAAATGCGTATAAAAAGTCGATAAATAAAAAAAAAAAAAAAAAATCTGCACCATATTGTAAACATTTGTCGTATTATAAACATCTGATCTACTGTACTCTTCTCACTCAAAATGCTTTCTGCATGTTTCTTTAGTATATCATTTAAAATATGAGAATATTTTATATATCACATATACTGAATACAAGCAAGATATTTGAGTTACGGATCGCTTCAATGTCACTACTCACTGGGGACACTGCAACCAGGCAAAGGGAAATAAGAGTCACCGGGAGTAAAATAAGTGTTAATATTTCAGTATTTATATTTTACTAAAAGAATAAAATTATGCTGTATCTAAATTTATAATCCTAAGCACTAATCTGTGCTATAATGCCCTACATTGCCGGCATCTGCATACAGAAAGCTTGTCATTGAGAAATTATGTCTCTCACAACTTTATAACAAAATGGTAAACAGGTAATGCCTGGAACACGATTGCCAGGATATTTTCTGGTGAATCGCCTTGCCACTTCTCTGCAAGAGTCTGTTTTCACATATGTATCCTACATTAAATCCCATTCTTCAAGACTATTATATGTAAAGGCATAAAACATAACTTTCGTCGTCAACTTAATGTCATATTGTGAAATACATGGTATTTCTGTACTGTGCATGGAAACCATTAAGTACTCGTATCTATAACACAGCTTTTTAAATAACTTGTAAATTTTATTGTTCAAAATTAATATTGCAATTCTGCAAAAATAATGTAACATAGTATAAATATATACATGGCACATGAGGTGAGATCGCAGCCCAGCGGCTGTCCTCATTACAATGTGCTAAATGTTAATCTTGCAATAACTTTGAATGTCGTTTACGTTTCAGTGTTGGAAGCTGTCGCGATGGTGGTAAGTGGGTTGGTATGTTGCTCAGAAGTTCATTGGTGTTATTTAAAAAGATGCGATGAAATCGCTTGTAGCAGGAGCGAAGGATAATGTTCACTATTGGAATGTGTAGATCTTTATGTAGAGTTTCATTGTGGATGTACCTCGGTGCATCAGGCGCAGAACCCGGTTCTGAAAGGGTTGGATCCATTTTAGTTGCAAATTAGAAGCCAAACTCCATATTGCGTAGCCTCCTATTGTTTCACATAACATTTTCTTTGGCCTGCGATCATCTTCCACTCATTTTACAGGTCTTATCATTGAGAAGTAGATTAGTCTTTTCAAATAAATTGGTAAAGGCAACAATCCTTGAAGTAGATAGTTTAGTTGAGTAATTTTATTAAGTTATTTATGTGCTGTCTCAGGTTGTTATCCAATACAATCCGAGATACGATGCGGGTATTCGTTCTCCTTTGAGAGAAATTATTTTGAGTTTCCTCTTTCGTGTTATAAGTAAATTGAGCTGCTTTAGACTTAAAGAGCTCATTATAATTTCCTATTTTTTTCACCATATGCGCAACAGATTGATATATCTCAAGGTTGTAGCTGATATTTCCTTGTTCCGTTGCTTAGAATTGCGATATCGTCATACCGCCACGGTTGGCCGAGGTCATTAAGGCGCGGACTGGTGAGCGGAAGGTCTGGGGTTCGAATCCCCCCAGGACCGTCCTCCCTCACTGAAGTTTTTTTTTTCCAGGTTTTCCTCAGTCCTCGTAACTGGCAAATGCCGGGGAGGTACCCTAAACTTAGGCTTGGTATGTTTCCTTCCTTAACAATCCCTTTACCAATGTATAATTTCATCTCATGTATCATCAGTCACCGCCTGTGGTGCCTCAGTAGTAAAAACGGGCGTTAAACACCATTCAAAAAAAAAAAAAAAAAACAGATATCGTCAGCAAACTGTGCTATTGTTAGATTATCGTCTTTTGAGATATCAGGTGTATGTATTAGATAAAGAATAGGCTCCCATATGCTTCCTTGAGGAACTGCTGCTCACCACAGTTTGAAACATGTTTCTATACCATATTTTGGAATAACAAACGACAAGTTTCTACGTCATATTTTAGAGCAGAAGAAACATACATGTATTGCTTGGCATATCAAGGATATATTTGATAATTCTTAATTATCTTATAGCTATATACTGCTACATATATGGTTTCTATTATATCAGTCTTATCTAGACTATGTTTACCGTTGATTTTTTTCTCTTAAACTTTCATTTTAATTACATGTTGATATATTTTTGCCTGCCTATTGCCTATATTAGTTGATACAACTATACTTGTCTTTTATTATGTTTTCCTTGTATCAATATTTGTGTTAATTTGTGTTTTTTTTTTTTAATAATTTGCTTAACTTGATATTCGCCCGTAATTGGCATTTCCTATAAATTTAGTTCATTTTCATTAAATAACGAGCATATTAAAGTGTTAAACAGAAGGAGATTTAGATCACTGCCATGAAACAAGTGTTTCGTCTTTATAATCTTTTAAAATTAGTAATAAAAATTATTAAACGTTTGTCCCACAAATGAAATAACAAGAGTAGCACGCTTGGAGAGAAAGGCACTAATGTAAGAGTTTGTTACAGAACTGTCATTTCCTTGGCCGAGAACGTGATACATTTCCATACAATGTGGTAGGGTTTCAGTTTCCGCGGAGATTTATGCAATGCCTGCGCGGGGTGTAGTTTACTAATCGAGACTCGACGTGGGTCGAACTGAATAGATGCATTTACATATAATGCCATCCCGCGTAATTTATTGGTTCACTTAATAAGGACAGCGCCCAAGAATTTCGCACTCTTTGTTGGCGTGTCGAGAGTCACTTTGAACTAATGTTTGTTGAGATCTCGCCTAATTTAGGATTCCGCATTACAACGCAACACAAACGGTAAGTCCAAAAGCAACTTGGCAATAGACATAAAATTTAATTACAGTAGCACATTACTCTATTTATTAATTCATTTTCATTATTTAATAGCATGTATATTCTTTGTTGTTATTATCTTTCTTGATTTATTATATGCTACCTTTCAGTTTCATTAGAAGTTACCATTATTTAATATGTTTTAACGTCTTGTGGTTTTATGAATATCAACAGGTATTACATTTTTTCTAATGCATTGTTTTTCTAATATTTAGTGTTTTATAGGAATGAATTAAGTCTATTTTATGTAGAGTATTGTTTTTGTTTTAATACTTTTAGGGCATATTTTATGTAATTTATATAATTTCAGTTCGTTATGTATACTTGCTATAACTGTTATCTATTTGTCAACATATAATAATATTTCTAAATACTTTATACGAGTATTTTTAAATTTTGTTCTTTTTATATATAACTTTGCTCTAATTTTTATAAATAATGGGGCAACAAACTTATATGCTACAATATAACAAGTTTTATATCTTATGTGAACGTTAATGGTTTATATGAAATTGTTTTGGTATTCCGTTATTTTATATGAACTAAATCGTGTTGAATCCTCCATATTTAATGGTTTATCAAAGGAAGATGAGGGTTCTTGGTTATTATGTGTCAAAGTGCAGAGTAAGCTTGAAAAATGCTGGTCAGAGTGTAAATAATCCTGTACTGACACATTATTAACTTATTAATATTTTTCAACTGAATTGATCAGACATATTATAATGTCTTTTCTGTAAAACACATTATAATAAATATCTTATGAAAATAAAACGATGCAATTTTTTTAATTATCTAATACCAAAACTAAATTACCTGTCCAAATACATGTCTCAAATTAACAAATTGCTTCCAGAAATTAAATATTCATCAAGCAAAAGTTATACAATTTATAACTTCACTCAACAGAGTCCAGTTTACGTATATAAATCAGTAAATTAACTATTAGAACAAGCTGCAGATGTCAAGTTTTAGTTCTCCAAGTTGATAAATATGTAAATTGTAAAATAGAATATCTATGCTGTCAGATTACCAGTTAGCTTCAACCCCAGATCTACCTAAGCATTGTTTATTACACTCAATTTGTATTTATGAATTAATATTTAGGGGTAGTTGCATTGAAAGCAAGCAAGTTTTATACCAAAAACTCGAATAATTTATTATGGTAACAGAACTTCGTGTAGTAACCATTTTTTTTAAAAAAAATAACATTCTGAAATTTTCCTGTGAATGTATACTTTCTACTATGCCTTTTTGTTATAAATAAAGAATATTTATGAAAATTTTGCAAATTCATAATATCAATACAACGTAAAATATGAATCCATTGCTAATTTATCCTCCTATCAACAGTGTTATTTTAAGTACGTAATAATATTTAATTTAAAGCATTATTACTAACTGATTGTGAACAAAAGTACAAATCTGCTGTTGCAGAATACTTATGTAACAATGTTATTGTTCTGTAGAAGAATTAATAAATGAACAATGATTTTTTCCTAATATTAACTAAGTTTCGTAATATATACTCGTATTTTCAGATGTTTGACAAGATAGTGCATATAATAAATATTTTAATAGCTATAACTAGACTTTTCTTACAAAAGAGTGCCTTTTCAGCCCTATATTGAATAGGACGCTGATAATCTGAGATGTTACGTAAATAAAAACAAATAAAAAATTAAAACGAATCTTTGGAATGCAATTAAATGTTATGTTGTGCTATGTTTGATCGCAAGAATTCAATTTTGATCACTGCAAATATAATCTGAACCACTTTCCACCTAAAAAGTAACCTCCATTTTCCTCCAACATACTGCTGGCATTGAACACGAGATCCATTTCGTTGAGATTTCTTACACAATAGTCCAAAAAAGAAAACCTACACTGTAATCGTTGGGGGCTTGACACATAGCACTATCTGAGGGATCAACTTGTTTGATTTCTGTTTCGTGCAAACAGGCTTCTTAGATTTTTGAATTTTCAGAAATCTGTTCTGATTTTAAATGGATGAAGACATGAGCTTTCGTTTTCTTGACATGGGTTTCAGGGATGTATTGTTGTTAGGTCACAAAGAAATGAATATCTATTTCCATAATGATTTGTCTGGCTTAAACTAGTTTTGATTTCAAATGGTTCGTTGAGGTCAGATGTTGATGGTGAACAGTTCCCTTGCTCAAAGACAATGTTTCTTCTCTTGTAAGGGAGAACCTTCGGTGCTTCTCCCTTACAAGACAGTTGACTGCTGCAATTGATTCCTCGGTGATGGTTAAAGTGAGTTTGACCAGTTTTAGGGCATGTCCTCGGTGCACAAGTCTGCCACGAAACTCAGCACACAATCTAACACTGTGATTCGTGACAGACAGGCATTCCATACATATTGTTCGTAGGAGCATAAATTTCGGCTCCCGAACACCTTCAGTCTTCATAACATAGATTTGTCCAAACCAAGCCAGCGAGCTTTAATTAAATTTTTGAGGGACTCTCAGGAGCTTTAGACAAAAACGTTGACACACTACTCTATGGTCAATAAAGACCTAGGCTTATTATTCCAGCAAGCATCCAACCTGTTTTATTGTTATTAGTATCTCTTATGACATTGATGGTTTTTTTTTTTTTTTTTTTTTTTAAGGTTCTGGATTCTCGTTTGTTTTCAAAACTTAATATGTAAAGTGTGAAAAGTGAAGTAGATAAACATTAAAATGCTTACAATCTGCAGGATTTATATAGAGATCGCTAGTATATAAAGAATCATAGGCAGCGAAAAGTTACCCTAACAAAACCCAGGCTGATCGAGGTAGCTCAGGTGGTAACGCCTGGGACTCACATTCGAAGGTGCCTGGGTTAATTCTCTTCAAGCCCTCAATTTTTTTCATCTTTTCCGAATCACTTAGGCGATTGCTGGGGTGGATCTATCTTTTCTAGAAAATGTCCACTCTCACATTTCATTTCATTTCGTTGGTCCTGTTACAGGGTTGAACGTGGCAGGGCGAGGTGGGTGGGCGCGGTGTGACGGTGGCTTGCATTATGGAAAGGTTTCTGCTCCGGCGTCTGGTATGGAAACGGCCCTTCTCAGGAGTTTCAATTCCTTGAAGGAGGACTCCGTCGGCATTGAGGTGTTCTATCTGGAAACATATTAGGAATCCCGTCTACTCCGAGCCCATGGGCCCTGGCCGCCCAGGTTCGCTCACCTCATCTTTTCCAAACGGCCTGCCGTTGAGCAAGCTATAATACAGAAATGTCCTCTCCCAATTCAACAGAATCCACTAGCACTAATGAGATATCATGACAATGCTAACGCCTTTTAAACGAATTTAAATCACAAGCGTGAGTCACTTTGGCTATTACTTCCGCATTTATCTCAATTTTTGCTTTGTGCTAATATTTTATAAAGTAATACAAAGGTGCATAGATATATAACAATTTTCAATAATTGACAACAATTCTTTCAGAAAAACAGGCATATTTATATTTTTAGTAAAAGTTGCAGCATTTTAATTGATTCTGCTTTAAAAAAATCATTTTTAAAGAGATGGCCCTAAAATCTTGAAATCACATCATTATGTGACAGATGACGCTAATTCAGCTGAAAGAACTCGCCTTATGAGACTTTGTGTCCTTAGCTTCCCAGACTTTAGCTAATAAAAATTAGTAAAACCAGCTTAAAAATCTAACCCAATCCAGAATCGATTCAAGTCCGCTGTGTGCAAATGCAAATCCCATAACTATACTACGACTATAAACCTTTAATATCCGAGGACAATTAAATGATAAAATCAACAATTGAAAAATTAAGAAAAATGTATTGGACAATATTTGTAAATCTGAACGTGTTAACTATTTATTTACTTAAACATTTTAGGAAAAGAAACGCTGAAATCGGTCATTTATAATTATTCATTTTGGCACCTCTGTAGTTCCATTGATAAATGGAGAATACTGGTATGCTGAGCAAAATATCTTGCATTTTATTAACCTTCTACATAAATCGTTGCCAAATAAGTGACTAGTAATCTGCCTGGAGTCGATTGCTAAACAATCTCTTTAAAAGCAATTGCCGCGCAAGTGGTCGATACTTGGCTGGCTCTCATCAAAGTAACCGGTAACGTGGATGGCGTAAGATACACATAGAACTTTTTACTTTCTGCAGCTGTTCTATTGCACAGGCACAGTATCGACTCTGCAAGCACTTGGTCCACGCAGTTGAAAGAATCATGAGCAACAATATCTCTCAGACCGATCACTTCCAGCATTGCCTTGTGATATCAGATCCAAACGAGGCATGTTCAGCATTATATGGAAGTGTGTGAACATTTTACTGTTCGCCCTGCAAGCCCGGTGGACATGCTCATAAAAAATTCGCTATCTTGGCGCCCTATGCCCATGACGTAATTAGGGATAATTCTCTTAGCGGCAGGAAATTCAGCCCCGGGCCCTGCGCCTGTCACTCACTCAGCCCGCCACCAACAAGAACGGGATTGACACCGCTCTGGAGGGAAAGGGATGATTTTTGTGGATGTGCCAGAGATTCCCCGTCAATAATCGCCAACAGCATAGGAATCGCGCCGGGTGACATCTCCGGCTGTCAAAAGTTACATAACCTTCCCACATTATTTAGCTCTGAAAAGTATTTTCATCCTTTAACACGAGATATGCGAGTGTATGTTGGCTAATAATGCGTTTAAGTTCAGCAAATTTTGCTTAGTGGGTACATGTCTAGATTTTCACTCTTGTTATGGCTTTAGATGATATTTATTTACTCTTTAACCTACTTGTTTTGATTTTAGAAACCTTCTTTATACTGAAGCCTTATGGGCAACTTGCTTGTTTTAATCTTACTAATACTGTAACTAGAATAAATTTTTTTCGAACAAGAACCGTATAGAGTAACAAGCCTTAATTTACATATCAGGTAAATTTACTACTTTAATTTGTCTGTATAGTCTTTGTAACTGAATTGTATACTTTGATACTTAAGACTATAATGACCAAGTCAAGAATATTGCTTTCGATGAACAGTGAGGTTATTTCAACGCCCTAGAAAGTTGATATTGTATAACGGAACACTTGGGTCAAAATGCACAGCAATGGTAAACTAGCTACAGCTTTTAAACTATTGTAGCCACTGACTTGAAATTTGGCGCAGTTATTACCAACTTGCAATTACCAAGCTTGTAATACCATCCACTTTACAGGAATTTACATAACGAACCAACGTAACTAATCTGAACATAAGAAATATTTTCTCGTTTAGTATTACAGATATGAATTTGATAGTTTACGTACATTTTCTTTGCATTGTATGTACTTAACAAACTCGACAAGTAAAAGTTTGTTACAACAGTTATTTGTTTCTTAAAATATTTATTTTAGGAAATTTATAACAATAAAATAAATCACCCTTATATCTAAGTCAAAATCTTTAAATAAACACTTAGGAAAAAACAAAACGTTGTGCAGATTAATTAATAAGAAAGAAGTATGCTAAGTTTCATTTCATTATGTGTAATACTTTTTGAGTAAATGTTCCTTACATACAGAATATCCTCCTGTGGTTTCAGCTTCATTCCTCTTCCGTCATCTCTACTGCCTTGCCTTTTTCAGAAGTATTGAAATGTAATATCAGCTTCCTGTCAATACCTTAAAGTATCTTCTTTGTAAATGTTCCGAGTTCAAATCCAAGTTCTTTCAGAACTTTTAACTTCTTGTTAGTTTTGTTCCTTGTTGAGCATTCTGTGTAATATTCGTTCATCACATTTCACGTTTGTATATTTGGCATAAACGTTCAATTGAAATATCAAGTCATTGTTTCTGATTGTTAATTTAATACAGCTCACTAAAGCAAATCTGTTATTGGTATTCTATAAAATGATTAAAATTGAATATTGTACAGTGATAAAATCCTTTACAAAATATAGTTTAATGCCAAGGGAAAATATTACTAAATTTGTTAAGTGTGTTGTAAACTTTTATCCTTGTTTTAAAGGATTAAAAATAGGCTGAGGAATTTAAACATGGCCTTATAAGCCTTAAAATGATCCACTTGAAGAATGTCCAAACGTTGAACATATCAAAATTAATTAAACAAGTACATGGTATTAGATTATTTTCAAGTTACAGTGCGTGAAATTGCTGCATCTATACGGATTAAAAAAGCGTAGCTTACATTTTACACTACTTACGAAAAAAAATTGTATAAGATGAATGCCGCGCTTGCTGAGAAAAATTAAAAAATTAATTCCAATTAAAACATTGTAACCGTTTTGGGGACTTTAAGACAGCAATAGAATGATTTTGTGCATCAACTTAACTTATAACCGTGGATTAGATTTAGATCCAACATCACATATCAGAATCGAAGCAACAGTCAAAAAAGAAGAGAAATCGGTTGCCCGGTGCAAAAGAGACAAGTTGCTTCCATCTGTATGAACGATTATGGCATCAGTCTTTTGGGATTCTAAAGAAATTTTACTAATTGATTATCGTCAGAATGGTAAAACCATAACAAAATGACACTATTTCAACGTTTAAAACCAACTAGATGAAAAAAAAAACTGGAATCAAAGACAAGGTTTACATAAAAAACACGTTTCTTTAAAACAAAGTTTAAAAAAAAAACACAAAAAGTATTTTAACGATGGAAACTCTAATAGATTTGAAGTATGGATTGTTGGAGCATCCAACATAATCCGCAGATTTGACTCCTCCTACCTTCCATTTATTCCTAAAGCTCAAACTCTTCATTGCTGGTCAGCGTTTTCAAACAAATCAAACGATGTTACAACTTACTTTTGCACGCCTTCCGAAAGACAACTTCGGAGACAAGATATTGGCATTGGAACATCTCTGAAATAAATGTATGGATCTTAAGAAAAAATATGTTGAAAAACAAAAAATAGATGTTAATATAAAAACTCGTTTCTTCATTGTTCGGCCGAGAACTTTTTAGACCGCCCTCTTATGCTAAAAGTGAGTTAAAAGAATTAAATACACAGCATTACAGCAAAAATCTGGAAGTTTTACAGGTACTACAATGGTTCGATATGGGAACCACTTGTGACGCGACTTATGTCCAAATGATAATCAAGTTTTGCCCATGGTTTGGAAAGCAGTCAAGAGTCTTCGTGACTTCTGCATATCCTTGGAGAGAGGTAGATGTTACACAGTCTTTTACATAACCCCACCAAAAGAAGTCACAATCTTGGAATTGTAACTTCCACGCGCAAAATGGAAAGTCGGCGGGAGTTGCAGGTGTTCATTGAGGCACCCTATAGTGATAATGAGATGGTTTCCCATCTTGTTGTGGGATGGAACACTGCTGCAGTATGTGATGGTACGTTATCCTTGTAATGACACGTTCCATGAAGAAAAAACGGGTCACTTTGGTTGTGAAATTGCAGAAAACACATTTAAAATGCTCAATCGAGATATTGGGAGCTTTGTGCTCCATATTTGCAGATTATAGCGATTTACTTGACCGTTATATGAAACGTGACTTCATCCGAGAAAGCAAGTAGTTCCCATATGCGTTTTACATACAACAATGAATATTGTACTATATTCGAATACTTTAACATTACAGTGCTAAATAATTTGAATACATTTTAAATATGTCAACTGAGCAAACATAGAAAAGATCTAACCTTTTACGATTTTGAATTTAGTGTTATTGTTCGCAGAGTGTATGACTGACATTAGGGGTAGGTTGGATAGCGAAACTATGTAAACGCTAATAACTCTGAACCGATACACACTTAGCACTTCATATTGCTAAATCCATTAGAAAACTGCAGTGCACTCAGATTTGAGAAACTTAAGAAGTCCAAAATCAAGCTACTGGAGATTTTAAAAATATTCTTATGGATGCTATGTTACTCCTAACAACCTAGAAAGAACAGAAGCTCCACCGAAACTTCATAAAACACTTGATGCACCTCAGTCATTGCCCCCAAGAAGACTAAAGAAACAAGAACGTTTCTTGCAGAAAGTATGACCACCGAATTGAAGCATTGCATCCATCTACAACCTTAACAGCTTCCACTTCCTATTAGACGCAAGTGACTCTGGTAACTTTCTATAAGTTGGTGAGAAATTTTATTAAACGGTATCAGACAAGGTTTCATCTAGATATGATGTTCAGTTAACTGACAGCTATCTGATCATGTCACAAGTGTCGTAGAAAATGGAATTAAAAAAAAAACAAGTTTGGTGGTGTTATTAAACATTTCCATTTAAAGAGTTGGAAGCCAAAGCCCATCAAAGCCGAGCTGGATGAATGAGTTTAAACGTGGTCGAAGAAATACTGAAGGGAAAGCGCGCTCCGGCCGTACGGTCACCACATAGTAATAATTGTAAAAATTCATGATATCGTAATTCAAGACCGCCGAGTGAAAGTGTGCGAGATAGTTGAGACTATAGGCATCTCAACTGAACGAGTGCACAAAATCCTGCACAAAAAATTAGAAATGAGAAAGCTGTGTGCACGATTGCGCGATTGCTGACTGTTGACCAAAAACTTACAGGGAAGAACTTTTCAAACAGTATCTGGCAGTGTTTAATCGCAATCTTTTCTGTTTCAAGACTATAGTTGAAACTTGTGATCACCAGCATACTTGGGAGACAAAGCAGCAGTCGTAACAATGAACAAAGGTTGGTGAGAGGGCATTAAAGAAGCAAAGACGTTTTGTCGGTTGGAAATGGATTGGCCAGTGTTTTTTTTTTTTTTTTTTTTTTTTTTTTTTTTAAATTTGGATTCTCAGGGTATAATCCTGACAGGTTACTTGGAAAAAGGCAGAATTATAACTGGGACCTTCATTGCTGGATCGTTTGAAACGTGCATTGAATGAAATACCCCCAAGCTTGGTATACAAAAAGTGTTCTTTCACCAGCACACATAGAAGCAGTCACAATAGCCAAAGTGGTGATTTGGGCTTCGATTTGATTCTTCATCCACTCTACTCTCCGGATTACTCTCAAGTGACATTTTCATACTCCCGAACTTGAAATTTGGCGTGGTGGAAAGAAATGTTCTTCAAACGAGGAAGTGATCGTCGCCATCAAGGAGTATTTGCAGAGTTTAACATATCTTACGTTGCGATGAGATGAAAAAATTGGAAGCTCGCTAGATCAAGTGTATAGACATCGTAGGCAATGTTAAGAAATAAAGTATGTTATGAATAATAATTTATATTTGCATTTTACCAATGCCTTCTCATAAGAAGGCCATGCCTTATTACTTACCCTTCTCTCTTCGGCACTAAAAACAATACACAAACGATACCCGGAATCTGAAAAGCTCCACGAATTTATAGACGCATTCCGAATTATATCTGATGCAGGAATATACAGTAAGCTGTTCCAATCCCAAATTGAAAAAATGATTTTGACTGTTCTTCAATTCTTCAATTCAGGCAGTTTCCAATTTCTCTAAGAAATCTGGAAAATCTTCAAAATTAATCATAGATTGCAAAAGCAACTAAAACAGCTTCATGCTAACAGGAGAACATTGCACTAAAATGGATCCCATCTCACTGTGAAATCGAAGGAAATGAGAAGGCAGATGAATTTGCCAAGTAAAGTTCAAGGACAATACAAAGTGCTATGGGGAAAACACCTCATCATACGACGAGAAACAGCATACAGCAAAAACTCGCTAAAAGCACAATCATAACATTAAAGAGAGAATTCACAATAAAACGTGGTGGACCAAGCTCCAAGATATTGCTAACTAGCCAAGAAATAACTCAGTTGTAGAATTCAGAGGGACAAGGTGACGACTGTCTGGTAAGACACCTTCACTTAATGGGTATTTACAACAGCCCACTCTGCAGCCTGTGCAATAAAAAATCTCTTAGATGTATCTCCTTCACATTAACGAAACAATAGAGAAAATATTGGGAAGCCAGAAATCGCCTCCCATCTGACCTATAACTATGATGTTTATGTTTATGTTCCTTTCTTAGGCCAGTGATGTGAACCAAGAGCCTGCTGCATTAAATAAATAAAATACTTTGAAACTATAAGGGACAATATAAACAAAGTGAATCCGAACTCTACCGACAAACTTTCACAGGTTGTTCAGGGATCTTTTCTGAGTGTTTTGATATAAGGAACTTATGGCCTCCCGTGGCTCATTGCCGGTTAATTTCATTGCTTTTGTTTTGTAATAACTCACCCACCTTTGTACCTGCTTACTCCGGATGTGATTGTTTCCAAACAAAATACAACATTTGACTGCTGTAGAGTGTGTTTATATAACGGTCCATCACCAATTAATCAACTACTTCATCACTTCCTGACAATTGCAATGAATTATTTTCAAGTATAGATGTTCAAACATTACAAAAAATGACACAAAAAACCCGACTTACACTGTTACACTGTTTGAAATAAATGTTCAAAATGTCGACTGCCATGATCACGACAAACTTCACAGCGGCGCCTTAGGGACTGTTGCACACGGTCCAGCATCCCAGGAAATTGGCGCATATCATCAGCGGCTGCTACAATCCTAGCAACCAGGTCATATTAGTTTCGACGGGAGTCACATACACTAGGCTTTTCACTGACCCCAGAAGAAAAAGTCCATGGGTCAGATCTGGTGATTGAGCTAGCCATGAAACAGGGTCACCAGGACCAATCCATCTGTACCCGAACTGTTTATCAAGATATTCCGTAACATTAACTGTAAAATGTGCTGGTGCCCCATCATGCTGAAACAACATAGGCCTGCAAGCAAATTATCAGCTGAGACAGAACTGTGCAGTAGTTCAAACATGGTGGCGGAGCACACTGAAAACACCTACTACTACGTTCTATTACAACAGTGTATTGTTTGGAAACAATCATATTCCAAATAAACAGTACAAAGGTAGCAGAGTTCAAAAGAACCAAAGCAATGAAATTACCCGATAATAAAACACCGGAGACCATGGGTTCCTTATACCAAAACACTCAGAAAACACCCTTGAATAACCTGTGAAGTTTGTCGGTGGAGTTCGGATTCACCCTGTATAAATTATGTGCAAATTAAAAACAAATAAAATTCAGTCTATGTACTTTATTTTAATATATAAACATGTTTAAAATCAATCAGCTAAAATTTGAAACGGGTTTTATTTATATTTATTTGTTAATTCCAAAACATGAAAGATTGCTATACACTTACTGCGTGTATACTTTTATAGCTATTGTAATGCTTTTCCAGTTTTTCTCATAATTTGATAATTCGACTAATGAGCTACGTCACCATGATGTCACAAATTAATATGATAACACGAGGCGTAGCAAGTGAACGAAGTCTAAATGATAATCGTTTTAAACCCGAAATGAATTAAATTTTAATTACATTATCCATCAGATAAAATGTTTTAGTAACTGCCTAGGATTATATATGTATTTTCTATGCAGTAGCAAACTCATAAAAGTTCCGTCATGCAGGAACTGCGTGAACTAAATGAAATCCTCAACAAGTGATGCTATTAAATTAAAAATTTCAATTTCAAAATCGTAAACAACTTTTCCAGATGTAAAAATAATTCTGTATACTTTTAATCTGTAATATAACCGTCACTAGAGCGCTTACATTTTGGTTTTCAGGTATACCACCAGCCCTAATGTTTCAACTTCCCTTATTTTCAGAAAAATTTTTCTTATTTTATTTAAATAGTATTTATGGGGTGTATAGTATTTTAGTTTGACTAGGAATATTTTTAAATTTTGGATTTCAGGTAAACCCCAAATCTTAAAAGTTTGATTTTGCCGATTTTCAGAAAAAAAATTATTTCAATGGTATATACCGAGTTTCCTTGAGAGAAAAACAAAAATTGCAGCCGCTAGAGTGTTAACATACATGAATAATTTGCCGTTTTTGTACCTAGTAAGTAGGATTGAAGAAACTTTTCAAAAATCTTTTCATGGGTCTTAGAGTTTGCTTAAGAAGCGCAAAACTGTGGTTATATAATATCTGGTTAACTACATATGTATCATGGGGACTAACCTTGCAATATCAATTTCCAAAGACTTTAAATGTGAGCTTTGCTTTTCATTTTGATAACTCTTTTTAAAAAGTCACAGAAATACAAATCCATATTTTGCAATTTTTTAATCTAAGTAGTGGTTCTAAAAACGTGGTTCATGAACCCCTGGGGATTGTTGTTTGTTTTATTTGGGGAAGCTCTTTAACATCTCAGATCATCAGCGTCCCATTCAATCCAGGGCATGAAACGGCTGATAAATCTTACTCAGAGGCCTCTTCTTTCAGACTTGCGGTTCTTCCGTGCCGTAAATCTACGACATGGGATCCATAGAATCCAAAATTGAAACCGAAAGTTTGCTTTTTCGAGGCAAGTAGGCTATCATAGACTACCAGGATCGACTTACCCGGTAACCTGCGAGGCTTTCCCAAGATGTTTAAGAAGAATTAAAGTGCTGTTAACAGCATAATACATCAACTAATTATGAACAAAACAAAAGATACAATTTTCCTATTTGCTCTTATTGAGGTAAAGTGAATAACAATCAAATTGAAGGCGACTATTTGTTCTGGAGAACGCTTTCAAACAGTAGGCCATAAACGCCGATCACAACGCTCAGGTTCCCTGGTAATGCATGCATCTTTCGGCAGCAAATTACACAAATTTTCCTAATTATCAAAGAAGACCGTGGGAGAATTCATTACTTTCATAATAACTTGGGTAAAAAATAATTATTTGCACAAAAGCAAGCATAAAAATGTATAGAAAGCCTTGAATTAGAAATGTCACCTATTAAGCCTGCCTGATATATGACTTGTAAATGAAATGCAGAATCATGCCGCTCATTCAGGAATCAAAAACTAACGAGAAATACTTGTTATATTGTATTATTAATATTTCATGGGGTTATATACTTTGGGAATGTAATATTAATGCTATTATTACTATGTGTAAGACTACATTGTAATAAAAAGACAAATATTTAAAATGTTCATTTATTGGCTTATTTATATACACGTTCAAATTCACTATACAACAAGGAACGACCATGGTAAATTCTTTTTACTAAATAAGACAATAAACAAATGGAACAATTTGTCTGCAGTATCCTTTGAGCACTATTTAAAATAATTTGAAGTATGCGTGACAGTATCTAAGTCCTGTCCTTGCAAAATATTTTTAATTTTTTTTCTTTCGCATCCTATTTATTGTTTATTATTGTGCAGTTTGCTTATTAGTGTGTAAATATGCAGAAAGTGCCAATAAATGTATATGCACTTCAAGCAAAAAAAAAAACTGTACTAACATAACAATACTGAAAGCACACAAACAGAAAATGATGAGCACTAATCATCTTACACTTTTACAGTTACAACAGTTGTTCAAAAGGTTTACCATCGGCGTCGATACACTTCTGAGTACGTTGAATTACTGACTGAGCAACGTTTATGAATGTGTCCTCAGCGATTGTAGCACATGCCGTTTCAGGGTTCATCTTCATTTAATGCAATCAAAAATCTTGGGATAAATCTTTCAACTTGGCTGTTTTAATAATACGACATACGCTGGTTCTGCTAATCCCAGTCTCACGTGCACATTGCTTTGTAGATTTCTGCGGTGAGTGCTCAAAACATTCCAAAACCATAACAGAGGACGCGGGGTTTGTTGCTGTGCGAGGTCTCCCAGATCTGCCCTTGTGAACATACGTACGATACCGTGAGTCTCAAATTTGTCTCGAATGCGTGCAATTGTTACTCGCGTTGGCGGTTCTGTTCTGTACACACGACTCCATTGCCTTTGAACTTCAACAACATTCTCGGTTTCCCAGCCCACTTCAAAATTGCTTACCGATATTCAAGTGATAATCTTGGCTCTATTTTGTTGCAGCAACGCTATCATTATGTATGTGAGTCACATCTGTTTACAGAACATCATTACTGTTGTTTTTCGGTCCAACTTTGAAATATATTAAATAGATATCTACTGTGAAAGTGTGCATACATTTTTGACACACTCGATATATATACACACATATACATATATATACATATACATATATATAGTGTGTCCACAAAGTCATAGTGCAGTTTTGAACACTTATGGTGGCTAAATGAAACGATAACAAAGGATAAAACCTACGATACATTGATGAGTATGTTGGAGAGTTTCTGAAGCATACATTTCAATTTTTGTGCACGCAGATAATGACGCAATACAACAGTGAAGCGAATCACCCCATTTAGTCAAGATGTGGGCATGCCAAGGAAGTTCAATGCGACCTACGGCTTGCAAAATTTGAATCCGTGAGACGTGTTCGTCTGATTATCGCCACGTGAACAATGAAAAGTCGTCACTTAGGAATAACACTCACCGATGTAATAAGCAGCTGAAGGAAACTGGAGGCATACTGGACCAAAAACGTTTGAGTAGGCCTCGGTTCGGTTAGTGACGAATCTGTTGAAGCTATACGGAATAGCTACCTAAGGAGCCCCAAGAAATCGGTGCGTACTTATGCTGGAAATCTAGACTTGGAGAAGATTACGGGTCATAAAGTTTTAAAGAAATGTCTCCAATATACGGATTACAAACTGCACTTGTTACACGCTATCCGCCCAACGTTTAGAGTATGCTGTACAGATGCTTTATAAGATGAACAATTCTTACAGAAGATTATATTTAATGATGAGATCAAATTCTTCCGAGTTTCTGAATGCATTTCTCCGAAGGTGGATAGAAAGGGGTAGATGGAAGGCGTGGGTACCATGAACCCAGAACCTAACGCCTTAGGATTTTACTTGTGAGTGTTCGTATCAATGACATTGTCCACAAAAAGAGAGAATCAAAGCCGTCATTCACTCTGTTGCGCCTGATGTCCTTAGTCGTGCGTTTGTGTGTAGAATGAATTAGAATATCTTTTAGATGTGAGCAGGCAACGAACGGAAGCCACTGCACTGAACAGGCACGGAATTTGGAGAGATTTTGTTTCATTTGGTGAAGGTTTCACATTTCTATCTTGTTTCGTTGCTTTTGTGTGACAGTTCAAAACTGCACCATGACTTTACGGATGCACTCTACATATGTGCACACTGTCAGCGAGTCCAGGTCCATTACAGTGAAAAAAAATCAATTAAAATTAAAAAGTGTAAAGCATAGATGAACAACTTTAATTTTAAACTTGGAGCTAACCGTCACAGTTAGAGAGCTTTAAAAAGGGGGGGGGGTCATGTAAATTTGAGAACTTAAATTTAGTGTACACTTGTATTTGCTAAGTCATATCTTTATTTTGTTTTAGGCAGATTTATATTAGGCTTAGTTGTGTCTTATTAACAAAACGTTCAACTTCATAAAATGCATTCCTATTAATTAAGAGAATATTACGTAAACATTCTGACAAGTCAACCTTTGCTATGAAAGACATAAGGTATTTTACGAGCATGTTTATGACATCGGCAATAACTTTAAATTACATCATATAATTTCTTCTATAACACTTTAAATATAGCTTATGTTAGAGCTTACTAATTTAAATAAAATTGGCATTCTTCTGTTTTTCATTATTTTTAAAATGCTATTGTTTCAACATTCAATATTTTAGAACAGTTCCTGCAGAAGTACAATAAATATAACAAATATTTTAATAAAGAGACTAAATTATACCAGTTTAAAATTTCATTTATTTATACATTAAAAATATACCTTTTATTATCTAACAATAGCTTAAGAAGCAACACAAGCCTTATTTGTACCGTTCCAAGTACTATTGGTGATATATTCCTATATTTCTGTTGCATACGTTTTCTGTCCGTCATATACTGTCATCATTACAATCACTCACTATTCTCTCATTTTCTCTTAAAAGCATTGTGTTATATTAGTTTTAACAATTAAACTGTCTTCGTAAAACAACGGCTAATTAAACTGATCAAATAACACATGCTTCTGTAAAACAAATGAAGTACAGCATAGCGATACAGATGATATGGAAAAAGACAGGCTGTCATTTTAAAATGTCTATGATGTCATAACTGGAACAACAATAAAAATAAAAAAATATTTTCAAAATATAAGCGTTGACGTGTCCGAGCACTCTTCTTTTTTCTAAAAAGTTCATTTAATTTTAATTAAAATTATGCTTTCCTTTTAAAAAATCCGTGCATTTGATGAACAAAACATAAGAAGTGAGATGCGCGCGAGAGCGATGAAGGCTATCGATTTTGCTGGCGCTGTGGACATCTGTCGGAGGAAATGGCAACCAAGAGCTCCAATACTACTTGACTAAGAGCCCTCGCTTGTTTCTCGATAATTAAATGTTTTCAGCCGAAGGGAGAAACCGTTCCGATATGTGGAACAGAAGCAAATAAGAACGTTTTACAGTATTAACTTCAACAGGCTAAATGAAATTATATATCACGCTATCTCATTTTTTTTTCAATGTCCGAAGTCTTCTTTCTGGATTTTACTAGTTCATCCATGTTTTTATGTAGGATATTGTCAGAAGGATATTTTTAATTAATATTCTTTCTTTCTGTGTAACCTCTAGATTTTTAGGGCTATAACAAGGGACTAGAAGAAATATTAGAATTGTTTAACCCAAAGCACCGGAAAGCATGTACAGAATAAAATTATGAGAAACGTTTAGAGAAAAAGAAACTCAACTTCTTCAGAATACAGAAACATATGTAAATATAAACACCCAAGCTAAAACAGTGTCGGAAGTATAGAACAAATAATGCAATATAATGAAATTTTCTGTTATTTGGACTTCAAAATTCATGTTCATAAAAATGTAACAAATATTTTGTCTCCAGTGTCGGTCGGTAATCTTGAAAGAAATTATTACGAATACAAATGCATTGCAACTATGTATTTATTCCGCAGATGTTATTTGCAATGCAGAACCTTTATTTATTCCTGGACTCTACTGGCATCAAATCTGTTTACGCAGTGTCCAGTATGAAATGTAATACCTAACTTGACACATCTCAAAGACGTGCACTTTTAAAAGAGCACAGAAATATGCCACCATCTAGTGCTATAGATATGTTACGTTTCCAACAACAACTGATCTATCTATTTTTCAGCCTATCCAAACTTCTCTTTTGGGTTGGTTCACATTTTAAAATTTGTTTTCGTATCCTAGTATTATCTACTTACTGCATTGTTTTAATGTTATAAAATTTATTTTCTCAAACTTTAAATTTCTTTTTACGTTTTCATTTCTAACTCGTTCAGTTCTTACCATTCCTTTTACATTTCTCAGAAATTTCATTTCTATTGTCTGGAATCTTCTTTCATCTTCTACTTTAAGAGTCTAAACGTTGTCACAGGTCCTCACACGCATGCATGCTCGAGAGTGAATGTATTTAATTTAAATAGTAATGATTATTAAATAATATACAGCCTTTGGTAACAAGCAGGAACATTTCACGTATCACAAAACTTTATTCATGGCTACCTGGACGTATAACTCCTTGACGAGAGGTAAGAGGCTGCCTATTGTAATCTTTTGTGCTCTCACTTGCTGATAATGGCTCAAGCAATGGGTCTCGCTATTGTGACAATCTAAGTGCATGCAGGTATCCGAACCACAGGTCCTTTGTATATTTAGTTGCTGTAGATGCTCTGAAATTCGTTAAACTAGAATTTTTTTTTATTGATTTATTTATGGACGCTCTTTAACATCTCAGGTCATAAGCCTCCCATTCAACTCAGGGCGTGAAACGGCCGACAAATTTTGCTCAGAGGCCTCTCTTTCAGGCTTGAGGTTCTTTTTTGTGCCGTAAATGTACGACACGGGACCCACGGCTTTACTTCCCTTCCGAAGGAAGCCATACTTAGAATTTTTACGCCCGAAAAAATCCATCGGTCCTGGCCGGGTTCGAACCCGCGTTTTCGATTTAGGAGGCAAGTATGGTAACCACTACACCACCAGGACCGACGTTAAACTATAAAGGGAACAGGTGTTGGCGATGACGTCATTATATCGAATGATCATGAGCTCCCCAACGAGGAGTGAAAGAGTAGATGGATTTAAAGTGAGCGTGTTTGGGAGCACAAGAACCCACCAATAATATTTGAATAGTTTAAAGGCTCAGGAATCCATGGGCGCTGTTCTGTGACCCCCGTGAGCTTTCACGACCACGTGGAAGGAAACACTTTGAATTTAATATATAAGGGGAAACAACTTTGCAATCGCAATCGTAGTTCACATAGACAGTGGAGAACAGATCAGACAGTAGGGGTTGCCGTAGCTTCAGGAATCTCCTTTATCTTCTTCATCAGTATCGTACAGTAGAGAACAGGACTGTAAAGGCATTTCCAGAAGGCATCTCCAGCATGCACAGTACAGTAGTCACCAGAATGCAGTCCCAGATACAGCAGGAAAATGTTGACAAGAGGCACACAGATGTAATTTCAAGCAGCGTATGTAGTTCGGGGCATTAAAATCATAGAGGTGACGAACTATGTGGCCGACAACAAAAGTGTCGTGTGAATAAACACTTTTGGGCGTGCAATGGAAAAAAAAATGTTGTGTAATTTGAACCCTTCCCTTGTATCTCCCTCCTCCCGTGGCTACTAAGGCACAAAAGGCGATATCCGGCCCCTGAAAGACCCAGGGCATAAAGTGGGAATCTCGGGTATACCCAACAATACCACAATCACATTAAAATCCGCCTCAATCTTTGATATGCATAAATAAGTAGAAAACACAATAGTATTGTGTAATTTGATTTCTTCCTGACTTTATACTCGTACTTTAAATTTCTATTAATTGTAAATTTATTAATTACTTTTATAAATATTTATGTATAACATTATTAAAATTATAGGGACCTCATAGCCAAGAAAGGGAAAGGAAGTAACTTGTTCAATTAGTATGTTTTCAATAACCTTATTTTTATAACGACCCTAGAAGGTTATAATTAACTTTTGTATTTTGAGAGAATATGTTATATGCTTTTATGGTTTTTCTAATTTGAATTATGCTCTTTGAAATATTTAGTTTCAGCGATCGTTTTAGGTCATTATATTCATCACTATTCAGATATTTTAGTTATCAAAATCCAGATCATGATCATGGCGAATAAAATGTAGAATACAACAGCATGCTGTTTGAGGCGTGTATGTATAAAAGGCAATAGCCAATAGGGTGGTACTGGATAACCACAAATGAGTCACTTATATATTAAAATCAAATACACGGTGCAAAAGTGTAAAGGTTTTCTTTTTGGAGTCCTGCATGTGCCTAGAATAAGTGCAACATTTCTACCTTAAGTGACAGGCATTCTCTAGCTGGTTAAAAAGTTATCATAGTATGAAGTTTTGAATAAATATATTACAGATAAAAGGATTTTAAAGTTTATGTTATAAAATGATAACGAAAGGCATCTCTTAATATTACTACCACCTATCCTCATTAACCACCGGCAGATTAAAGAAGGGTCAGACTTCACTGATAAATTTTCCCGCGGGAGTTTGTACAATTAAATTCTGACTGCTATAAACTGAAGTTAAAATTATTAGTGCGATTAGACAGAGCGGCATTCGCTAGGCAAGTAATATTTGATAACCAGAGCCCGGAAGTTCAGGCATTTATTTTCCTTAAAACAGGAAGGCAAAAAGGCACTTAAAATACTGAAAATAGACAGCAATGTAATTAAAATAACCATTTATTAAACAATAATGAATGATAAAGCAATATCACTCATTATTAATAAAAATAGATATTTTAGATATTTAATAATTTCTTTATCCCATAATTAAAGTACTTAAGCATATTCTTCTTAGTTTAAAGTAATAACATGATGTTTTTTCAAGTCATCAACTGTCATAGTCAGCTGATTGTCGTCGGTCCTGGTGGTGTAGTGGTAACCATATTTGCCTTTTAATCCCAAGAAGGTTTGAACCCGGCCAGGATCGATGCATATTTTCGATGGATTTCGTAAAAATTCTAAGTATGGTTTCCTTCGGAAGGGAAGTAAAGCCGGGGTCCCGTATCATAGCATTTTACGACACGATAAAAAACCTCAAACCTGAAAGAAGAGGCCTCTGAGCAAAATTTGTCGGCCGTTTCACGCCCTGAATTGAGTGGGACGCTGATGACCTGAGATGTTAAAGGACGTCCTCGGAAGAACTCATACCAGTTTCAACAGAATATTCACCTTTCAGAACATCATGGAAATGTTGATCAAGAGAAAATAAAATAGCTTTGAATACTCCTGGCGAATGAGCAAAAGATGCACAGTGATTTCTGGTCGAGTTCATTTTCTGTTTATGTTTATAGGGAATCAGGTTAGTATCTTTCTTACCTCCATACTGAACACATTGTAGGGACTGTTTATTCCATACCTGTACCGCTCTCATTTTCTTGTTTGCAATTGTTTGTTACATTTATGCAGCTGAGAAGCTACCCCCACCACAAATATCCTAGAATTGTTTGCGCAGATTGGTGCAAGGTCATTCGCTAGAACTATTCAAAACTACAGTACTTCCTTCATCTTTTATTTCCTGGTTTTCGTATGCCCGTGATAACCCTGCCTTCTTTTCACGTATGAAGGTTCTTCTATTTAAAGAGCTTAAGTAAATGGGTTGAGGAGAAAGCTTTTAAGCGCTTGAAAAGAAATAAATGTACCACAAGATTCCCAAAAGAATTTTTTTGTGAGGTGAACATGCCATTTAATTTTTATAACTTTGAAATTCTTTATGTGTTTTTTAAAATACGTAAATAATTGCAGAAAAATATTCACAACAATTCGAAACATTCAAAACAGTTTTTAAATCTCAAAATAGACAACAGTAGCAAAAAATAAGCAAAAAAGAAAAAAAAAATTACCCGACCTCAAATGTATGAAAACATGTTTATTTCTATCTGGCCCATATATATATATATATATATATATATATATATATATATATATATCAGATAAAGGGGCATTTTGTTTAACTTCCGGGCTGTGTTGATTACATTCAAAGGCTCTCCATTATTAACGTGGCGACTAAAGTGAATACATCTATTTACCTGGTTTATAGTCATCTACTCTTAGAAGAAACATATTCCCAAGTCACCACTCGATATCTTGCTATGATGAAAATTGTGCAATTATTTCGTCAGTCCGGGTGATGTTTAGTTATACATGTGCTTATCAAACATAAGACGTTATATTGTAAACTAACAATATTTACTTTTCATACTATGCCGGACTACTTTATTTTGATAAAATATTGCAATGTAGTATATTAAAGATGTACATAGAGACTACACTCATTACAAAGATCATATCCCGGCCATTCAACAAGCAACTGAAGTAGCCAACCAACAAATTGTTGAAAGAGGGAGTCATAGCAACCTAACAGTTGTGAGGCGATTGTTTTATCTTAATGTATTAGGTTTCTTATGGTGGTTACGCGTATCGGTAAACATGCATTTTTTTTTATTTCGCGTACTATTTTCAAGAACCGAAAGCGGTGAATTTCGACGTACTATTATGAATCGCCAATTTTTTACTCCGTTGTGTGCGGCGCGTCATAAGTAAGTGCATTGAAGATATTGTAAAAAAATCCATATTAGCATTTCAGTATTAAAAAGTGACATAGCTTAGCAAGGCTAGTGCTAATGGATCCAGTAGATAAAGTAGGCAAAATAGTGTTTAGTCATTTTTAAGAAGATAGGCTCGTAAAGAAAACCACAGGCTACTTGCTTAACATTTCTAAGCGTTGATAACAAACGGCTATGACTTGTTAACCATTAATTATTAATTTAAAAAACAACAGTAACAAACACACTAGCATTGATGAAGATGACGGTGAAAATGAAGTTAAACACCATCATTAACTTTTCCTCTAGAACTGGTTAAGAGGTAAGTAGTATATATCCCTCCTCGCGTGATTTTAATATAAAAGTGATATCAAAAGGGGTGGGGGGTGATATCAAAAGTGGTGGGAGGTGGGGGTGGGATGTGGTGGTGGTGGTGGGAGGTGGTGGTGGTGGGAGGTGGTGGTGGTGGTGGTGGTGGGGGTGGTGGTGGTGGTGGTGGGGGTGGTGGTGGTGTGGGTGTTGTGGGGGTGGGGTGTTGATATCAAAATCTCAATTTGAATTGATATCAAAATTTCTGTTTGATTAAGCGATAGGAAAATCTCTGTTTGATCGAGTGTTGGATTTAAATCTCCGAAAAAAGTGTGTGTGATCAATTAATTACGTTGTAAAAAAATGGAGAGCCCTTCCGCCACTGCGTTGGCAGTTCGCCACTGCTCGCTCCCCCCACCGCTCGCTCTCGCCGCTCGAGCGCTTGTCCCCTCGCTTTGTTCGCCCCCGCACAATGCTTTTGCGTGAATTCGGGGGTATCTTTTATTCTTCAATGGGCGGTTTCTTATTCGTTTGTATATATTCTTTTTAACAAAAACTCTGTATTTTCTCACACAGGGTTAGAAAAGTCAAAAACAATATGTGTGGGTTTTTCTTTTACAGAGCCAACTAAAAGTTTCTTCTTTGTTCATGCGTGTTTATATTCGGGGGGCATCTTTTCTTCTTCAATGTGTGGTTTCTTATTCGTTTGTATGTATTCTTTTTAACAAAAACTCTGTATTTTTCTCACACAGGGTTAGAAAGTCAAAAACAATATGTGGGTATTTTAAAAGTTCTTTTTTCTTACTAACACGTTGGCTCTCTCTGTATTTCTAAAAATCTATTATTTTCACAAGGAAACAAAACCTGTATACGTTTGCTTTTGTTCTTTTTCATGCGTGTTTTTAAAAAAGAATTCGGGGCATCTTTTCTTCTAGCAAAAACTCCCTCCGCACACATTTCTAAAACCGACCCAATGGGTGATTTCTTTTCTTATAAATTCGATTGTATATATTCTTTTTAACAAAACTCTGTATTTTCTCACACAGTGACAGAAAAAAAGTCAAAAACAAGGGGATTCTTTTTTCTTCTTCTAGCAAACTCCCACCGCGTACCCGAGCCCGATGGAAGATTAAAAAATGAATATACCTTCCCCCACCATTTGTACGACGATTGGCTGTAGGGTTATGCATGCGCCGTAGAAACCTCCCATTCCACCTCAGTTCATTCCGTTGATTCTGTTACAGAGTCGAAAGTGCCACACAACCAATGAGAACGGGGTGGTGTGTGAAACCTGTGACGACGTTGATGTTCCTCTGTTCACTTCTGCACCAAAGGCAAGCTGTATGCGTTCAGCGCCGGTTTCTCATGTATGCAGCAATGAAATTCCGGACACATTCCGCAACGATGTGTTTATGAGCGGTACATAAATAGCACACGTACTTCATAGCTTCTCACAGCTTTGCTACTTCGATATCTCTCCAACGAGAAAATTTACAGAATTACCCGAGCATTTGGTCTGAGAAAAGATTATGTGTGTTACTGGCCTTTTTATTCTAATTCAGACCAGTAAGAAGGTTCTGAAAACCCCATATTCCCTTGGGTCACTCTGTATTTACAACGATTAATAGTCTCACAAAGTCAATCCGGTAACTTCCCAAAATTTTATCCACCTAGCAACGCATTCTTTTAAAATGCCGTAATTGATATTTTTGACCAAATGCTGTAGCCTTTTTTTTTTTGTTCTTTTACAACAACCATTACAAATCTTTTAACATTGAGCAATTTTTCAACTGAACGACTCGATCTTAGATTTCGGTATACCTGTGGCCTTGCGAAGTTTGTCTGCAGTGCCAAAACCAGCATAGTGTTCAGGATTGAAATAGATTTTCTTCAGTGCGTTCATAGTTGTTCCCTGATATTTTGTAAGCAGCAACGCATTCTTTTAAAATGCCGTAATTGATATTTTTGACCAAATGATGTAGCTTTTTTTTTTTTGTTCTTTACAACTACCATTACAAATCTTTAAACATTGGAGCAGCAACGCGTTCTTTTAAAATGCCGTAATTGATATTTTTGACCAAATGCTGTAGCCTTTTTTTTGTTCTTTACAACAACCGTTACAAATCTTTTAACATTGGAGCAGCAACGCATTCTTTTAAAATGCCGTAATTGATATTTTTGACCAAATGCTGTAGCCTTTTTTTTTTTTTTTTTTTTTTTTGTTCTTTACAACAACCATTACAAATCTTTTAACATTGAGCAATTTTTCAACTGAACGACTCGATCTTAGATTTCGGTATACCTGTGGCCTTGCGAAGTTTGTCTGCAGTGCCAAAACCAGCATAGTGTTCAGGATTGAAATAGATTTTCTTCAGTGCGTTCATAGTTGTTCCCTGATATTTTGTAAGCTCTACTCTGATGAATTTTCATCACTAGAAATGCCACGTTCAGTCATATTTTCTCTTGGTCTGAGAAAAGATTATGTGTGTTACTGGCCTTTTTATTCTAATTCAGACCAGTAAGAAGGTTCTGAAAACCCCATATTCCCTTGGGTCACTCTGTATTTACAACGATTAATAGTCTCACAAAGTCAATCCGGTAACTTCCCAAAATTTTATCCACCTAGCTGCGTTCATAGTTGTTCCCTGATATTTTGTAAGCTCTACTCTGATGAATTTTCATCACTAGAAATGCCACGTTCAGTCATATTTTCTCTTGGTCTGAGAAAAGATTATGTGTGTTACTGGCCTTTTTATTCTAATTCAGACCAGAAACTTTCAAAATGACTTGTGGTATGACATTGAGTGCAAAAAATCAGATCTCTTTTCAAAGCATTCACTGAAATTCATATTTGAGTATCGTAAAACAGCACTGTCAGTTAATTCACTGCAGGAATTGAACGCCATATGACTCTAGATCCGGTAGATGTTCCATCACTTAGCGGCTTGACTGATTGCTGAACTGGCACAGAATTATCCAGTGTGTAGGCGATGTGACCCTTTCTCAACAATACAGTAATCTTGGACTTTTGCTACCGGATCTATTAGCTAGACAATTTCCATGTGGTAATTGGTTCCTATGGTTCCTACTGAAGACTTCATCCACTATTGGTATCTTGTGGTTCGATGAGAATAAGTGATACCTACCCACTCAGCAACAAGCCAAGCCACTGCGATGTCTTTGTATGTTGTCCATGCTGTCGCTAATTGCAATTCTTGCACCATTGCATGAATAATGTTCGCTTTGTATCGCGTTTTGACGCGGATGTTCTGAGTCAAGAAAATCCGTCAAGCCATCTGTGTGTTTTGAAGTATATTGTTTGCACATATATTCTGTGCTTGACTCACTGTGTTGCAACTTTAAAAATCGTTTATGAATTACAGTAACTCCCCTAACAAAGCAATTTGTAATATGCCAACATCACATCCAAGGCCAGGTCTCCCTAGGACTATTATAGTTTATTATTATCACATCACATCATATTTGTGACAAAAAACTGTGTTGTTTTCTTAATTTTTATCGCAAAAGTCACTCTATTTTGAGTTTAGGAGGCAAGTAGGTTACTACTACACCACTAGCACCAATTTACAGTTTTTGTAATCAGTGATGATATTATTATTTTCAATACTACAAAAACTTCACTTTAGACACAGAAAATAGTTTGTATAAATATATTTTTTATTTAAATTAAATAAAATGTGACGAGAGTATACATTTTTACCGTTATATCTTATCTTTATTAGCCTGCTGATAATGTTTTTGAGAAATTAACAACAAAACTGCAAACATTGTAATTTAATATATTTTCTTGAACAAACTGAATTACAATAATCCTTTAGAATGTTTAATGTGTCAGGTAGTAATTAACAATTCGTGACATTAGATTTCGGAGTCAAAGCTGATTTAAAACAAACTAAAAACTATTAATATCAAAATATTTTAAACAAAAACATACCTTCCGAAGGAAGCCATACTTAGGATTTTTACGCCCGAAAAAAAAAAAGAAATCCATTCATCATGGCCGGGATCGAACCCTCTATTTTGAGTTTAGGAGACAAGTAGGTTACTACTACACCACTAGCACCAATTTACAGTTTTTTTGTAATCAGTGATGATATTATTATTTTCAATACTACAAAACTTTTTTCCTGCTTGTTTAAATGACAACGTATTAAAGAAAAATAAAACTAATTAAATGTAAAGGCATTGTGCATACACGCTAAAGCAGTGGATTTTATACTTTAGCATTCGTTTTTCTCTGAAGTTTGTTATTTGAACTCTCATCGTTCTCCCCGCCAACTCTTCGTATGTGTCTTTTTAAAAATAATATTTTATTGTTCAAAGTAAATATTAACAACAGTTTCATTGCACACATTTAAATGGGAGTAAGTTTTCTGAAATATGTATGTTTTATGTTGTTTTCAGAAAAATCCACATTGCTTTAACTGTTTATTAATAGTCCGCATGACTGAACATTTTATATACAGAGGGTGTCAAAAATGTATGCACACTTTCACAGTAGATATCTATTTAATATATTTCAAAGTTGGACCGAAAAACAACAGTAATGTATAGTATGATGTTCTGTAAATAGAATGAAGCCAAGATTATCTCGTATGATATTCTGTAAACAGATGTGACTCGCATTACGTTGTTACAACAAAATGGAACCAAGATTATCGTTTGAACAGCGGAAAGTGGTTTTGGAAAACCGAGAATGTTGAAGTTCCAAGCCAATGGAGACGTGTGTACAGAACGGAACCGTCAACGCGATAACAATTGCACACATTCAAGACAAATTTGAGATTCATGGTACCGTATGCGATGTTCACTAGGGCAGATCTGGAGACCTCGCACAGCAACAACCCCCGCGTCCTCGGCTATGATTTTGAACACCCACCGCAGAAATCTACAAAGCAATGTGTACGTGAGACTGTTGCCTAACGGAACAGCGCCCAATGCAGCTAGCCAGCGTATAAAAATAAAACGAAGCTCAAGCTCAATGAGGATCGCTGCAGGATGAGTCGACATCGTATCGTATTTCTACCTTAGTATGACACTTGTAAAATATATATCGCGTATATATGTGATCTTAGGGTAAGATTTTTTCATCAAATCTAGAGAAATTTTCCCGCAGAAGTGTCATTATTTTAATGTTTCTTTTGAGATTTACTTTCTTGTCTACTACCATTTTTTCACAAAACTTTCTGGTGTTCTACGTGAACCTGCACTAAGTGTAAATTGTCATCTCAGAGTGAATATTTTTTGTGTTTTTATTAACTTTTCGAGTAATTTTTCTTCTATATTATTCCAAAGTATTTCGGGGGCCAAGTTTATATATATACATACACATTATGTTCCAGAATCGCCGTATAATTTTCCGGAATTGGCCATACAATAGCGCCATAAAAGGCTAGTTCAACAACCTTCAATACCTGACTACTGAGAACGTGTTAGATACTTTGTACATACACTCGTGTTTTCTTTGCAAAGTGTTGCCTTTGTTTCACTAACTAACGTTAAATTTAGAAATTCAGAATCACTAATAGATCAAATATATCGTAATTAATTTAGGTACCAAAGTAGAGAGTAAAATAAACGTACATTAATAACTGTGTAACATTGAATACTAGTTTTGTAATTTATTCGGTAATAGGAAAGTTAAAGAAAATTTTAAAAATACACCTAACGTGTAACTTTGTTCATCCCCAAAACCCCTGCATGTGCAACCAATATGTTATGCATGCCATGAAAGTTCATGAGGGTATAACAAAAGGCACGTCAATTCTGGAACACAGTGTATATGTAGGTGTGTTTATATAACTTTTTCTCTCTCCTAATTCCATATCCCTAAATTTCTCTGTTTCTCAGTTTGTGTTTTTTTTTTTCAATCGTTTTGCCTTTATTATGGTTTAATTTGATTTCTCATTCTAAATTAACATCTGTTGGTGTTTTAAGTTTTTCATGCTGCTGCTGCTGCTGCTACTTTAAGTTCATATATTTTCACGTGTGTTGTTGTTTATGTATGTTTTATAATTTTATGTTTCCATCTTTAATTTGATTTCTCATTCTAAATTAACATCTGTTGGTGTTTTAAAAGTTTTTCATGCTGCTGCTGCTGCTACTTTAAGTTCATATATTTTAAACGTGTGTTGTTGTTTATGTATGTTTTATAATTTTATGTTTCCATCTTCTGCAACTAAATAGCATTTTAAATCACTATCACTGCATATATTTTATTGTGCAGTTTGATCTGTGATTAATTACCTTGCAAACCAAATAAATTAAAATTATTGACATCTCTTTTCATTAAACTCAGTAGTCAGGTATTGAAGGTTGTTGAACTAGCCTTTATGAAACATTAAAATAATGACACTTCTGCGGGAAAATTTCTCTAGATTTGATGAAAAAATCTTACCCTAAGATCACATATATACGCGATATATATTTTACAAGTGTCATACTAAGGTAGAAATACGATACGATGTCGACTCATCCTGCAGCGATCCTCATTGAGCTTGAGCTTCGTTTTATTTTTATACGCTGGCTAGCTGCATTGGGCGCTGTTCCGTTAGGCAACAGTCTCACGTACACATTGCTTTGTAGATTTCTGCGGTGGGTGTTCAAAATCATAGCCGAGGACGCGGGGGTTGTTGCTGTGCGAGGTCTCCAGATCTGCCCTAGTGAACATCGCATACGGTACCATGAATCTCAAATTTGTCTTGAATGTGTGCAATTGTTATCGCGTTGACGGTTCCGTTCTGTACACACGTCTCCATTGGCTTGGAACTTCAACATTCTCGGTTTTCCAAAACCACTTTCCGCTGTTCAAACGATAATCTTGGTTCCATTTTGTTGTAACAACGTAATGCGAGTCACATCTGTTTACAGAATATCATACGAGATAATCTTGGCTTCATTCTATTTACAGAACATCATACTATACATTACTGTTGTTTTTCGGTCCAACTTTGAAATATATTAAATAGATATCTACTGTGAAAGTGTGCATACATTTTTGACACCCTCTGTATATAAAATGTTCAGTCATGCGGACTATTAATAAACAGTTAAAGCAATGTGGATTTTTCTGAAAACAACATAAAACATACATATTTCAGAAAACTTACTCCCATTTAAATGTGTGCAATGAAACTGTTGTTAATATTTACTTTGAACAATAAAATATTATTTTTAAAAAGACACATACGAAGAGTTGGCGGGGAGAACGATGAGAGTTCAAATAACAAACTTCAGAGAAAAACGAATGCTAAAGTATAAAATCCACTGCTTTAGCGTGTATGCACAATGCCTTTACATTTAATTAGTTTTATTTTTCTTTAATACGTTGTCATTTAAACAAGCAGGAAAAAAGTTTTGTAGTATTGAAAATAATAATATCATCACTGATTACAAAAAAACTGTAAATTGGTGCTAGTGGTGTAGTAGTAACCTACTTGTCTCCTAAACTCAAAATAGAGGGTTCGATCCCGGCCATGATGAATGGATTTCTTTTTTTTTTTCGGGCGTAAAAATCCTAAGTATGGCTTCCTTCGGAAGGTATGTTTTTGTTTAAAATATTTTGATATTAATAGTTTTTAGTTTGTTTTAAATCAGCTTTGACTCCGAAATCTAATGTCACGAATTGTTAATTACTACCTGACACATTAAACATTCTAAAGGATTATTGTAATTCAGTTTGTTCAAGAAAATATATTAAATTACAATGTTTGCAGTTTTGTTGTTAATTTCTCAAAAACATTATCAGCAGGCTAATAAAGATAAGATATAACGGTAAAAATGTATACTCTCGTCACATTTTATTTAATTTAAATAAAAAATATATTTATACAAACTATTTTCTGTGTCTAAAGTGAAGTTTTTGTAGTATTGAAAATAATAATATCATCACTGATTACAAAAACTGTAAATTGGTGCTAGTGGTGTAGTAGTAACCTACTTGCCTCCTAAACTCAAAATAGAGTGACTTTTGCGATAAAAATTAAGAAAACAACACAGTTTTTTGTCACAAATATGATGTGATGTGATAATAATAAACTATAATAGTCCTAGGGAGACCTGGCCTTGGATGTGATGTTGGCATATTACAAATTGCTTTGTTAGGGGAGTTACTGTAATTCATAAACGATTTTTAAAGTTGCAACACAGTGAGTCAAGCACAGAATATATGTGCAAACAATATACTTCAAAACACACAGATGGCTTGACGGATTTTCTTGACTCAGAACATCCGCGTCAAAACGCGATACAAAGCGAACATTATTCATGCAATGGTGCAAGAATTGCAATTAGCGACAGCATGGACAACATACAAAGACATCGCAGTGGCTTGGCTTGTTGCTGAGTGGGTAGGTATCACTTATTCTCATCGAACCACAAGATACCAATAGTGGATGAAGTCTTCAGTAGGAACCATAGGAACCAATTACCACATGGAAATTGTCTAGCTAATAGATCCGGTAGCAAAAGTCCAAGATTACTGTATTGTTGAGAAAGGGTCACATCGCCTACACACTGGATAATTCTGTGCCAGTTCAGCAATCAGTCAAGCCGCTAAGTGATGGAACATCTACCGGATCTAGAGTCATATGGCGTTCAATTCCTGCAGTGAATTAACTGACAGTGCTGTTTTACGATACTCAAATATGAATTTCAGTGAATGCTTTGAAAAGAGATCTGATTTTTTGCACTCAATGTCATACCACAAGTCATTTTGAAAGTTTCTGGTCTGAATTAGAATAAAAAGGCCAGTAACACACATAATCTTTTCTCAGACCAAGAGAAAATATGACTGAACGTGGCATTTCTAGTGATGAAAATTCATCAGAGTAGAGCTTACAAAATATCAGGGAACAACTATGAACGCAGCTAGGTGGATAAAATTTTGGGAAGTTACCGGATTGACTTTGTGAGACTATTAATCGTTGTAAATACAGAGTGACCCAAGGGAATATGGGGTTTTCAGAACCTTCTTACTGGTCTGAATTAGAATAAAAAGGCCAGTAACACACATAATCTTTTCTCAGACCAAGAGAAAATATGACTGAACGTGGCATTTCTAGTGATGAAAATTCATCAGAGTAGAGCTTACAAAATATCAGGGAACAACTATGAACGCACTGAAGAAAATCTATTTCAATCCTGAACACTATGCTGGTTTTGGCACTGCAGACAAACTTCGCAAGGCCACAGGTATACCGAAATCTAAGATCGAGTCGTTCAGTTGAAAAATTGCTCAATGTTAAAAGATTTGTAATGGTTGTTGTAAAGAACAAAAAAAAAAAAAAAAAAAAAAAAGGCTACAGCATTTGGTCAAAAATATCAATTACGGCATTTTAAAAGAATGCGTTGCTGCTCCAATGTTAAAAGATTTGTAACGGTTGTTGTAAAGAACAAAAAAAAGGCTACAGCATTTGGTCAAAAATATCAATTACGGCATTTTAAAAGAACGCGTTGCTGCTCCAATGTTTAAAGATTTGTAATGGTAGTTGTAAAGAACAAAAAAAAAAAAGCTACATCATTTGGTCAAAAATATCAATTACGGCATTTTAAAAGAATGCGTTGCTGCTTACAAAATATCAGGGAACAACTATGAACGCACTGAAGAAAATCTATTTCAATCCTGAACACTATGCTGGTTTTGGCACTGCAGACAAACTTCGCAAGGCCACAGGTATACCGAAATCTAAGATCGAGTCGTTCAGTTGAAAAATTGCTCAATGTTAAAAGATTTGTAATGGTTGTTGTAAAAGAACAAAAAAAAAAAGGCTACAGCATTTGGTCAAAAATATCAATTACGGCATTTTAAAAGAATGCGTTGCTAGGTGGATAAAATTTTGGGAAGTTACCGGATTGACTTTGTGAGACTATTAATCGTTGTAAATACAGAGTGACCCAAGGGAATATGGGGTTTTCAGAACCTTCTTACTGGTCTGAATTAGAATAAAAAGGCCAGTAACACACATAATCTTTTCTCAGACCAAATGCTCGGGTAATTCTGTAAATTTTCTCGTTGGAGAGATATCGAAGTAGCAAAGCTGTGAGAAGCTATGAAGTACGTGTGCTATTTATGTACCGCTCATAAACACATCGTTGCGGAATGTGTCCGGAATTTCATTGCTGCATACATGAGAAACCGGCGCTGAACGCATACAGCTTGCCTTTGGTGCAGAAGTGAACAGAGGAACATCAACGTCGTCACAGGTTTCACACACCACCCCGTTCTCATTGGTTGTGTGGCACTTTCGACTCTGTAACAGAATCAACGGAATGAACTGAGGTGGAATGGGAGGTTTCTACGGCGCATGTATAACCCTACAGCCAATCGTCGTACAAATGGTGGGGGAAGGTATATTCATTTTTTAATCTTCCATCGGGCTCGGGTACGCGGTGGGAGTTTGCTAGAAGAAGAAAAAAGAATCCCCTTGTTTTTGACTTTTTTTCTGTCACTGTGTGAGAAAATACAGAGTTTTGTTAAAAAGAATATATACAATCGAATTTATAAGAAAAGAAATCACCCATTGGGTCGGTTTTAGAAATGTGTGCGGAGGGAGTTTTTGCTAGAAGAAAAGATGCCCCGAATTCTTTTTTAAAAACACGCATGAAAAAGAACAAAAGCAAACGTATACAGGTTTTGTTTCCTTGTGAAAATAATAGATTTTTAGAAATACAGAGAGAGCCAACGTGTTAGTAAGAAAAAAGAACTTTTAAAATACCCACATATTGTTTTTGACTTTCTAACCCTGTGTGAGAAAAATACAGAGTTTTTGTTAAAAAGAATACATACAAACGAATAAGAAACCACACATTGAAGAAGAAAAGATGCCCCCCGAATATAAACACGCATGAACAAAGAAGAAACTTTTAGTTGGCTCTGTAAAAGAAAAACCCACACATATTGTTTTTGACTTTTCTAACCCTGTGTGAGAAAATACAGAGTTTTTGTTAAAAAGAATATATACAAACGAATAAGAAACCGCCCATTGAAGAATAAAAGATACCCCCGAATTCACGCAAAAGCATTGTGCGGGGGCGAACAAAGCGAGGGGACAAGCGCTCGAGCGGCGAGAGCGAGCGGTGGGGGGAGCGAGCAGTGGCGAACTGCCAACGCAGTGGCGGAAGGGCTCTCCATTTTTTTACAACGTAATTAATTGATCACACACACTTTTTTCGGAGATTTAAATCCAACACTCGATCAAACAGAGATTTTCCTATCGCTTAATCAAACAGAAATTTTGATATCAATTCAAATTGAGATTTTGATATCAACACCCCACCCCCACAACACCCACACCACCACCACCCCCACCACCACCACCACCACCTCCCACCACCACCACCTCCCACCACCACCACCACATCCCACCCCCACCTCCCACCACTTTTGATATCACCCCCCACCCCTTTTGATATCACTTTTATATTAAAATCACGCGAGGAGGGATATATACTACTGAGGTATGTTTTCTTTTACCTTTCCTTTTTTTGTACTAGAGTTTGTATTAAAATTCAGTATAAAGGATGTATTTGTGTAACAGTAATTCAATACGTGGAGCAATAACAATTTTGACAATGTCGCGCAAACACGTCGAACTTCCAGAGATTGGTATTAAAATAGCCCATGTCTGACTCGGCACATTTTCCGTTCGGCACCGTAACAGAACTATAATCATTTTCGTAAGTCCCATGCCAATAGTGAGGGCACGCGCGGAATTTATACTTTTTACTGCAGTAAAACTAGAAAAACTAATTTATGGTCTGTGGTTTCAAAATATCAAGAATTAGTGTAACAGACTAAAACATTAATGAATAAAGAATTCAGATTTAGAAAATTTATTCAAAAAGCGCGATTAATTAAATTTCATTTTACAAAAGATAAATAAAATACAATAAAATGAAATGTGCAATACTCCATCCCGGTATCTGGTTGACTATATCGGGATGTATATTTCCAAATTTTATTAATTATTAATCGGTTATTTACCACTGTACACAATTTTACAGATCATAGTCTATAATTATATTAATATAAATAAAATAACTTAAAATAAAATACAAAATCACACTAGTAACAAAGTGGATCAATGAAGTGATTTCCTCACAAATCCCTCAAGAGGCGTGTTAAATATGAAGACATGTTTCATAAATTGTCTCAGTAGTTGTTATTGAGCTTGTAAATTTGGCTGCTATGAAAGTCACCGAATGGGGACTATTTCTAAACTAGTTTTACGTTACATCATGTGCACTTTTTGTATGAAATGTGGTTTTATTTTATTCACTCCAGTACAGCAGTTTTCAATGATTTGGTTCGCTTTCTTGAGACTGAATATGTTTCTAATACAGAAGGTTATGCATTTATTACAGAACTTAAACAAAAATTGGCAGATTCAATTTTTTTCTTCCTTTCCTTATAAAGATAAAAATGACCTATTGTGTCCTAACAAATAGGGAAATCTCGCTTTTTCCTAACATGGTGAGCTATAACATACGTAGTTCGTGTGCTGTTTAAGACACTCATTTGTTCTTCGTTTACTTCATTTCTCACAGCACTAGTTGCTTCTCGAGAAATTTCCAATTTTCTCTTCCTCTTTATGCTGACTAATCTGGACCTGCATGTTCCTTGAAGAGGTCTGTCCATCTTCTTCTGGGTCTGCCTTGTGTCCTTTTTCCTGTCCGGGAGTCCCACATGGAGATCTTGTAAGTCCACTATTATCCTGCATTCTTGCAACTTGACCGCCCCATTGCCATTTGTTTCTGGCAGCTATTTGTGCGATGTCTGTTGTTTGAGATAACTGGCTTACTAATACAAGTATTTTGTCCTTCAACGCTATTCCCAGGATCTTACGTTACATTTTTCTTTGGCATATTTGAATTTTGTTCCTTTGTTTTTCTGTTATTGACAGTCTGGCACCCATATAGTAATAAAAAGTATACACAGGTTTCGAACTTCTGGAATCTGATTTTATTAGTTAGTGTTTGGCCTAACAATATAATCTTAAGGGCCCAAAATGCTCTCCAGATTTGTATTTCTTTTTCCGTTTTATAATGGAAGGAAATCTGTTGTCCTAGATATGTGAGGACTGTTCCATCTATTTTTATAGGGATTTCAGGTCCGTTTGAAATTAACTGTGTCTTCAGTTTGTTTAGTGAGGGCCCTGCGTTTTTACTATGCTCACATAATTGTTCCAGCATAGTTTGTAGCCCTCTCCTTATAGCTCAGCCAAAATTAAAAGTCTGTAAGAAAATAGGCTGGTTTATATTTCAAGTCAAGTTTCAAGAAATGCATGTTTATGTTATTCAATGTTATAGATTATAAAGAGCACCATTTTTTTTTTTTTTCCTTTTACTGAAATTAGTGTTTTGCGTTGAGTGAGTCAAAATTTAATTATTTAATGGGACAAGATGCAAAATATCTTAAAATGTATCAATAAATGGTTAGGAAAACCGCTAAATGATCCATATCCCTTACATGAAATTTCAAATTTACAGGCATAAGTCAGTTTTTTTTTTTGAGTAGTGTTTAGCGCCCGTTTTTACTACTGAGGCACCACAGGCGGTGGACACTAATGCTACATGAGATGAAATGATAAATTGGGAAAGGATTTTTTTTATGAAAGGAAGCGTTCCGGGCCTAAGTTTAGGTACCTCCCCGGCATTTGCCTGTTATGAAGACTGAGGAAAACCTGGAAAAAAACCCAGTCAGGGAGGACGGTCCTGGCGGGATTCGAACCGCAGACCTCCCGCTCACGAGTCCGTGCCTTAACGACCTCGGCCACCCGTGGCGGTAAGTCAGTTCTGAAAAGGTTAAAAGCTGAAATACTGATCATACGTAAGTAGCTTTAAATGATTTGAGTTAGTCAAACATTTTCAAGATAAATGAATTCCCTTTACGCATTACTTTATATTGTACAGTTCAGTTTGTACCTTTCGGCTACAAATTTACTACTAGATTTCTCAGAAATCTTAGTTAAAATCTGAAACTGTCAAACACTTAATGATAACAAAGTAACATTTCAGCTGTATCTGTGGTGATTTCCATGATTTAGTTCTTGAAACATGCTATTCATTGAAAAGCACAGGCCCATTAGAGGTGACAAAAAATTGATATTTGTTTATATAAAATATTTTATCATTTATAATCATTGAAATATTAATAATTAATGTGGGGATATTGGCAGTAAAATTTGCTTAAAACTGTAATTTTCTGATATGTTAAACATTTAATACTTTTATTATAAACTGTTGCGTTTGCTGTTTAAATAATATGTAAATTCGTTAGATTTTTACAATAGACTAGTTACTTTATCATTCTTTACGCTTTTTGTTGAAGAAATTAGGATCGAGTTGACATAACAGTGACATCATGGGACTGTTTTTTTTTTTAACCAAAATCTGGTCACCGTAATCAAGGCCAATACTCGCTCTGCCGCCAATGCGCCATAAAAAACTATAGGGTTAATATTTCGGTTTATTTGGGAGTAAAACTACGGTGTGTATGATTGATGTTTTAGCAAGGAGGTTTCTACAAGTGAAATAACCAGACCCATTGCCATTTTAAATTGCAACCGTGCCAAAATATATAGCCCGCGATAAAGAGCGACGCCAAGGCCATGCTGAAACGCTAAAACTACATTTCTCCTTGGCTCTCTGTAGGAACATAAGATTTATCCCTAGCAATGTACCTGTGTGTTTATTTTCCTCAGGCAAATCGTGTTAAACCGTGTCAAGACGACGAAAGGGACAAGGTCAGCTCTCCCTTTACCCCCGCTTCATAAGACGCTATCCCCTCCATAAAATTTTCATTTCGCGCTAAATTTAAGGCTTTAAAAATAAAGTAGTGGAATAAAAGATGAACGGGGCGAGTAGTAGTCTGGTCACGTGACATCAGTGGCTCATACATTAGTCACGAGACTCACCTGTAGTGCGGTGGCTTGCAGTATAAACCAACTTTACTGCCTTCCTGTGCATCTCTACTGTTATTCTTTACACTTCTCCTGGGGAGGCCGTGTCGAAGTGCTTTTTTTAAAGTATTGCCAGTCCCCTACATCTTGTTAACAATGGAGATGATGTCAGCGCAACAGACTCTCTTTTGTTCTGTGCGGTGTTTATGCGAGGATTAAGGTGAGAACAAATACGCAGCGTAAACATGAATACCAACTGGTAATAAGTTACAGAGACACAATAGGAAAAAACACATTTAATATCTTGTGCGTTTATATCCAGTCCACATTCTTAATGTGTACAAGAGCAAGATTTCAACATATAGCACGGGGGAAAAAACTGAAGGCAAGCCTATATTGTCAACTGCATGCATTATTTAAATACTTCTATCTGTGTGCTACTAAATGCAAACTTTCAATAAGTTACTGACTTTTATTTAAAAGATATTAATACGTATGTTATTTATTATTGGCTATGCACATGTCAACCTTATGTACTTATACTTGATAGTGCAGCAAATGCTCATATTACTGGTTATTATATTTGTGTTGTTGCTTGTTAAATGTAGGCAAAACGTTGCATATTTTACCCCTTTTGAAATAAATTGTGCACAATGATGCCAAGCGTAGTGATAATTGAAATAATCTTCCCTCCAAGAGTTATTGTTGTATTGCCTCTGTTTCTTATAAATGTATTTTGATATGCCGAAACATCAATATATTTTGTGATATATTTAATTAGCATACGGCAGCATGGTTCAATGCTTTGTGTAAAATTCCAATTTAACCTTTTTTAAATCAAGGTGACAGTCGATTAATTGTTTTTCAAAACAAGAAGAAATAATTTATAAAATAGAAGTTCACTGAAGGATATCCAAAGAAGTTGTAGTTTTAACCGAGAACAATATTTGTTTTGCCATTCAAATACATTTTCCAAAGAAACAAACAAAATCATGAAGCAGAAAATACTTAAGTGTATATCGTTTACAAGTTTACTTATGAATAAAACATCCACATCTAACTAAAAGAACATATTTCACTTTCTAATCAGCTTGCAGATACTAATGCTACAGGAAGAACTTGTACACTAACAAGCGCGGCAGTACATTGCCAACTAAAGGCGAATGATAATAGTTAACAAATCCCTAAAATGTTTCCAACTTTTACCTGTTCGTTTGGATAATGTTCACATTGACAGTAATTGTTCACAATAGTCTGTTTTCTATTTTGACTGTATTATATGCACTCGTCACTCTCGTTGCGGACCACGTTAAAACGTGTTCCCATAATGATAAACAGTGACAAAGGGAAGAAGATCTGATAGCCACTGCAGAGCATTAAGCAACTTTTTTGAGAGATTTGTTATATTTACGAACCCTCTTTAACATCTCAGGTCATCAGCGTCCCATTCAAATCAGTGTGAAACGGCCGACAAATTTTGCTCAGAGGTCTCTTCTTTCAGGCTTGAGGTTCTTTATCGTGCCGTAAATGTACGACACGGGACCCACGGCTTTACTTCCCTTCCAAAGGAAGCCATACTTACGATTTTTACACCCGAAAAAATTCATCTACCCCGGGATTGGACCCGCAATCTTGGGTCTACGAGGCGAGTATGGTTACCACTACTCTACCAAGACCGACGCGTGCATTAAACAGCGTAGTCATATGTATAAATATATATTTACATAAAAGGTAACTTTTTGTTTCCCATATAAAGCCCTAATACCCGCTTTATATATGGCAAGGGTTTCCTGTAGTGCTGTATATACAGCATATAAATGTATGTATGTGTGTTTGTTTCTGAGTGAAGATTTTCTTTGAGTCACCAAATTAAATTAAATGGTTCAAAAACACGATATGGCTATATCATGGAAAGAACAACAGAAATAAAAATCATTACTGATTGTGAGATAATAAAGAAGACCTGTAAATTATTAAAAAATATGAACTATAAATAATAAGGGAGAAAACAGAAGCATAGCTACATAAACAGATGTAAAAAAGTTTTAATAGTAATATGAGAAAGACATAGAATTTAAATTGCATAATACAGAGACATAACCAGCGTTTGAATAAGCCTAAGAAACATGGATAATGGAAAAAAAGAAAAATAGAGGCGGCACAAATGAGTTTGGGGATTTAAGAAGAGGAATAACAAAAGCATATTGATGGAAAACATACGCATAAGAAATCTTTTAATGGAAGAATATATAGAGGAAGAAACACAACGATATCACGAAAAATGGAAAGAGTGTGTACTAACAAAGGCACCTTCAAGTTATTTAGGCAAGAGTTATTTTACAATAGTAGGAGTAAAGCGACCAGGTATCGAATTAATGGTAACAGGCCATTAAGGTCTAAAACTTATTACGTTAGAAGAGAAAGTCGTTTTAAAAAATGACTGGGCATCTTATACTAATATATACAACGATTTTTTTTTCTTAGTTCCGTTTAAAGAATTACCTCATGCTTTATATTTACGTAACCGAGTGTAGTAACACATCCTTCATTTTATTTATCAAACTTTTATTTTCTGCTATAACGCTGAAAGGAATAGTTAGTCCGTCACAGGTTCGTCAAGGCCCTTTTCACATATTTTGGAGATTTAGGAATGGAGTGCTCAATTATGTTTTTATACATACGTTATGGAAGTAGTGAAGCTTAGAGTAAACGGAATTTGATAGATCTTGAATATATTAATTAAGATACACGCAAAGAATGAAAACTATCTCAACAATGTCTTGAATCTCAGTGCATTATCGTATTGTATTTCATTTTTCGGTAATGAGCGCTTATTATAGTTATAATATTTTTCTGTATATTTGTTGGTTATTTAACATATAGTGTAGCTCACATCTGATTTTTACATAAGGCGCCAATGCTTTTAAATATAAGATTTGGTAAACATGTAATATTGCTTCCACTTTTCCTCCATAATGTCGCATTATATTGTGATATCCAGAGAAAGAAAACGTTAAACGTTTGCAAATTTATGGTACGTTGTGCTCTAAGAAAATTATTCTAAAGGATATGACATGGTATATGATTTTTGTTTTCTGCTCTCGGTACTTGAAGGTTTTTATTTGTTCCTATTGCATGGCTCATCACTAGTGATGGAACATTCCTACCATGGAAGCGAAGTTGGCTAATCATCTACCATAGAGTGTAGCTAAGCCTAAAATTCTCCTAGCTTTCCCACCTCCAAAATCGGCTTTGCAACCACAAATTCTAACCCCCCCTTCTTCTGACGTCATGTATCCTAACTCACGTCAGGCTCTTGCTGATATTGTTCCGAAGGAATTGTTCCATCTCAAGCGCATAACCCAACCGCATCACTGCTATGGAGGTGGTAGTAGTAGGTATTTGAACATGCATCATAGAGTCCCTGCGAATTTAATATCTTCACAGAACTAAAGAAACCAATCACATAAGGCATTTTCATTTATGAGATGTAATTCTTTGAGCAGTATTGCTCTCAGTCACTGATAATAAAACAGTGCTGTTACTAGTGTTAGCAAAATATGCTGACATATATAGCATGGGATTAAATATAGGTAATGTAAACTTGTATTAGAATAAATGGTTTCTCACAAAGAAACTGTCAGATAGCTCATCTCAAATTGTGCACATAAATGTTGATAGGAGCGCAAAGCCTTAGCTGTACATAAGAATAAAATGAATGTGAAATTAATGCTTGAACAAAGGATAGTAGCTCGTCTTCCTACTCTAACAATCAAAAACATTGTCATATCAGTTGGCTGCCCTTAGCTGATAAATGGCGAAGGGTGGAACAGAGAGGAAAGAAGGGAGGCGGGTGCGTGTAAAAAGTCTATTCAACTGCACGTCTTCCAAGTAAGTTTTCACATCTTTTTATTCGTATGAGCAGCTAATATTTTTCGCTTAAATATCTTCTATCAATATCTAACTATGCGTCAAATTTGAAATAAAGTTTGAGATGAGCTCTGTCAGGTACAGATATATTGTCAGTACTTTTTACTCTCGTATTTTTGAGGTGTTGACATATGAAGTATGTTAAAAAGTTATCATTGTTGACCAATGATTGCAGTGAGGCAATGCTGAGTACAGATGGTCAATTTCCCTAGATAACAATATGGGTGAAACAACAATGCTGGAAGACAATTGGAAATTTCAGAGCGGAAACGAATTAAAGATTCAGCGATGGGAATAGTTACTAAAATTAAGGAGTCATTAATATTTCCAGAGTTGGACACGCGTTCACGGATAACTAACGCTCTAGAAGGACATTACAAGTGGAAATATAGATGTTCAGGAAGTATACTGCTTGATTATGAAAGTTTGCTTACAAAGTTAGGATCAGTAAGTAGCTTCTGTACGCTCGATTGCAGAGTGGCGGTGAAATTCGTGCTTAAGCAGTGTTTGCAGGGGCAAAAGGAAACTCCCCCTTAAAGTCGTGTAGGGTAAGCTGGGGTGTACCAACTAGGGACGTAAGTTCCTAAAGAACGTAATCACTAGTGATGAAACACAGGGGCATGGTATGGCCCCGAAATCAAAGCTTTTTAACGGCGGAGTTGTTAATCACTCTCAAAAAGTAAGCAAAAAGCACCTACGGAATGTCATTAAATGATTACTTTTTTAATATTGTCTTAATCATAATGAACCAAGAAATTTTGGACATTTGGTGTTGAACAGAAGGTAGTTTGTGAAACTTGTGGCCATCAGGCACAAAAGGAATCTTGTGTGATTAAGTCCATAATCACGGTGTATGTCGCTTTTGAGCAGAATTCAGGAAGACTCCACCGACAGATAAATCTATCCGTGCATGGTATGCGTAATTTAAACATTCTGGTTTTCTGTACAAGAGGAAATCAACTGTGTATCCGTCTACATTTGCTCTCGACGTAGATGTTACCAATGTAGCTTTAAAACACCCACATTGAACATCTTCAATATATATATATATATATATATATATATATATATAAATACAACAAATTCCATGTCAATTGATGATTGGTTTGTTATGATAGACTTATCAGTGTGTGTGCAGTTACATTATAAAATGCCGGAGATGTTTTGACTTCACATTTTTATAAATCAGTAAACATTAATTGACTATGATGAGAAATTAAGTTATGCAAAGGTTTTTGTGCGCTGAAAAATGTAAAAAATAATTTGTAAGAAAATTTAATCATGAAATCATTGCCCATCTGTGCATAATTAAAATTCACACGCCCTGAACTACAAATTGTAATAAAGAACTTCTGTTATATTGCATGATGGTATTAATATACATTATAGATTTGTCAGTATTACGCATGCGTTTAAATCTTGTAGTGACCCTGAGAATCTGCGCAGATTGCCATAGAAAATGATCAGACATTGACCTATTACGGTCTAAAGGGTCATTCACACAGAAAATATCATTGCAAGTATGCAAACGCAAGAAATAATTGATCATTCATATCGCAATTGTAGCCATGAAATATATAGGTATATAAATAGATTATTGCAAGCAATCAAAGAGAAAAACAAATAGTCTGAAAGGATATGAGTTATTTTCTCATCAATATTAAATTGTAAGTTCTTCAAGTGTTTTCTCGATAGATTACGATAGACAAAAAGCTTGGAGTTTGCAATCTTCTAACTTGCGTTTAAAATCACGTTAATGTTATCGAAAGTCATTGAATATCTGCATTAGATAACTGCAAACATTGTGTTTGCGTTTATTTCATTCTGAATGGATCATTATATTGATAGGTAAACGCAATGGCCTTATGTTTTGCTTTAATGCAACTGTACGTGTAAATTGTAAAATATACAACTTTCAAGCAATTTAATTGAAACTCATATGTACACAAAACTTGTATCAGATATATTGCATATTAGGCATGTCTGTGTGTCATTTAGATATCTAATTATCTTATATTCTTCACTTTTAGTCCATGATATAAATATTCCAAGTAGAAGATATGCAATATTTGATAATTTTATTATATCATATAATTATTAAATCATTACTAAAATATTATTTTAATCGTTGTTTAAAATATACTGTATATATGGATTTTAATTTGTATATATGGTTCAGTTTCAAGGAAGCATATTAAATAAATTAATAATAATTGATAAGTTACTCTCTGTAATGATTGCTTCCTGAAATGTTCATTGAGAATGGACACAAAAGCATGTAAGAGAATTGTTTTATACTCATCAAAATGATGAAAAATATAAAATTGAGAAATTAAATTTTAAAAGTTATGCAACTAAAGTTAAGTTCGCATATTTAACTCTCATCTTTCTTTCCCATTCATATCTTAAGCCCGTAAAAATCCTAAGTATGGCTTCTTTCGAAAGGGAAGTAAAGCCGTGGATCTCGTGTAGTAGATTTGTGGCACGAAAGAGAACCTCAAGTCTGAAAGAAGAAACCTCTGAGCAAAATTTACTGGCCGTTTCACGCCTTGAATGGAATGGGACAGTTATGGTCTGAGATGTTAAAGAGCGTCCGTAAATAAAATAAAACAAAAAATATATCTTAAGCCCCTTTCTAGTCGCTTTGAAGCAAATTAGAGCCAAAAGAAACCCTCTGTATGTGTATATCTGCTGCTAGCATGAATACTTCAGTGCTATATTGTCTATCTGTGTAGTAGCCTAATAGACCGCGAGAAATTCTCTCACGGCATTCATGATTGCTACCTATAGAAATTTTTCTCTTTTGGGCGTCTCCTACACATCGCACCAATCAAACATTGGTTTGTTTTTCCTTTTTGCCAATTATACACTCCTATAGTCTTCGTCTATTTAAATGTCACGGGACTGAGTTTTAAAGGTAAAAATAAAAAAATGGTGTTTTATAAAAGTTAATTAGTTTTTTTAATATAAAAACAAATATCTCATTTCATTAATCTAAGCAATTTTGCAATTATACGTTAACTTAGTGATATAGCTAACGTTGCTAACTCGCTTCTTAACGCTAACCTAGAACTTGATTTACTTAGGTAATGTCCGGATATTCTAGACTTGCACCACTAAAACATATTACAAATATATATTACATTTAAATTGCAAGTAATATTGCAAAAAACAATAATTAATTACAACAGCAACACATAAAAGAAAAAGTTAAATAATATCAGTCAGAAATGTATAACGTTAACTACTGCTGATCATGTAAGCAAAATACCCTTTACATCAAACTCTGTTGTCTACAAAATAATGGAGTTGTTAGAAAAATTTCAAGTGCATTTGCTTTTTATTAACATCTAGAATTGGATTAAGTAATTTAAAAGCTACTATTAAAGCAAAGAGTCTGGAGTAGTTTTAATTTCTAAAGAAATATACACACCAGCAATAATTTTGCTCTAGTAATCAATTTGTCAATTTATTATACATTGAAGACCATTTAATTAACTAATAAAATTATATTCCTAATTTTAAATTAACATGCAAGAATGATCTTATTCTTCTGTATACCTCAGAGAATAAATTACAAAAAACATTCAACCTAATAATTTGGTTAAAACCACGGAAAAAACTAAAAGCTTAATCTTTAGAAGGCCAAATTATATTCGAAGGTAATATTACTAAACAAGTTAAATGTTTTAACTCTCTTAGTTGTAATACTCCTATTTTAAAAATGAATGAATTCATAAAAAATTAAACAATTCAATAATCAAGTGAGTCTTCTCATCCCGTAAAACTGTATTTTAGTCATTGAGAAATGTTATCTGCATTTTTTCCTTGGCATGTAAAATAACATTCTATAAAGAGTAAAATATCATTCAGTGCCTCAAGTTATTCATTTCGCATTAATGTTAAGTTATTCGCATTTACTTACGCTCACTAAGCAGATTCTTAACAGTAATTTGAGATTTAATTGACGGTTATATAATTAGGAATTTTAAAGTAATAAAAATTGCATAATAAGCATTCATTATTTTTCTTCCGCGCTAGAAAACAAAACAAAAAATGGTATACTGTTATGGACCAGTATTTGAACCCCACCACTAAAGCCTAGAGCGCATACAGTCCAACACGAGTCAGAACACGCAAAGAGGCATGTAGCAGTCAATTCGGCCAATATCAATACAACGCAGAGGGCAGTGTTTACGAAATAGTTTGTAAAATGCCGGGATGTATAACTTCCCAATCCGAAGAATAATTTGCTGATTTGATTTATTTATGAACTTTTTTTAACGTCTCAGATCATCATCGCCCCATTCAATTCTGGACATGAAACGTGCAAATAAATTTGATCAAAGAGCTCTCTTTTTAGGCTTGAGATTCCTTTACCTGCCATAAATATACGACACGGGACCCACGGTTGTATATCCCTTCAGAAGGAAGTCATACTTAGTATTTTACGCCCGAAAAAATCCATCGATCTTGGCAGACATTGAACCCATGAATTTGGGTCTAGGAGGCAAGTATGGTTAACACTAGACCACCAGGACTGGCCTGCAGGATGAGAAAATTCATGCCGTATGTATAAAAGAATAATTAAAAATGCTAGAACAGAAACTAAAATGGCTAAAATGAACTATTATAAGATGATGGCTGATGCATGGAAGTGAATTTTGAATTTGAATAAAAAGTATGAAAATTTGTTAAAAGTAACTGAAAGGAAATTCTTAAAAAATATAATAGGATGCGCTTTTTTTAGATAAACAAAACGGATAAATGAAATTGGAAAAGAATTACATATCTTTAATTTAACAGGTAAGATACAATTATACAGAAAAAAAAATGGAAGAAATACATTGAAAGATTACCAAAGACCAAAAAAATAAGTTTAGGTTACAAGTCAATAGATAAGAGAAGAGTTGAAAACCCAGCAAAACATTGATTACAACTTATGAGAACGGAAGGAGCCTTGGGCTTATACTGTGAAATGTTAATGACGATCAAGCAACTTACATAAAAGCATTCGAACAAGAGAGCTTCTGATCCAAAGCACATAAAGTACAGCATAACACTTCTCGACTCTGCTTCTGTTTAGCGGGTCTAATGCCCGTATTCCGTCAACCGTCAAAAGCAGCCTGCTTTTGTTGCTTCAGTGTCTTGTTAATGTACTGGAATTATTGTGGAAGATACAGAGAGTAAGATGCTAAAACTAGAATTTTAGCGGCATAGGGGTTTGCCTTGCAAAAAGTATGTTATCGCTGCCATGAATGTAAAAAATATGGGCAGTAGTTCCAATAGATTTATACTTAAGATATTCATTTTAATCGTTAAACCACAACCTTTCTTCTCATATTTAAATGCGACCTACAAATATAAAACCAAACGTAATGAACAAGGGCTAATCTCGGGTTTAATTGTAAAATATATATATACAGCAAAATGGTATAATACAAGTCTGTAATGTATGCGCCATTTTAATATTAACAAATTGTACTTACCTTGCACAATGACATACTAATTATACTTCGAAGTGTTGCTTAGGAGCCTCGCACACTTATCCCAACGTCCTTTCCATGACGAAAAGCTGATTGTTAGTTCTGCTAAATGTGATATTTTGCCAAAGTTTTTACGAGAGGTGAATGCGACATAGTACACAAACTGTGTCTACTGACTAAGTATGCTGCGCAGAAATGATGCTCACGCGTTGTCTAGTGGCAGCGCCAAGTTACATCAAGTCATAGCGGCTGTTTCTCGAAATATTTGAAACGTTGGAAAATTTCCGGAGAGACTAAGGTTACTGATATATACTTTATTTTTCTATTGTTGCAAAAATAAATGTTTTATAAACGTAATTAAAATGTGGCATTTTTGTTTGTTTACTTTTGGTTCTTCTTAGCGTGTATGCTAAAAGTTTGAAGCGCTTACAATTAATAACGCTCGTTTTTATGTAAATATACTGTTTCCGTTAACAAAGCTTTTTGTTGCAATAAAATAAAACAAAAATGTGATGCAAATATGCTGTCTATTTATTCTCTTTTAATACATTACTACAAACTTTAATAAGTTGAAAAAGTTTTCCATTAGTTTCCAACAAATATCAATTTATCTGATACCGACATGGATGGCCAAGGTCATAACGACTTGGGTTTGTGAATAGGAAGTCTATGCTTCGATTCCCGCTGAAATCGTCTTTCCTGAATCAGTTTTTTTCCACGTTTTCCCCTGTCCTTGCAAATAGCAGATGCCTGGAGAGCTTCCTGCCAATTAAAATGCCTCAATAATGAAAAAGGGAGTTAACTTATTAAAAAAAAATATCAGATTCAGGATATGCCCTCGCCAAGGAAAGAGATCGTTAAATGTTTCTGAAGTTTGATTTTAATTTTTGAAACACTTACATAGCTGCAGGTTTGTCATAGTTATGTCTTGTGTACTAAAGGGTCATTGAAACGTCACTATGCAGCCATTATGTAGCCGAGATTTCCCTAGGGAAGTGAATTCGGGTAGCAGCACTGACTGTTCACTGAGGACACAACCACCAAATTCCAAACTTTAGCAACGGTGTGCCGATTACCTGCTAAAAGCCGGTTTCGAAGTAAGAAAATAACGTCAGAAATGTAGGTGTACCAATCTTGTCCTGTGCGGTGCACATCATCGGAGTGTGGAGGAACTTGTCGATGACTAGTTACTATAATGTGTACAGTGACAATAATGCTATTAAATTAACTTTTTATATTAAATGGCTCATATTTTTCGATCAAGGTACCGAACGGAAGTTGTATTTACAGAAATCTGCCACATTCATATTATTATAGGCGATGATAAAAAAACGAAGTTAAAAATGGTATTAAATTCCCAAAGCAAGCAATAAATACATCTATGAACGGCAACAAAGCAAAATTCAGTGTTTACACAACAAATTGCTTTACAAATTATACTTCCCTAGTAACACTCCTTGTCATAACGTCTCTTAAGCGGGGTGGCTCAGACGCTAACGCTTAACAGTCATATTCGAGAGGTTCCGGGTTCAAATACTTTTGGACTGGCCATTCTAATCTTTGGTTTTTTTCTTGGTTTCTCTGGTCACTATGACGAATGCTGGGATGACTCTTTTTCTCCCTCAAGAAATTTCATTTCACTACATTTCATTCCGTTGGTTCTGTAGCAGAGTCGAATGTGGTGGATGAGGTGGGCTTGTGTTGTATGCGGTGGCTTGCGCTTTGGAAGAAGTTGAAACTCCTTTGGAGGGACTCAGCTGGCTTCGGGGCGTTCTATTTGGAAATAATGTTAGGACCGCCGTCTGCGTATGTGCCTCGCCGCTTCTTTGTCTCTTTCACCCCATCCTTCCTGTCGGAGAGACACAAACGGCTAAAGTACCGAAATCTCTTCTTCTCTCTAGCAACCCAATATATAGAATCAGTCACAGGCTCTTTGTGGTGAGCAGGCATCGGAATTTCTAAGCACTAAAACTAGACTGAAACAGCATAAAGTTATTTTGATACTGGACTGTAGATAACAGGTAAGAGGGGTACAATAGGTCACGATTACAGATCCTTTAGGCTTATCACTAATCAGCTCTTGTGTATAGCTTTGTATTTAATTACCCAGTAGTTTGAGTCTCTAACTGGATATGAAGTGTTTTAGAATTCCGATGCTTAGCCATGAGTTATCTGACATCACGATTTTTTTTTTAATTTACGTATAAGTAGTTAGGTTAGAGCAAGCGTTAGGTTTAGTCCTAAGGATAGGAAATGATTAACCTTAACATTGCTTCCATATTTCCACTATTATAGTCAATTCATAATAGTAACGTTACAAACAGGTGATGTGATGTCATCAATTTTGTATGTCAGCATTTAGTTTATATCCTTAGTACCAGTTTTAGCTCTGCTGTGCATTTGAACTTCTGTAAAAGTATGGCATTTGTGCTCTGAGGAGAATTATTTATAGTTCTGAATTTCGGTTAGCTGTGGTACATTGTGGTCTGTAGTACTTGACAAAGCAGAACTTTCCGCGTATCCATTGTAATGAAGTTTATAATGAGTCCCAGACTATCTTAAATAAGAAAACACTTATGGTCTAAGATGAGCATCGTTGAGCACTTCAAAGAGGTTATCCGGAATTCCGTAGTGTCTTCTTTTGCTGGTAAATTCGGTGCATTCAATGAGGAGAAGATAAATGGTGAGTGTTGTGTGGTAAGTAATATTGGTTGTAAGTAATATAGAGAAAAGATAGGAGTGGGTGAGTTGGGAGTGGCCAATTCGAAGACAAGTAAGATTGGCTTGTTTTCTTCGAATCAATGACTTCATGGGGTGTAGAGTATGGAACTTTCCTGGTGGTAGATAATTCCATTGATGTTTCCAATTTTCAATGGGTATCTTAGAGAAATGATGCTGGACTTTGGTATATGGCGTTAAAATGTTTGTCGTTTCATGTGGTAGTATGGCGTCTTTGGCAAGTAGATCAAGAACGAGACGGAACTGTACAAGCATTATGTATATATCTCCATCAGGAGCATTTGAGAACATTTTTGGGGATCCTGTAGAAGTTTAAAAGCCGTGGTGCAATCTTGGAGACTTTGAAGCACACCGAAGGAATCGGAGTAGATTGCATATCTCAATATGCAATTGGTGCGATAAATTAATGAGGGACAGTGTGCTCGATAAATGTCGTTTTATGTATACGAAAATTAGATATCAGTATGTAAAATATATGTGAAATATTCCAAAGTCAGAAATAAAGGTACAGTTGATACAAGAAGGCAAGTAATTATCTAGTTGAAGTTTTGTGACGTTCATCTATATGGAAAAAATTCGCTTATGTACCTCTTAAATGACATTACTTATTACATTTCCTCGTATCTCACTAACCTGCACAACAGAAGTTCTTGTTAACTCAATAACTGTTGATAACAGCGATAGCTATATTCAATGAAATTAAAAAGTCATCATTTAAAATGCAGTTTTTCTTCGAGGCCAAACATCTTGAAAATCGCATTTTTTTAATTGAAAATTTTTTGCACTTGCAACGTCTGCCACGTAAGTTACTGACTCATCGTAGCGATTTTACACGCACTCTGTCTGTTACATTTGAGATGATATGAATAAATAACGCGCATGCTGTATTAGTGAGTCATTCGACATTAGCATGTGTAGTACTAATGAAGTACAGCATAATAAATGACGGAGTGATAATATGAAGACTAAGAAAAAACAAAATGTCGTATAATGACTGTGAAAGACTGTGGCAGAACTGGCATCAACTACTCCTTGTATATGCCATAACCTCCAATCAAATGATTTATATACGGACAGTAACTTTATTTGAAAGTCTCGGAATTGTATGTTATACACTAGATTTCATGCTATTTTTGCAGACCAGAATTATAAAAACATATTAATAAAATTAATATTAATGTCGATTTTCTAATAAATTACTTTGAAATCAATGCCTTCTTTTTTATACGTACTTATGAGGTCAAGGTCTTAGTATATTTGTCTGTTGTTCGCAAAGGTGGGTTTACCGCAAGAAATGAATTCCATGATTTTATTTTATGCAACTTCCTACTGGAACCAAGGTTCCCAGGTGCAAACCCAACCGAGGTCAACAGGTTTTTTCGTGACGTAAAAATCTCGAGCGCCAGTCCTCCGGAAGGGACTTAAGGTCGTGGCACGTTAAAGAACCTCATACCGGAAGAGAAGGCATCTGAACGAAGTTACTGTCATATACAAGCAATACCTTAGCATCCCACTAGGTGACACTTGAAGCGATGGGCAGACCACCTATTCTTCTGACATCTATAGGTGCTAATTGTAACTATTTTCAAACGGTTCAAAATGGTTTGTCAGGACCCTGAGCAGGCCTTAGGCCTAAGCCTTGTAAGATGATTACATATTCTGGAATGAAGATGAATAATTGATTCTGTTTCCGGTAATACATATTCAGTTGATGATGCATTTTAGCAATGAAAACTATTTAATAATTTATTGTTATTATTACTATTGCTGCAACCAATGTCCTAATGTAGTATTTTATTGATGATTTTACAAGTTACAAAGAATGCTTATAATTATTGTACACAGCAAGTTGTATAATAGTTGTAGTGTATGTAGTAAAGTGATGGGCAAAGTTTAGTGATCTCGCCCCATTCCATCCAGTTCCGAGCGTCTAGTGTTGTTCCTTCCGTCTAAACATAGCAACTACTTGCACTGTGATATAGCTGGTAATTCTCCAACATTGGTTTCCTGAGTCCTGAGCACCATATTCCTAACAGGTATCATATCAACGTAACATAAATAAATAACTGGATATGTCACTTCCAGGGAAAAAAGCACATCTAGGTTTGTCCCAGACTATACCACAGCAAAATGTATACGAATACCTAACCATAAATTAACAGGCGTCTTGCAATTAAATTACCAGGAATATTTCACTTAGGTGATGCTTTCATAAAATCGATCAATGAAATGAAACATTTTGAACTTTGACCAATCACAGCCCCATATCGAAGTAAAATTATTGTAAAGTTTTACGAAATTCCTTTTATTACCGAAGTGCATTTGTCTTGTGGTCAGTGTGGCCAACTCTATACCCTCACTATATAATTTCTGAGTACGCATCACTGATCATTTTTCTGAAATTGTGTATTTAACTTACTTAATGTTAATTCACTCAAGCAATTGTTTTTTCGTATTCAGTAAAACAGTCTGAAATCATTTTATAAATTATGTAACAAAACCTGCTTAATCAACCATAAATTTTAATAAACACGTTGTTCAGAATGGTAAAACGTTATCTCTGTTTTGTTTTTCTCAGTTGGTGTTGGTAGACCGAACAGTTGGAATTGTAATAATCGACTTTCGTCTATTTTACGGTTTCTGAATAGGCAGGTATTAATAAGTAAGCATACCATTTTATACAATTGTTGAAATTCTGTGCGCGAATTTCAAATATATATTATTTTTAGTCTTATTCTATTAATGAAATAGCCCTAAACTCGTAATTGGTTCTCCTCTATTGGCATTACTAACAATCGACATTTGTCTGTTGCAATATGACTTGAAAAGAAATATTAATAACACAAATGTACGACTTTACAATTCTGTAGGCCAAGTTTAGGGAAATTATATTTAAATTATTGTTTTATTCGTGAAATAGTCTCAATAAGTATTACTCGGGAGTCTGAACTTTCCTGAATCACTACGTTCCTGAATTTAGTGGTAATTTCATCCCTGTTGTAATATTACTTGTGTTAATTACATAATTAAGTGGCAATATATTCGTGCCTTTCCAAGACACTAATCGGTGAATTTAATATATACATTTACTGTATAAGGCAAATTACGAACAAACTTAAAATTGATTTTTAATTTTTAAAAAAGTGTATTTTTAAAAGTTTAGAACTTTAAACTTGGAGATTGCTACAGAGGTCTAAATACTTATGGCGAATGTCACTCACAACATGTAGCAAGCAAACACAATTAATAAAGCACGATGAAAGATTTAGACATCATCTGAAAACTCGCACAAACTTTAAACTTTCCTGCTCTCAAGGCTTGCGACTATATCTGAAATGAATTTGAAAACTGTTTAATACAAATCTAGGATTCATTACTGATGTCTTTCAATAAGCTGAATACACACTTAAATTGCTCTACAGGCCTTTAGTTTTAAAATGTGTCCGCTTTACGTCATGTTTAATTATTTCCTACTAGCGCTGCCACCTTCACTTTCAATGTCCTTGAACACCGTTTTCTGAACTTGCCTATCTTACGGCAGTATACATTTATTCGCGAAATCGAATAGATAAATTCAAACATTATTTTAAATATTACAAATTCGTCGTGTACCTACTAAATTTAGTTTCAGAATTTTTCTGATTAATTGCCTCCTTCCAGAACTGCAATTTGCAATATAAATTATTTTGAAAATTTGCCAATAAAAGCACTTCCGAAAGTAGCACAAGTAATAATAGAGATACTTGCTCTTGTTTGGTTTTGTGAAATCTTGTTTCATATTAATTATGGTTGTAATAAAGTTTACTGCATCTGTTAATTAGAATGTGCATTCTATAAGTTACATACATTTTAGAAAGCGCACTCGTAATACGAAAGCCGCCGGCTGGGGTACGCTTAGAAGTCGAGAAGTAAAACTTTCCGTCAGCGGACAAGTTTTGTAACTAAAGCCCAGTGCATATTTGTTTACTGATTTTGGATAACTTATTATATGTTACGTTTTCATCACCAATAAAATGCCAATAATATTACCCTATTTTATGGCAAATCTAAATTGGTATAACATTTCATTCAACTTATTGACTCTCCTGGATTTACAATTGCACCAGGGGTAATACCACACCGTTTTGGTCAAACATATTTGGATATATACTCTCTCCTTGTTCTTCATACTTTAAATAATGAATAAGGCATTGTTTTGCCCCCTTTTGTTACAGAAAAATAAAACCAAACTCAATCATGTACAGAAAGGAACACCAAAAAGGAAAGGATATCATAGGTAATATATACAGTTTATATTTGAGTGTAAATAATTTTCAATTCCAGAACACAAAACTCATCCTTAAACACAAGGTGGTGGGCTTAGATTTGACATTATGGAACTGAAAATACATATTTACTACAGACACACAATCAAGGCATTGTTTATTCAAGGGATATTTTTTTTCTCATTTTTATTTTGTGGAGCGCACACAGGACAATAGATTCTTTTTTATTATAATTATGTATTTCACACAAGTTTTGTAAACATGATTGTTGAGCAAATACGTTCAGTGTGAAAAGAACGAAACTGATGTGCAAAGTAAAGTCTTTGTTTTTTTGTATTAGACACGGAAACAGTTCACTTGTTATATTTACGTCACGGTATTATTGTAAGTAGGGGTATTGACGCACTTTCATTTATGAAAATGATTAAACAAACATAATATTAACATGTGAGAGTTAACATCTCTGTGCCAATTTTCGTGGGAAGACGGCAGAGGACGTCGATTTGCATTTACATGGTCGTCCACATGAGGCTTTTCTCAAAGTATTCCACTTTCTCTCGAAGTTTGTCGCTTATGATTTACAGGCGATAATTGTTCCTATAAAGTTTTATTACGTTCCAATTTTCCGTTTACGTTTCTGCTTCGTCTCGCCATCCCCCCCTCCCCCTTTCTGTCAGCACATTGTCAAAATATAAATTGAAATGATTAAAGAGACAAATTTAAACAAGATATTATTATATTTTATTCTGAGTTCTTTAATTTTCTTTTCTAATTAATGTTTATTTTTATTCTTTAAGACTTATTGTGGTAGTATTCATTCACGCTTCAGAAATATCTGCCGTACTTTCTTGATGAATTGGTATGGTGTACAAGAAAGACACTTGGATGCACGAGGAAAAGAAATTAACATTTTAAATATGAATAAATGTTTATCATATAAAACCGATAAATTAAGTTCAGTTTTATAGGTTTTAATGCATAGTGCAGCAGAAACACATTGGGAAAAAAATATTAATATACTTTACAGTTCAAAACTAGCAAATTCATAATAATGTAAAAAAAAAAACACATATTCCAAGCAGGAAGAATAAGAGTAACGGGAAAAATTTACGTGAATTTTCTTAGTTACATTGTGCATAGCGATCAGTTCGATGGACACCGCCGCACCGCATTGGCTTTTACGGAAGTCATGGCAACAGCTTCCGGTGATAAAACCCTCTCATTTGTGGAGGATTTTATTAATTGCCATTTCAAAGGAGTTAAAGAGATTGACTCAGGATGCGATGCGATATATGCGATAAACGTTTTTTTCTGATCAGAGCTATCATATGATTTCAACTTAGGTATGTCTGCTTTTAACTCCCTGTGTACTGTTTTCATTGACAGATCTATAATAATCTTCTTAAGAGAATCGTTTAATTTTCCTATTCACTTATCATGGTTCATCATTTCCCTTGCTTATTTTTGCAAGAAATTCACCTTTCAGGTCCATTAGCGTTAAGTACGGCCACGCTCACTAAGCACCGCACTGTCTATCACGATAGGACGCATTCTTATGTTTTATTATGATACCGTAGTTCACTCTGTCAAGCACCACTGTGGTTAGGTAAACACTTTCGGGCATTAGCGAGTTTATACATGTCTGAAATGTGAGCAACTTACACTTAGGGACGAGATCGGTCAATCTTTCTTTCTTACCTAAGCGAGGGCCATTTCGGTGGAAGCTGGGGAGAAGATTTTTAAAAGTAAGGGAAAAATTACAATTGCATAGACTAATGAAATTATCTGTCTTTAAACCCTTATACTGCAAAGAATAATCTAGTAAATTTTCTTTCTTTGATATGAAAAGCATTACCGAATTATTTATAAGAAGTACTTTGTTTTTTTGCAATGTTGAAATAAACATCTTCAAAATGGCCATGGACAGCGATGAAAAAAAGCTACTTTTCTTAAAAACAGCGTTTCTGTTCAAGGGGCTATTCTAAATAAAGGGAACAACTTTGTGTATTTATAATAAGGAAATTATTTATCATAAAACAATCTCTCCAAGCATGCCAGAATAAAAATGAAATGTTGCGGAACAATAAATATTGACCTGCTGTCCGACCTAAATGTTCCCTTGGATATATTCGAGGACGTGTCTGATTGAACATTTCTAAATATTAGTAATGTACATAAAGTTGGGGAGTTTTCCTATCCTTTCTTTATAATAAATAAGGTTTATTCATTTTTTTAGACTAACCCTGCAAATGCCCATTAGAAGCTCCGAAATATTTCTACTTCTGAAGCTAAATTAAGTCCTCATGAATGTTATGTAAACTTTCGCAACAGTTTTTCGATGGCCACAAAGGACATGGTTCTTTTTTGTGTATTATTTGTAGAAAAAATTACACTCTGAAAAATGTATAGCATTTACAAGACCACAAGACCAAGTGTTAAATGTCAGCTATTGTTTTGAAATATAATTATTCGAGACATTTCTTTGAGCTCTGAAAATAAAACGAGCTCCTTTGTTTGGAATCTAATAGATATTAGAACGCAACGCAACTGAGATTGCAGCGTGGTTATGATGGAAAATTCTAAGTATCAACCTTAACCTCCCGTTGACCTGAACATTGCAAAAAAAAAAAAAAAAATGCTGCTATTCTTTCTGAATTCCCATATTCTAAATTCTGGAACAGTGTTAGATTATGAATGACTTCTAGCTGTACCAGTTCGCAAATATCGTGATCCAGCATTTGTATTTCTTTCCAGTGCCAGGAAATAAAGTTCTTCAACAAATACGTACTATATAAGACCAGAAGTAATTTATTCCCTGAAATAATTTACACAACCGTCGTTATAAAATGTTTAAGTGTATTTGATCACTTTGACTTGGTACTGAATATATCTTATGGCTAAACAATTTCTGAGCAGATCCATATAGTTTGTTGTGAAAAATTAATACATGTCAAGGAATGTCAGGTGTTTTAACTTTGTGATGTTCAAGAGAATTCTTTTTACTGAAATAAAATTGCACATTTTTTTGGTGCAGAAGTAATCTAGTATCAAACTTTTCTTGAATTGTTAGTTTTGATCTGAATCACTAAACGCGCAGTTGCAATTATCTGCAGTCAATACTATTTGGAATGAACAATTTTTTTACATCTAGAGTCCTTTTAAGCAAATTTGATGCAGTGAATTAATGAGAAATATGCAAGTTTCTGCTGCATTACCAAGCGGAATTTTATACTTTCACAAATATGAAATTTCAACGTGATTGTGCTGCAAAATTGTCCCCACTTTTTCAACGATTTTCCTCAAAAGAGGTATGCCCCAAGAAGCACAATGTATGCTGAGCAACTTGAGGAAGACTTTTCACATCCTTTGCTATTTGGATCATCTAACAAAGCCTGTATAAAGCTAGAGAGGAAGGGGTGCTGGACCGAGAGAAAACCTCGTCAGTTGTTATCGATCATGGCGTCGAAGCGAGTGGCGGACGGAGCGTGCCGCCAAGGGAATTGATGCAAATGCCTCACTCACGCTAATGTTTTTAATAGCAGCGGAAGTGATTTGATTTTATAAAAGTGCCGGGATCCAATCTGTTCCCCCGCACATATGCACGCACTTCCGATCACTCAATCAACCAATCAGTCATCAATCTCTCCTGCCGTCCTCTGCCGCCAACACTTTGTACACAGCCACTGGGAAATATTGACATGTATGTACTAGTATTATATAGAAAAGGGAACAACGGAATCACATTCCGCTCTTTTTCATCCCATTTTGCGCTTTTTTCTTTTCTTTTCTTAATTCCCGTCTCCTTACAGATTTCAAACTTCTTTTCATCGTTCACTAAAATATTATGAACAGGTAACAACAATGGAAACGAGAAATATATAACTTATTTGTTACATTAATTTACAATGGAAAAACTTTTAGGGTTCTACTCGTTGTATGTGTTGTTAGTTTTTTCCGAAAAGAGATGAAAGCTCTTTGGCATAAAGGTATGATCTAAGGAGATTTCAGAGGAAACTGCTATTTACATATTACTGCACAAACGAGTTCACAATTAGTGTTTTTATTAAATAAAGATTTAATAGTTCTGAAAGTATACGTCAGGTCTGCAAAAGCGATGCATTCCTACAGATTTTAGCACAGATCTTTAATTATATTTTGCTCATTTCTAGTGCTTCGCATTACCGATGTATGAGGTAAGATCCAAAAGTTTTCGGTCCAATATAAAACTTTCATCACATTTAAAACACTATTGGTGACAGAAGTTAAAAAACGAACACTGTTATTCAGATGCTTGTTGATCAAGAAGCGACTGCTTCAATTCCATCATGAACAAACAGACCAAACAGTTTCACTCAGAAAGAGAAAGCGTCAAAGCTATCCTCGCGATAGTTGACAAAAAACGTATGTCTTTTTGAGGAGTACTACGGCTGAAGCTTAAGAAATTTCAGCAATGTTGGGCTTTTCCTTGCAACCCTATTTTGGTTTATTCAACAAACTTTCACATGGTAATGCTAGGCAATTCAATTCGGGTGACCTTTCCCAAAATTGTTTGAGATTTACCAAGGAAGAGAGAAAAAAGTATTGGAATACATTGTCTTAAGGGATCAAACCAAGGGATCGCCTTTCCAAAAAGGAATCCATAGTGTGGCAAAAACCGACGAAGCACCGCGAAGAAATCTCAAAGTTTTTAATTCATCAAGGTCTTTTGATAATTCCCTTGACTGACTTCAATAAAGGAAACATTACTGTAACTGTCAAATACTATACTTCATTCCTCCAAGAACTAGGCGACGTCATAGAGAAGAGACATGCAATACTGAGGAATGGTCCCCAGTGACTTTCCTCTTCTCTAAACCTAAGAAAAATGTTCGAAAAAAAACAACCTAATGATGATAAGAAGGTCATTTCCTGAGGGAAAAAAAAAACTTTAGAGTCACTTTGAAAGTCATGTTGTTGCAAAAAGTTAATGGAAGTTATATTGAAAAAAAATGACAATAGATACTTCATTTCCATCAGTGTACTTTTAGAACTTACCTCATGACATTATTTCTTACTAAGGCTTGGCACAAGTTCAGCTGTTTTTCTGCACAGCAACAAAAGGAAAACGAGCAGTTGTACAAGAATATTTAGAAACAGCATTACTGGCAAAAGATCAGCAACAGCTTTCATACAATTTCCTCTGTGATCTACTTGATAGAAACATTGAAAGTGGAGTTATGGATGTCTGTTATCAACAACAATCTCACAAATCAAGTCAGAATAAAGCATTAATTACATAGCTCTTATATATACCCCAATAATTAGTGATGAAACATTTGAAACATCGACAGAAGGTCTTTTTAACCTTTATAATGCAAAGAAAGACGTGATATACGAAACACAGCATGACATCTCACAACGGTGATGTCGTTGTAGTTGGAAAACTTCTGAAACATGACTATAACACACCGATACTGGCAAAAAGTTTCCCTGCGTACGCTTTCATTCGTACCTTCATGCCAAAGAATCTTTAAATTCCACAGCGGACGTGTAAGAAATGAACGAGAATAACCCTGCACAATCATACCCAATACAGAGAAAAGTTAACACAACTCTGAAGGAAAAGATGCTGAAGGAGATTTCCATTTCTTGTTGGAGAATATTTACAAAAAGAAACAAAAAAAGAAAAAGATGTGCTTTCGGATGAAATATTTCACAGGGGTGGCAACACTTTTCATATTTTCTTCTAATCATTCATTAATAACTAACAAACTTTTTACACTAATTAAAAAAACAAACCTCGTGAGTTCCATTCTGCTCATCGAATCAGAGTCTTAACAATAACTGTGTACTCGTAGCCTTTATTTTTTTAGTACTTTCACAAAAAGAGACAGTTACCTTTCACTGGGACCTATACCTCGATATTTTACATCAATAGCTGAGAGCATACAAGTTCTTAGCTGTCAGAATGAGAGATCTTGAGGTCGATGCCAGCACCCGTTGCTGCTGAGTACATAAGGTTCGTCTTTTGAGAGAGGAAAACGCGGTAAGCACTCGTTGCACACGGACGTGTTGATCCACAAGCTCAAGGTGAACGGGTTGGTTCTTCTGAAGTCTGCCTGCACTGTTTCACGGGCACCATGCGATCACTGTTCCTGTATGTTCCGTTGGACGGAGAGCGGGAGATGCCTTTCTTTACAATCTGAAACAAAGCAAGAAAAAGAAATATTAACTTTCCCAAAAACACTAAAGACATTTAATGTTTTATTTATTGTCGCTTTGACTGCATTGGTCTTCTCACGACGTCTGTAGGTAATGGACTGAATACTACGGGCGTAGTCTGCAGGAATGAATGAAATGAAATGAATTAATGATGGCACAAATGAGCTCAGAGTCCTGGCACCTTAAAGCTACTGACATTCATCCCCTCAGGGCAAGGAAAAACTCCAAAAAAACCTTACTCTGAAAGTTTGACCTGATCGACTCGAACCCAGGACCCCCAGATTTGTAATTGGAAACGCTACTTCTAGACTACAGAGGCGGTCAAGCTCCAAAATTGAATTGCCTTTACAGCATATATAATATAAAAGAAAAATAAAAAATAATTATAAAAGCAGAAAAGGATAAAACACTAAGAGAAAGACACACTTGTAATCGCAAATATATATAAACAGGGTTACGATATTATGAACAGGTGAAAGCCTTTTTTTTTTCCTTTAAGGCATTAGATTTCTTGTTTTAAAGGTGAATGATATTTTTGTAAAAATCAACAATTTCGAAGGACAAAATTAAGAGAAGGCTAGCGCTAGACATTACAAAAAAGTTGATTTATAGTCGAAAGCAAATGTTCTATATATATTTAATATTACAATTTGAAAGAGCCATAAATTAATAATTAATGAAATTAACCTTCTCTTTCTCTCTCTCTGACAAAAAAATACATCAATATTATTTCGACGTTCGTTAAGAAGCACTCCCTTCTTGTGCACATAGAACAAAATTGTCAAAACTCAAAAGTCATAGTATCCAATGTCTACGACAAGGTGATCCTGTAGCATGTGTGCGTTGTTGTGAATGGTTTCTTTCATCAGTGACTGAAGCGTTAATCAACTCATAGCCTGTGCTCTTTTCATACGAGGCGTAGTTCCACCAAAATGGTCGTGTTAACACTCTCAACACTCACAATTGGTGTTCTGAAAAGCCAAATTGTATATAAGAAACCGATCTTTATGATAAGAAAATTGGAGTTTCATGTGCGATTAGCAAAAGACGCATAAGGTATGGCCGGCTGTGGCATATCCAGCTGCCAAAAGTAAACTCCGTACAAGCGGTAAGAACATATTCTGGAATCGCTGTAGCAATGTTCAAATATAGTAGTGCAGAGTTATGTGAGAGGTCAGCTGTACTACTATAACTGGAGAATGCTGACTGTGTGATAATTCTATTTACAGCAAGAAAGATATAGAGACATCTCCTTCTAGATAAAAAATTGCTTTTTTACTACACTCCTCGCAGCACAAATCTGACCTCTAAAGTATATTTATTTAACTTAATTATTTGAAATTTTGCCAGGGTTTCGGTTTTTAATTAAAACTTTGAAACATGTAGCAAGTATATTTTCTTATAACTTTTAAACATGAGCATATTCTGAAAATCATCATGTTTGCAAATATATGAGCTTTAAAATAAGCCTTTGTTGAGATATTTAAGCGTTTTCAGAAGGTTTAAGAGTTGGGTCTCTAATATACATTTTTAATAAAGTACGGTGACTGGCGAACTTTCGCTAGAAAAACATTAAACCTGGGATGTAATATTTTATGACAAAAAAGTAATTATATGCAGTAGTATTATAAAGCTTATTTTTAATGTAAAAAATGTGATGTCAATTTTTCCAATTTTCGCCCGATTTCACTGCAAATGCCCATTTCTGAATGATTTCTTTTGATCTTCAACAAGTTTTAAATTTGAAATATTACTGTGGGCGTGATTTGTTTCATTATAATGTTTATAATAATAATAATAATAATAATAATAATAATAATAATAATTTATTCTGTTCCCTGAAAGATACTAACTTTATTTAATTCAAATTCTACAGTTATCTGTTACGTGTCTTTAAAAATATACTGTCAAATCAAATCATAGAGGGAAAGCGTTATAAAATGAATTAAATTTAAAGGTCTGTTATAAGTTAAGTCATCAGTAAAATAAAAGAAACGAGCTAGTTAATGAGTTCTGTAGTAAAAGTCGTTTATTTAGTTTTTGACTTATCCTGCTATACAATTTTCAGATTCCCTTCTTAAGGTATATATTTGGATCTAAAGCTTGCATCCATGTATAGATTCTGGCATTTTATAACCACTTCTTCGTCCAAACTGATCCACTACAGTTGAATGAATGGGAATATTTTAGTATCAAAACCCCAAATAATTCTTATATTGTGTCCTGTGCTCATTTCATGGACATTTCTGCCAATGATTAAAAGCCAATAAGTTGCAGGGCACCAAGTTTGGACTGTATAGTTGATGAGATTCAGTCTTTCAATTGCTGCTGAAATGTGTGAGTTGGCTTGGTTACGTTAGTTTATGTCCCAGATGACATTGTCGAGAGTGTTCCAGCTGAAGCTCATTGTTTGAATTTCTGTTTCAGAGGCAGACTCTATGTTGATTTTCTGTCGATTGACATTCTATCTCTGGTTTATAATGGTCGTCTATATCACCTTTTTTTTTTAAAGAAGTAAGCTTCACCTTAATTCTCAAAGCTAAAGAGCAAACAACATTGTCTAAAATGTCTTCTAGCACTGGAAATATGGTTAGTGTACATAAAAGTGTAGTGGAAACAGGTATACTACTCGGGTAAAGTATTTACACCCATATTTCTTACTAATTTTCCCGAAAATAATACTGGCTTTTACTCTTGCAGCGAGACCAGTCCACAATTTGCGCTAAATGCTACAGACACCAGATGCAAAATGTAACATCGACGTTTTGGGCTGCAGAGGTGGAAAGGGAACACAGAGGATTTGGCCTCGGTTCAATATGGCAACGAGACAATGCAAATGTAAAAATGCACGGAAGAAAGAACAAGGCTAGAGGATATCAGCAGGCAGGAAATGGAGTCAGAATGTAACACGAAAGTCTCCTCGAGCCTGTGGAATGAAATGAAATTAATCTAGGGTAAAGAAATATATATGCTCGTTCTAGGGAGAAAGTTGAGATCAGGAATAGCCTGGTTTAGACTGGAAGGTTGAAAGGCTCAAAAAAATAACGGACATTTCTGGTAAAAGGATCATGCTGCCCAATTTGTGGAGGGGATGAGAGGGGCTGGTACATATTCTGGCCGAATGTACCCACTGGAACACCTGAGAAAGATACTGTTTCCAGAAAACTTTTTAAGGCAACTAGAGGTCGATTGGCATGCTGGGATCTGTTTGCAAACCACAATAATTGATTGAATATGGGCATTTTCCTAGTCAAAGTACGCGAAACTTAAAGCAATATATTTTCTGGTTAGAACGCAATAATTAGAATAAATATTAATTATAATTATAATTAGGTTTTCATTCATATATCTGTAAATACCGTTTTCTCATTTTTAATTTTTTACTTGATTATTATTAATATCATTGTTTTATTTTTATTAATTTTGTTCCTCTTTTTAATTGTGTATCATACTTAAACACTTATGGTCAATGACTCATGCACAAAATATATTTCTAATCTGTACATGAATTTTATAACAATAAAGATACACCTACTATTACTACCACTACTACTAGTAATAAATCAAATAATAATAATAATAATAATAATAATAATAATAATAATAATAATAATAATAACAAAAATAGTTTTTCGTACTCCTATAATAATAAATTGCATATACTTCTGTAAAGTGTAAAAAAAAGCAAAACTTCTACCTTTGTTGCACATTTTAGACAAAAGGGCTTTAGTTATTTATAACACAACTATAGAAAGGAACTAACTTTTTACAAAAAGTTGATACGCAGGGGACATTTCTTCTGCAAGAAACATTTGAAAACCTGTGTGTGTGTGTATAGTAATTTGTACCTCTTGATGTAGATGCTGCACCGCCTTCATTGCTACCAAATAATGTTATATGTTAAATATGTTCTTTAGAATTACAGAATTACATTGCATTTTAAGTAAAATCCTTCTATGGTCCTTAAAACTCTACATTAGTTCCTTATATGTGAAATACTCACACCCAAATTCTTTAACAATTATAAGCAACTTGTGTATGTTTTATTTAATCATGATTAACCACTTTGTTTGCAGCTGTGCAACTGCTTAGAAGTGCCTGAATTACACGCACTAGGCAACTTGACTGGTCTATGACCGTACTGAAGGAATATCATGTTGTACTGCCTGGTATTGAACTGCGCCATGAAAAATCGCATACAGCTTGTTTTCAGCGGACGTGCAATGAACAGGCAATGGAGTCAGGGATTTATTCATAACTAGGCATAGGATTTCTTAAGCCCTTAACAGTTAGATACATCCAAACAAAGCAAGCTATGAGCCACCGCCCTGCAGGTAAAAAAGAACTAATGAGTGACAGGCGTAAAAAGAGAGGGTAATTTGAAGCTAGTGACCAATTGTTCGCCTCCCATTTGTTCTCTACGGCCCAGTACCAACATAACTTCATTCCGTTTTAGTGCTTAGAAATTCTGATGTGAACTGATAAAAATTTAAACTCAACTTGTGTTTTCATTCTTGACAAAAGCTATCTGATGATTAATTTCAGTAATTTGTACGATATTTAAAGGGCACAATCTAAAAGGTACCCGCGTGTTATTTATTAAAATATTTATGACCGATGCTGATGAAGATACTATTTTTATTTAACCTTCGTACATGATTGCAGAGGTTAATGGTAATTATTGTTTTAAACCCTACTTTGCAACATCTGATAAGTTGAAGAAGAAACAGGCATCATAATGAGAAAATCTCCAGTGTGTTCTCAAGCCCAAATAGGATACTTCCCGTGAAGAACACTTAATACGCTTGCCCCAACAGTATAATTGTATTAAGAATGGGTCAAACAAGAGAGACTAGTCCAGCCATGAACAGAGTGAAGGAAATTATCCCTAAGGACAGGGATCAAAGGATTTGCTTGGTAAACGGCGCGAAGAATCAATAGTGACCTGAGATGGCAAGCAAGGCCAGTTGGAAACTCTCTGTACTTTGAGAAAACAGTTCCGCAAGCAGGATGCTAATCACATGAGCATCGGGGGTTGGATAGGCACTTCCATCATCGTTCATATAAAGTGCCGGCTGACCAAGTTGATGATTTGTTATCCGTGGTCATTAGATCATTATGTGAACTACAGCAGCCTACCGTTATTCCAGATAGCCCTTACTACTGCAAACAAGAAAGCATGCTAGTTCAGTTATTGCTTTTGAATTATGCACTACTATAGAAAAACTGCATTCTGTATGAAGCGTGTACCCTACAGTGATATGGGTCAAACTACACATTTTATATTCCCAGATACTCACACACGATATAATTTGATCTTGAAAAGAGAGAAATACTATTTTGGAACTTCCTATTTTGTATAATGCATGTGCAGCTAGCAGCTTGTACTTAGCTTAAAGGATGCTTTGTCAGCTAGTGGTTATACGTTCATGTGTTACTCGATTCAGTGTGTAAATTGTGTGCTAATTGTTCGTCGTTACATAAAGTATAGTCTTACAGAGTGAGTTTTTATGTACGATACATGTGTTTTTTTTAATAGTGTTTCACACCTGTTTTTACTACTGAGACACCACAGACGGTGGACACTGATGATATATGAGATGAAATGATATATTGGAAAGGATTTTTTTAAAGGAAGGAAGCGTTCAGGCCTACATTTAAGGATATCTCCCCGGCATTTACCATTTTGAGGACTGAGGAAAATCAGGAAAAAAGCTCAATGAGGGAAGACGGCCCTGGTGGAATTCGAACCCCAGAGCTCCCGCCCACGAGTCTGTGCCTTAACGACCTCGGCCACCGTAGCGGTCGATACTTGTGTGGAAACGAATTCTTGCACAGAAGTGACAAGGCGATTCGCAAGAAAATATTCTGGCAATCGTGTTCCAGGCAAAGAAACTGTTCGCCATCTTGTTAAAAAAGCTACGAGAGGATATCCGTATTCTTACGGCAAAAAATTACATGAAATACAGTAATTTCCTATGCAGATACCGTACTGCTACAGTATGCAGTAAGCAGCCGCGCTTAGCAGGCCCGTAACTCAATAAACCTTACTGTACTTGTTTACAAAATGTATTTGCATAAGTTAACATGTCAGTCTAGAAAAAACCCAATGACAGTTAAACCCTTATTCTAAATGTCCAAGTGCAAACTATAGCTTCTTTCAGAAAGTCACATTTTATCCAATAACTTTGTGTAAGTTAATGAAGAAACTGTAATAATAACAATAACAATAATAATAATAACACAAAAAGTTTAATTTGTAATTTTATTCCCTCAAAATACACTTAAAACCAGATATTAACGCTACTGCAACATTGTAACATCCAAAAATGTAGGTAATTTTCTTTTATTTCCCTCTACTGAAAAATACCCGCACTATCCTTTAAAACAAGAAATGTTTAAGAATGATTGCTACATATTTTAAGTTATCACAAATTTACTTGCAAATATTAAAGAATGTGTAACAAATAGTAAATGACACACGGGTTAAAAGTTTATTATATTGGTAGGATTGTTCACAAAATAAATGTCACTTAACACTTAATATCACAAATGACTATTTTATATATTTTAATTTGCGCTTAAGTAATGCGTGAAATATGTGTAAAATTGCTTTGCCGCATTGATAGTCAATAACTGTTTTACTCCAGTCGCAAAACTGCAATTTGCAACTCAAAAAACAAGCAGGCAATAGTTACTAAAAATTATGTGACATAAATAATAACGGAACATAACAAAATGATCATTTAGAAAATGGAATAAGAAACCTCTCTTTTTACAAATCTAGAAATCATCACGGAAAAATTTGCTTTAACACCAAGTTTCCTCTTCACAAACGTATTTTACAGGAACTGTTCTATTTTTAACATGTCTTGACCCATCATCGTAATTTAGAATCTCAAAGTATTTCCCGTTGGATGCAATGCATCTGTGCCAATGTTTCTGTTAGTCTTCAAAGACATGCTAGATACCATTTTCGCCATCTTTTCAGAACCGCCTCCACAGTCTTCACCACTTCTTGTGATAATGGAAAATGACTGCCACGAAGGCGTTTCTTTCATTTTAGGAAAAGAAGAATATCATAGGGGGCTAAATATGGGCTATAGTGAGAGTGAGAGACACACTTCATTGTGATTTTTTGAAAGATATTCAGCAACACCATTTGCGATGAGCGGATAGTGAAGCATTCCTTGGCAAAGATTTCAGATAGCTGTAGTACTGCCCACATACAACCTTGTGTGCACATACAATATGCTAGCACACCTTTCCTTCAATATCGAAAATGAGATTACTTTAACTGTCATAACAGCAGCAACCACTTTTGCTCTTTCAGGTGTTGTTGGTGTTGATAGGGACGTCCTCACAGAGCTTCCTGTTTACTTTCAGGATCGAAATAATGTAGCCAGTTTTCATCAGCGTGATTACCTTTGAAGAAACCGCATCTTCCCGTAACATTATGTTGAACTGCATGCAAATCTGAACGTAACCGCCTTTTTATTCGGCAACCACCAGTCTTGGAGCCCACACGTCTCATTTGCAATTTTTTAATTACCATAGTGTGAGTGACAGTGAAAATTTCAAAAATTTTGAAGTGTTTTTAATATTACTGGACGACCCTCCCTCACAATCACATCAGCGTGTTAATGTTTTCTTCCGCTAGGGCACAAACTGGACCCGGGTCCTCCTTCCTGAAATTGATTTCCTCCTCTCTTTAAACATTTCAAAACCATCTTCGAGCTGTGCACAAATCCTCCTTAGGTCTCCTTAACATTGCTTAGGTCTCAGCCTATGTTGTTGAGACGAAAGCAGAATTTCAGAGCAGCATGCTCGTCGCTTGTAATTTTCATTTTGCTTTAAGTGGAATTGAACATGTTTCAACTTGCACACCTCTCACAGGCGGGAATGGAAATAACAATAATGAAACTAGTTACAAGTGTATATTACGCACTAAGCTAACAAAATGTATGCCTGTAAAAAAAAAAATATGATAATTGTTTATTGAACAACCCTCATACTTAAAATATTATATGTCGAACACAATTTTGCAATAAATTTTCATTCAGCCACTACTGAATTCCAAAGGAATTCCAAATGCATCATGGGAAATTGCAGCCATTAACTAGACCGTCTTGATCAATGGGCCACTGTATGTAATTCCTTATAGACTTTAACTCTAAGATTCGGATAACCGGATTTAATGAATAATGGTTTAATTTAATTTGGTTTATTTACGAACGCTCTTTAACATCTCAGGTTATCAGCGTCCCATTCAAATCCGGGCGTGAAACGGCCGGTAAATTTTGCTCAGGGACCTCCTTTTTCAGGCTTGAGGTTCTTTATCGTGCCGTAAATGTACGACACAGGACCCACGGCTGTGTGTGTGTGTGTGTGTGTGCGTGCGCGCGCATATCAAACTGTTTTTGTATATCATCACGTATTGTATTATTTTTTTTAAATGGAAGTTAAAAGTGTCAAAAATTTAGCCACTTAGTTTCATTAATTATTGCACATAGATGTGCACTAAACTTTCACCCTTACGAGTATATAATAAAAATTGCAGGATTTGGAATATTCTGAAAGACGATTTCCGGAAAGAATAACTAGAATTCTTTGAGAACAGGCATTTAAATATGACGTTCATTAAATGAAGTTTCAAGCCTCGTAAGACCTTGGGTCCTTGATATCGTGTAAGGCAAGATGGATTATTTTTGTTGCATTAAACTAAACATTTTAATTTTTGACCAACAATGGCCAATTTCTACACACCCTTTAATGCAAAGTATTAACTATAACAACTCTTTCTCCTGAACAAGACTATTTTGTTGTGAAAAGTAGGCGCAAAATCTTATGCTTTAATACATTTTAAGTTAGCTTATGAGGTTAAGGCGCTCTATGGATGTCAAACCAAAGCCTCGCAGTGGCCACAGGTTATTACAAAGTTAATTTCTCTGTCAGGCGGGGAAGTTACGCCCTGTGTAGTCCAATCTCTTGCTGCCAAGGCCCAGAGTTTATTTTCACACGTCCTCAGAAGGCGGCTAGGTGAATTATTGCCCTCCACCTGTGACGTTTATGGATTTACCTGGAGCCGCTGTCATTTCCGGGGAGCTAATACGTTTCCGAATGTAATAAAGGGAATACGAAAAGAAAGTGAAGGAAGAGAAAAGAAGAAAGCGCATTCACACAAACACGCACATACGAACATTAGCGACAGAACAAAAATATTGTATACAATCGACTGCATCATTTTATCAAAGTCCAGAAAGTTAATTTCCTATCCGTCTTCCACTGACCCCAGGACTACTGTAAAAGTTATTATTTTTTGATGGGGTGGTTATTTTCCGCGGAACATGATTGATGGCTTCGGTCGAGTGGGGTCGCCTTTCTCACAAGACTCAGATATAAATCACCGGGCACGCATGCGCACTGGGTGCTACTGCCTGAGCCGCCACAGCTTGACCACAAATCAATGTGTCACATGACTCATACGTCACATTGCAAAGCTGTGCACCTCACGTGCCCTGAGCATGTCGTAACAACGGAGTAAAATATATTCAGAAGTTCCTCAACTGTGTAATGAACGGCGAAACAGATGCCTCGTTTAATTACCGAGAGTCGAAGGGAATGTCACTCGGTTGTTGTTGTGACGTCCTTACATTCGAACCCATTCCACCTCAAAAACGAGACCAGCCATGCGGGAAAGCAATTTCGTTTCTGTTGCTCAAATGTGGCCGATGATTAATTTGATTTTCATGGAATCGATCTCCAGCTGTAACAGCGTTTGGAGATGTGGTGTTGCCGTGATATAAGGGTCACTGACAACAAGCTAATGTATATATTCCCACCGAAAAGTGTTGTATTTCCAGATACTCGAGGTCATTAACAGCGCTATAGACGGAGAAACCGTCACGTTGACAAATGACGAACTGGTGACGGATTATATGAACGATTGTAACGTATTCAAGAAACTTGAACTTATAACATAGTGCCAAATATAAATGACTTTCGGCGCTTTCACACACCCCTCCCCCAATCAACGGCGGACTGTTCCTATTGGCCAAATTATCACGCTCAACTTACAGCAAGTCGGAGATAAATTGCCAACAGCTGTAATTTTACTACTGGGCGCACTTCTGCCCTGTTAATTTGTCTTGAGAGATTTTTATTGCTTTTAGATCAAGTATTTAAGGTTCTAAAGCGAAATATTACAGTTATCTGCCGCTAATTTAGGCATTGTATAATAATATTTTGTCATTGCAGAGTATATAAACATATATATTTATTTACTGAATTCATAAAACTAAATAATCGAGCACTATCAGTCATAAGTGCTAAAACTTACTTCTGTTTTCTTTTTTGTTTTGTTTCAATTACAAACAATTTTTTGATAGTGTTTAACGCCCGTTTTTACTACTGAGGCACCATAGGCGGTGGACACTGATGATACATGAGATGAAATGATATATTGGGAAAGATATTTTTTTAAGGAAGGAAGCGTTCCAGGCCTTAGTATAGGGTACCTCCTCGGCATTTGCCAATTATGAGGACTGAGGAAAACGTGGGAAAAAAAAAAAAAAAACAGTCAGGAAGGAAGGTCCTGGTGGGATTCGAACCCCATACCTTCAGTTCACGAGTCCGCGCCTTAACGACCTCGGCCACCCGTGGCGGTAATTACAAACATGGAAACGATTCTTGTAACAGGAGGAACAAAAGAAGGCTTTGTTTTCTACGAAACAAAGAGGATGGATCTATGAACTGAAATATGTGGAAGAAAGAAGCATGGAAGGAAATGCTCTGTTCTAGGATTCTATTTCTTTCTAATCTTTTACACATACTTTCCACATTACATACAAAAGAAATTTCAATAAGTAACCGCAGTTTTAACCCAATTTCTTCGTAGCCTCTCGCTTTGTGGGGCTTGATTTGGCTAACTGCCTGTGAAAGCCAACACAAATCGAACTTGCCTATAGCTTAGAATTGGGTTAAATGCATCAATGCTTTCATTACTATAGAAAATAATTAGGTTTAAGTATAATACCTGTTGCAACAGAAATTAGATTACGGAAAAATAGCAGTGCACAATGTACTCCATACTGAGTCTTCGGTGTAGTGCCAGTGGAGGATGTGGTAACCTATTTATATGATTTTAAAGTTGAGAATTTACAGATAATTCTTTCTGGAGAGATGGATTGCAACCACGGGGAAGTTTTTTAATACATTTGTTATTTGCTTTTTTACTGCTGCCCAACTGATTTTATGTAGATCAGCAATATTATATATCATGGAAGCACTGTTAGGAATTTGCTTCCCAATTAATATTGACATATAGATTAGAACGAACCAGATAGGACAATAACGCATATTAGTTCTAAATGTGTCATCGTACTTTCTAAATATATTCAATTTTGGTATATACGTTTACCCCGCCATCCCTTTTCACGAATTCTACGTACAAAAACCACATCCATAACTCTATAGTCGTCCATTTTGCAATGTAAGTTCGCCTTTACCCTGCCTTCCCGAGAGAGACTTGGAATGTGCAAGTTCCAATTTATGAAATTGAGGAATGTTACTCTGTTAATTCAGCGGAAATCGTTAATTGGTCCATATTAAGAAAATCTATCAACATGCTAGCGGTCGGATGACGTCATGTTTGCGTTTGTGGACTCCTCTGCTATGGTTAGCCTTCAATTCGTGTTCTGGCAATATCTTGGCTCTCCAGATGGTGTGAGCATGCTCCCTAAGAGAGTCTCAATTTGATCTTTATTGAATGACACCAGCATGCATCGCATTGATATCAGAGCCCCTTTACTGCAAACTTCTCAAAAAACCTTACGTCGTTTTTCTCGGGGCGACAAAGGTAGCGAAATGACGTCACACATGATTACTGGTGTTCAGAAGTTGCAGCAGTCAGATAAACTTTTTTTTTCTGTGCGATCTGACATTCTGAACATCGTGTGGTCTGATTCCACAAACATTTGTACCATTTGCTGATCATGAATTGCCCATGTAGCCGCAGAAGAATATAGTCTGGTATGCAGTTACAGCGGCCCCATTATTTTCTTTAAACTCAAAGAACATACCCCCCCCCCCAAAAATGCATTTCTGACAAACAGTTTTGGCAGCTGAACGACAATGAACTAACTCAAAGTTATTATAAAAAAATGGCGAACTTTCACATGTAAGCGAAGTCTCTCGTCTTAATTAGAAGTTTCCTAATAACTAAGAGTTTTTGGCCTTCTAGGTCGTTGAACCCAAACTCACTATTTTACTTCTGATGGGATTACCTTAAAGATCTAGTTTAGTAAAATTGGCCATGAATAGTTGACGATTTGAACACCCCCATCAACATTTAAACCAATTCCAGCGAAGAGTGAGAAGATGCCCACAGAAAGAAAGTCATTTTCAACATCCAAATTTGAAGATGACCATCTGTTTGGTCTAGTCGTCAGTGTTGCTGTTCGTAAGGTGCAGGTGCCTGCTTAGGAATTTTCTTAGGAAAGGATCAAACAGCCTCGTGAGGACATCTGGGGTGGGGGGAGAGCTACCTCTTCCCTTGCAATATTGTCCTCTAACGAAGATATTGCAAAATAGAAATAGAGAACGCAGCGGTTGCTGCGGGAGACCTAGACCCGACATCGGTCTGAGAGAGAAAGAGAGAGAAAGAGTTTAGAAAGAAATGCATCAAACAGAAATGAGATTAGTTTGAACACGCCAGTTTAATATTAAGCATCCAGTATAGAAAATATTACAGAAAATGATGTAATTATTTTCGGGACATAATTATGCCTTTGTTAGCTACATGAAGGCCCGCCTCACAAATTTATGTGTGCATTAGTTATGTAAAAGCTAATTCAATATAAAATTATTAAAATGGTGGTACAATGACTTTTTTCTGGAAAAATAATTTTGTGATAATACTCTAAATTTTAGCCTGAAGAATTTCTATCCTTTCTCCTTCATACTTTTTCATAGTTATATTTAATGTTGGACAGTCATTACTGTACAAAACTTTTCTACAAAAATATGCGTACCTATGCTTAATTTATTCGAAAACCTCCATTTACCGATACAGAACTTACTCCAATCCAAATTGTATATATTAGACTGTTAGGCACTGAGATTTTATCCAAGTAACTATTCAGACCCGCTATATTTTGAGATAGTATTTTGGGGAAATCTATTTCAAATGGGGAATTTAAGGGATTATTTATATATAGTTAAAATAAGTGAATTGTCAACAATTGAGTATTTGGTGATTTACTAAATTAGTTTTAAAATTTGCTGATTTGAATGGATAGAATGGAATGTGTAAATTTTATTTGTTAATTGGTGATTAATGAGCTCAAGAAGAAATGGAATAGAGTAGGAGCTTAAAAAATAAAACTTACTGTGACACCTGTTGTATTTGTGGGGGTTATGCCTAAGAATGGCCAGGACCAAATAGGTGAAGACCTCTTGTATTTATTTTGTCCTAGCACTTCAATAAATTTCAATTTCAATTTAAATTTATCCTAATCCCATTTGGAACGCTGATAAAATTAAATCGTCATATATTTACTGAGATAAAATTCTTAAGAAACGCAATGTATTCGTATAGATTTCTATAACCTTATCTAAGACCCTAATATATATACAAATCAGACCTCTTTATGTCATTACCTTCTCCCCCCCCCCCCATTAACACATTCTTCATTCAGCGTGTTAGTTTAGTATGTCCACCTTACAAAGGAATGACGTATTAAAAAACAAAGTTTACAGAATGAATAGAGGAAAACAGCAAGAAATTCTCAATTAGCCTCGGCTAATTCTGAAGCAAATATTTTTGTTTCAGGGATTGGGAGATTGTCCAAATTTAAGAATATTAAGACAGATAGATGTTATAAGGATGACAAAAAAATGTAACGATAGCACCAGATAAGGCATTATAATATGCATCTCCTTGTTGAACGAGATCTAATTACTGTTCTAATGAAGTGTGCTGCCCCTATAATGCTAGATGCTCCAGCATCTGTAGATTACTTGTAATCTTAATGCAGAGAAAGTTCTCTCTTCAGATAACATCTACATAATGATTATGTAGTAAGTAAATGTGATGCATTTCTTGATGTTTAGTAACTTAAGTAAAGTAATAAATGTTCATTTTATATGTTCTTTGGTATTAATGCCTTATTTGTATAGACAAGTTTAATGTTAGCACACGCCAAGACGTCTGGGGTGTCCGACAACTCGCATGAGCAAGCCGGGACTGTACCAGGCTTCTGGGACTTCCTCCTTCTCCCTCCATCATCGTCATCTAAATGTTTCCTCGCCTCCCTCCATCCACCTTTCCTACAAAAGGCTTTCTCATAAAGGCGAGGGTAATTGGGGCGGGTAATGAATAAATGAGTGGGTAAATTGTGGGTGGGGTCACGCTGACCACTCTGTGTATCCTTGTGGGACCCTCAAGGGTTTCTCAGACGAAATGCTGTATTACACAGCACACTCCCAGAGCTAGTGCATGCAATGTGGAGTACAGTCTCTACCGAAACCTCCACACGACTGGGTTACTTGGCTTACCGCTAATTTCTGCTCTCAAAATTCAATGCATCACCAACAGAGCGGATTACAAAGTTCCAGCCGCTTCTCGCTCAAGCATTAAAATGAATGCCTTCAGCTCCTTCTAAAAATTGAAACAAATTTATTAACTTTAATCATATTCCTGGCACGATTTAAAATCGCGTATACACAATTGTCAGAAAGCATTGGACTTTGTCAAGGCACCAGTTATATTATTATTTATTTTTATTAATATTGTATATTTGTTTTTTGCCTTTTTTTTTTTTTTTTTTTTTTTGCTTAAAAGTTGCCTATATTATACCATTTCTTTCTTTGGCATGGATAGCAGTTTTTCACCGTTTGAATATGGTTTAGAGATTAGAAATCATACGGATAACGTGCAGAAATTCTTGATGTACCGATAAATTAGCTATGTGAAATACAACTTGACTTGAAGAGACATGAAGTGTACTTACACAATTTCATCCGCACTCTTTTACTGCAGGCAAATAGCGTGTCCTTAGAGGTCTTCCATCGGCTTTTGTCAAGTAATCTTTTGTGACCGAGTGAATTCAACCACTGGGAAGGCGAGAAGCCGAGGGTACTGAAGCAAAGGATGCTCAAAATCGAAAGAATTGACACATTTCATTCCAAATTTGTGGCTTATTGTCACAACCCCTTGCTCTCATTCTCCTAAAATACCACTCCATTCCATACCTAGTTAAGGAACTGGGGTTGGGGACGTAATTCACAACACCAATCCTAACAACCCTGACTTAAAACTGGATCATATTGAGGAACTTGTATTCACAGAAAACAAAATATTAGTCGGACATTAATCAAGTCATCTTTATAATGAAGTTACCGCTTATAATCATGGTGGACGTTACCCAAGACGAATTCTAGAGAGGGATGGTGACACAACCTGTCACCTCAAGCTTCCACACTCGTCTAAGAAAGCCGTTAAAACACTACCACTTCCCGTGGCCGCGCATGCGTAGACTCTTAATTTTCCTTACATACAAGTAATCTTTCCCAACAGTCAATTTTTCTTCTTAACGAACTTAATTTTACAATGTATTCCCACACATTGCTATTCCCCTATATACCACAATATTCAGTCATTTTCATAAACTTTTTCTATCTTTCACACAATCGGAAATAAGTCAAAATTTAAATGTTTGCTCATTTTTTAAATTAATTGGTATTTCTTTGTATTTGCTTAAATGAACAAGAAACATCAAACACAACATAGCTTCAAAATTTAACAATTTAGAATGCAGTATAAAAAAGTAAGTAACTTCTACAACGTACAACAAATATTTCAGTGAAAAAACTAATTTCTCAGACTTTAAACATAAAATATATATTTATTATAACAAATATTAATTTCTCTATATAGAAAAGTTCTGTTAAATTTCCTCCTTCTGTTTTATTGTGTGAGAATATATATATATATATATATATATATATATATATATATATATATATATATATATATTTTAACGTTTACTTCGACGTCAACATTTTCGCAATAATGATTTGAAATACTTTTCTGTTTTCATTATAAAAATGTTCTTAGTATATATGACTAAAATATTCTCATCTATTTCTTACTGTATTGTGCTCTATTTCTGTAAAAGAGTCGCGGGAAAAGTGAAGAAAAGCGTAGTAAATGGATAAGGAGGTAAATAATGTAGTTAAAAAGGGAATAACACAAAAAATACTAGATATTGTACTGTGTCCAGGACTTAATGGACAGATATTTCGCAAAGGCTAGATATCTGTTCACATTATGCAATAAATCATTGTATTTGGAATAAAAGATAAGAAATATATCAGGAGAAAGAATATTTTCTTTTATGAAAGGAAAATATGTCAATGATGTTTAATTATTTAAACAAATGAAGCACAAGTAGCAGCACTGCAAACCAAGTGTATACTCGTCATTTTCCCTTTGTTATAACAAGTATGTATAGAGTTTCAGTTGTTTTTATTGTTTAGCTATTATTTGCTAATTGATTTGTGCCTAACTAGATGAAAATGCAAGAAGAGGAGATACAAATGATTTTAACATACTATATTTTGAAAGGAAAAACAATTATTTAAGTTAGATGTTGTTCTTGCTGAGCCTTCTTCTTCTTTTAAAATGCTTCACCATGAGTGGCAGAATTTAAAAGCATCAAACGAGTCATGAAGACAAAAAAAAACGCAATGAACAACTAACAGAAGTGACAAACGAAGAAATTATTGGAAAATCCATTAAATCCTTTTGGAAGACCGAAGATTAAAAATGAGAAATATTTCAGGCATGATGGGATGTCAACCTGCTGACAACACATTGAATGAAAATCCAGATATGAGGATATGTGCTTAGGTGTTCTGTTTTCTTATATCAGATCAGAAATTGGTCTTAATAGTTGCCTCGGCTGTATTTGGAGAGTTTCAAGGTATTTTTGAGTTACGTGTCCATCACTAAGCTCCTGAAACAAATGAGCCGTCGAAGCAGTGGGCACGTGTCTCGAAGACAGCAAGATATGTATATAATATTCTGAAGATCGTTCTTAATTAAATCCATTAGTTTTCTTGCTTTATTGCAATAAATGTATCATGTATTTGTAAAAATCAACAATTTCGAAAGGCATAAATAAAAAAACCTAATGCTAGACATTTCCATATACATACACACATTATACTGATAGCATATGTTTTGTAAGTGCATGTGTCATATTTCAGCAGAAATATAAAACACTTTCTCCACGAAGTTAATAAAATGTCAGCTAACTGCTCTATCAGAAAATATGTTCATTTTATTCTAATAATCCATTAAAAAGACTTGTTAAATAATTAAATTCCGATCATGAGAGGTAGTGCATGCCGAGTTAGAAGTCAGCTGTACTATTTTCACTTGAGAGTGCTGGATGAAAGATGGATATAAGAACTGTACTCCTAGGTATTTCAATTTTTTCTGTAATCAGTTACATTGGAGCACAAATCTGAAAAAATAAAAAATATATATCATATATTTTATACATAAATATATAATTGTCTTAACAATTTGCGATTTTACATTCTTTTCAAAATCTTTGTGGGGAAAGTAGTTGAAGCAGCAAGGTATCAGATTTTCTTTTAATTATGTAAATTAATGATTATGTTTTACAAATTATTTTGTGTGCTATGATATGAGATTTAAAATGATATATATTTCAAATGTTTTGGGATCTGTCTCTACAGACAAAAAGACAATTTGTAATTAAATATCGTAATTTTAGCAAAGTTTTGCATCAGATGAAAGGGGCACATGCACACCATACTTCCTCTGGGATGTCCTTACATGGAAAAAATGGAGTTCAACATTCTGTTATTTTTCACTTAAGAATTATGCTGAGATAATCGTATCGCAATATTGCCTTACTATGTAAGTGGAAATGAGGTAAAATTAACATCCCAATTTTTCCCTCGTGTTATGTTTCAAAAACTCTTTGTCCTTATATGGAGTAGTACCATTAAAACATAAACATTTGCAAATGGAATCGCCTACAAATTTATTTGCTGAAAATCTCTTCTGTCAAACCTAACTATAATAAACATACTTTTCAAATGTTAATCACAGGAAATAACAGGTCTTTGTAATTGTTTTTTGTAGATTAATGTTTCTAAATTCTATTTAATAAATCTGGTATACCTGGAAGAACTTAAAATGCACATATATATTTCGAATAAAACGAAAACTCTTAAATGGAAATAACTGTTGAAGAAAAAGACGAATTTATTTAAAAAAAATACATCAACAAACATAACTAAAAATTTCAGCTCCTTGAATAAGTACCAGCCCACTGTGTTGGATCTAAGTATCTGTCAAAAGTTATTGGCAAACAAATATAGAAAAGAATCAAGCAGTTATAGCTATTATAGCAGAAATGCAACCGTTTTTTCACATAAGCGCTACCCAAATATCAAAATATAAATAAAATCTAGCTCTTATTTAAAGTTCCATACGAAACATTTAATAGAAGCATTTGTGACGCTAGAAATGCGTGTTTTTCTCAACAGTCGATATGTAATAAGCCAGAAGATGCCAAAGATATAGCGGCGGTTCGTGGGAAACAGGCTGTGCTGCGTACGCAAACAAAACACTGGTAGTATCCGTATGGAAAACGGCCGGGAAACTCTCGCCGGATCTCCAGCAATTCCCAGAGAACAGGAATTAACTGCCCTCTCTCCGTAGCAATGTTACAATGTAGCGGGGAAACTTGGCCATGCCATGATGAATGATAATTAGCGGAAGGAAAAGGGAGGGAGGGAGATGCAAAACTGTTGTGTACAGTCGAGTTATTACTCTCTGCCCCAAACACTTGCTGATAAGGTCCCGTTAACGCTCTGTATACATGCTGCTGCAATATTCTGCATATGTTTGTTGTGTCCGGCACCAACCTGCTGGTGTAGATACAGTCAAACCTACTTTTAATGCCGTTCATGGATCTAAGAGCTGCTGCTATTAAAGATATGACGACATATATAGAACGCAACAAACCTCTCGATTTCCAAATTTGTACTCACCGACATATTCCCTCCCCCCTCCTGCCCAGGTGTTCTTCCCCTATCTTTCTCTGAGACACTGTCTTCTCTTCCACTAGAATTAAAACTCCATCTGGTTTTCCTCCACCACGTACATTTGTTCCGTAATCTTAACTTATCGCAACTTTTTCTCGCTGTTCTTCGCTATGTATTGTGGAAAAATTGGAGGTAGAAACCGTAGAAAATCTAAAATAAGTAAAATAACTTAACATTATTTTAATAAGCTCTTTACTGAATTAACATTTTAACGTATAACAAAAGAGTTTACTAAGACATCAAGGTGGGAGTTACTTGTATTCAGAAGTCGGACATCATGACTGAGCTCTTGGTATGCATAAAAATCTTCATATTTAGGCAGAACAGACTTCCAAAGGAAAATTAAGGTATTGGAAGAAATTTTCTTTTTTGAACCAAACACTCTCAAGGCGAAAAACTATAGCAAACTTTTGGAGTAATCCTTTAATGTAAGTGTTTAACTTTCAGGATTCATTAAGTAGAAAGTCATAAATCACTATCTCTGCCTATTTCTTTTCAAACTTTCGATACAAATTTGCATTCTCAGGAACCAATCACTGAAGCAGCCACACCAAGATTAGCTCCAACCTGCTCTTCGTAGAACGTAACAGCTTCTTCAGGAATCCCGAACTAATGATCTCTCTGTTTTTCCATGTGAGTTGGAAACAGGAAAATCTCACAGGGAGCCAGATCTGGGCTGTAGGGCTTGTGACTCACTAGTTTCTTGCAGAATGCAATTGTTTTCAAAAACATTGCCGTTGTGTTGCAACAATTCTCACAACCCAGACTTTGGCCATCTTTCCGTTAGCGTTCTAAAGATCCTGGGGAGGCCAACTGTGCGTTTCCAGTTGGCAGTGACTGTTTTTCGTTCCTAGGGTGGAGTCATTGCAATATGGCCACTGGCAACCATCTTCAGGTACACTTCTCTGGGGAATCGTTATTTGGAAGACCTAGACCGCCGATTGCCTCTTTGTTTAGGTTAGAATTGCCAATTCCTGTGAGTATACCGTGGGCATGTCGAGAAGTGCCATTGCAGCAAAGACGAACCATTTCCTGGCGCAATTCAAATGTTGCTGTCTTTTGTTCTTCTGAGAGGTTGTAAGCTACCCAACGTAACAGATTTCTCATCGAAGATTTTTGAGCAGGATTTCTGACACCTGTGGTGAATGAATTTTAAAAACTTCTCTGTCTTCCTATAAATTAACTTGCAGATGTTTCTTCTTCTATGCGAGTAATGTTTTCGTGTAACGCTCCTCGTCTTCCACTTCTAAACTCTGCAAACCAGTTTTGGAATGCTGTATATGAAGGAGCAGAATTTGGAAAATATTTCTGTTATTTCTTCTGTGCACATTATCGTAACAAGTCATCGCACGAAAGTGCTCTCCAGTCATCTTAGCACATCAGACAGCTAGCGCACGACTACTAACAACATTTTGTTGAAGCTGCAACGGTATTAACTGCTAACTCCCACTGTAGTTACAAATTAAGTAATGCCCTTTTCACTGCTGCCAACAAGAAACTTATATCTCTCATAGTTTCCTTAAGTTTCGAAAATGAAATAGTAACCCTCATATTGAAAGAATTAAGGATATTGTGGCATATGAGAGGGATGACGATGTGGAAATTAGTACATATATTGTAATAATGAGTCTCTTAACCCTTTGAAAAATGACGTTTGGGATTCTTAATGAGGGAAAATAAATCTGTGCATGCGCGGTAGGGGAACGATTGGTGGTTTCCCAATGGTTTCGAGAAGAGTCGAGAGCTGGAACTTGAGCAGAGTGGACATACACCAGCTGCTTTCGGGATGCGTCAACACCTGCCTCGATAAAGACATCTTGATCTACGTCCGTCATCAAAGAAAGTGTTACTTAAAGATGTTGATAAAATGCTATAATCGTGATAACGTTGAAATCTTGTTCAATATACTTTTATGTCTGTTTTCAGCAAATAAATGCATACATAAAAACTTGTATAAAACGTTCTCTTGTATAAACCAGTTATGTTCCTTCACTTTAAATGCAAAGAAATGACAGGAAGCTATGTACAACAAAAGGCTAGTGACGAGTCATTTTTTTTTCAAAATAAAGTTGTTTAAAAATACTGGGGATAAAACTCAGTTTGTGGTAATTCAATTTGCTATATTTACTTCTTTGAAGAAAAGTAGTGTCATGATGTTAGTAAAATAATTGTTTCAATTCCAATTGTGGGATTTTTAAATCACCTTCAAGAAAAGAGAGAGCAACAATGTCTGTTTCCTCGTATTAAAAATGTTTACTGTCCATACTTTTGCATATAGCAAATGCAATATCTGCAAATACCTGCTAATTTCCCGCAAGTAGAAGACTAGCAGAATGTATAGTTGGCTAATTCCTATGAACGTATCTAGCGTGTCAAATATAAAACATGCTGAATACAGGACAACGAAAGTCTTATCAAATCAAGAGTTAATTTTGGCCTGCATTCGCAGCTGAGCGCAGCGCGCGCAGGTCACGTCAGTTGAATATCATAACAGAACCCATTTCCAATGCAGATAGCTGTATTTGGACTGTAAGTCGCAGTTTGTCATGACAACAAATATATTATTTTAATACTGGCCCATGGTACGTTACTGAAGTAGTGTATTGAATTGAAATGCTACCACTACAGTAAGAAAAAAATGTCTACAGAAACATTCTTAAACTGTAGAGGAATGTACATAAAACACCAGGGCATAACCTGGAACAAAGCTATTGAGATGAATATAAACTTTCATAATATTTCAGGAATGTAGACGTGTACTTTGAACAACTCCTGAAACTCATTATGAAATCAAACTCATGTTGTCTGCTTGCTATTAGTGATAAAAATTGTGCGAGTAAAAATGTGAAGTCTAAAAAACTGCCTTAGAAACGAAACAAAATTTCCTTTTTAGACGTAGTTCTTGTGACTACTACCATGACTGTGAGGATGTCTTAGCATCAACCATACAGTGTATATGAACAGTGTTTAACGCCCGTTTTTTTTGCTACAGAGGCACCACAGGCGATGGACACTGATGATATATGAGATGAAAAGATATATTGGGAAACGATTTATTTTTAAAGAAGGAAACGTTCCAGGCCTAAGTTTAGGGTACCTCCCCGATATTTTCCATTTATGAGGACTGAGGAAAACCTGGAAAAAACCTCAGTCAGAGAGGACGGTCCTGGCGGGATTATAACCCCAGACCTCCCGCTTAGAGTCCGCGCGCATACAGTGTAACTGACCCTGAACTCTGTCTACGTTCCGATATAAAGAACAGCATGTTTCTGCAGCCATAAACCGTAGCCCCTTCCTCTGATGTCTTGTACCCTAACTTGGTACTCGAACTAGAAAGTGTGTTTTGTTAACACTTAGAGTTATAACTTTCTTATAATATTCCTGTATTAATAACTTCGATTTAATGCGAAATGTTATGATTATTAATGAGTTTAAGGGCTTTCGAAATCAGTTCATTGTGCAATTAGTGATATTACATAATAAGTTAATAATAAAAGACTAATTTCTAATATTTTTTTGCATAAGTAGCAATTTTGGCAATTCTGGAACCATATTAGGTTGAAAGAAATCAATAACAGCTGATTCATTATTATGCATGCCCAAGTGCATTCCATAGCTTCTTTCATACCGATAAAATTATAAGTTTAATATAATAATAATAATAATAATAATAATAATAATAATAATAATAATAATAATAATAATAAATTCTATTTATAATTTTACCCGGGCAAAATACGCATAAAACCACTAATTATCCCCGCTGAGATATTGATAACATTATCCAGAGATTCAGTAATGTTTCTTCCATGAAAAATAGGTGAACTATTTTTTGAAATAAATGTTTCAAAACGGCAGTACTAAATTTAATTTATAATTACTAATTTAACTATAAGTATTAAGGGTTCTATAAAATTGTATATACGTGTTAATAGCGGTTTTAAATATAATTCCATTTTAACACATGTATCATAAACTTTATATTGGTGTGCTAATATTGAAATAATAATTAGCCTTCCTAGTACCACTGGGGTCAAAAACAAATTTGAAATAAAAATCTCTACTATAATTTTCAAAATTTGTGACTCTATCCCTTTGAGTGAACTGTATCCAATGATGTTTTATTAACCTTTATATTTTCAACACTTAAGAATGTATTCATTATTTTTGCTTTGAGTATCTTCGGAGTCTGTATGACCCCATTCAAAATTGTCAGTTTTCGTTCAAAATAACATTATGAACGTTGCTGACCGTTTCTTTGAACATATGGCAATACAAAATAAGTGCAACCATCATTTCCCGCCTATTTGTTATCCATTGTTTGGGTTTGTTACCTTAGTTGTTATTAGTGTTTGCCTCAGTGTGTCGTAGAATTACATTATGAGTAGAAAAGTTCGAGTAGTTCAGAAATAGAAGTAATTTTGAATGAAGAAGAGAAACATAGTGAAGGAACATGTGATGGAGAGACTAAGATAACTGAAAATTTGATGATGTTAGAGATTTAGAAACTATTGTTCCTGTAATTAATGACATCTCAAATTTCAATGTTTTCAACTCAATGAACATTAAAGGTTGCTTTGTTTCAAATGTAAGGACGTTTAAGATGGAGGAAGGAAGGTAAAGTGTAAACATGTGCTTATATACATAGTTTTCCTGTTTTCAAGGTAAATTTGTTTTTACGTCATTTCATTAAAACAATATAAAGCATGTAAATTACTTGGGGTCTTTATGACCTCAGTGGTACTCAGTGCAATAAAGAAAGCAGAAGTAAGAAGGTTAGGCCACTACAGCATTCATTTCCAACTATCTTTATAAAATACATTTTATAAACCAGTGTATTATTTAATTATAATTAAATGACAACCTTTTGAGAAAATATCACCAAACACTAAATTTGTCCATAACAGACCTCAGTGTTTTTTTTTTTTTGATTGATTTATTTATGGACGCTCTTTAATATCTCAGGTCATCAGCGTCCCATTCAACTCAGGGCGTGAAACGGTCGACAAATTTTGCTCAGAGGCCTCTCTTTCAGGCTTGAGGTTCTTTTTCGTGCCGCAAATGTACGACACAGGACCCACGGCTTTACTTCGCTTCCGAAGGAGGCCATACTTACGATTTTTACGCCCGAAAAAATCCATCGGTCCTGGCCGGGTTCGAACCCGCGATCTTGGGTGTAGGAGGCAAGTATGGTAACCACTACACCACCAGAACCAGACCTGATTGTTTAAAAAAAAACTTGTATTTTATTTGAATTTGTTAAATTATTATCTATTTTATCACTTTGACATTGGATTGGGTCGGAGAAGGATATTTCAGTATTTCAGCTTTACTCAAAGACAGTTTTTTGCCTTTCTGCATCGGGTGGTGAGGCACGTACGTAAACGGGATCCCTGACACGTTTCCCCGAGGCCAAAAGAACCCCCTTCCAAAGAGTTTGAGCCCCTCAGAAGTGCCGCTTCTATATGTATGGCAGGATAGAAAGCGCAAGCCACTGTGGCACCGCATCAGCCCACCTCGTCTGGCACTTTCGATCTTGTAATAGAACCTCGTGAAATGAAATGATATGAAATGGGAAAGTAGAACATTCTTAGAAATGAAATATCCATACCAGCATTCACCTAAAGGAAAACCGCGAAAATGCCTGTCAGAATGGTGACACAAAGGGATTTGAACCTCGGACGAGCATTTCCGCTTCAGGCACTTCGCTCGGTACTTCGACGTTTGTCATTTGCGAATTCAGATTTTTTCAAATTACAATCTTGAGTGTTTATGTTTATTTTAACAACAAAATATCTTCATAACAGAAATATTAATTTAACTGATCAAAATTATTATTATTATTATTATTATTATTATTATTATTATTATTATTTATAGTTCCTCTCTCTATAAAATCTTTGACATTGAAATAATTGAGTTCACGGACTTTTTGTCAAAAGTCTTCTCGCCGATTTTAGTAGACGGGTGCGAATCCGTGAGCCTTCAGTTACATGCCAATCATTGTACGTATCGCCGGCTCACATATATTTACATTTTTCGTTCCTTTCTCGCTGCATTTGTTATTATTAATCGCTTAATTCGCGTGTACGTGTTCGTTTTTGCCAGCTCAGAAAATTAAATTCAGCAGTATATTGGCTAATTGCTAGCTATGGCGTGGCTATCAAGAAACACCTGGTTTTCAGTTGGGGAAATTTAATATTAACACGAAGTTGGCAATAGTGCAGTTTGTGAAGATATTTAATCCAACAGGGTGCAAAAGTCTGCTTCCAACAATCAGCTATCGCAGTCTCTCTCTTGTATACACGCGCTCTCGTAAACAGGGCTATTTTTATTTGCTTTTTCCTCCCTCTTCCTTTCACATCACTCTAACGCTCACAAACAAAACACACACATACACACACACGATTGCCGGCCGGCGCTAAACGGAAAAGCAACGCCCCCTAAAAGTGTGGACAACACTACCAGCTAAACCAATTAGGACATTATTTAGGTTCGCAATAGCTTGCTGTCGTGCCACTCACCCCCTCTTCCCCCGCAACCGTCGGCAAAAACAACACATCAGCTCTGTACTATCCTGTTCACAAAAACGGCTTACATTTTTTCTCTCCTTCTCTCACCAAAATATACCTAATTTCAATTAGATATGAGTTGATTGCCGATAGCTGCTATCGATATTTACTTAATTAACGATGAAGCCATGCTCGAAACGTACTGGAATACCTACACAGTTCTTACATACTTTACGTAAAAGGACCAAATATTTCCTTCATGACTAGTACTAACCGGAGTTGGCCGGATAGCCTCGCTTTATAAATGAGCCGGCACTTGTTTCTGTTTCACAAATTAGCCGGCAGGTGGCGAGTGGAGTGCCGTTGCTGACATCTGATGGGGAATATATGAACCAGTGTCCAGACATCTCTTATCCATTACCTTCGTTAGTAAACTGCAGCTATGCAGTATATCTATATACACAGTTCGGGCAGAAGAGCCATTAGCTTCGTACAGCCAGTAACTGTGACGTCGTAGCCACTAATGTACCCCATGCAAAATCATTAATATTGCATTATCTAGACATTAAGCTATGAAACGAACAGGAAAAGATTCAGTCAAACGCATTATACCGCGTGCCTCGACTCTCTTTTTCCCTCCTCCATCATAAACCAATGTATGATGGCCATAAGAGTGAGGCATCTTTGCTGCTAAGAGCTCAAAAAGCCCATTAATCGATACTTGCAGAGTAATACAGGAAAATAACCGAATCTACTCCATATTGTTGTAAATACAGCCACCTCCAAATTAGCACTGTTTTGTATTTTAACGGTTTTAAGTTGTGGTTAACACATTTCATCGGCAACTTAACAAACTGATCCTTAGGATTCCTTCTGCTTCAATTTCTCTGGTCAGTACTTCTAAACCCTCTAAGCACACATCATTACACCTGTTTTATCTATTAGCTTCATCGATTTAAACTGCACTGTACTATAGGCAAAACGTAATCGCGTATGAAGGTCAACCAAACTAAGTGGCTGTGTGCGGAAGGGAACTCTAAGCCGCATTAATGGTCAACACTTATAAATGAATGTAACGCTTAAGTTGTGCATCACTTATATCTGTTCCTGATTCCTAAACAATAAAGGTAAAAGTCGCACGCTCATACAATATCATTGCATACTTTGATGTCACGGCCCTATGTATTAGGTTTTTCACGTTACTGGTTAAGCAAGTTATAGATTCATAATTATTAGCAAATTATTTATTATAGATACTATTTTCTTTAACCTAGATCTATGCTTAAGGGAAACATTTTACAGACCAAAAAAGGATTTATCTGCAGTATTTATTAAAATATAAAAATATAAAAGCAAGCAAACAAACTGATAATATTTTACTAAAAAGTGCTAAAATAAGTTCTTTTTGTTATTTATTACGTATTTTCTTTCATTCTTTCTCTTCCTTTCTTTATTTCAAAAATGCATTGTCCAGGTTTAAAAAAAGCTCTTGGAAAAATATTAAATTCCTTGAAGAGGTAAAACATTCTTCCGATAAAAGGCGCTTCCTGCAAACAAGTCGTGATTCACCTGTTAATAAACTTGTGAGCAGTAACTCCTGCAGTTTTTTTTAAATATAGACCTGCAGGGTGTGATTGAAAATTATACCTTGCTGCCAATTTTTAAACGTTGCATACTGTTGACTGACTCACATGATATAAATCTGCACAAATAAATAAGTAAAATGAATTATAGTAAAAGTTGAACACTATACATATATAAAGTTACATAATTCATTGTAAATTCTCATCTGAGTAGAGGAGATGCATTGAACCTCAGAGCATGATCATTTTTACAAGCCTATAACTAATGGTGGCAAAAAATTCACAATAGTCCTTTTGTTGAGTCTAAAATGCTTCTTGAATTCAGCTCATCTTATAAGTCTAAATGATTTTCCATATCTCTAATATATCGCTTTTCTCTGTAAAACATAGGTCCAACATATTCTGAGAAGCCATTATCATTTGCACTATTTTTTCCTGAAGAGCAGCTAACCTGATCAGAAAACAAATGAATAACAAATGAGAATCACTGCAATGAGTGCTCACTTGAAAACGAGTATCTGTAAGTATTCGTAAGTATCGAATTCAGTCTAGTCATGTTAACGGTTTTAGTAATCAGTTTTGGAACAATATTTAATTAGTTTTCTTTAATTTTTTAACTCACTAACAAAACAAGCGTCAAGCTATACCGTCAATCATTGGTTCCGGATTCAACTTTGTTCTACTGAAATATTAAATGTTTCAATTTGTTGTTTAAAAAATAAGTGCTACTTCTGCTTTTGTGCTTCCAATATCCAACTACCCATTTCATAACATTAATAAAGCAAGTAACTTTATATATATATATATATATATATATATATATATATATATATATATGTGTGTGTGTGTGTGTGTGTGTGTGTCTATTGATAATATTTATTTCCTAATTATACCAAATAAGAAACGAACTCCCTCCCCCTTGAGAAAAATCTGGCTACACCGCTACTCATAGAAAAAGCTAGGACCAATTTCTTCGTTAATCGTTAAGTTGAGTCAAAATTCATACACAAACATATTCCTGGCTACAGGATCAAATGTTAAAGTTCTTATTTCACTGTGAATGTATAAGGGGTTTATCTGTAGTAATATCATAGTCCCTTATCTTTAACGGTCCTCGTGTCAGGACAGTTATAAAAAAGTAATGAATGTAGTAAGACCTGTAGACACTTGATTGTATTCTTAAGGAAGACATGCATTATAAATTAATAATCTTTGAGAAATATTATAATTAGGTCTATTAGTTTCCATTTGCGCTTCCCTAGCAAGACTACGTAAAAAATCATAACAAACACATCTATATGACATGCATATTTCATCATACTCGTATATCCCCTCATTATTTCACACTGGCATGGGTAACCGAGGTCGTTAAGGCGCAGAGTCGTGAGCGGGAGTTCTAGGGTTCGAATTCCGCCAGGACCGTCCTCCCTGACTGAGTTTTTTTTACAGGTTTTCCTCAGTCCTCATAAATGGCAAATGGTGGGGGGTACCCCAAACTTAGGCCTGGCACGTTTCCTTCTTTAAAAATAATTCTTTCCCAATATATCTTTTAATCTCATGTATCATCAATGTCCACCGTGTGTGTGCCTCAGTGGTAAAAACGGACGTTAAACATCATTTAAAAAAAAGTCACTGTTTTAGCAGGACTCTCCATCACGAAATATCAGCCAGGGCTAAGCTAATCTCTCCGTGGAGTTCCACATTTATAGACAATCCGCTCACTCAGTACATAATATTCTTCCTGTATAATAAATAGTGTAAATTTGTATTTGGTTTCAAATACAAATATGTTCAAATTGAACAAAAAAATTGAAAATTACTCACATGTAAGCATTTATTGTATGCATACGTACAGCCAAAGACTGCTAAAGACTTCATTATTGTTTGAAACTACCGATGGTTAGCAGTGTTTGAGAAACATTGTGTATGTGAGGTTCAGTGTTCACGAACATGGGCACATCAACACATCTCTGTTGCCACAGTCAGTTAATCGACGCCTCCTCCTTTGTGCTTCCAAATGGAGCTCGGGAAAACGCCACAGCCCCTTAACTCGTCTTTGACCAGCGACGCTTACAAGTGTTTATGTAATGTCCCAAGAAAGCCTGTTATCCATCCGAACGCCTTCAATTTCTCATCGCGCAAGACAGTACTAGATTCCCACATGTGTTTCACAAGTATCAGCGCTTTGCACTGGGTTATAGTTCAAATATTTATGGGCATAGAGAAGTTATTTTAATGTCTGTTACCATTCAGTCGAGCTTACATTATATCAGAATACTTTACTAGAACATAAAAGTAAAATTGTTGGTAACAACGCTGAACAAGAGTGCGTTTTGGCATGAAATAAGGTACTTGTGGTGTACATTTTAAGTTTAATAAAATGGTGCAGTTCCTTTTATCTTGGCAGCCTCATCTTTTTAGCGAATCCGAAGTAGCTATTGCGGTTGTAAGCATGTAAAGATTTTTGAAAAATTTTCTTCAAATCTCCATCTATCCTCCTACTAAGAATCGAAAATAACAACGAAAAAATTGTGTAAATGTCTGTTAACGCTCTAGCAGTCCCAATTTTTATTTCTCAAACGAAATAAAATACGAATAATAATTTCTGAAAATTGGTGAAATCAGATTATTAAGGATGGAGGGATTACCTGAGACCCAAAATTTAAAAATCGCTCTAGTAGAATTAATATTTGTTTGTTTCGCAACAAAATCCCGTGTACACCATTTAAATAAAATAAGCAAAACAGTTCTGAAAATCAGAGAAATCGGGCCATTATGAGGGGGGAGAGCTCTAGCGGCACCAATATTTGTATTTTCACAACAAACATCAGTATATACCGCTTAAATAACATTAGAAAATCAATTTTTGAAAATGAGAGAAATCGAACCAGGTATGGGCATATATGAAAACCGAAATTTAAAAAGTGCTCTAGCGTTTTTCTCTCTTTTTCAAAATAAAAGGACAAATTAACTGAGCATATAAACTGTATATATAGCGATGCATAGGTTTTATGTATGACAAAAGTATTGTACTGAAGATAACAAATGTGAAATATTATTCTAATATTTGTGTGCAAGAGCGCTCTGTAATAACATTTAGAGAGCATTTTCGTTACATGTTTTTGATACAATAAAATTTAAATTAAATTTCAAAGCCATTGAAAATCGATTGAACTTTCGATTGTTTATTGCGTATATTACCTAAGTACATTATAATTGTTTATAAATAGTAACATGATATTCAAACATGTGAACATCTTCTAAAATATACCAGATAAGTCGAAATGTTCTCTTATTTCCCTCTCTTTTAGGAATATAAAGATGATATCAAGGACTCAGTTCATAAACATGATTACATTTAAAAATACCCACAAAGTATAAATTTGTTTATCAGAGATCATGTTTCATTTAATTAATGATATACTATTAATTTTCGTGGTTTAATTTCAACAACAACAATAACAATAACAATAATAATAATAATAATAATAATAATAATAATTCTAAAAATGTCATTTGCCGTTTACTAATATTTATGCATTGCAAGCATTCTAATTCTGTTCCTCTAATAACATACAGCAACGCCACAACTTATTTCGTTTCATTAATTAATAAGACCAAATTTGGATTTTATAGCATTTTTCAAATTGTTTAACTTGGTGAGGAATCCGCTTAGTTTACGCAGCTCATGCGTGACGGATATTTTTAAAATTCAGTTTTTATTTAGTTTTGCTTTTTTTTTCTGGGTTGGCTATAAAATCATTATATTCCTTTGATTATAATGTTACAGTAAAGAATGAATGTTGTTTAAAGCCCGTTTTTACTGCAGAGGTACCACAGGCGGTGACACTGATGATAAATGAGATGAAATATATTGGGAAAGGGCTGTTTTAAGGAAGGAAACGTTCCAGGCCTAAGTTTAGGATACCTACCCGGCATTTGCCATTTATGAGGACTGGGGAAAACCTGGAAAAAATCTCAGTCAGGGAGGACGGTCCTGATGGGATTCGAACCCCAGACCTCCCGCTAACGAGTCCGCGCCTTAACGACCTCGGCCACTCGTGGCGGTGCAGTAAAGAAGAGCTACCAGTGTTCATAAATGTTATTAATTCTGTTAATGTACTACTTTAGTTAGTAATGACACTACTGAGATTATATTAATACGACTACATAGTACTTTATACTGACATGAAACGATTTAATGCCCTAAATAGTACTTCATTTACTTTTAGTGCCTTGTGAAATTAAAAAATATAACACTTGCAAACATTGATTTTCCAAAGTCTCACATTTCTTTCACATTAACTGTTCTTCATTCTTCAGACTTAAAAATAAGTCAGTTATTTGTAGGATGGAAACAGAATTTATTGTGCGTAATATTACAATTAATAATATTATAGCATTTCAAAACTCATGACTAATTCACTTGCGTATTGTTTTTCTTGTAGGTTATACATAATTTTGAAACGTGATATTACAAAAACATAACAATTACATCGAATTCTGGATAGTTTTGCTGGTTTTATTCTATTCAAATTCAAACAACAACAACAACAACAACAATGCAGGTTGTAAGAGAAAAAAATAAAAGATGTGACAGCAATCAAATCATGTTAAAATTTAAGTGTAATGAGTAGACATCGAATATTTAGGAAAATCCTATTTCATTTGAATGCAAATATTAAAAGTCTTCTAGCTTGTAAACCATGAAACAGGAAGGATTATGACGAATTTTTATTTTGTACTTTTGTGCCTTTTTGATGTAAATGTTACTTTAGGTAGACTTTATTTTCTTGAACATATTTTTCCTCTTTTTAGATGTTTTTAAACTTCAATTCTCAGTCATATGAAAAAAAAACCTTTTAAAATATGTAACAATTGCTTCACACAACATGTCGGTCCTGGTGGTGTAGTGGTAACCATACTTGCCTGCTAAACCCAAGATCGCGGATTCAAACCCGGCCAGGATCGATGGATTTTTTCGGACGTAAAAATCCTAAGTATGGCTCCCTTCGGAAGGGAAGTAAAGCCGTGGGTTCCATGTCGTACATTTACGGCACGAAAAAGAACCTCAAGCCTGAAAGAAGAGACCTCTGAGTAAAATTTGTCGGCCGTTTCGCGCCCTGTATTGAATGATACGCTGATGACCTGAGATGTTAAAGAGAGTCCATAAATAAATCAATCAAAAAAAAATTGACACAACAATACAATTCATTCTCATTTCACAGACCTGAAATAGTTGACGATTTTTTGCATGGAAATGTATAGGGTATACTGTCAACAACGTATAGCGGTATATATTTTTATCAGAAACTTCTCCATTATGCACTGAATTGAGTTATTTGTTGGAACTCTTGTGAACTGTTTAAGATTTTTCTCCTTTGAAGAACATTAGTGCAAAGCCTGCCAAAGTGTAAACTCGGTACGGCGGCTTTGTAACGGCAACGGTTAGAGAAACTTCCCTGTTTCAGTACAAATGGAGCTACAATAATGTGCATATACAATAAAATATGTATATAAAATAAAATATTATAATAGGTGCATTGGTGTGATAAAGAACTTTATTTTAATTTTCCGTTTATATTAAATATTTTGTCTTGTTAATGCATAACGGAGTTCAAATTTATTTTTGTTTATCTTTTCCATCAAAAATAATATTTTGGAAAATATCGTAAACTAATAACCCTCGAACGACAAATATAATTTTTAAAAGTTTTAAAGAAATCTTTTTAAAGTTTACTTTATAAATTTTGTAATAATTTGGATTACCCACAGCTTTGTAAAATGTATTTATTTTAAATGTATTGTCACTTTGATTGCACTGGTCTTCTCGCGACGTCTGTAGATCGGACGTGAATTCTGTAAATGTAAGTCTGTAGTTATTAATGAAATGAAATGAATTAATGGTGGTGCAAATGAGTTCACCATCCTTGGCACCTTAAAGCAATCTGGTATTCTCTTTCTCAGGCTAAGGAACAACTCATAAAAAAGAAGAAGAAAGAAACTTTAGCCAGGTGTATTGTTGGTTATTTTTTGTTTATTCTAGCATGAAATTTTTGACACTTTTTCGTTTTATTTACTCACATTAGTAAATGTATTATTTCAGAAAATAAAAACTGTGATTCATGAAGAAAATATTCTGCAAGAACGAACACAAATGCATTCGCTATTAACTGAATACTTGTTTTTGATATAATTTCAATGTTAAGAAATTGGTTTCAATCAATAATTTGCTCAAAACAGCTATGACGTATTTTAGATTTCCTTGTGTTATATGTATTTTGTGTTTTATGTGTGTTTTGGTAATATTGAATGTTTTTTTCTCCAAATTTCAGATAATGCCAACATCCGACTCTATTTATAATGTAGGGATGCCATTTGAAATTTCAAAGTGGGTGTGGTTGGATGCGAGGAGGTGAAACTAAAATGTAATCAACGTAGTTTAAAATTTCTCCCTCATTATCTAAATTTATGTGTATTTTGGTTTAAATTCAATTTATTTGAAATAGGCAATTATTTAGGCTAGCAAGCTTTTAAATGAAAGCTCTGGATATCTTTACGTACTATATATAATACAGTGATTACTGTAAACGACAATCATTAATTCCACCTTTTCCAGCAATCCGACGTTTTCGGAAATCCGGTGCTCACGTACATTGTACTGTATTTTACGTTTGAGGCATTATTATTCAATACAATTTATATTTAAAGGAATTTATTTCATAATGACAATTCAAATTTTTGTTTTAATTTGTCACATTCTTAGTTGGAACTTAAAGACAGACATTTCTGTAAACCACCAAAGCGTCACATGTCATCTAAACACGAAAAGAAATGAGCGTTCCTCTTCGGGTGCCGCGCTTGGGGAGAGCGCCGGTATTTAATCTAGCACTCAATTAGGTGCCCCTGCTGATGACGTAACGGTGTACAGGGGGGTTCTCGCGTGAGTCGTCCCACTTTGTCGCTCGAGTAGCGTGCCACACGGAACTCATGTCGCCCTGAGTTTGTCCCCGCTGCATTATTCACTTCGACGACCCCTTCTGTCGACATCGGTACGACCTGGGATCTGCCATTTCCGCCAGTCTTCCATAGTTCAAATCTTAGCAGAGCCTGCATTTGTTTTTGGGATGATATTCACTGATACAATTCCCATAATTTATTTTTAATTTTTGCAGCGAGGGTTGCTTTGTCAGATGTCTCTGGCCGAATTATATATCAATTACCTTTAACTTGACCACTTATTGAAAAGTTTACACAGATGCTTTTTAGAGGTGGGCAAAAAGTATATACTACCTTAAATTTCTTTGTCTCTTTACACAGTTTATTTGACACATAAGAAACCAAATTTCTACTTGGAGTGTTCAATAATCTGGATAAACAGTAGACTTTTTCTTTAAAATCATACAAATAACTTATATGAACTTAGATTCGTTGTTTTCCCCTGATTCCATGCCCTACAGGGATGAAAAATATTACATTTCGTTTCTCATTGGGGTATTTTTGCCACGAGGAACACAAATGCCAACAAGTTTTTTCGAGTTCTCAATAGCACCCCTTAAGAATGAATGAATTGTTTTCGGAATATGGCCTATCTGGGTCAACAAAACAGAAGAAAACAAGGTATCTATGCTGTTGAATGCTCCTCTAAACAAAACTAGAGGGGAATAGTTTTTCTCTTTCAATGCAAAACACTCCAGAAGCAAAGTGTGCTCCAGACTGTTGTAAATGAGATGTATATATAATTTTCGTGTTTATTAATTTTTGTATCGTGATTGATAAAATTTAATTAATTAGGTGTATTTTTAAACAGTTTTAACAATAGTTCTTACACAATATGTAATTATTTTGTAAGACATATAAAATTTGGCAATTGAAATTAATCGCATTATTGAGATATGAATCTTATTTTTTAAAATGCCCACACATTTTTCAGAAAGCAAATGAGACTGCAGTTCGTATGCCGGAATCTTCAAAATGATGTCCATCTTGGTGCAAGATTGCGAGTGTAAAGAGTGAGATAAGGCTTCCCAAATGTTGATATTGGCAAGTATGTGGTCTAACGATACCATCTTTACTATAACACATTTGCTTGAGTCTGGTTCGTGCAACCTTGTTTTGAAAAGTTCCTAGTATTATTATTAGGGTTACTGAAAGACGTTCTTTAACATCATTGACTGGTAGCGTCCCATTCAAGTCACGTGCATAAATCCACGACAGGGAACAACGTATTACTTCCCTTTCGAAGGAAGCCATTTTACGGTCTTAAAATACATCGACCCTGACCGGGTTTGAATCCTAGACCTTGGCTCTCTTTCGGACTGTTCTCAGAACGAGCTGTTTTTTTATTTTATTCCCTATCGATACCAATTCAAAAACTGAGGACCGAACAGCAGTTTCTTCTCCAAACTCATTCTTCAGCTTACAATGAAAACATCGCCAACTGTTTCCTTCTTGGTTCACCAGAAAGCTGTTGCAACAGAAAGGTTTTAGATTTTACACTGTTAATTACAAAGAATGGAAACACTAAGTCATATATTTTTAGCATCAATAAAGACCGAGTAAAGGAAAAAATGTCATAATTTTGAAAAAATTATGCCTCTAAGTGTCCAATCTGCAATATTTTATATTGCATTATTTTTTCTTTTTAAACGTTATCTTAGAGAACACCTTTTAACTTTCCCTGCGGACTCACTATGGAAGAGGAGGCAGGAAGCACGTTGTGCCAGCCCTCTTGTGAGTACCTAGGTATGTCCGTTTTACGTTTATCACTAGCTCCGTTGTGATCGCCGAGGACATGGGCAACCCTATCCCATCACACTTGGCCTGTCAAAAATTTTTGTTTTATATCAGCTATCCCAAAACGAGTGGATAAGTCGCGGAGGACTGAGTGGCCTGGCTAATACTTTCTCTCGATCTTAATCCATGGGATTTAGATCAATACTTGTGGGCACGGCTGAAAACCATCGCATGCTCACAAATGGAGCATCACATGGGTCATTTGTAAGCTTGTCTTAAAGATGAAGGTGGTATTTTGAGCAATATCTCCGAAAGTAAGTATAGCATTTACAAATATAAAAATTACTGGTAAATTAAATTATTATATATTTATAAATTATGAAAAAAACATTCGATAGAGACAAAAGAAAAGTATCAAGGGAAATTTTAGAAGGTGTAAGTGTCCCAACACATTTAGCTATAAAAATATATTAATTATATATAAATAATTAAATAAAAAGAAGAATAAAACGAATGAAAAAAATCAGCAGGTATTAATTTAGGAGTAAGATATGGCCGTGCAATTTCACTCACATTGTTTGAATTAATTAAAATTGTACAACAGCACTTTTACTGACTATCAGATTATTTTAAGAAGATCAGAAGAAGCCCAGGTTGCACCAAATATATTTTTCAAAAAATAGATAAAGTAACGGCATTTCATTGATTACAGTTCAAGGGATCAAAAAGTGTAACATATAGGAAATCTATTGAAAAATGAATAACTTTAAAATGTAGAGTGCGTTTCTTTTAACTTTACTTCGCTACATTCTTCCGCGTCTCCTTCTTCTGATTGGCTAAAGAGGATGTGCGTACCATAGTTGCACAGATCATGCAAAAAGGAAAGAAAAAAAAAGTAAATAAATCCAAGAAGTGTGCCAATAAGGTATAGCCTATAGTAGCGTACTCGGTTAACGAACAATTATCCCCACAGAACAAGGTCGAGCAACAAGCGAACATAATATACAAGTAGCACTTGCTCATGTTATGATGAAGCAAACTTGAACACTTCCCACCTAGTTCGTGATGCGTCAACGCTATCACGCATCCTACTTCATGTACTAATGAAAACGATCATTTCCTGATATGTATAACGTTAAAATATTCGTTTATACAACGAACTAATTTACGTAAAAAGCAGTTCTATGCTTATCAGTCCTTGAGGGATGGCAAAGACCATCTGTCACTTAACATCCGGAGTAAGGTAAAGAGAGCACAATATAGGATATAATTTAAGATGAAATAAATAAAATGATGTTCAGGTAAAATGAAGCACATTTAGACAATTTTGTGAAAAAATAAAAATAAAAAAAAAAAAAAAAAAAAAAAAAAAAAAAAACATTGAAGCATACTGTGACAAAGTTACTATACTTAATATGTTAAGTTATAGCATTATGATTACTTTTAAATTAATGTGAAAGTTGGACAGCAGAGGTTATAAGATTGAATTACCTTACGGATAACAGCATAATTTTTTGAGAGTTCGTATAGAGAAAAAGATTATAATTCGATGTTGGTTTAAGATGAATTTTAGATGAAGAAATTTAATAATAGGAGCTTTTCGAATTCACTGAGATGAACAGTAAAATCAGAAACGGGATTCTTGCGTTTACAGTAGGATATAAATTATTAGATCTTAAAAGTGATATTTATATTAGCTCATAACGGATTATATTGAATATAGATTCAATATAATCAATAATCCAAAAGTATAGAACATTTTGGGGAGACAATATACAACTGAAATCTGATTTTAGAATAGCAAGGGCCTCTTTATATTATCATCCTACAGGATGAGGAAATGCTAATCGTGTATTGAAAAAAATGGCCTGAGCAGTTTTGAGATGGAAGAGACCAGGGGGCTTAATCTTTAATGTCGATGATGATGAATAAAATAAATAAAATAGAAAACGTATTTACTTGGACTTCTTTTTTCCATGTTTTTAGCTGTTAATCCTGCTTTCAAAGATTTTCTACTAATTGATTGGCGTTGTGTGTATTGCTAGAAGAATGTACAAAATTGGTGATTGTTCATATATAAATACAGAGGTGCCAAAAATGCATAAACACTTCAAGTAAAGAAGAAACTGTATTAACATTACAAAACTGAATTTACACAAACAGAAAATGATGAGCACTAATCTTCTTAGACTTTTACAGTTACAACAGTTGCCCAAAATGCCCACCATTGGCGACGATACACTTCTGAATACGTTGAACTACCTATTGAGCAACGTTTGTGAACGTGTCCTCACGATTGCAGTGTATGCTGTTTCAATTGACTGTTGTGCGAGGTCTCCCAGATCTGCCCTTGTGAGCATCGCATATGAACCATGAGTCTCAAATTTGTCTCGAATGCGTGCAATTGTTACTCGCGTTGGCGGTTCTGTTCTGTACATACGTCTCCATTGTCTTTGAACTTCAAAAACATTCTCGGTTTTCCAATACCACTTCAAAATTGCTTTCCGCGTTCAAAGATAATCTTGTCCCATTTTGTTGTAGCAACGCTAGGCATAACGTAATGTGAGTCACACCTGCTTACAGAACATTATATGATAATCTTGGCTTCATTTGTTCATTGTTGATTTACCTGTCACGTAGCAACGCTATCATAATGTATGTGAGTCACGTCTATTTACAGAACATCATACTACACATTACTGTTGTTTTACGGTCCAACTTTGAAATATACTAAATAGATATCTACTGTGAAAGTGTGTATACATTTTTGGCATCCTCTGTATATAATAAATTCTAGTTACATACTGTTTCTGTTCATTCAGGGTTTTACGTATTTTTTAGAGATAATAGACATTTTTTATTTTGGAATTTTTCTTAATTTTGTTATTTCTAATCATTACTATTCACTGCATCACTATTGTTTTTATTATATATTATAAATCCGCCATACCTTTCGAAACATAAAGCCGAAATTCGAGGAGTACTCTACAGTGCCATACCAGGCGTTCCTATCAGAAAGCTCACAACCGTTGCTGTTCATTCTACAGGCACAGTTCCCTAGGGAGATAGAGGATGGGATGGATGGAAAGAAAATAAGATGACGTAGGAATTAGGGAGATGTGAGGGTGACGTGATGCATCCTTGAGGAACATGCGCGTCCCCCTTTCCATTTCCCGCACGTGACAATGTCTCGTCAATATTTTGGGGACAACCAACCATCAATGTCTCTGGGCTACCAACTCCCCGGATACCTATTTCCCACTAAATTTACCGAGAAGGGTACAGAAAACAGCCAAGTCACACGCATCCAGTGCCTCTGAACGGCGCGAAGAGTGTTTAATATCAGTAATTTGCTAAATGACCTGGCTATTAACTACTATGTTTATAAACAAAATTTTAAACTTTGTTTTGCGTACTCTATATTTGATTTTAATATGAGGAAATACAAATATACTAAAATAATTATTTTTATGAATTCAGAGAATTAGTTAATGAGATAGGGTACTGCTCTAAGGGTAGATTGCATAAATAGTTTAATCGGAGTTTAAGTGCTAAAATTAAACTTCAATGAAGCTCAATTTAGAATTTTGGTTGTATAAAAGTTAATGCAAGATTGTTTCACCTTGATCTGAGATTAAAATTAACCGGCAAATTTTCTAAGGATAATATGGGTAAACCTTGGCTAGAGAAGTTACACAATTACCTACTTATATTGATTTTTAAAAGAAGGAAAGATGAGCCACTATTTTTAATTAATAGAAGATATGCGTGCTTTAATTATTCGCTGAATGCATTGCTGTAAGTTTATAAACTACTCATAAGGGTGTGTATGTAGGAAATGTTATTTTAAGATGAATCATCGGAAAGCGAAGAGTTTGAATTTCAACGGGCGCCTTGTGTATTTCAGCATAGAAGGAATCCCATTATTAAGATTGGTGAAAAACAGTTTAAAATGAGTGTTCCATTATCGAAACATCAAGTCGAGGAACTGGAACAAAGACTACAACCACAGAACATAAACATAAGCTAAACATAAACTAAACGAAATTATGGGTTGAACCCAAAGTTTATGATTTTACACACACTATGGTCCTTTCCAACTGGTAGTTTTCAGATGGTAAATGGAGATATATTTAATGTGAATAAAGGAACTGCAAGTAGATCTGTACACAAAGTAGCAAGAGATATTGCAAGTTTAAGAGCCCAGCTTATCAAGATGTCTATTTACGGATGAAATAAATCGAGTAATGAGAGGCTTTTGTGATGCCTATATGTAATTTCCGCGGAGTTCTAGGTGGAATCACGCATGCCTATCATATCGCCTGATGGCAATAATGCTAAAGTTTATAGAAACCGCAATGATTTTCTCTAAATGTTCAAGCTATCTGCAGATGCAAAATTTCGTTTTCAGAATGTTGTTGCCATATGGCGAGGATAGGCATAAAACAGAAATATTTTTCTGAATTCTAAAATTCGTACCCAGTTTGAAGCAGGAGAATTTTTACAGGCATGGTATTGGGAGACAGCTTTTATTTTTTATTTTTTTTTATTTATTTATGGACGCTCTTTAACATCTCAGGTCATCAGCGTTGGGAGACAGCGCATATCATGTGGCCAATACCTGTTCACCATTACGATACACCAAGAAACCCCACAAGGTTACACAACAGGGCCCACAAAACAATAAGGTCAATTAAGATGTCACTCCCTTACTCTTTAAAATTTGCTGCTTGAGATCACTTCTTGTTTTTTAACCATCCATTTTGTTTATATAGTACGTAACAGTTACTGAGACAAAAAAAAAAAAAAAATCTAAACTTTACCTTACAGTATGAATAACCTTGCGGCCAGCAGCCCGAACGGTAGCGAAGACAGCCGAATGATTACGCATTTAGTGGTTGCGAATAATTTTCACACCGAGCATGAACCTCTGTTAGCTCAGTATGTTAGAGCGTCGTGTTAATGATGTGAGTTGGATTGGATTCTCCATTGGTATTTTTTTCTCTTACTTGTAATCTTTCTTTCTCTCAGAACAAATGATTCTATAATTTTTTTAATTTTCATTATTTTTATGTACTATTCTTAATCGAATAAATGTTACTTTTTTATAGATTAGATTTGGTTAGTTTATATTAGTTTAAGTTTAAAATAATAATAATACTCCATAAAAACACCTTTTTCTACACTATTCTTAATCAAATAAATGTTATTTTTATAAGTTAGGTTAGGTTAGTTTAATTTAAGTTTATCAAAAACAATAATAGATCATAAAACAACAATATTACTCCATAATAACACTGTTTATCGTAACCAGCTAACGACCTGTACCTCTCTCCGAGGTACTCGAAAGTGGAGTGATTCGATTTTCTCCGTTGCATTTCGGCATTCCGGCCGCAGGATTGTTCATTCTGTAAGGACAAGTAAATCTAACAGCATAAATAATTTACATTCGATGCGATATCATGATGCTTTTCCCTCGCATTTCCCTCAGACTTGGCTATATTGTCTAAACTAGTCTATAATTTAGCACTAAACCAAATTCGCGTAATCTACGATTAGCATTATACAACATGAATTAGGTTCATTTCGGAACTTCGATTAAAACTGACCCGCAGTTAGCGATTTTTATGCAATAGGCCCTAAGAAAACTAACTTTTAATGCTCTTGAAATTTCGTTGTGTTGTAAATGTTGATGCCAATGTCATATTTTCCTAAATGCCCGTTTGAGAGGTTGTAAAACATAAGCGTTTATGTTCTAACTCGTAAATACTTTACATATTTACTTCAGAAATGCAAAAATTAAGGCACAAAACCTGCAGTAACGTGGAGCCTGAATATTGAAATTCTTCTTCTGAAGTATCGCGTCTGTTCGAGAGGTGTAGACCTCGCCACAAGTTTGGAATGCCACCATGAACTGCGATCTTGCGATATATCAGAGCACGCCTCACAAATCTTTCAGAGAGCTGTGGTCAATTTGGGAACAAGTTGGCAGTTGGCTGTACACACTCTCCTTGCCAGGACGATTAGCTCACTTGCCCGTTATTTATTTAAATTAATTAAAGCGGTGTGAAGAGATTCATTTCCAAGTTCCGGCTTCACACAGTATTTTGTTTTGATGTGGTTGTGCATGGCTTTCGCATCTGTGTTGGGTAGTAGCGGCTTTTGTGTGATATTTTCATTTCTTTACAAATGAAAGGTCAATTTTTAATTCTTGAGCCATGCAATTGAGGGATTTGTATCAACCTGTCTCCAGTGGATTATTTACATGCTATGGTTATTAATTCACTTATATTCAGAGGTCTATAATTCTGAAACTTTCTAATGTTTGCAGTATAAAAATTAGAAAATATTTTATATTTTAGAATATGAAGCATTAATTTGACAATGTGCGATGCTCTCATAAAGTCAAACTGTATGAATAAACTGAAGAAGTGTTGCTTTTAGTGTTGCAGAACAGAATTGGATGTGAAATTTGCTGTATAAATTGTGGGGATCGCTCAAAAATGATAATCATTGATTTAAATTAACTTTCCCATTTCCATTTTGCAATACTATACAGTTTTTCGAGTTCGAAAGTTAGTGATCTTGCTTTAACACTCAAAGATTTGTATCGTTTGACAAAGTGTTGGCAGGCTGAGCACGAGGCTCAGGCGGTAAAGCTTAGGACTCCCGTTCGGAGTTTCCCGGGCTCAAATCCACTAGCTAGCCATCCTGACCTTTCGGTTCTGTTACAGGGTCGGAATTGACAGGTGAGGTGGGCTGGTGCAGTGTGACGGTTGCTTGCACTTTGGTACATTTTCTGCCCCTGTATCCGATATGAGGGACTCTTTGGAGTGGGGCCTATTTAGAAACAGTGTTAGGAACCCTTCGCTAACTTCCTGGTTGCCCGATGACTCCCTTCCTTAGCCGTCACTCCCGAAAGTGGCATAGGCACAAACAGTCAGACCATGAGCAAGGCTGACGTGTCGAAATGTCCATCCGTAACAATGCAATCAAATCCTACGTAGAGTTCGCTTTAAAATGGAGTTTACAAGTTCAGAGCAGCTTTCTTTTGTGAAAATTCATGTGGCCCATGATAGAAATGTAGCGCAGTGTCGAAGATGTCTGTACCATACGGGAACTGGGTGACTGTGCATGTCAAATTTGCGTAACATCGACGGCAGTGTACCTGTGCTGAAAAGTAATTTGGGAATGAAAAAACTCGCCCGGAGGTGAATTCTCACTATCTTTAAGAGGTTAAAAAGTCCCCGATTTGTTAGGACTAACATATACTTGAACCGTTACCAATATGATGTTCTCTCGCACTTATTACAATAGAAGAACTTGGGATCGGAGCTATGAGCCGAATTAGAACGCCAGTGCAGACCTAAGTCTCTTGATTGCCATGCGGTCTTGGTCATGTGGCTGTGCTTGAAGTGCCAACTGTAATGTGGCTTATTCAACTGTTGAATTTTAATACAGAGAAAATGGAACCATTCACACACCATCTTCAAAATAATTCCTTGGATAGTGATGACACTTCTGTCAGCATCCGTACCTCTTTCCCAAACATTCCAATGTTAGTCACTACCCGCTGAGCGCACGTCGCATATGTCTTCACTTCTTCGTCCGAAGCGAACCTGAGCGCCTTGAGCAAGTTTTTCACTTTCGGAAGTAGGCAGTAATCAGCTGGACAAGACGTGGAACATACGGAGGATGAGGGAAGACAGGTATGTTATGCTTTGCGAGAAGTTTCATCTGAAGATACCGTTGTGCTGGGCGTTGTGATGATGGAGAACCCAATTCTTAATTTGCCACAGACGTAGCCTTTTTCGTTGCATTGCATCACAAAGACCCCTAAGAATGCTAACATAGTCTCTTAAGGACAATTTGTCCTTTAGGAATGAATTCGAAATGTACTTGACTGTATACTATGTTAGTTGCAATCGATCCTACTACCCCTGCGTAGCCTTAAGTTTGTTATATACGCCTGGGAACATTTAACTATACTCCGTGAGACAAAGCAGAGAGCTTGTCTAAATAGCACAACGGAGGGTGCAAAGTGTGGTTTATTTTTTATTCTACCAGTATGAGCGTCATGGAACACACAAATACTATGATGCATCACTTCTACATATAGGGGTTTGGGAGACACTATAAGATCATATTCTCCCACCACGGATGGCCGAGGTCGTTAAGACGCGGACTCATGAGTGGGAGGTCTGGGGTTCCAATCCCACCAGGACTGTCCTCCCTGATTGAGGTGTTTTCCAGGTTTTCCTCAGTCTCCATAAATGCCAAATGCCAGGGAGGTACCCTAAACTTAGGCCTGAAAAAAACTCCCTTCCCAATATTTCATTTCATTTCATCTCATGTATCATCAGTGTCCACCGCCTGTGTTGCCTCAGTAGTAAAAACGGGCGTTAAACAACATTAAAAAAAATATTCTCTCGATATGTCACCTTTCAGATTTTAATCTGTTTTGGAAGATGAACTATTTCTTTTGAGATCGAAGATTCTAAACAACAATCTTTGGAAAAATGACGCTGATGACAGCCTCCCAATGTATTTGAGTGTTCGTGGGGAAAACGGGAAGGTATACGTGATAGTTTTATTTATTATTAATTGCTGATAAATTATGACATGGCTCCAGTAAAATCTTAAATTTATACTGTATATTTATTCTAAAACAAAAATATCCCTTTTCTGGACATTCAATTTTTATATTAGCAGGAATGTGTCTTAGCATACTTAAGCAGGAATGAAAGATATTCTTCCTTTATCCTAGGACAACACTGCAGTTGCGATTGCTGCACGGCCATAAACAATAGAGTCCCAACTTTGTCTACCTTTTAACTTTGTTTATATGTTTTTTTTGTTTTTTTTCATATTTTCACCTCCTTCTGAAAAATAATAACAAAAGAATTTATTTTACTATACAATTAACTTTTCTCTTTACACTAAGAGCATGTCGAAATCTATTTGTGCATGAAGCTTAAGCAAGGAGGCTTGTTCCTTAGCTATTTATATGCAACACTATCACATACTTTAAAGAAGGTACAACCCACCACTTGTTGATTAGTATAATGACGGTTTGACAAAGACTCCATTTTCTGCAGCACAGGCTTTTCGTGCAGTGAAGCCACAATCGATATTCGTCATTAAGGTGGTTTTTCTTTTCTCTTTGCTTGAAAGGGGTAGTAAAGTTGTTCTCAATCTCAGGAAGTGCATTCACATATGGGCATCCCACGCTCATTTCGGAAGTGGTTCCTCTTTCCCAGAGTGAAATGATCGAGATCAGAGAAAAGTTTTTCTTTTAGATTGCTCCGTTGATGAAGTGACTGTAGAACGAAATGCTTGGTCGCTGCGTCATCGACTGCGGTAAATTAAAATGCTCTTAAATAAGGTGTGGCCCTTACAGAGTGTACCGCAATTCCTGCATAACTGAAAACGGCGCGTAGGTGACCACTTTCCTAGGATATAAAAAGTCAAATTTCCCTTAAGATATCAACAGTAAAAGCAAGAAGAACAGCTATTTTTTTTCAGAATAGTAGAAAGTGGAAGAGGGAAGGTGAGAAAATAAGATTGAGCTATACACAGTGATCACTTTGGTGATCAGCCGCATAAAACACTCACGTGCGGTTGATGCCTCAATATTGATATCTATTAGCTAGAAGAGGACGTAGATCACAAAAAAGAAAACAAAGACGTACATGATGACATAGAGGTAGAACAAATAAAGATGTAAAAAGAAAAAAAAATTAGAGGTAAATAATAAGAACAAGCATAAATTTAAATTTATTTCCGTTTCTAATACATAAGATGGTGACACGCTATTCTATCACGGGAATTCCCACTACACTAATGCACAAGTTGGCAAAAAATACAGGAGACTCGGTGTTGCGCGCGCACTGCTTGCCTTCAGCAGTAAGTTGCATGTAGGCTTACCACGGCGTCCGTGTTCTAGATGTTTAGAGAGTTATTGGTAGATTGACATGCGTTATACGAGGTCTGTTCAAAAAGTATCACAAATTTTGTGTTTTTTCAAAAAGTATTTATTTATTCATGAATATCTATTTTGACCCCTTCAAAGTAATCCCCACCAGATATTATACACTTGTGCCAACGTTTTTTTCCAATCCTCAAAGCACTTTAAAAAATCGTTTTTTGTGATCTTGTTCAGCTCCTCCTTCGATGCCGTCTTTATCTCCTCAATCGTGGCGTAGCGTCGTCCTTTCATGGTCCTTTTCAGTTTTGGGAACAAAAAAAGTCACAAGGGGCCAGGTCTGGGGAGTACAGTGGCTGCGGCATCATAAGTGTGTTGTTTTTGCCCAAACATTCGCGCACAAGCAACGATGTGTGAGCAGGGGCGTTATCATGGTGCAAAAACCAATTTTTGTTCTTCCACAAATCCGGGCGTTTCTGGCGGATTGTTTCGCGCAAATTGCGCATAACTTGCAGGTAATATTCCTTATTGACCGTTCTACTCTGTGGCAAGAACTCATGATGCACCACACCCCTGCAATCAAAGAAAACTTCACATTCGACCGAACTTGGCGCACTTTTTTCGGTCTTGGCTCGTGTGGCAGCATCCATTGGGATGATTGAGCTTTAGTTTCCACGTCATAACCATAAACCCATGATTCGTCACCAGTTATGATCCCCTGAGCAAATTTGGGTCGTCGCGGACAGAGTTCAACAGATCCTTAGCAACGTTAATGCGATGGTGTTTTTGGTCCCTCAACATAAAACGAGTATTTTACACATTTATAGCACTGGGAAACTATTTTAATTTGAAATATAGGACAGGTGCTTTCTGCATTATTGAGAAACGTTTAACGTCTGAAGCAAAAAACTTCGAAATTGAGCAACTTTGGTAAGAATTTTGCGGCGACCCGTCTCATGCCCAAATCATTGGTAAAAATCGAATGGTACAAGCCATTCGATATGTTTAGGTTCTCAGCAACTTCTCTAACGGTGATTCGACGATTGGCCAATACTATTTTCTTCACTTCTTCAATGTTTTCGTCTGTTGTTGACGAGCTCGGGCGTCCGGGACGCTCTTCGTCGTTCACATCTTCTCGACCCTCTGAGAACATTTTGTACCACCGATAAACGTTGCTTTGGTCCAAGGTAGCTTCACCATATGCCACAGTCAACATTCGGAATGCGTGCGCACTTAATTTTGTTTTTCACACAAAATTTGATACAGATTCTTTGTTCCATTTTTTGGAATAGGCAAAAATGGAAGACCAGCCAAAACACGTCCAAGCAAAATAGCTGTCAACAATTAACTGAACATTCAAAATGGCCGAGCTTGTCAACATAAGTGAGGGATATGAGTACCAACATAACGCCACAAAACAATCGAAAATCGAATATACGTAGCCCGCGGAAATTCAAAATTCGCGATACTTTTTGAAGAGACCTCGTATACATTATTGTGTTTATTTTTCTTTTAAACCCGAAGCTTAGTAGAGGTAAGTTTCTGATTAAAAGAAGAAGTTGGTGACATCCGAAATGCTTTTAAATCACCCCCTAGTTCTTAAAAATGACATGCCACAATATTTAATTAATTTCCATGAATGTCGCCAAATATGTAGGTAATCCTTAAGCTGTGTTCCCAGAATTCACCCACGATCTCTCTGTTTCTCTGGAGAAGAGGAGAAACTTGCAGACTTTCAGTTAGATCAAATATTTCAACTGAAATATGGTGAACAATCACTTCTCAAATTTGGGATGTTAGCGAAGAAAGAATGCCCAATAATAGCAGTGGAAGCAAATAATACCTTCTTACATATTTTAATAATCTATTTGTGGAACTGACCTTTAAGGTTATAATAAAGAGAGGGAGAGAGAAAAAAAAAACACAAAGAAACATGATAGACTTTTCTCAGCTGAACAGAAAATGCATGTGTGTTTGCCTTCAATTTCACTATAAATTGAAATTTTGTGTGAAAGGACAAACTCAAACTTCTGGTTAATAACTGAAATATTGAAAGGCGTAATCAAATAATATGTTTAAGTTCTCAATATTCATTTTAAAAAGAGAATATAAGAAAAAAAAATTGATACAAAATTGTGTCAATTTAGGAGAAAGTTTAAAACCAAAGTTGATTATATTTTAAGTTACAACCTCTCACTCCCACCCACCCCTACTTTATGATAATGAACTTTTAAAGAGAATACAATCTTTACTTACATATCATTATCTGGTAACCCTGACTGCTGTCCTATAGCTTGAACAGAGTAAAAAAGTTAATTTGTTAGTTATAGGGCGAAAACACAATTGATTTTGATTAATATCACACTTTTACAAGTATTTGCATTGTGCTTCCTTGTATGTGAACTATTTCGGAACTTTTGGCCGATTTTCTGCATTTTTTATGATTACGCCTTTTGAGTTCTTTAGCATTCTCAGGCGGAAAACAAAAAAACAATAACAATGGAGGTTACAAAGTGATAACTCAATTCTCTTTTAAACATCACAAAACATGGTAAAGTATGAAATATGAAAGCGGGTAACAGGTTAAAATCTAAAATGTAATTAACATTGGTTTAAACCCTCCCTCATTGGATGTGTTTTTTTGTTTAAATTAAATTAATTTTACATTTCAGTTATTCATAGTAAAGATTTTTAAAATGAAAATCTGGTATATCAAGTAAGCAAAGACAATATTGATAAACAATACATTTATATTGTGTTTATTGTTATAGTTTTATTTATATTTTCGAAGAATTTAATTTCAAAATCACTTTGAATGTTCGCAAAACGTGTTCAAAATTTCACTTCTATTGTAACTAGTTCTGGATTTTAATTGCATTATCAAAATTCAAAATTCTAATTTTTATGTTATAATATTTTCAGTGTTTTTACTACTTTTATTTGTAGAATATTTATGAAACATCACTTAGTGCAGAAAATTCAATTTCTCTTAATACATTTTTTCTTTAATTTCTGTGCTTTGTTTCTCGTAAATCGTAATGTTCACCCGTATATTTTTGTATTCTTTTGTATTGTATGTGTTTTTATTACAAGGGTAATTTGACAAGTTATTCTGAAGTATGAAAGATGTACGAGGGAATTCAATAAGTTATCTTCCTGGATACGTAAAAGTAAATTAAGGTGATACTCACCTTATCAATTTTTACTCTAGGTGCCAATTCACTTCCACACACTTTAGTCCAGTGATTTGATACTTTAACGATGTCTTAGTACTCTAACTGACCAACCCATTACCTTTTCCTTCATGGCACCGTAGTTGGAACATCCGTTCATGAAGGGGCCAGTCCTGCACTACAGGGTGAATGGTTGAGCTTCAACTATCCACAAACCTTTCATTTGGTATTTGCGGCAAGGTGCATTATTTAAAAGCAACAATATACGTACTATAAGTTTACCGTGGCATTGCCTCATATAACTAACTAATTCGCTGTAGAACCGCACGTTCTCCAGTGATGAATTCCAACAGCAGAACTTTCTTTATATCGCAAAAAATGATTGCTATGATTTTTCTGACTGACTGAGCACATGGTATTACTTGGAGATGGGAAGCTGTCCTGCTTGTATTGGATAAACTCTCGCTTGGTTTTTGGGTCATAGTAATGGACCCATTATCCAATCTCCAGTAACAATCTTTGAAAAGAAAATAATCAGGATTATTTACAAATAGATACAAATTCTCCTTACCGAGTTTCTGACGATAAAATGAGCAAATGGGCAGGAACCATTGTGAAATCCTGCCATTTAAAATGCTGGTTGATGAAAAAGTATGTTATCTTTTACCCGATCAAATTGTGTTATCATACCTTACGCTATTTCTAGCATTTCTCATGCAGATGTTTTCATAGGATGCCTGGTGTGGCAGTCATACTTAACGGACTCTCGGCCCTCTTTAAACTGCTTGGTATATAAGTTTACTTGGTATTAACATATTATACAGACTCTCTTGGGTTTCTTTAAGCTTCTTCTCTTCCTTTGTGAGAAATTTAATCACAAAACGAAACTGCAAATCACCCACTTTTCACTGTAGATCCGCACGGCAATGCACTTACCAATCTCTCAGTTCCAAGGCTTGTTACAGACTGATTTGTTTCAAGCCAAGACATCCCCCAACTTACAAATGCAAGCTCAGCTGTCCAGCATTCATTTGACATACTGGGGTAGATAATTTATTGAAAGTCCCTCTAATAACTCTTTAAAATTCTTTATTATTTTTCAACACGCCTTTTACTTTATGAACGATGTTCTAAAGTATTTACACCATACATCATTAAAGTGAAACACTTTCAACGACTTCTAAAAGGGCTGGTTGTATAAACGTTAATCTAAGGCTATTTCGTCTTAACCTCAAATTAAACCTGTGAAATTTCACAAGTTAAAGCACTAACTGGAGTTTAGTAATGGTTAAATAAAACATTTCTCACAGAACAGAAGCATAACAACTTCATTTATAAATAAAATGCTAAGTAATGTTTATTTTAATTTTATGCAGATAAAGTTTCTTCAATGATTCAGACAGAATTGCGTTCAGTTGTAGGTTATGTTAGGTTAACCTTACGAGCGGTATATTGTACAGATTTCTAATTACTCCGACATTTCATCCGATGATGAATTTCACTGTACTCCTAGTGTATTTCACGAGAGAGAGAGAGAGAGAGAGAGAGAGAGAGAGAGAGAGAGAGAGAAATACATTTCTAGAACCAAATGACGAATAATTTAAAATAAAAATTCACTTAGCAAAAGACGTCGAAGAACTTGAAGATGCTATGTCCACAATTATAATCACAAACTAAGGAAATCATACTTTGAAATCGATGTTCATATTAATAACTATAGGGCTCTATGCGACAGGGAGTTTCCATATAGTTATTGGAGATATATTAAAGTGGAGAAAGCAACCGCCAGCAGAACCATCCATAAAGATAGTAAAACAATTACGCCAGTTCATTAAAATGCCAACCGAAGAGAATGATGTACGGAAAGCGATGCTAGACATTCGCAACTTTCCTGGAGTTTTAGGTGCTATAGACTGCATATACACATGGGGACAACAATGCAGAAGTTAAGAATAGAATTATACCCCTTGGCAACTTCCCCCCATTTGCATTCTTTTTCTTTATTTGAGGTCGAATCTGTTTTTTTTTTTTTTTTTTTTAATTATTTCCTTATATTTTAGCACTAGATCAATAATAATATCCTTCTCAAGTTTGCTAAAATTTGCCGTTTGCATTCATTTCGACTTTTCCTTATCCATGTTTGAAGACAAGGCGGAAAAATTGAATAATTATTGATTTTCTCAGGTTGAACAGTTGAACATCAACTCGCTCTAAACACGAATTTCTCTATTGTTTTGCGATGTTGCCATATGTTCGACGGTTAGTGCAAGCTCGAGGTTACATAGTCTGAGGTTATTTTTATACAACAGATATGATGACTAACCTCTAGTTACGTTTTAAAATACGGTTAAAAGTAATTCCCAGTTAGGAAGTTTTATACACTGGTCATAATAGGATTTGAAATCCTACATTAATAACTTAAATTAACCATAAGTCATCACCAGCATTACAAAAACAATTGTCAAAAATGTTCGATTTGCTGCCATGTGTGGCTATTACTCTCAAAGTTTCACAGCTACAATTCAGAAAAAAAAAAACTTTGCACAACGAGGCGATATATCTACTGGAAAACAATTGCACGTCGAGGTGATAAAGTTGTAATAACAATTGCACGTCAAGGCATGAAATCCTAAGATTCTTATACCGGATTTGTTCGGTGATGCACAAGAGCTTTATTCTGTATTGCAACAAAAAACCCTTTCAAGTTACGCGGATCTGCCGCATTGCGTAATGCGAGCTACGATCGTTTGGAAATATTTGGGAGAGCCTTCTGATTAGGCCAATACATTATCTAAATCAGCGTTGTAAACCTGGCCCTAATTTAGACGGAGAGGAAGATTTTCCCCTTCCTTTCTCCTGGGTTGTTAGCATTTCGTGAAAGAGCAGAGGGGGGATGCAAGACCATTACTCTGTCGCAAAGGGGAGGTTGGGCACTAAGGGCAAGCAAAAAGCCTTTCTAGAAAAGAAAAACGTGCATACCGTTATAAAAATTTGACAGCACCATTCCTTTGCTTTTATTTTACTTTATAGTGCCCAGAAGCCTTTCTAATAGACGAGGTGAATGAATAGTGCAGAAGGAAATTGAATTACATTAGCAAAAACGCATTGCCAAGAGGGCCCTCTTTATAAAGTAATTGTTGCAATAAACACGTGTCGCACTGCCGACGGTAAGGAATTATAGATATTACTGCTGAGCTATGATAATACGAAAAACCTGCTCGAGTAGTAAACAAAGAAAAATTACTCGATGTCTTTCGATGATAACGCTCGTCCTCACTATACTCGACCAACATAAAATCTTCTTCCAAAATTTCCATTTTATTTCTAAAATATAGTTGCATGCCTTCATTTACTCCAGTAATATTTTGTTACGGAATGATTCAAAAGAATTCAAATGTTTAAAACAGAAATAAAAAAAAATTATCAACAAAGTTTTTACTCCTAATCAACACAATTATTTCTTACTGCTGTATACATTTTTCCTGAACAAATACATTATAGTACTCGTAAGACGGCACATTAAGGCGATCTAAAGTGAAATTTGTGGCAGACAAAGTGCTTTCTGCTCCGATTTCGCTTTCATTCATCAAGTAAGCACAATGGAGATATCGGTTTATAGTATGAAATTGACCATCCATCTTCACCGTTTGAGCGCGGAACCCTTTAATGGTAGTAAGTTGATATTGACACCATATCAATGTAGTCGAAAACTTTTGATTCACTTGATAACATATTGGCCTATGACATTATGAAAAACATATATTTTCTTTGAATTAAGTTCATAATTAAGTTTTTCGTGCTCCTGTAACAAAAATATATGCTTAATGCAACTCTATCTTTCAGGAGTCCATACTTATTGCAGTTCATAATTTCCACAAACTCTAACTATTCATTTAAATGACATTACCTACTATTTTTTGCAATGCATTTTTAAGTATATTGCCAGTTAAACAAAGATTTACGGCTGAGTAATGCACTTTCTTAAAATAATCATGGAAAATACAAATACAGCTATTTTATTGTTTAAAAATGATTTAAATATCTAGCTTAAGGCACAAAGAAATACTCTTGTGATACCGTTCCTATCTATAAATCTTTTTAATACCAACCAATATACTGAGAATATTTTACAATAATACTTTATGGGCAATTACCTACTCTTAATATTACTAAATATAATATGTTTTGTTACAGATATTAAACCATGTACTATACCCCTTACGAAAGACAAAATGTAATGTAATTAAATGAGTTCATTTTTAAAAATATGTTATTTTCATGTCTACGTTGGTGCCCATGAAGCAAATAAAATGTTCTTAAATTTCATTAAAATGACTTTAAAGTTAAAATAACCACAAAGAGTCAATTTCACAATAGTATATATAAATCAATCAAATGTCATAAAATTCTTTGATCTACCAACAGATAACCGTTTAGTTAGAAATCTCGCATTAATCTTGCCATACATAAATTTTGCTCGTTATTAAACTGAAAACTCATTAAATCTTTAGTTTATTTCATTTATTTTAGTTTAGGCGGAAAATTAGGCTCATCTTTACAAAAAAAAAATTGCTAATATGTTATACAAATAGCAAATGGTAGTATAAAAACTATTTAAAAATGAGAGGTATTAATTATTCTCTTTTAGTATATTATATAAACAATGAAAGTAAATTCAATAAAGCCATTCTAAAAGTTCTCGGCCTGGCAAAGAAAACACAATATTTAAGATAAATTATATTTTTTAATTTTTCACCATAGTCTCTTGTAAATCAAAACATTTAGTCCAACTTTCCAAATTTTTAATACCCTCAGTAAAATAAGATTAGTCCAAATGTGAAAAATAGCTTCAATCTCATTATTTGATCGAAATCTTCAGGTTTGGAAACAAAAGGTAATCGCTGGGAGCCAAATCCGGCGAATATGGCGAATGCGAAAGCACTTGGAAGTGAAGGTCATGCAATTTTGCAGCAACAATCACAAATGTGCCATTATTGTGATGAAAGTGAACTTTCTTTTTCGAAAAGTGTGAACGCTTAGCCTGAATAGCATCCTTCAGTTGGTCCAATAGTGAAGCGTAATACTCCCCGGTGATGGTTTTGGCCATCTGAAGGTAGTCTACGAGCACTATACTATGAGAACCCCAGAAAACCATAGCTATAACTTTTCCTGTGTATGGAACCGTTTTTTTTTTTTTGTTGCTTTCTTTAGTGCACTTTCACCTGTTGCCACTTATTGCACTGCTCCTTCGTCTCTGGCATGTAATGATGAATTCATGTTTTATCTACTGTTATGAAACGTGAGAAATTCAATGGAATTGCGTTTAAACAAATCTAAACACTTTTGCAAAGCGTTCATTCGAACGCGTTTTTGGTCCATTGTAACAAATGCATCGAGCAAAACTTTTATCGTTTCCAAAACTTCGTGTAAAATGTAGTGGACATGGCGTATCAAGGTCTTCGTAATGTCAACCAACTCGCGTAACTTCAATCAGCAATTATTGAAGTAAGGCATTGTGAATTTTTGTACAATCTCGTAGGTCGTAAAGCAGCAGCTCACAATTCGTCGAAAACGAAGGGGAAGAATCCTTTAACGTGGAATCTAACTCATTTTGTGTTTCTATTGAGACTAAGCCCTTCAAAACGAAACACTTTATCCCAGCTCGTATTTTAGTTTTATTCTTTTTGTATAAAATGTTAACACTAGTTTGTTTACACGATCTTCACAAATAAGTAAGAAACTTTACAATGCGCTATCTAAAGAATGATACTTCACAATTATTATAGTAATTTGGCCATCTGCGCTTCACATCTGAGTCAAGCTGAGAAATTTTAGAACCCCCCTTGTATGTATCAACTTTAATTTAGCCTGGGTAGTAAGGGGGTTTTGATATAAAACTGAAACTTTATCCAATAATGGTGAACTTTTAATCATGTTCAAGAAAAGCAACGAATAAAGCTGTTGACATAATTAGTAAATGTCAGAGTGATTAATTGCTTAAAAATGTGAAAAACTTAGAGGCTCATAGCCTACGAAAGTTGTAATCAACGATTTTAATTTACTGTGTTGAAACTTAAAAATAAATACTGAAATTGTTTCGCTTTGTTTGTTTGTTTGTTTGTTTTTTTGACATCTTGCGTATTGTAAAGCCGTTTTCATCTGTTTGCCATCTTTCATATACACAGCTGAATACACTTTTTAACTAGAGAGCGGAAAAATATGAAATATTTTAGACAGCTAATCTTAGAAATCTGAGAAGCACAAATTTTATGTTTTAGCATTGATTGAATTTATCGTAAATTTTTTCATATGTTGAACTAATCTTAATATTTGTTCATATTTTGTAAATTTACTTATTTTTTATGTTATTTGATGTTGTCTTGTACGGTTTTAATTGTTTGTTTTTTTACAACATTTTGTTTTACATTTTTCTACAAATTCACCAATCTCCTTGGGAACCCATATAACATACATTCTTTCAGTTCCCACTTATATATTGTAATCTTTCTATTCATTTGCTGCGTTCTCAACACTTTGCTGCAAAGAGCTACCAACCCTCCTTTGATGATGTTCCGACTTGTCGATGAGTTTTGAGACAGTAATTCTGAGTTGCGATTATTATTTAAATGTCACAAAAAGGACCAAAACATCTGTAGTTGTATTAAGAGTTGGATTTTCTTAACGTGATTCTACATCATTTATAAAAATATCAGAAATAACTCAATTCTATTCATAAAGTTCTGGGGAAGAATTATTCCAGCCTAGAAAGACATTTTTAACAAATAAAACCGCAGATAAGACCGGCAATATTCCAATTTCAAGAAATCTTACAGAGATGCATAGTACAGTCTAGTAATTGATAAATCATCTATACCAGAGCTAGGTTAAGTAACGTTCACTTCGCATCCTGCTTCCTGCGTTATTTTTTTAATACGACGGTCATAAAGACGCCAAAAGAAAGTGGAAGAGATTGGTGCTTAAGTTTCAACTGCTACACAACTGATGGAGAAATTGTGACATACAAATAGGTTAAAGAGAGGTGAGTAAAAGTATGTTTATTTATTACGTGTACCTCATTGAAAACCATTATTCAATGCAAATTACTAACATGCAAGTGTTTCCCTAAGCCCTGTAAATACATCGTCACCATCTATATACTTTGTGAAATTTCAAAAAAGTGGATTTCAGTAATGACTAAATAATAACTAATATTTTATTTTTGTATAAAATGCATGCGCTTCTTAACAAACCTGGCAATGAAATTGCTTAATGTTTGAAGTCCCTTACTAGGAGTCTAAATGAAACTCTAGATTGTTACAGTTCATACATATTATGATATGTGGATTTAAAAAAATATTACAATGGTGCAAATTTATATACTTTTCATTGGTATCTACAAGTATAAATGTCAACTTCAACAACACACTAGATGTCAATGCAGGAAAAAATTAAATAAATTCAAGCATTGTTAATAACTGTTGGTAGTTCTTCTAGAGCCAAAGAAAACAGTTTGCTGGGGAGTTGTGTGATGCAATGGTATCGACAAATATACAGGGAGAATTCAAAAAGCAAGTTACACTTGGTCCTCTAATCTGGCAGCACTGCACAAAAAGAGTAGCGCTTACGCAGAACAGAGTTCTTGTTCAGATCTTCCTATAGAACCAGTTTTGTTGTAGCAGTTATATCGACACAAAACGACTCTTCAACTGGAAACGCACTCCAAGATTGAAGTAGGAGGAACAGTGCCACTTTTGTGGGCAAGAGTTTAGACTGCATGGAGAATCACCGTGTATGGGCCAAAAGCAATGTCTCGTACAGCTGTATTGAAATGGTGCCAGCAATTTGAACAAGGTTGTAAGATGCGACTGATGCTGATAGGCAAGGAAGAGGCCAACAACGTCAAGCACAAAAGACATTGTCCTGCAGGCTGATGCAATGGTTCTCATCAACTGGAGAGGCAGTCACAGAGATTGCATAGGAGTTGGGTATCTCAAAACACAGTGCTCATTTAATCGTCTGTCATCATATAGAGCGTCAGAGAATCGACAAGTGTTTACAGAGACTGAGGGATAAGGTCGAAAAACATTGTGGTATTTCTGTGTCATATTGCAGTGTAATACTTTGATCAATAAAAGTCTCATGCCCCGGAATAATAAAGTGTAGTTTTCTTTCTGAATCACCATCGTGTCACTTAAAATATTAGAAAATAAAAAATTGAAGGATATTTTAGGAAAAAAATCTATTCTAACCATTAAGCTACAAATGCAACATGATATAAGTCACATCATGTAATGTAGATCGTACCTTTTCGTTGCACAAAAACCTTCTCATTGACAGGCAATACATCTCTTGCTAAAAACATCAAGAAAATGCTTGTAATTTACTGTCAAAATAGAGTACTACATAGTTTTAATTAATATATTGTAACATTTTAATGTATAAAAATTAAATTATATCAAATCTTAATTTTACTATTTCAATAGGTTATAAACTTTTCTTCATATTTTTCAATTCTCTACTGAGGAAGGTTAAGAACCGCTTGAGGGATATGGATAGGCATCAGACTATTGGGCAATGCAGAGAGATGATCTCATTGGAAGTACAATCGGGGCTAAAATATGAATTAGGAAATGGAGCACTATCTCAAAACGGGGACTAAATTCACTAGACAGGGACTCTTGTGGCTCGGACAAGGGACATGGCGGATGATTAAAAGCACCGACGACTATGAGCGGATAATTTGTCCCATCTGTGAGGAGGGAAAATCATGGATACATATACTGGCTGAATGTAAAGATACAGAAGAATAGAGGGAAAAGTATCTACCACACTCCTTTACGAGATCGAACGGAGGGAGATGGCCATGTTGGGCTCTACTGACAGGCGAGGAAGAGGAGGAGAGATTAGGTAACTTTCTGATGAAAAAGAGACAGCTCAGGTCTTGGAGGGAAACAAATTGATTGAATCCAAGTTTGTGTATGTCATTCCTAACGTGATTTCTTTATATTTTTATATGGATTTTAACTTTTTTAAAATGTTTTTCATTTTTATTTAGTTTATTTTATTCTGTTTATTTTATTGTTGAATATATATGCTTTTTTATAGTTTATTGTGAAATATATAATCTAATGCCCTATGATAAATCAAGCAGACCTTGTGTATTATAAAAGTAGGTATCGTCCGTTGAACCCGGCGTCTGCTGGTGCACTGAAATAAATACACCATCACTACGGCCACCATAGCTAAAGCACTACGTCTCATATGAAGAGCTGAGCTCCCAGAAAATATTCTAATGCTTTTTTCATGGTAGGAACTCAATGTACGGTTATTTAGAAAACCTAACATTCGAGAATTTACTGCATAATCTGTCATATCTGTACAGGTAATTACAAGTCATTCTTTCTACACACGTTTCCTTTTTTCGTTTGAATGACGCCCACATAGCAGCAAGGGGAAGCGCCACAGTATCAGAGAAAGTACAGAATGACCCTCTCTGTTTTCGAAATGGGTTATCCAGTAAGTTTCAATTGTGCGAGAAAACATGAGGAGAAAAGAGCAGAGAACAAAGAACTTTGCTTTAGGAATAATGGCTCTACTCCACCACATTCTCTGTATCTTGTTTAGCTTTGCATCACAAGAGAAATTAATTTTCCTTGTAAGAGCAACTGCCGAGAGTTCTAGCAGAAGAAGAAGAAGTGAAGAGCCAGGCAACACTTCAACTTAAGTGCAAACTGCACTCGCTTAGGGAAGAAACGTTCTTTGCACAAGCAGGTGACCACCAGGGTCCTGTGTACCCAACATGGCATGTGATCGGGTTTTTGCTTAAGTAGAGCTAAGTAAACGTAAACAGGATGTCGTGTATATAGCAGAAGATTGTAGGGGCATAATCCAAAAATAATGCAAAAGAAATTAATATGGTTAAAACGCATTATGATTAAGGATTTTGAAACCAGTTTTTACATATCCCTTACCGATGCTAAAAAGTATGAAAAATTAAAAATGACATCTTACAAATAGTCACGGGGCTACACAATTTTTGCTGAATGAAAACTGTAGAAATTTCTAATGGAATCTCTCAAACCAGCCTTAGTTTTGTCTCATCAGGCTACAGTTTTTCAGAAATCGATGCTATAGAAAAGAACAGTTTTTATTGTTTGTTCACTGAGCAAATACATAAAGTAAATATTCTGAGAGATTTAAATAAGATAAGTAAATTTGTTTCACTTTGTAAAAAAAATGGCCACAAAGGAGCAATTACCTAGAGAAAAAAATTGTGAAGTATAAACCAAAGGTTTCCCATTCTAATGTCCTTCTTCTACCACTCCATATTAAGTTAGGCCTGATGAAGCAATTTGTTACTGCTCTGAATAAGGACAGTGATTGTTACAACCTTCTTGCTACAAAGTTCCCATAGAAAACTGAAGCTAAAATAACAGCAGATGTGTTAGATGAATCCCAGATTGGTGAGCTCCAGTTAGTCGATTCTGTAGTTAGAGAAGACAGAATGGTCGGTCTACCAAAAAGTGACAGAAAACTTTCTTGGCAACAAGAAATCTGAGAACTGTAAGGAAATTGTGGAGGAAATGTTACAACATTTTAGAAATCTAGGGTGTAATGAGTGATACAGTGAAATTTCTCAACAGTCATTTTGATTACTTCCCTGCAAATCTCGGTGCCATGAGTGAAGAAAAGGTAGGCAGTTTCAAAAAGACATTCAATCAATGAAAACCACTAGCGAAGTCATTGGGATGTGTAAATGATGGCTAATTACTGTTGGTGTTTGAAAAAAGAAACTAGTGAAGGACATGCAAGAACTCCATAAAAATGAATTTCTATTCTCCCTAATTATAAAAAAATGTTTTGAAGTTCATAATTATCGACCTATAGCTCTATTTTTATATATTTATTAATATTTAAGTTAAAATGAAAGCTAATAAACAATTTTACGTTAGCTATATATCTTAAAACTTAATAATGCTTCATAAAAAATATAAGTACACTACTATACATACACGCCCTTATGTCTCGCTGGAGGAGGGCCCTAGAGATTACGTGGAAAAATATGGTGTGTAGGTAAAACATCATTCTTTCATGTGTGTAATTCTCATTGTGTGGAATAAATAACTGTTAAAGAATAATGTGTGGCGCATTACTTTCTGCGCGACCCTCGTATGAAAAAACAAAATGAATGCATTTAAAATCCACCATGTTATCAACTTGGACATTAATGATCGTTAAAATGCATTGCACTATAGGTGACTTAAAACAACTCTGACGAAGCAATGAAACTGAAAACAAATGAAGCTATGACACCGGAACGAAAAAGTTGAGCAGCGCTATGCAGTTTTCCAACGGAATTTGCATTTGTATACGTTCGTGGAAAACGGAAGCAGTACATGGGCATCTTTACTTAAGTGTGTTTTCAAGCGAGTGAAGTGATCGGAGCAGTAAAAACAGGGGCCCGATGCTCTAGCTAGTGAAGTAATTGAATCAAGTTATCATGTGAAAGCAGGGACTGTACTCGGTGCAGTATATTGGTGGGCTGAGCGGGTTACCACATATTAGCGGTCAGCCTCACTACGAGCTCGGAACCTGCCACGTAAACTCCATTGTATTTACGTCCGTGTCACACTCTCCCAACCTGCACGCGTCTTTCACGTCACACTGCATGAACCTTGTTACTTCAACGGATGATTGTCACCAGCATCTCTGTCAAGCTAACTGGTAAATATCAAAAGATACCAACTAAATTGTTTGTGACACAAGTGGTCGCTAATTTTAACGGTTGCTCTTTTTTTCCTGCCTCAGTTAAGACTTTCCCGCACTATTTGAAGTGTGATCTATGTCTAATTCTTTTCCTAAAAGGACTGGATGAAAAGCAATGCACTTTATGCCTACTTAGGCCTGGTAAGTGTAATTGCATGGCTGTAGTTGAAGAAATTGAAACATATTCATGTTTTAACCACATCTTCCATACAGTCCAAACTTAGCCTCATCTGTTTTCCACTTATTACCAAAATTAGAATCACTGGTTTTAACCAGTAAAAATTAGAAAGTTTTGAGAAAGTGCTGAAGGCACTGACGCCTTTCGAAAACGAGTTAGGCAGATGCATTATGTTCATTATACCTTATTCCTTTTCCCTTTGCATCTCTGGGAATCCATTTCTTTTTCTTCAGCTACAAAAAGTTATCAGATGGAGCGTAGTTTCCCAGTAAGTATTTGAAAGTAAAATTGTTGGGTACCAGAAATTTGGCTAACAGGAGTAATCTGTGCAATTGTTAAAAAAGGAGACTTGAATAATTATATGCCTTCTACAAACAGCATAAAAATGTGTAGAAGACTAAAGTTATTGGCGAAGTAGTGCTAGAGGAAGTACAATGGTTTTAGAAAGGGACGATCAGTGAAGATTGTATATATACGGCGGAACAATTAATACAAAAGAGAAGGGAATTTAACTTGCCAACTTTCATATTATTTTTACATTAAAAAATAGCTTTTGCTATGGTTCTCCGAAATAAACTATGGATGTAATGCAAGAGAAAGGATATCCCAGTCATCTGATCAAGGTAATTCAGAGTCTATACAAAAGTACAAGAATTAAGATTGAGTTAGAATTGGAAACAAAGTAAAAGAAATAAAGCAAGGTGTCAAACAGGATGCCCTTTATCTCCGGCATTGTATGTATGTATGTATGTATGTATGTATGTATGTATGTATGTGTGTGTGTGTATGTATGTATGTATGTATGTATGTATGTATGTATGTATGTATGTATGTACACGAAGCATTTAAAGAGTGGAAAAAATATTATAACTTGAAAATAATTTCATTTGCTAACAATGAGGTTATTTCTGAGAAAACGGTAGATGGTCAACAGAGAAGTTTTAACAACCTGAAAGATGTCATGGAGATATATAATTTAAAGATTTCAATAATCAAAACAAAAGCAATGACTTTTAAAGAGAAAAATCCTGTAAGATGTAAGATAGATATTAATGAATAAATTACAGAATAATTCTCTAGTTTTAACTATCTAGGTTTTAATGTATCGTACAGTAAAAATGAAGATTTGGATATAAAATTAACAAATTAATACAAATGCATGGAACAATAAGGAGAACATTAAAGAACTAGTTAACACAAATGAAATTCTACAATGTAATGACAGTGCCAATGGTACAAATAGAGGTGAAAACTGAACTATGAATAGGACAGACAGGAATAGAATAGAAAATGAGATTTTTAACAGCAATAGCTGGATGAAGTTAACATTATGGCTCTGAGTTTTGGGCACATGTTATGGATTGATATCTCGTACTTCGATACACGAAACAGAAATCTTCAAGTTGAAGTTTTGATGACAGATGGATTAGAGATTTCGAACCTCAGTTAAAACCGCAATCAAGTGGAAGAAATTAATTTTCAGTCAAATAAATTAGAACTCTGACTGCATTGACGTTTTATGACATACAGAGCACAAGAGTTACAACAGAAGATTGTTACACTTTCCGCAACAGCTGCCCTGAAAAGTGCACACCAACCGGACTGTCTTGTTCAGCAAAATCCTCTCGTGTTACACTACGACATAGGGAATTTGTTGATTTGTTTTAATCACGAACTCTCTTTAACATCTCAGGTCATCAGTGTCCCATTCAATTCAAGGCATGAAATGGCCGATAAATTTGGCACAGAGGTCTTTTCTTTCAGGCTTGAGGTTCTTTTACATGACGTACTTCCCTACCGAAGGAAGCCATATTTAGGATTTCAAGCCCGAAAAAATCCATGGGCCCTGGCAGGGATTGAAACCGCGATCTTAAGTTTACGAGGCCAGTACGGTTATTACTAGACCACCAGGACCGAGGGAAGATTTACTGCAGAAATACTTGTGGGAAGTTTTTCTAGCTCAAAAGAACATGAGCGTCCAATGGTTTAAAAAAAGAAACTCCTGCCAGTAGCTTTCCTGTACGTACGACAGCTGAAAAAAAGTGTAGACCTGTGCGGAATTTGTACCTTGGAATGAACGATTAAGTTTAACGCCCGTTTTGCTACAGAGGCACCATAGGCGATGGACACTGATGATACATGAGATGAAATGATATATTGGGAAAGGATTTCTTTTAAGGAAGGAAACGTTCCAGGCCTAAGTTTAGGATACCTTCCCGGTATTTGCCATTTATGAGGACTGAGGAAAACCTGGAAGAAACCTCAGTCAGGGAGGACGGTCTTGGCCTGATTCAAACCCCAGACCTACCGCTGACGAGTCCTTGGGTTGGCGTCTCTCAGAAGCAGGAGGATTACAAAGAACGGCTGTAGAGTAACTCTTAAAATATTCATAACAATTAACAAGATTTTTACCTCTAGTTATTTTGCATTTTACAATTTCTACACTTAAAAACGCAGGACTTTAAGGAAAGCATTTCAATAAATCAGTGTTGGTACCAAATTGTGTCCTAGATTTCGTCTCAATTATTTCTTTGTCAAGTTTTCTGTACACAGAATATTTAATCTCTGTCAAATAATCTACTGATATGTCTTTAATTAGTATTACTTTCACATATGAATTTTACAAAAACAATAATACAATATCAGAATGAAGGTTTGGTAAAGTCGAACACAGTAATAATGCAGACACTTGTCGGATAGAGACAATACGCAACACCCCAAGAACTTGAGGGCGTGTTCACAGCTCAACGAGAAGGCGTGTGTTAAGACAGCAGGCGGTCTTTTGGAACGTTTCAGCTAATGTATTGAAAAGACAATGTGTCTTTAATTAACACAAAAACGAAGCAATGTTAGACAGTGTAATTGTCTTCTCAACATATAAGGAATTCATTACGTAACTTTTGCTCTGTGTTTTGAAACGTCTTGTGCACAACATTTCTGGACAGTGCAGATGTCAAAATAAATGTTTTTGCCTGCATCTGTAAGCTTCTACAGAGTGCTCAACAGTTTTCAGGTGAAGACTAGAAATTAAAAAGCAAATGTTTACTATATTGATAACTGTTCCTCTGCAGTAGCTGATATGAAAGGCATTTTCCCTAGAAATGAAATTTAGGCGAACTTTGGATATATAACTTTCAGCAAGGTAACTAACATTTATTACTTGCTAAATATTCTTCCCTCCCCTCCATAGAGAACAACTTCCCAATGTTTAACTATACCTATTTAAGCAAAATTGTTTCCCAGTTTCAGAATATTACACTATTTTAATATATACGTATTACCCTTTTATGATTATGTTTGAGAAACGAGGGAAGTTTAGTTTATTAATATTTATATTAATATATATTATTAATATTTACAAATGTAATAAAGTATAACATTATAAACTGATTTCGTAAGTATTTTTGTATACTAGAATTATAAAATGATATTAGAAAATAAATAAATATTAATGTCGATATTATATTGAATTACCCTGAAGTCCAAATGTAGACAATATAAATACTGAATTAATAAAATATACCAGTGTGAAATGGAAAAGAAGATATATACAGCTATTAAATATCTGGAGTAAAAACAAAATACCAGAAAAAAATGGAAGATGACAAACATAATTAATATACATAAAAAGGAAAAATGTCAGACTGCTCTAATTATAGAGGCATATCGCTACTAAGTTCAGGCATTACAAAATTTATACAGCGATAATAAAACCGAAGCTACAACCAATAGCGGAAGAATCCTAAACGAGGAACAATGTGGATTTAGTAAAGGTAGATCATGTATAGACTCAAGCTTTGTTATAAAACAATTAATGGAGAAATAGATGGAAATTTAAGCTACTGCTGTTTATCACATACTTAGATTATGAAAAAGCATACGACCGAGTAGATAGACAGAAATATTAAATTGCTGTAACATTCCTCACAATATGATTAATGCAATTGAATCACTATACGGTAATATCCAGATAATAATAAATATGGTTCCCCTTTTAAAGTTAATTAAGGTGTTAACCAGAGATGTGGTTTATCTCCATTATTAATTGATACATAGTTATATAATTAAAGTTATTCAACAATAACATTAAATCCAAAAAGTATTAGGTTGAGTTTAAATAAATAAATAAATATCCTATTACTATATGCTGGTGACCAAGTACTGTTGGCCTATGTGAGAGTGATCTGCAAGAGAATGTAACAAAAGTTAAATAAAGTTTCAGAAACCTTCAATATGAAAAGCTCTATTAAAAAAAACTAAAGTGATGATTATGGAAGAAAAGCACAATAGAAGAGCTAAAATCGCAATAAAGGATAGAATAGTAGAATAAGTGAATAATTTTAAATATCTTGGATCTGTGACCTTATTTGTCTATAATTTGTACCAAGATCTAGACAACAATGTAATAAAATGTAACTAAATAAATGGATGCATCAATAGATACTTAGGAAATTCAATGTGGAAGGAAGTTAAACTCAGATTACATAATATAATATCGACACTAATACTATTCTATAGTAGTGAAACCTGGGTAATGAAGAAAAAAGACAAAAATAAAACCGAAAGCTCAAAAATTAGATATATGAGAAGGTTATTCAGAGTATCTCTAAGAGATAAATTGAGGAATACAGGCATAAGAATGGAACGAAAGTAAGAAATAGTATGGAAGAAGATAATTTACTAACAAAAGAAATGGCAAGAGCATATCAATCGAATGCCTCCTCACAGGCTACCATAGCAAGTTTTCCTTCATAAACCAAATGGAAGACGGGATATAGGACGGCCGAGAACTAGGAAAGATAAATTTAAAGAATAAAACACTTTTGGCTCAGAACGTGATAAACACAATCGTAGGAAAGACAGAATAAGAAGAAAAAGAAGAGGAGGAGGAAGAAGAAGTCGAAGTCTTCTTTTATTATACTTATGACGTCATTGGACCCATGAAGATTTTTAACTCGTTTGTCTAGTATTATTTTCAGCGAAGATGGATGTGAGCTGTCATTAATACCGAGAAAACATCATGATATTTATCAGAAGGAATAGGACAGATTAGCTAATTGGATGAACAGTAAAAATATTAAGAATATTTCAGTATTGACATACAGTTCAGAACAGGTTAGCAACTACGAGGGTGTTTCAAAAAATAATGGCACACATTTTTTCCCAGCTATTAAGAAAGATAGAAAAGTGTACTATTTACAGTTTTAAAGTTTGATTTTTCTTCTGCAGGTGTACGGAGTTTTCACTCTGGCAGATAGTAAAGTGTTAAAATGGCCTCTGTTGCAGACATTCGTCACAAACAATGAGCAATGATTGCATTTTTGGTCATGAGGCAGAAAGTGTGGTGAACATCAATAAACGTGTGTTCAGTGTACGGAAACTGTACTGTCAATAGGAGCACCGCTGGATGTTGGGCGCTGATCTTCAGACACGGATGTCATTATTCAGCGGATCAAAGCATCACCACTCAACAATTGGACCTACAGCTCTCGATCAGTGTTGAAAGTATGTGTGCAATTATAGAGAGCTTAGGGTATTCTCAAAATGGGTGTTATGACATCTCACAGAGATCACAAGGAGTAAAACAATTTCTTCTCAATTGCTGGAGTTCTTTGATGTTGAGGGGGAAGCCTTTTCGTCAGATTTCCACTTGGAGCTCTTAAAGATCCTTTGCGTGGACTCATTTTGAGGACGATGACAGTGTGGTAAATGCAGAGAAGAAATGGCTATGCACACAGGACAAGGCCTGGCACAGGCAAAGAACATATGCCCTTGTTCCATTCTGGTGTAAGACCATACAAGTTGACAGGGACTGGAAAAATACAATGTGCAGAAGCACTTATTTACATCATCACCAACTTTCAACTATTGTGGACGAATATCTTCTGATGAAAAAAAAAATGTGGGGCATTATTTTTGAACCACTCTTGTATTATCAAATTCTACTAATTAATTTAGTAGCTAATATTAATTCTGAAATTATGTATGTTGCAATGAAGATGAATGATTGATTCTGTTTTCAGCATTACGTAAATTGCTTCCTTAATATTATACTAATATAACATTCAGTGGCTGATAGCAGTTTTGCAATGAAAGCAATTTAATAACGCAATTGTTATTTTGGTAATTTTACGCAACTTATGTGATAATGTAGCATTTTATTGACGCTTTTGACCATAATGATAACTTTTTCTGGTATACAAATATTATTTTACAAACCCGATTTCAATTTTTGTTGCTTTAAGTGAAAATTTTTTGTGTAAGTAGAGATTTTAAAACAAACAAACAAATCAAAACTTAGTACCAACTTTTGTTGGTTTTTTGGAATCATTGCATGTTTTAGTAGTGCGCTTTTCAGATAGGTGCACTGAAGATTTAACAATGAATACAGTGTTTTATGTTTCACTTGACCAGCCCCACCAACTGATGGTCAGAACTTCTGCCTTCTATTCCTGGGGTCCCGGATTTGTCATGGAAATGCTTCCTTTTATAGGACGATGCCTTTGATGATCATGGTTTGGTTAGTGCAGGTACTTCTTGGTTTAAGGCCTCCCAAATCACCCCCACCATCATCTTCATTGGGAGATCATACCGGCACCCTGTGGGCGTCTTGGCTTCAGAAGTTCGCTAAAATCCTGCCAAGTCGGATGGGGGGATGCCCACAAGTTCGTAAGAACGAGGACCAGCATTAGCAAATTACATATAAAAAAAAAAAAAAGAACACGGAGTTTTGTCTTATCATCATCACTCATATGCATTTATTCAATATGTAATTGGCTTCACACCCGGTGGCAGTGAAGAAATAGTGAAATTACAGTATTTAGAGATTGTCAACATAATTAAACACATTTGAACTTATTTTAATGTATGTCAACTTAATTAAGTACATAAAATACATCTCAATATATTTAAATATATGTTAACCTAATTAAATATAAATCAATTTAATTAATAACTTCAATCTAGTAAGTACATTTCAACATAATTTAGTACATTTCAACCTAATAATCTAGTACATTTCAATCTAATTAGGTACATATTTACCTAATTATACATATATTAACGTAATTAAATATCTTTTTAACTTGTTTAAATTTCAGTCTAATTAAATATATGTCAACTTAATTACATGTTTTCTAAACAATGCAATCTAATTAAATACACATCAAATTAATTAAATACATTTAAACCTAATTAAATGCACACAAACGTTAACTAAGTAAATATCAACATAACTAAACACAGTTCAATCTAATTAAATACATTTTAATCTAATTAAATACATTTCATCCTAATTAGATGCATGTCTGTTGCAAAAGCTAATCTATAAACTACTGTTGTCTTTCCTTGAATTTTAAATTTATGATTTCCCCTTAAGTAATATGACATTATGTTAAATTCGAATTTGGCTGCCGTTCTCTGCACCCTCTCGAGAGAGTCTATTTTGCTTTACGTATAGGGATCCCAGCAAGATGTTGCATATTCCATTATCAGAGAAACAAGAGACCTGTACACTAACTTTTTGGGTACCGTGCTTCCCTTTTTAAGGACTTTTCTAACGAAATTCTACTCATAAGTGGAAAGCCGTTTTAAGTTAAGTCAATTATTGACCCCTATAACATTTCTTAGATATATATAATACAATATAATATACTTTTTAAATTGGTGTTCTATGTCTTATATTACATTATTTTTTATTAGAATAGACTATTAACTTTCTAATTTATCAGTGCTACTTTCCCAAGATGAAGTAGGTATAGTAACTTGGAAATTTTACTCCAGGACAACTGCCAGAATATTTTCAAAGGCTACAGTTACGAGCAAACCATCTGATGGCCATAAGATTCTTCAGTATCGGGGTGCCGAATAGTGGCGTATGTATTAGACAGTTTTATAGAAGATGAGTAATAAGTATGTTAGAGAGCAGTCGCAATGCTGGACTTTGCTGGCAGATAGAAAGGAGGAGGGAGTAGGTAAACTTTTAAACAAAGTGAGACAGCTCAGATCGGAAGAGGCAGACAACCGGGAAGGGGAGTTTGAGAACGTGACTCACAATTTTTGGGGGGTTAATATTTGTATTTATATATGAGGAAGTGTAAGTTATTTACTTTTGTACTCTTTATTTTGTTTATTTTATTTATGGTTTAAAACAATTTTTCTATTATCTTATTTTTTTCTTTTTTCTTTATTTATTTCATTATATATAATCTTTTAAAATTTAAATGTTTGGTTGTGAATTTTCAATGTATTTCCCAGTGTATTGGGAAAGCACGTGCAATAACAGGATCCGTGAGTCATGGATGAGTTAGATTTGTAGCATAAATACAGAGGATGCCAAAAAAAAAAAAAAAAAAAAAAAAAAAACAGAAAATGATGAGCACTAATCATCTTAGACTTTTACAGTCACAACAGTTGCTCAAAATACCCAACATCAGCGTTGATACACTTCTGAGTACGTTGAACTACTGATTGAGCAGCGCATGCGAAAGCGTCCTCAGCGATTGCAGTACACGCCGTTTTAATTTCTTCCCGAAGGGCTGCTGCAGCCAGTGTAGCTAGTTTTCTACGGTATACAACATCCTTAAGAGTTCCCCATAGGTAGAAATCCACCGGAGTTTGATCCGGAGAACGCGGTGAAAATTCAATCGGACCTCTTCGTCCTATCCAGTGCCTTGGATCCAATGCGCGAGGCTTGTTGCTGTGTGAGATCTCCCAGATCTGCCATTGTGAACACCGCATACGGTGCCATGCGTCTCAAATTGTCTCGAACACGTGCAATTGTTACTCACGTTGGCAGTTCCGTTCTGTACACACATCTCCATTGCCTTTGAACTTCAACAACATTCTCAGTTTATCAATACCACTTCAAAATTGCTTTCAGCTGTTCAAACGATAATCTTTGCTCCATTTTGTAGTAGCAACGCTAGCATAACGTAATGTGAGTCACATCTGTTTACAGAACATCATACTGCACATTACTGTTGTTTTTCGGCCCAACTTTGAAATATATTAAATAGATGCCTACTGTGAAAGTGTGTATACATTTTTTGGCACCCTCGGTATTTTGTAAATAAATACAGTACTAATACTACTTCTACTACTACTACTGCTGCTAGTACTACTTTAGCACTTCTGTAATTTCTAGCATAGTTTTGAGAATGACTATACATGCTTCTAGGACAGTGCGAAGAAGAGAGAGAGAAGAAGCATTTCTTGCTTTCTAGAACCAACTTCGATGCCATGGTGCTTTTAAGGGAATTGAGTCGAAACGGGTAAAAATACAATCCAGATATTCTTTTTTCTTTCTTTCTGTCTGTCTCCTTCCCTCCCTTTCTTCCTTTATACAAATCATAACCCAAATTAATCTGAATGAGGAGGAACTGTCAAGAAGCGCCGTTGTACAAACAGGAAGACATAGAAGCAACTTAGAACCGACATACTTTTACTGGGTATTAGCCGTTGTTCACCGTTAGCAGGCAATTAGTGGAAGTAAGCAACCATTCCAGCCAGACAAAAGCGACAACTGTGATATATATGTATATATAAAGTGAGAGTGAGAGTGAGAGAGCAGGGGGTGGAAAAGAGCCAGGGACGAGAGGGAGGGAGGAAGGTGAATTGGGCGGGAGGAGGCAAATGCAAATGTTCAATTAGGTTAATTGAACATTAGGCGAAATGAACATTTTCGGAAACGTCCATTAGCGATGAGGTGAAAACGTGATTAATTAGAAATGTTATCAAATTAGACAAGAGAGGGAGACAGAGCGAGAGAGGGAGAGACAGACAGAGGAGAAGAAAGTATTTTAGAGTATTAAATGCATTAGGTGACTGTAAATTAAATGGAGCGAAGGTTTTTCTTCGCCTCTGGCATCCCCCACTCCAGTTTGTAACGAAGCTGAGAGTAAATTAGAAGAACTTCTGACACTGAAACCAGGTAAAGGTGAAGACACGGGAAAAAAATAAATAGGGCAGCTCTCGAGCCTAATTAATAGAAGTTGAACCCCAGACAAGAAGACGATGGCCGATTTTTGCACGTCTCTGATCCGTCAAATTACACTAAGTGCTCCAGTCCTGAGAGTATTACCCTGCCTCATTAGCATAAGTGAAGTCTATGCCAACAATCCGGAATTCCAAGAAAATGCCCTACTTTGGGGAACAACGCAACTTTCTTACTGGACACCGCATGTCACCTACATTATCTTACGAGAAATTGAAGAAGAACTGAAACAAAATAAAAGAAAAATTAAACGTTCAGAAGATGAACCAATTTTGAAATTCATTAATACACACTTAAGGAACATTTTATTACATTTTCTAATATCATACAAGACATATAAATAATAATTATAATAACTATTTTATTTATGTGACATCATCATAAAATGGAGGAATGAACCGAAAAAAAAATTGAATTATGATCAATCACAGCCCGATATTGCAGTGAAACTATCGACAAGCTTTATCAAATCGCATTTTATCACGCGAAGTGCATTTGTCTTGTGGTCAGCGCAACCAACTATATACCTCTATTTTATAATTCCTGCACACGCATGAACCTCAAGCCTGAAAGAGAAGCCTCTGAGCAAAATTTATCGGCCGTTTCACGCCCTGAGTTGAATGGGAAGCTGATGACCTGAGATGTTTAAGAGAGTCCATAAATAAATCAATAAAAAAATCAACTGAGCACGCATCACTGGCCACTTTTCCGTAAATTTAACTAACTTAATGTGTATTCGCTGAAGCAATTGTTTTTGCGTATTCAGCCAAACAGTCTGAAATAATTTTATAAATTATGTAACAATACCTGCCTAAGCAACCACAAATCTTAATAAACAGATTGTTCAGAACGGTAAAATGTTTTCCTCTATTTTGTTCTGCTCAGTTGATATTAGAAAATCTAACGGTAGCGATTGCAACAGTCGATTTTTGTCTATTTCATTCTCACGGTTTCTGAATAGGTAGGTATTCATAAGTAAGTATAAAAGTTTTGTGAATAATCCGTGTGCGAATTTCAAATGTATAACTTTTATTGTTATTCTATTCATGAAATGTTCCTAAACCAGTATTTGACTCTTTTCAATTGGAATTACTGAAATCGACATTCATCTGTTGCTAGATGGCTTGAAAAGATTAAGTATTCATACTGCAAATATACAATTATTACAATATTGCAAGCTAAGTTTACGGGAATTATATTTAAATTCCCATTTTATTCGTGAAATAGTGCTAATAAATATCACTGGAAGGTCACTATGTTCGCAAATTTGTCAACAATCTCAGATTCTCTTGAAATATTACTTGTGATAATGCAACACAACGTCTATAATAGAAAACTTTAATTCTTTTTCATAATAATAACAACTCATTTTATAACGTTAAAGATACCGAGTTATTTATATAGAACTAGCACTTCTCTTTCATTATTTATTTCAAAACGAATGATGCTAGCCACCTCCCTCCCGCCCAAGGCATAGTTCAACATGTTGTTCCATGTCACTGGCCGCTCGTTGGAGAACTGTGTTGTCAATACTATTAATCTTCTGTGTATGTTTGTGCTTCAGACGTCCAATGTCTGGGGGTGTGAGGCGTAAACTCTGTCTTTTAAGTAACCCCATAGGAAAAAGTTCAGTTGTCAAATCAAGAGATTTCGGTATTCACAGGTCCTTAGAGATTATCCAGCAGTCATTTCAATTCTCTACATTGTCCAGTTCGTCAATAAACTTCATGAAAATCCGGCAGTTCTCTGCAGTGTCCATAGTATAATTAAACAAAATGGTCCCACTATTCTCTGTGGGGAAATGCGCACAAACCCCAACTTTAACTGGGTGGATGCTTGGTTGCTTCATGAATTAAGTGTAGATTTTGGACGGCTCAGCAATGTGAGTTCTGTGAGTTCACATAGCCGCATAAATGGAATCATGTGATGGGACAATATGCCAGTACAATGAACGCCTGAAACCAACAGGGCGCTTAATTCTTTTATCCTTATCTGGTTCCTATCAGTTGATGAACCACTGTAAGCCTATATGGTTTTAGATGAGCACTTTTCGCAGCTCTCTGAGTAGATGTACCCGGGTCTTCTCCGACAAACGTCTAAATTACTTACGAGGTGACTGCTCCAGTTGTAGCCGGATGTCCACAACAATCGTGGGCAGTCTCGATGAACGATGTTGGACTTTTTCACTCACCAGATATCCAGTTGTTTCCAATGTGTTTACCAGTGCCAGTATTGTGTTTCTTTGGGGGGAGGGGGTTGCGAACACCAAATTTTCCCTGGTATGCCCTTCCAGTAGCTGTAATTGAATTTATCATCCAGTATTGCTTCACAAGGAAGAGCCGTTGGTTTAATGTGTACTGCATTTTCACAGCAGCTAGAACAAAATACCGAAAACAGCTGCCAAATGTAAAAGTCAACGTTAAGGAATAAAAATAAACATCTGCTCATCTCGTGACAGGGAATCACCCGCTTAATTTGACGTTAAACTCGGTAGAATTTCCAGCTCAATAAATAAAGAAAGAAATATATTAGTTCTATATAAATCACTCCTATAAATACAAACATATTATGAATATACATCTAGTAAACCAGCAATCATTAACCGCCAATTGGAAGTAGAAAGTCAAAGGTGCAACCTCTGACAAATGGGTGTTGTCATTTCTGCTACAGTTCAGGAAAGAAAAAGGGGAGTATTAAGAGTACTATAGTTAAGTTACTCTCAACCACTCCCATTATGAAACTTAAATGAAACCCCTACCTTATGATACACAAATTAAAAATGTAGCTTCAATTGTTATACATTCTTTTATTTTATATCACTGCCTGGCATTGCTATAGCAATTTGAAATTGAGCAATAAAAGTATAAAAACTATTGAGCGTTTAATGTAACAGTTGTTTTTTGTAATTAATTGTTTCAAGAGAGAACAGAATGTAAATGGATTAATCAGGAGTTTCGAAATCGGCTGTGTTGCAGTAATATTAATAACTGTAATGTTAAGCAAAAAATTGTCCAAATTCAAACAACTATAACAGTCCAGGTGGCCAGGTAACGACAGAAAATAAAAGAATCGATAACAATTGACATGCCTTGTACCTGCCGTTCCGTCTTGGAACAAGGACATCTCTTATATGGGAGATTTCGATAGGCAAGGAAAATTTGACTGATTTTCTTACAGAATGACTGATGATAAGCCGATCGCTCTGAAAGAGAACTAGGGTATTATTTCGACAAGAAATAACCTAGTTATTATTATTATTATTATTATTATTATTATTATTATTATTATTATTATTATTATTATTATTATCTTATTTTGTCAATGGTCCTCTTTTTAAGGGATTTTTTAACGTGCTGTAAATCTATGTCACATCTTCAAGTCATTCCCGGAAGAAAAAATCCAACTTGACTACGACCGCGTTTGAACTCGCGAACCTACGGTCAAAGGAAAGCGCGCTACCCCTTGACCACCGACACCGGGGATAACAATTGAGCCCTCTTCAAAATGTAAGTATAAGATATTGGTGTCATTTGAACTTTCAAAAGGGGATGACTTGGAAGTGTAGACGAAATCTAAAATCGATGTTGGTTTTAAACTTTCCCCATAACGCCTAAATTGACATGTTTTGGTTTCAATTACTATTATTTTAAATAGGTAGTATTTCCGCCTACCACCATCTTGGTCTAATGGATAGGGTTACTGACTGTTGGCCGAGAGGCCAGGTTTCGATTCCCGGTATCTACTTAGGCATTTTTCTAAGTTAGGGAGGCCTGGAACGGGATCCACCCAGTCTTGTGAGGACAATTGGGAAGCTACCTGATGAAGAGATGGCGTTCTACGATCACGACCTGTGAGGTGCCGGTATGCTGATCACATGTCTCCCTACAATACTGTCCTTTATCAATGAAGTTGCGAGACGGACGTAGATGAGGCAACGGTCGCTGCGGCAGGCCAAAGCTCACGCCGGGCTATAGTGCAAAATAGGAAGAAGTATTTCCGTCTGGTAAATTTTGAAATGAAAGCATTGTGAGAACAGAAGAATCTGAAGATAATCTTCATACCAAACATAGGTATGTTTTGAAACAGAGTGAGATACATATGGTGTATGGTAAAGTTAGGGGAAATGCGTGGAATAGTAGAATATAAATAGTAAAATAATAAAACAATAACCTGGAAACATTGATAAATTGCTACAATTAATGAATCGCTTGTCTTATAGGCTTATGTAAACTTTTAAGCGTTCAACAAGCTTAGGCGAAGCTCTTGATCTGATGCTTTGTCTCATTTAAATTGCACTCTGGGAATGACTAAGATTATTTTTAACAGTTCGCTTATGGAATTAAAGGAAGTACTAATGATTACGCCTTGGAAAAGTAAAATGGGGAGAATACAATTGCTACATTTTCTTCCCGTACCAGGGGCAAACATGTTAAGTAATTAGTAAGAGTAAAATAGATAAGTTGCGCTAATCCAACTTACAAGTAACAACCACAAAAATGCTCAAACTTGTTTAACTTGGCATTTCAGCTCCAATCATGCCAATATTCAGACTACTAGTGTACTTGACTGCTTGGTTTCGCAATGGGACAGCAATGAAATCAATAGAAATAGACAATTTAAATCTTCAAATAAAGGTAACCATTATAATATTTTACTATGATTTTATTGAAACAAAAATTATGAGTGAGAATACTCGCAAAAGCTGCCGTCATTGTATCAACTGTCATTAAAAAGATAAACACCTTCGAAAATTGAAGCTAAACTATAATTTGTGACATATCCTGTAATATTTCATGTTAAATTACATCGTATCTTAGCGAAGGCGCTTCTATTTAAATAAGGACACTTTAAAAAAAACCTATACAGGCAAACCTGTAAATTGCCCCAATCTTCCTGTAGATGTGGTTATGACACCAGAAAAATACTTAATAATTTGTTATATAAGTCGAATCTTAAACGCAACATATTTCAATTCGAAGTAGTGACTAGGTGTAATAATGGAAAAGTGGCATATATTGTAGTGCCGAGAGTTATTTTTAGACCTCGTCCGTAACTGGACGGAGCGCGAATTGGGCCAAGGTCACGACAGTTCCTGTTTTGCTATTACGAAAGCAAGTGTTTCTGTCTTTGTGTACGCTCTTAAGGGATCAATATTACTAAAGTTTTGTGTGACTTTTTATTATTATATATTTATCCGTCAGTGTTATTTATTTCAGTGTGTTAGTGAAGTAAATGTTACTGTAGTGTAATGAATTGAAAGGTTACCACTAGGACAGACAAAATATCAGGAATAAGCCTATGTGTGGAGGAACTAAAACGGACACCATTTCAAACAACACCTATAGCACAAATTACTACTCATTAGAAAATAAAACTAATGTTATGAGCATGCTATTATCAAAGTAGAAATACGAAAGAAACATCCATAGTTGCAGTTGGCAGCCGTTGCGGTCTTGACCCAGTGCGCCTTCAGTTCAATTGCGGACGGTGTGCAAAAAAATCTGATTAAAATAATGGAGTTATACACTCATGGAGCAGAAGAAAGCGACTGTGGCCAGGCGTCAAGGCCTTATAATACATGTAACGGTAGCAGCTTGTAGTTATTTTAAGGGTAGCTTTTTAAGTGAGCGGTTGTTTCTTCGTGTATCCCTCTGTGCTTTCAAGTGTGTGAATTGTGTATTAATTGTTTTTCGTTAATTATGTCATCACATAAATACGTTCTTGAAGAATGGGTTTTTTAATTACGATACATATATGAAAACGGGTTCTTGCAGAGAAATGGTAAGGAGATTCACAATAAAATATCCTGACAATCGTGCTTCAAGTAGAGAAGCTGTTCGCCGTTGACTAAAACGTTACGAGGGGGGATCTATTTAAGATAAGAAATCTTCTCCGAACCGCCTTGTTCTTACAAAAGAAAAGTTAGATGAAATACAGGGGCGTCAGTTTCATCGTCTCTTATAACATAGGTTAGTGCTTACTATTATTAGTTCGAAATTTAGTACCATTTTATGCTTTCAGCAAAAATATTTTTAAAAAATGTAAAATAGGCGCAACGACTCTATCTTTTTCTGGTTGCTGTGGACCGGTAATAAAAAAAATCTTATTGTACAATTTTCCACTTGACGACCTATGTAAGGCACAATGATCTTATTTCTGAGATTTTATGATAAGAGTAATTTATGTTAAATGTACTGTACTCTCTAAACTTGTTTAGTAGTATAATAGAAGCACACTTTGAAAAAATACTTTCCACATAACACAAAGCGACTTGTTCAACCATAGCCACATAACCATACACTTCTTAAAAAATGCATCGATGATTTTCAAACTTCTACATTATGTTAAAAGAATATGGAACCTGAACGCAGCAAATTAAAGAAATATACAAAGAGTGAAGAATATGACGGAAATTTACATCCTCATCAGTAAAGTCTTTGATCCTGTTATTCGTAATGTAGAAGCCGACGTCCCATCTTAACCGCCACGGGTGACCGAGGTCGTTAAGGCGTGGACTTGTGAGCGGGAGGTCTGGGGTTCGAATCCCGCCAGGACCGTCCTCCCTGACTGAGTTTTTTCCAGGTTTTCCTCAGTCCTCATAAATGGCAAATGCCGGGAAGGTACCCTAAACTTAAACCTGGAACGTTTTCTTCCTTAAAATAATCTCTTTCCCAATATATCATTTCATCTCATATGTCCACCGCCTATGGTGCCTCAATAGTAAAAACAGGCATTAAACACTATTCAAAAAAAAAAAATCGTCCCATCTGCATATGGAAAAATATACACTTCACTAAACCAGCTATTTTGAGGTACTCTTTGAAGGGAATAGATACCTAAAGCCCACTGCATTCTTTCTATTCAAATATACACTCCATATATAACTTAATATAACTACGAAATCTTTTTTAAAAAAATAGCAGTTGTCATTTTATGCTAAATTATGAAATACTTATTTCCACTGTTTTCATGTTTATCGATTGGTCTCACTTTTTTGTATTTGAAACATTGTTTTTCATTCATTGACGAACTCTCATTAACCTTCGTAGGTGACGATGACCAGAGTACATTGTGGGCTTTGGGAACAAAAGCATGAGAAGATATTTATCCATGATGTTCTAGGATCCAGCTTGATTGATGTTGGATTGTGTAATCATAAACAATGGCACTTAACCCATAAGGACATTTTCTATGTTGATTTATTGCAATGCCCCAAGTGGTAGTAGTTGTACCTGTTTTTCCGCAGAGAGGCCTAGCTGAAAAGTGTGCTATTAATTTGCTAGGACGAGAAAAACATCTGCAGCGTAATGTAGTGTTTAAATCCGTAACAATAACTACTACTGCGTCAGATGACGTCATCGTCATCTTGGACATGTTCGCCAATAAGAGCGAGGTGCGGGGAATTCCTGAGGAGCAAGCTGGTCCTCACTTAGCAGAGGATTATCTTGGCGAAGCGGAACGATCATGGCTAGCAACTTGACTAAAGCAATGGCGGACAGTTCTCCTTTGTTTCCAGCTAGTTAATCTCTCTCTTTCCCTTTCCGAGCGCGTCGCATTTACATCCAGCAGTGAGGGGAGGAGGGGGGGCTCTAATTAACTGGTAAACTTTCAGGAAACCCCGGGCATGTATCAAGGGCTAATTAATGCTCCTCCTCGGGCAAGGAAGAGAGGTGGAGAGGGCAAGCGGGCTCTCATATATGGGCAGGTCGTATTTACTGCAATACTTGACCCTCGCTAGTTTCTACACAACTCTTTACCACACTGCTGCAAACCCTAGTTCGACTCCCAGCAAGCCCCATTTTTTCCTTTTGCAGCTGCAAATCAGTCAATATGTATAAAGCCAAACGAATTCGTTTTTAGAGTAATATTAAATTACTTTAATATATATATATTAAATATATAATAAATAATATGACCAAAAGGAAGGTCAAAATAATTAACAATGTTATGGTTAAGACCTCACTGAAAAGAGCAGAGTGCCAAGTTCTGAAAAGACGTGATCATCGCATTCAATACCTATTTGAAAGTTAAAAAGTTCGAAGGAAATGTGCAAACACTGAGTTTCTAAATACAAAATCCCTTATAAAACAATGAAGCTTTTGTACTTTGTAACCCCCCACCCCTCCCCGACGTTGTTGTGACTTTAGTTTTCTACAAATTACACAAGTGTTATATTCTCTCTGATCTAAACGTCTTATTTAATGGTATAAATACTCTTACACTGTTGCATTACGTCCCGGCAGCTGTTGAAATAAGTGCTTGACTTATTAGGAAAATAAAACATGTCACGCTGGGATTATAAACCTGCAAACGAAGGAAATGTCTGTTTCTGCAATTCACCAAGGCACACCAGCAACTTTAGGGGAATGTGTTGTAGAAATAACACTATGGCTTGTCGATACATGGCCGGCTGCGAGCTTTGGTATAGGTAACTGCGTTTGGATTCTGGGCTTGCCATGGCTTGAGGCTATCACCTGGCTGGGTGGGAGCTCGTGTTCCAGCGTTCTGCGAGGGTATCCAGCGGTGTCAAACTTTTGCATTGTTTTTAAATGACCTACAAGCAAATTTAATTCATTATTGAAGCAACACTGTCCTTTAAGACACAATTATAAACATTCTGTATTTTTCATTTACTGCCATAAATTATCTTGCTACTTTAAACATTTATAATGAAAACGATGTCTGTATAAACTAACCTGTTAAAACGCACACTTTCCTGTGCTAAAATTTAACTTTATATTTTGTTACCTAAATGCGTAATGCTCACATGGTGCTCGTTTCATTGTTGTCACTTCCGGTTCCACTTGTAAAATATGTGCAAGTTGAGACATGTTCAGTTTCGTCTGTAGCAATATGGAGATTACACGGGACAAACAATATACTGCCCTGAAATTCTGCTTTCGTCTCAAAAAATCTTCAGTTGAGGCCTTCGCAATGCTACAGGAGGTGTCTGCAGCGCTTACTCTTCCCTAGCACAGTTCGAAAATGGTTTCAAATGTTTAAAGAGGAGAGGCATTGAATATCACGGAAGATGGTAACTCTACTGCTGTCATTGTGAGAGAGGTTCGTCAGCAATATTAAAAACACTTACAAAAATTCAAAAGTTCACTGGGTGCTACCCACGTGTTTATGCTCAGTGGGTTTCAAGATTGCAGTTTATCGAACAAAAGAACGTTCGCCTGCAGAAGATGATGTTACAAGAAGATGCGGAGTTTCTTTCAATGGTAATTACTGTTGATGAAACTTGCCTACATCATTTCGATTCTGAGAGCAAACAGCAAAGTTCTGTTGTCACCAACACACACACACACACACACACACACACACACACACACACACACACACAAGTAAAAGTGGCCACTTCTACTGGGAAAGTTATGGTCTTGTATTTGTATTTTGAATTAACATTTTCTGAATTGTACTCCTGCATTATTCCAAAAATAATCACAGACCTTTAAATGTCATTTTTTTAAATTTGTGGGAGCAATTTTGGTCAGCTCAGGAAGAAACTGTAACAAATAAATGCAGATATTGTCACGAATGGTATCTGATAGCGGCTGCTCCGCCAAAATGTCACGACTATGGTTGTGACTGTAGAAGCGTAGGGGTAGGAGCGCACTCACAGGTATGCAGATATGGAGGTATGAAGAATGCAGCAAGGTCTTCTCAGTAGCTGAAGGCTTAGTTAATGACTAATGAGTGAATAGTTGTAAGTGGAGCCATTAAGACCGACAGGCCCTTACCTTAGGGGCGATGTCAAGAAGAGCCGAGAAGGCAGAGCGGCCAGCAGCAGTACAAGTAAAGAGTAAAGGAGCAGGCACTTCTTGAGGCTCTGCTACCTCCTAATTTGCAATCGCCTAGAAGGTTCTTTAAATTATGTTGTATTATTCACCGTTTATGGTCTATCAACGCCCTAAGTTTGATTTATTGTGACCAATGAAAAAGGAGTACGTAGGTGTAGGAAGAATCAAAGTTCAGCATGATACTGCTTGTTGCTAAGCGGACGATTGCGTCATGGTAAAATCCTTTAAGTCGTCAACGGAAATGGTAAACCAAATGGATTTAAATAAGTTAACACTCTTTGATTCAACTAGGCAAAGTAAGAGTATAAGATATTCAAGCAAATAAAATTAACTGTTCGCATAATACTTTTGACCAGTTAGCAATTTAATGCTCTCCTCGGCCTTACATGTGACAATATTCTTTTATAACTAGTTATATGTAATCTCAAGCAATCCTACAACAATGCTGTAATACACGCTGGTTACTGATAAATCAGAAATACCAGATAGCAGAGACGTTTACTTGGATCCTGCTCCCTGTGTTATTTTGTTTAACACAGTCGGTCTTTACCAAGATGCAAAAGAAAGTGTAAGAGACTGGTGCTCAACTCGTGAGAAAATTCCGATTTGAATATACTGTAATAAGGAGGTTCGTAACTTGATTGATTTATTTGTAATGTGTATATCATGAAATACGTTCTAATAAAAAATATATGCAAATTAATGTGTGTTACTCTGTGCTGTAGATTCACGCCCTCAGACCTACATCTTTTTAGATATATTTCCATAATGTCCAAATGATTAAAACTGAATTGTAGTCAGAATTTGTCTTCTTGTATAAAATGCATGAGCCTCTTCAAAAGCGACGTTAGAATCCCGTGCTGTAAGAATGACAAAGTACCTGGGGACTAATTGAAACTCTAAATTGATACATTTATTACATATTATGATATTAGTGTTTGAATTTAAAACCTTATTGGTCGTGTATTTGTAAAATTTACACACAAAAGATTAATTTAGCAACATTCTAAAACTGTAATGCAAGAAAAAATTAAAAAAGAAGGCAACATTTATTACGACTTTCTTAAGAACTGCTATAAATTTTTCCGTTGCAGATCAAAATCTGTATGCCGAGAAACCAAGTGATTCTATGGTATTCGCGTATTAGCACTTTAAAAGTTTTAAAGTTTAAAAAGCTTAAAATGCACTAAATGAAGAACGTTGCATTTTCTTACGTTACACTGAATTTTGTGTCTAAGGGAAAGGTCAGTAATGAACTAATAAAAGAACACATTAATAATTAGGACTCGTAAGTTCATGAAATGTCACGCTTTTTTGAGATCATAGACAATATAACGTGGTTTTACAAAGATGTGATAGAATTATCCTATTTTTGTTTTCTATTTTTCTTCCTTTTCCCCTATTACTTTTTTTAAAAAAGTTTTTAACTTTGTTGCAATTGTATTTTCAAAATAATTATTTTTATTTTAAAGCTTAAAGGCAAAATTATGACTACTGACATATCTTTCCAGTAATGAAAACTTTTCCTTGTAATTGCTCTTTATTTTACATGTTTGAAGTTGTATCAAAAGTTAAGTAAGTATATTCAAGAATAAATCCCATGCTTTCTTATCTTTACACTTGGACGTTGCCTTTCTATGTGTACTGATGATAGCGATCGTTGATGTTTAAAACATCAGAGGCTTAAAACATGATTATTGTATGAAAGGGAGTTTAACTATACAAATAATGTGATGAGAACAATCACTGAGATAATTAAAGATGTCGAATAGCATTTAGAACATTTTATCGGAAATATTGCTAGAAATGTTTCAGAAAAACCAAAAACAAACAGCGTTGCAAAATAACTGACATAACCACTGAACATTCTGTGAAAAAAAATTTTCCATTTATAAAAATGTTCAAGTATATGTATATTGGCATTCCTTGAAGTTTAAAAATCTGAGTTGACATAGTGTTTTACTGCAAGCGGCATATGTTCTCCACATTTTAGTTTCTCTGGCATTTATGATGAACTAAATGGAAAATGCGATTATTTATCACGTCAGATAATATGTAATACATTACGTCAACGCTGATAACATATTTTTATAGAACTGTGAAACCTCATGATGGAAACATAACGTAATTTGTTTTATATTTTGTCACAATTTTATAAATTTATGATCATTTTATAGGTTAACTACTTTCTACAGCTATAATTATTTCATGTTTACTTTACTCCTCAATGTTCGCTTCGGTTTTGCACACAGCCAGCCCCATTGGGCAACATTGTCTAATGTGCAGGCAGCATTGAAGACCAGTGGCTGGTGAGTTAACGCCAATTATCCACTGCCTTCAGACCCGAGGAAAGTTTTCGACAATGACTCAAGACCACCTGAAAGTCACATAAATCTACCTGTGCACATGTTTTTGAAATCCCCTTCTCCCTTTCATGCAGTTAAGAAATTATGAAGACCTGTTTCCGCATCAAGAGAATTTGACTTTCCATTTTGTTACAGGGAATTTGACACTTCTGGTTCTTAGCTTATAATTTTATAAGAAAATTTATTTTATTTTTTCTGTAAAATTTAATATATTAAAACTTTAATACATTGATCTCTTCTCTTCTCTGCTTTCATTTATTTAATAAAGCCTGTGCTGCAATAGAACACAATTTCCGCTAATATAGTTTCTCATTATTTCTAATTAGTTCATTGTCAAATTCACACATAAACACATATTAAAGTTTTGAGCAATTTTCTAGCGTTTAATGCCCGTTTTTACTACCGAGGCATCACAGACGTTGGACACTGGTGATACATGAGAAGAAATCATAAATTCCGAAATACTGCTTTTAAAGGAGGAATTTTAGGTCTGTCATTTGTGGAAACCTCCTCATATTAGTCATTTATGAGCACCGAAGAAAAATTGTAAAAAAAAAAAAAAAAAAAAAATTCCTCAGGTAGGAGGACGACCCTGGTGGGCATAGACTCCAGATCTCTCGCTCACGAGTCCATGACTTAGCGCCTCGGACAATTTCTCGGCGAGAAACATTAAACCTAAACCCTTAGTGGTTGATATATTAATCTGCTCCATAAATGTCATATAATTCTAGTATTTGAATGCAATTACTTTAATGTTTATTCCCGAATTTTTATATTTCGTTTGATTTGCTATTTCATGTATTGTGTCTCCATCATGTTACGAGCACTACGCAGAAAATTACAATGATGAGACTGCTACCTCAAAACTTTAAGAGCTACTAACCTCACATTGAAAGTTGCCATTTCCACCATTCTCCCCATTGTAATTATAATATTAAGAATGAACGAGAGGATAAGGAAGGTTAGCCTGTTGGTGAAATGCAACCGGGAGAGTCACAAGAAAAAACCTGTGACTCTCGACCTCTACGAAGAAACCATGTACCATGAGGATCGAACCAGGGCTTAACAATCCAAGATGTTTATTCTATTTGTTTTAGATAACAAATTTATTTTAATAATAATTTATTATTATTATTTAGTAGTAGCTGTACCGCCACGGGTGGCCGAGATCGTTAAGGCGCGGACTCGTGAGCGGGAGGTCTGGGTTTGGAATCCCGCCAGGACCGTTCTCCCTGACTCAGGTTTTTTCCAGGTTTTCCTCAGTCCTGATAAATAGCAAATGCCGGGGAGGTACCCTAAACTTAGGTCTGGAACGTTTTCTTCCTTAAATAAAACCTTTCCCAATTTATCATTAAACTCATGTATCACGAGTGTTCATCGCCTGTGATGTCTCAGTAGTAAAAACGGGCGTTAAACACCATTAAAAAAAAAGTAGTAGTTGTAGAGTAGACGAGCAGTAGTGATGATACAAAGTTCGATGTTGAAAGCATCTTAAAATTTCCGTCCCTTACAGTCCTTCAGCATACTGACCCGCGAGGCAGCCCTGCCGGAGAAGTTGCCTAACGAAAATAAAAGCCGGAGAACTTAGAATAGCCGTTCTCGCGATCAACACTGCAAAGGATCGAATCAACCTTGGTGAAATTTGAAGTCTTTGACAGAATGAACAAAGTATCTGGTTTACATGAGAAATATGGACACTTTAATCTATTACGTGTTTTGTACAAAAACAGATTAAGTAAATATAAAACAGGCATTGCTGAATTTCCTGAATGGCTTTTCAATACACTATGATATATAAAGAAAGTATTTGAAATTCATTTTCCCACCCAATCTGTTTTACAGTACTGTAAACGTTTATTTGAAAAAAAAAAGTCCTAGTAATTCTCTTTGCAATGCATGTTGCAATTTTGTAGCAGAATTAAAAATCGAAACAGCAGAAGCAGTTTTCTTAACAAATTCTGGACAATATGCACGCTAGCTGTACTATATATCCCAACAGTCATTTCTTGAGTAATGTAGAACGTCGGTCATCCCAAACGTCAAATATTTTAACTCATGTTTTCTCCGCTGTATGATTAAGTTCCTTTTTTCTTAAATAGATAGTATATGCATTAATTTAATCTCGTATTATGCACATATAACAGACTGAGAAAATTCCAGCTGTCAGGAATGACAATTATCGGATATTAGCAGTCCTGGACTTTATTATGCTTACGTAATATACATACTTTTCGGACATTCTCAGAGTTTCTTGTTACATTTGACTGCAGTAAGTTCGGACAATATTGTTAAACATGTTAATAGTTTTCTCTCTCTTGCTTCAAGGCTTAAGAAACGCGAGCGTAATTTTTATTTTGAGAAAATAGTTGGGACGTTGTATCGTTCTGTTTCTTTGATTAAATGTGCTTTGTTAAGCGTGCTGTATAGAACACGACGTATTGGATCTTGTTTAAGCCACGAGTAATGTATTAGCAATTGATAAAAAATTACAAACTTTAAACAGAAAAGCGTATATAAAGAAGTAAAATCAGCTATTTCTAATATCAAACAAAACCAAGCAAACATATTACGAACCTGTGTTCAAGCTTGATTCCGAGAAGAACCCCATCCCTCATTAGTAGACTCTCTATGTATTTGAAAAATCTAAATTTTCTCTGTATCTGCGTAGTAGAGTAACACTTCTATTTCTATTGTGACCAAAGTGTGTCTTCAATTTTGAAATAGAGCTAAAGATTTTTTCAAATCATCTTAGAATTGTATTAAGTAAGGTGTTGAAATATTATTTATATTTAAATAGGCATTTTGAAAGGGAATAGTGATGAATACTTGAAGTTGGAATGGATAAACTGGAGGTTTGTACAGTTAACAAGTTACTATATTACAAAATTTTATTTTATTTTAAATACACTTTTCCACCATCCGAGCAAATAAAATCGTGTGCAGGAGGCCTCGGGTTGAAGTATCTTTGAATGGGCTAATCTGATCTTGACTTTTTTTTCTTTTTCATTATTTTCCCCTAATTCCTTGAGCGAGTGCTGGGATGGAACTTTCCTTTCCGGGAATTTTCCGCTCTCTGTTTCATTTCTGATAGTTCTCTTACAGAGTTGAAAGTGCGGGCTGGTGCTGCGTATGATGTGGGGGTGGGTTGCGCTTTGGTAAGGTTTCTAGGAATATCGGGTGCTTCTGAGGGGCTCCAACTCCTTAGAAAGCATGGTGATCGGTACGGATACACTTTCAGGACACATTCCTCACACTTATACGAACATGGATCCGGAAACGCTTTATTTCCATGTTATAACTCTTTTTCTACTATCTTCATAGTACATTAATTGTGGGAAACATACAGGAACAGAACGCACCAGCATACTACATGAAATTCTTGCATGAAATGTTAAATGCTCGCCGCCACTCTTGATACATGCATTTCAAATGGAACACAAACCAATGGCGGACCTAAGAATCACAATAACTAGACTTAATCCAGAGGCATTTTGAATATTTCATGCAAGAAAAGCATTTCATATCGTATGCTGGTACGTTCTGTTCCTGTGTGTTTCCCACGATTAATGTACTATAAAGTTGTAGGAAATGGGATTTAACATGCAAATAAAGCGTTTCCGGACTCATGACCATATAACATTTTTTCTTCTTCTAAGTGTGAGGAATGTGTCCTGACAGTTTGGCCGTACCTTATTGTTACACCTGGTATTTGGAAAAATTGCTACGGGCTCCTTCACCGCCCCTGGATCGTGGCCACTCGAGTCTTCTTCACTTCATCCATTCTTCATGAGGGGCATAGACACAAACAGCGAGCATTGCCGAAGTACCGAAAATGTCTACTCCAAGAGTGAACCGAAGCTTTCAATTATCACTGCGCTCGCTTCACTTTAATGCGATAATATTCTGCCAGCTAACCTCAGTCTTTTCTTCATTGCCACTTGAACTCATATTAACATTTTGCAGTCCCTTGCTACCTAATTCACGGATTAAATGTCCAAATAGATAGCCATTGATTTAATTATCTCAGCTACATGTTACGGATATGTGCTATTATCATTAAAATAGGATATGCTACCGGAAAACTTACGCTAAGGGTAAACAAAGAGTGTCAGATTAAGAAAGCAGCCTGAACAACAGCCCGCAGAGGAAGCAAGAGAACGCTCCTTTTCCATTACTCAGCGACAAAGAGGTCCGGGGTAGTTTCACGGACAAAAGGTTGACGACCACTCTGGTGTATAAACCATTCTGATGGGGAGGGGGGAGGGGTAGCTGTTATGAAAGGTCGTGTGCGCTTCCATTAGTATTTTGGCGAGCTTTCTACCTCCCCAAAGGGGGTTAGAGAGGGGAGTGGAGGGAAGAATTGCGACCCCCACTTGGAGGTTTACGAGTGTTCGCGGGCTCGTCGCTATATCCACCTCCCACCCCGCTCAGGAACCTTTTCAATCTCCATTAGTGTTATTAGCTTCGTTTTGGGAAACGCCAATTTAATTGAGAGTAGCGTCTAAGCGAATGAGGGAGAATTTCGAGACGGATGCAATCATATATTAAAAAAAACTTGTACAGAATGAGGAAATATTACACCTTTTACATCGGTACATTTCTATTTACAAATTTAACTTCGTCCTTTTTCGAACACCCTCCCCCCTCCATCGCAAATACTGCCTTCTTTCCGCAAAACCAGTCTAGTCTACAGCATGTGTGTATGTACTTTTCCGAACTATGGAAAGGAGCTTCTAAATGAATATTAAAACGAAAAGGGGACGGCAAGGGAAGTGGTGGGGGTAGCAACGGATTACCCGTTTCATTAGTCTGAGTGCCCCTCACTCTCAAATGCACCCCCCTCTCCGGAGCCCCGCGCTGGAACAAGAGTTGGCATAAGATAAAGACAACACTACTACTACGGCCGGGACAGTGGCGTACCTTGCGATTCTACGCGCGCCACCTTCACATCTATATTGATTACACGAGGGACGTTGGACGTGCGGCCTGCCAATGTCACGTGCCTCAGAAAAGTGAACAAATGCGTAGGACCGACCTTTCCTGTTGCAGCACCATTTGATTAAGTGCAAGAGGTTTCATACCTACTCAGGATGAGATATTGTCGTAAAATGTATGCACAATTGGTTTTAGGAAAGGTCTTGAGCTTCTTCGGTCTTTCTTAGTCCAAAGTTCAAACTATGGTTTGTGCTCATGCGGAAAATCCTACATCAGTAACACAAAACAGCAAAGCAGCGCGAATAAAAATAGAACATTACCGACTGAAAAAAGCTGCAAACACAGAAAATTTAATGAGGAAGAACAACTTGTTAATGTCCGGTATAGTCTTTCGAAATAGACCCACTTAGAGTAAGGGTAACTACAAGTGAAACTCTCCAGAAAATTTTCTTCAAAAATTTAACTCACGCTTCTCTATCAGTAAAACATGTGGTCAAATTTTCATTTTGATATCTGTCATGGTTTTTTAAAAATATTTAATTTACTTTTATATGCCAAAGTGCATGATGCACGATGACCAAATAAAAATATCAGTAATTTTATTTGATGTTGAGAAAACGAACTACCCTATACATTATTTTTCGACTGCCCTAATTGTCTCAGAAAAAAACTATTAATCTTTTTAAATGATGCATTTTAATGTAAAATATGCATACATTTGGAAAACGGGCTTTTAAAATGTAACATTTTTTTTAAAAAAAAAAACATGTACTTCTCAACGGACATTAAAAATCTTATTAAAGCATTATATATTATAAAAGTAGTAGGATTTTAGCTTTTATGTTTAAAAAATGAATATCTCGAAGATTTTGATCATATTTCATCTGTCCAATGGGTAATGACACAGACCTTATTTGTTCAAAAGTCGCCGAAGATGCAAAAATTCAGTTCATAAAAAGAAGAAGTAATAATGAAACACGGTCTAAAAGGCCGAACTTTTACTATATTAAAACGTGTAAATATTTTTATAGTAAAATGGTATTGAAATATCCCACAGCTGTTTTCTATAAACACAACTCAAAGGAATGCACACTTTCCTTAATAAGATTTGTTGCATATTTTCTAATATTAAGCTTTCTAGTATGCCTAGATGTGCAAAAACTGTTAGTCTAGGTCATCTTCTCTGCTGCATGCTAAGTGTAGCAAAAGGGATCATATGTTTTGTGGCATGCTAAATGTATGTAAAATGTTTTCTCTTCAACAAAGTTCTCGAGAAAGATAAAGACGTTACTTGACCCAATGAAAGTGACAGGAAATTGTTTAACGCTTATATCCAAATTTGTTAACATATGTATAATGTTTAGCATCTGAATAATTTTAACCTTTATTATTTATTCTGTAACTTCATTTTCTTTTCCTCAGATCCTACTTCTTTGGGCCATTCCATATGCAGGATGCCTTATTTTTGAATCATTTTCTACGATTGCAATGCAATTCTTTTAACTTTATAAAAATATTTTCCGTCCGTAACTTTAATGATATTAAAAGGTGTTGCCTTGGTAGAAACAAAGTTGCAATGCACGACAGACGTCGTTTATTTTACTGCAAGTTAAAATGATTCCAATGTTTTCCAAAATAAATGGGAACTGTACTGTAGTCATGTGTAAAGAATTGTGTTCTTGAGCAAACACTGCAGTCATCTACTAGTACACTCCCAACTACACATGACCCTCAAAATAAAATTTTCCCTGTCGCGTTGATGTTCTAGGAAGAGCTTAAATTATTATTTTGACTTGCGACATCCTATCTATTTTTATCTTCTCATCTACCCCACCTAATTTCTCTCTAACGTGCAGCTGTTGACCATACATGACTTACTTTTTCTTAAATGTTTACTGTTGGCGTAATAATGGACAAAGACCATTTTTCTATAATAATCACCATGTATTTGGACCAGAAAAAATTTAAAACGTGGAAATCTTAAAAAAGATATCAGAAGAAGCATATTATTATCAAAGTTAATAATTGGGAAGTGTTTCAGTAATGCATGAATCATCAAAGTTCTGCTTGACAACGATTTATCATTAAAGATATGTAAGAAATGACAAAAAATACACGAAACTATTCATAAACTGTGAGAAAATAAAGCAAATCCACTGCCCTTGATGATTACATTTCCGTTTTTCCAATATATTCTCTTTGACTGCATTATTTAAACATTTACTATAATAGCAGGAGTAATGTGAATATTTGTGCAAACTGAGTATAAAAAACAATATGTCTGGAACATAACTGCATATTATGTCATTAGATACCCACCGCTATTAATGGAAGTGCATGGCGTTGCCTGATTTTTGAAGCAAAATTTACAAACGTTGGTTTCTAACATTTTTGCTGTTCTGTCGTTTTCAGAGAAGGTTTCCCAAGAGTGAACCTCAGTTCCTGAATAAAAATGAATGGGAAATTAGCACAGGCAATTGCAAGTTCAAAGTGGAATTCGAACCACATTAGAAATACTTAACTGTTCAACTAGCTACATCTAGCCAGCAGGTATCAGCAGAGAAAGGCTTCTTTGTGTAGTCCCGCGACCTGAGAACATCGCTGTTCTTTTTTGCTTCATGCAGATACGTCACTGCAGTAGTCAAGGGAAGACCGCCGAGAGTGTTATTCAGGGGAAAGGAGATGGGGAAGGAGGGAGAAGCAGGAGGAGGAATGCAGCAGCTAAGTAGAAAGGAAATGGAGCTTGCTTAATTCATGGTTTGCTGCAGAATGGACAGCGGTAAACAAGTACGGCGGCAAAGACGAGCCAAGTGCATGTTGCCAAGATTGACAAACGACTGTCGACCATCCACCTAGGCGACTGGTTAAACTAATGAAGGCACCTCTCGCGCCAGTCAAAAATTATAGTGACAACTCATTAAAGAGAGTGTAATATAAATTACAGTCAGAATAACGATTCAAGTATGAAATTAAGTAAATTGCAAAACGTACGTGAGATACATGAAGCATAAAGAAATGTAAGATATAAACCTAATAGAATTGAAGTTTTGTAAAGGCGCATACATTCGTTTTAACAGAAGAAGGGAAAATAGCATAGAAAAACCATAGCAATACTTTTTAAGATTGACAAACAGTTTTTTTTAAGAAAACAATAAACTGTGTCTAGTGCATGCATAAGTTTTCACATTTCACACAGTGAGACTACTGTGTGTCTGGTTCATTTTCAATAATATTACTCCATATAAATTCCCATGACTCAATTATATCTTCCTTAATGGCTGGATATTTTACGGACGCTACACATTTAGTGCGAACCTTAAATATATGCTTTTGGACAAACTTGCAAACTAATTTTATATCCTTAAGTTAAGAAGATAGAATTCATTTTTTTTTGTTATTTGTAGCCACGGGGAGTAAAATGTAAGGGGTTTTAAAACAAATGCGTTACAAGGTCTGCTATTTTTACCATATTAAGTGAGTAGTTATATGGCTGATGACATTGAAAACAGTTCTCGATCTAGCAGACATCGTGAGGGAAATAACTGAAGCCTTTCTCGCAAGTTCAGAATACACCGGTACCACAAGAAACTGCAACCTGAGAATAATAGACTAAAAGATTTGAGACGAGGTATCTACTTTATGTGCACTGCTTAGGCATTGTCCTTAAAAACGGGAAAATTATTTTCAAGGTATTACTTAACGCGTTTTCCTGACACGTTTCTATAAAGTTAAAATTTACCAATCACTTAAAAAATCTAATATTTTCAAAACGATTTATTTATATATGTAATTACAGTTAGCGCCCACTTACTCTACAATATGGTACACTTAAAATATAATAAAAGAAATGTTACATGTTAAACATATTGCAACAGAAAATCACATACATTTAATAGTTTTCAAATTAAACAATTTTTATGCGTCCACTCACATAGTTTTATATATAAATGTGCTCAAGTTACATGGCGTTATTGATAAATATGTCAACAAAAATCCAGAGTGTGAAGCAGCCTTTGCTTCGATACAGCGCACATATTTTAACCATTTCCCACATTTACTATTAGTTGAAGACCATCATAGAGTTGACGCCAGTTCCTTTAGTTAGGCAGTTATTTTACAGAGGGATGCTTGCGATCTATGGCAACAAATTAGAATAACTTTAATTTATAAGCAACCATGCCTCTACCATAGATAATAATTTATTTTATTTATTTACGGACGCTCTTTAACACCTTAGGTCATCAGCACCATAGATTATGTTCTATGCAGTGGTCTCAAAAGTAAACCATTGCTCTGCACCGGAACTTCCACAGCGGCAAACTGGTGCGAAGTACAGTGATGCTCATTTTATTCCATTCCTCCGGCAGGCTTTCCAGAGATCATCAACAGTTCGCTATCTTCTGCTACCAAGAATGCACAGAAATCCAAACGATTTCTCTCTCTCCATATCCATAAAGCATGACGAATTGAAGCAAAAGTATGATCTGAAGCCTTATATAGATGCTCAAACCTTTTTTTCTGTTCTTTTTTCCCCCACATTCCGGTTGATAATGATGTTCAGTGTTGTAACTTAGTTTCCTAATTTCAAAGAAATGTTGCTGGATTCGGTAGGAGACAGATGTCTTGATCTTTCGAATCAACTCGGAAGTCCGCCTGGTGGCTGGTCGTGGATTTGCCTGTTACTTGCTCTCTAGAATAAGCTCTACTCTGGCCTTACAAATGAGACTTCCTTTTTGGAGATGGTAAAACCACGTCTCTTGCATTAAGTGATAATCTCGGAATAAGAGTATTTTCTATTAAAAAGGATACTATTGTACAATTGCGAGAATGATTCTATTTACGGCACCATTTTATGTGGCAGGCATGAGAGCACAATGCAGTGCACTAGAAACTCGTATATATTCCTCAAGATTTGTTTTTGCAGATTTAAGTGTGGTACTACTGTAAGCATCTAAACTTGATACCAAACAATCCTCTATATATTATTTCTCTACTCAAAGGTCCGAACTTAGCTCTCACTAGGTCACACTTATATTCAGGACATTATGGAAATGTTGAATAAAGTCGTTTTGAATAATCCTGGTGGATTTCTGGTCGAGTTCATTTTCTGTTTATGCCTTTATAGACTCCCAGGTTGTAAATATGGAAATATTAACATATTTTATCACAATTGATTCAATGTAAACAAATTAACAAAATAAAATGCATTAAACGAGACAAAAGCTTCGGTACCTGAGACCTGCTCACGGCATTTTTATTTGAGCCTACGCCTTCAATTGGGACACCTCCGGGATAAGTTGAAAACACAGTGCGACCAGGATTTGAGAGCTGTGACTGCGCGGACGCGGCTGAAGCGTTGAAAAAACTGACTCTAGGCATATGTAAATGTTGATAAATGATACGAATCACGTGCTTTAGAAGGCCCCCACCTTTTCAGCTATTTATTTTGTTTTAAAACCATTAGCTTAAAATTAATGTTATATTTGTTTTCCGGAATCAGAAAAGTGAACTATAGCTTTTCATTGCGATAGGAATGTACGGTACCTTAATTAAATCAGGGATGTAACATAGTTGAATTGCTCACTGCTCCTCGCTCGAGCATGTTTCCAAGGGAGCTGCCATCTTGTTATGTTCGTCGATGTCACATTCCCAAGATGCCTCCCGCAGTTCCTCTAGCAAAAGGATATATCTATCCGTGCTGTATAACATATCTGACTTAAATGAGCTTCTCCAAGCAAATGAATGTATGACTAGAAAGGAAATGCAATGCTTACACTCCTTAAACTGCACTCACGCTTTCCTGCAGTTAAAAATATTGTTTTGTAGTACTCGTTTTCAAAGTGATAGAAAAATATAATGTATAAATATATTGCATAGAGTTTCAAAAAACGGGTTCGCAGAATGTTTTTAACCTTGTAAGTGAATGAAATAAAGAAATTGTGTATGAATTGTAACATCAGACCCGTTTTTTTTATATTTTTTTTAATCCTTCCTCGTAAATATTGTTATTTTCCTCAGAATAGACTGGGTAGAAAGGGGGTGTCATTCCAAATGCTGGAAAGAAAAAAAAAGAGCAAAGGTACAGTGTGGATAGAGACACCGTAACAAAGTCTTTGGGGCATATTTTTACTTTCGAGTGTTCATTGTTAATTAATGTGTTTTGTACATGCATTATATAAATAACTCTGTTGCTATTCCTTGGACTTTGTAGTCTTCCTCAAACTCATAAGTTCGCCATGCTCTTTACTGTAATTACTCATATGTGCCACAATTTTATGCCATCGCGCAAATGAAAACTTTTGAAAACACGAAAGCTAAGTGATGTTTCCAATTTAGAGGCACACGTTTTCTTCCTTGTTTTATGCACGAAGCTCCAGTATAGGTGGAGTAGACACTTAAACGGCGAGTGTAATACAGTTAATTACTGGGAGCAAAGAGGGACTGCTAAGTTACGGGACCATTTGAAAATGAGGGTAAGGGCGGTGTGTAGCCCCAAGCCATGCATCTTGGTTACCATGCTAAACGTTCCACTTCCCTTACCGTCAAGCTCGTCACAACCCGGACCTGGCAACTAACCTTTGCCCACTTTCCTAAACCTCCATAAGAGACCACTTTCTTTGGGACCGTTCATTTGTACTCGTATTTGCCAAGGTGTTTATTGTGACAGATGAACATACTCAGGAACTTACATTTTTATTCGCTTTCCTTTTGCTCAATCATTACTTACCCTCTGCCAGTGGTGCCAACTTTTTAAAAATACCAGCTGATTTTAAAGTAAAACTAACTGGCTGCAAACATTTAAATAGTCAAGAAAATTATTAATATATTAATGCACACCCTTTGACAAAAAAGAATATTCATCTCTTAAACGCAACTCTTCGTAATCGAGACGAAGCTGTCTAGCCACTACAGTAGTTGTGCTATGTGACATGCACTAAAGACGCTGACTAGTGCGTGTTTTTTTTTTTTTTTTTGATTTGTTTTATTTATGGACGCTCTTTAACTCTCAGGTCATCAGCGTTCCATTCAATTCAGGGCGTGAAACGGCCGACAAATTTTGCTCAGAGGCCTCTTCTTTCAGGCTTGAGGTTCTTTATAATGCCGTAAATGTACGACATGGTACCCACGGCTTTACTTCCCTTCCGAAGTAAATTAGGATTTTTACGCCTGAAAAAAATCCATCTATCCTGGCCGGAATTGAACCCGCGATCTTGGGTTTAGAAGGCAAGTATGGTTACCACTACACTACCAGGACCTACCATTAGCGCGTTTGTTCCGTTAGCTCTGTGGCAGAGTGTACAGCGATGTGGTCAAGAGCGCAGGTTCGCCTCCCGGCATGAAGCACATAATTGTTTTTAATAAAACTTTGTAACATATGACAAATTAGTTTCATAATATTGTTCCTCATACAAAGCGAGCTTTAACACACACACACGCGCGCGCGCGTAATGTGTATATATAAATATTACAATATTTCCTTCAGTATTTCTTATGTCTAAATGTAATATACTGCACACACATTCCTTGCATATGCAAGAAGGACAAAAGATGGCGTATGGGCACAAATTGAAGAAGCCTGGGATGTTGTAGTCTCTCGTCCCCACTGCTGTAGAAATCTGATATCAACCTATGCCCCGAAGATTGAGGAAAGTTATACATGCTCAGGGTTCATATACCCAATATCAATTTGTGTTTTCACTTTAGAAGAAAAATGTTTTTGTTCATGTATTTATTTAATTATTTGTAAAGAATACACTATTTTGTGATTACGATTTTGTGTGTGCATAGGTAATGTCATAAACTCAAATGATACGGTAAAATATAATATGATATTAAGGCGATATAATGTTCTATACATACACTTATAAAACCAATAATAATAAAAATGTGTGGGTTTTGAACCCAGGAACTTACGCAATATAGCAATGCCTTCTAAATCACTCGGCCACCGCTGTTTACCCTGACGTTCTCTTTCCAGATGCTTATAATTAAGGCGATTACATTTATAAGCAAAGCGCCCACTACAGTGTGCACTCGCTGCATGCGTTTGTGAAAACAAAGTTTACGAGAGTCCCCGAAGTTTTTCTGGTGATGACTAGTTTTTTGGTCAAATGGTGTAATATTAGTTTATTATTATGTAAATTAATTCGCAAAATATATAACTGTCTAATATCAAAAAACAACAGGCAGTTTTAATTTATTATTAAATAATTTGGTCCTGTAGCTAATTGAAAAGTTTCACAATAAAATATAATATATTTTTTCAACTTTGATACTGAAATAATTAATTTCACCATTAAAGAGCGCGCCGTGCAACAAAAGGCTTCTCCTGGTTACACTTCTTCTTATAAATTTACCACAGATATCTTCCTAATCCAAAAGTTCAGCCTTGGAAACGAATTTACTCCTGTTTCATTGGCATCGTACGAATTTCACTAATTCAGGGACAATTTCACCAGCAATAATTATTTTAAGGCTTCTACATCCCCAGAAGTCTTTATTTATGCTCTGCACCTTCACACACCGTATTTCCCTGCAACCGCAACGCCCCATAGTCCGAAATGCTACTGTCGAACATACATCAAACGTCATCTCTTTCTCCCTCAATCACGTTCACTTTATTTGGATTTCGAATTACAATGCTATCAGAAACAAAAGACATATAACTTTTCACTCGTTCCTTAATTAAGGGTAAATTAGAAGTTCTCGAACACAGGCGAGGTTGTTATCAATTCTGGGTGCTTAATTACAAGTTTACCATTATGTCATTTCACTAAGACATTACCGAGAGGGCGTAAATTAATTATTATTGTAAGACTTCTTTCCGGCTTCATAGGCGGTTCAAAGCACCGTCTGTTTGTTCCTCCGCTGCCAAGCGAGTGGTTTGTCAATTATTAATATGTAAAAGAGAAGTAAGCAGAAAGGTGAGAAAGTTGGCAGTATTAAGAGAAAATAAGCAGGTTTTTACAACGGTTATTAGTGCCTTTAATTGCATCCTTGTCTACACGAAGCTACAAATTCTATGGAAATAATGTCTTATTGTGTACGACATACGATAGTTACTTTTTAACTTGTTACAAACGACCGCTAGGTGACGTTATTGAGATATGTCAATATTATTTTCAAAACAATTAACATTTGTTATTGTGAAAAAAAGTTGCAGCTTAGAAACTGACATAGTCGTTTGTCTACAAAGAGCTTTTAAACAAAGCAAATTTTCAAAAAGTGGAAATTTAATGTGAGGTTTTTGTTGGATGATATTTTACGATTTTATTAAAGATCTAACTCAAAAATAATGCATATATTCGCTTTGTTTATGAATGACGTAATATATAAAGTAATTAAAGGGCAATAAGTGCTCCCGTGTTAGGTTTAGTCCCTTAAATTCGATTTTACAGAAAGCACAGACGATTTTTTCTTCCTTTACTGAAAGCTGTTCAATTCTAAGTTCTTCTACCAGTACATTCACTTTCCAAATGCGTGATTTTGCATGTTCCATCTTACTAACACTGCACTACAGATTACGATGCTGTGGCCAGACTGTACGGAATTCAGTTCCAACCCCCCTCTCTCTCTGCGTCATGTGCAATGCTGACGTCAACCATACGCTGATATGTTGTTTACGAAGGAATTGTTTCATTTCTAATCATAAGCTAGCGGTGAAACTTGGGGAGTGAAACTAAAATGTAATCAACATTAATTTTTAACTTCCCCCTACAACATCTAAATTAATGTATTTTTTTTAATTAAATTAGTTCTCTTCATCTGCAAGGTTAGGCACTTAGCTTGTTCCGACTCAAAGGAAAAGTCCCAGTACTTTTCACAGAGGACTGATTCCTTGTGGTTTTTATGAGAAACCTTATTTTGTGGTTTTAGACGCATACACTCTTTCAATATTGTGCAAGCATTAAATTTTAAATTCATTTAGTTTCTATTTTAATATTTATTTCATTGTGCCTTTCTGCTAATGTTACTTATCTACATATATACCTAATTTATTCTTCTTTGATTTGTTCTTTTACGATCTTTTAAAGTATAACCTATAATAGGCACATGTTAAAAATCGAACTTCTGCAGTTAGATTCATTTTCTTGGTGTTCTCTTTAGAACTCCACATGTCAAGGTAGAGATGGCTAATATTTTGTAAAATTTAATTACCTATTTTTTTCTTTCCTGATTTAGTTTCGCAATATCCTTTGAATAGTTTTACTTATTTACTAAATTTTTCATCCAGATTATTTATATTTTTCGTATGGAATATTGCAACGTAAATTTAAGAGCGTCCATAAATAAATAAATCAATCAAGCAACGTAAATGATTAAAATTCTTGACTTTTTTCTATTATTGTATTATTTGCAACTATTTTGCATCTAACCGGATATTTTACTTCCAAGGCAATGACTTTACATTTTCTGTAGATATTTGTAAATTATAATTTTGCATAATCTGTTATAGTATATATATATTGCCCTTTGCAGTTCTTCAGAAGCTGATAGTAGCACCTGATCGTCTGCAATTAAATGTTTTAAAATATATGTTAAATAGTTATTCGAGACTGAGAATCTTTTAAATTAGTCCTAGCATGAAATACGACGAAGCCGTTGCAATAGTCGATGCTTTTCACATCTTAGCGTTGATAGCAACAGCGAAACAGCCATGAGTGTTTTATACTCATTACTGAACATTCTTGGTGCATTAGTAAGTTATTTATTGATATGATGACTGAATTAGAAATCTCGTTCCATACAATACTTCCATGTGCGAATTGCAAAATGTTAACGAAATCGGCATGTGAAGTTCAGGATCGTTTCAAATGAAAATTACCGGCGTTCATTTTCTTCCCTATACGAATAAACCAATCTTCACTATATACACTAAGGTTGTTTCAGTTACGGATCGGCAAAGTGCGGCTGCATACTAGGAAATAAAGTGTACAAAGCCATATTGTTAAGACACTATGTAGTATTTTCAACGTATATTAAAATACCTGTAATTTTCACACATTAGGAACATGATATATTATAAATTTTACTAAACTGGTGTGCAGTAGATTTGTATAACATGCAGTATACATTCGTGCAATTTACAATATCAGCATAGCTATAGAAGAGATGTGTGCTGATTCATGTGTTCCATAGAATCGCCGCAGCAGCGCTAGTGTCTACTTTAGCCAAGCTATGGCGTTATGTCATATAAACATGCAATATTTTAAGCCTGAGTGTAAATAAAAATTGTCTGGGATATTAAGATAATTTAAACAACACATATGACAAGCTTCTAAATTTCTCGAAAATTTTGTGAAAATTCGGCCCGGCCCATAGCAAAATACAAGTTGAAGTAAATAAAAATCCAAAATTTTGTCAACAATGCTATTTTAAAAGAAACAAACTGCATGTTCACCAGGCTAGGAGAACTTCCTAGTTGGCTTTGCGAGACTTAATCGTTGTTGTAAAATATTTCGGCAATTTAGGCAAAGTATGAAGTACTGCTCCTGGTTTCGGTTTGCACAACACCCCGAGTATTTCCACATTTTTACCTTCCACTATGAAAATCTTTTTTTTTTTTTGTGATAATTATTTGTCGAAGAGTAAATCACGAGCTCTACTTTTATCTGAAAGTTGATCTTTCGGTAGAATTATTTTATCCCGCTTTAAAAATTCAGTTTTGTCCTTAGGTATTCTGGAAAAAAAAAAAAAAAAAAAAACGCATTGGCATTTCCAATGTAGCCTGAATTTTAACCTAAACAAAACAAACCTGTATGTCCATAACGTAGCAATGTGTTATCTAAACACGATGAATTAGTCTGCTCTCTACCATTTACAACATTTGGAAGTTTAACCCAACTGAAATTTCTATACCTACACGCTCCTTAGGTTACACACTGTACGAAAGATGACTATTTTAATTTACGATTACAGTTTGCATACGAATGTATTACCCAATATGATCGCTGCTCCATAGTTTTGAATGTTCTCTTGCTAAATGTTGGATATAAAGTGTGCATTGCTGTACTGCTAAGACATAGCATGTATGTAGATGATGGAACAGACTGTATTAACTTCTATATAAAGAAATCTGTGTCCCCTTTCAAATTCGATATTAACTACGAAAGGTGTATTGCAAAAGTATAACTATTTCTGACCAATTCATCAGTTGGTCACATGGTATATGTGAACGCGAGTACATCAAATTATATTACCTTAAACTTAGGGCTAGTTACAAGCATATGCATTTATTGCACACATTCGGAAGACAGAAAGTAGTTATGTTGCAAAATATTAAGACCAGATTGAACATTTCATGACCTTCATATGCAAACGCTTTTCTGCAGCTGTGGAGTGAGCACCTTTGCGTCTGTGTTTGTAAAGAGTGTACGATTAAGTAAGTATGGGTCGGAAGACAGGGAGACCAGCTTTGAACAAGGTCAGGTTAAAGCCTACAATGAAGAAGAATTTTCGTCTCAGGAAATAGCAAAAAGGGTTGACAGGTCACTATGCATGAAAAATAACTTTCTAGCGTTAGGAAATAATTAGGAAATGTAAAGATCGCCTGGAAGACCTCAAAAACTCCGGCCTCGATAAAATAGGCCGGTGATTAAAACTTATTGCTGGTACAATTTACTCATGATCACACTGTCAATGTTCACAAATCGACGTGGCTTGTCAGACAAACAAACACATTGAAATACAAGAAAAAGAAGAAACAACCCCGTCTGACGAGCCACCATAAACAGAGACGGGTTGACTGAGCTAAGAAACAGAACAGCTGGAAGGAAAATTGAAGCGTATAATATTCAGCGATGAAACAAAATTTAACTTGGACAGTTCTGATGGTTGAGCATACTACTGGCATACCTCAGAAAAACAAGAGCAAGTGTTTGCAAATAGGAAGGTCTCTGAGATCTGGAGTGTATTTGGGTATGGACAGAAAACATATCTTTAATACCATACCTTCCAAGTCATACACAATCAGACACTGCTTGAGGAACACTTTTTACCTATTGCAAAGAGGATTGGAGCATAGAATTGGATATTTCACAAGGACAAAGCAATCATCCACACTGCCAGATCCACAAGGGAGTGGTTTCGCCGCAAAAGTGTGAGTGTCATGAAACGACACGCCAATTCCCAGGACCTAATCCCTATGGAGAATGAATGGGGAACCTGATGCAGGTCAGTTTATCACGAAGCAATGTGCCAGTGCGTAGGAATTAAAGACCTGTACTGTATTTGCATAAATGATCTCGAGGTCGTTAAGGCACAAACTCGTGAGAGGGAGGTCTGGGTTCGATTTCCACTTGGACTATCCTCTCTGACTGAGGATTTTCCAGATGTTCCTCAGTCCTCATGAATGGCAAATGCCGGGGAGGTACCTTAAACTTAGGCCTGGAACGTTTCCTCCCTTAAAAAAAAAATCCTTTCCCAATATATCATCTCATCTCATGTATGATCAGTGTCCACCACCTGTGGTGCCTCAGTAGTAAAAACGGGCGTTGAACACTATTCAAAAAATAATCTACACTATCTATAGTACGTGTCTTTCTGTGTTTGTAATTTTCGAGGCGGCTCTGATATTGGACTCCTTTTAGGGAGCCCTTCAATGTTCTATGTGTACCCTATGTGTGTCCACAGATAACTATCTCCTCGATACAACTGACTGGGCAATGGCTTGTCCTAAGGTCCTAATACTGGGGGAGGGTAGAAGTTGACGAAGAAGAAGGTATTGCTCATTATACCTTTTACGTTGATTTCGTCGGTCCTGGTGGTGTAGTGGTAATCATGCTTGGCTCTTAAACAGAAGATCACGGGTTCAATCGCGGCCAGGGTCGATGGATTTTTTCGGGCGTAAAAATCCTAGGTATGGCTTCCTTCGAAAGGGAAGTAAAGCAGTAGATCCTGTATCGTAGATTTGCGGCATGTAAAAGAACCTCAAGCCTGAAAGAAGAGGCTTCTGAGCAAAATTTATCGGCCGTTTCACCCCCTGAAATGTTAAAGAGCGTTCTTAAATAAACCAAATCAACAAATCAACAGCGTTGTTTTCACTCACTGTTAATGACCTCATATTATTGGTTCATTTGCAGTCAGTATAAAAGATATAATATACGCCCGTTCTTCGTGTGTTATTCATAACATTTCTGCAAGAGCTGTACGCCGCATACACGGTCGCTACTTATTTCAATGGGCTACAGATCTTTTACCTTATTTACCTTAATTAAAAGTGACTTGAAAATCCTCCTCGTGTTTAAGGACAGAAAATATTCTCTTATTGAAGGAGGGACGCGAGAAAAGTTACTTGGTTTGTTGTTGTGAAAAGTATAAATTGGCGTGTAGAGGAGGGAGGGGGGAAGGAGCGACGTCTGGGCTAATTAGAAGGAAGCTCTAGACTTAATGAGGAGAGAGCTTCCCATCCCCCGCGCAGCCTGCACTTTTCTGCTATAGCGTTTCGAATACAGGTTTCATGAAAAACATAGCACGCATTTTGCGTGCATTTAGCATCACGCTCTGGCTTAATGATCTCGGAGGTTGCAGCTCGTGGATTGTGTGGTAGAACTCGTACACACCGTGGGCTAATAATTAGTACAACATGAACATAATTTCACTTCATATGAATTTGCTTAACACATGTTATCGTTTTCATGCCATGCCTTTTAGATATGGTACATTTTATTTTACGAGAAACGAGAGCATAGAAATGCGTCAAAATGCACGAGGTTTCCATCGAATTGTCTTCATTATTTATCTCCTCGTTAATCTGATTACTTTCGAATATTTTCTAGGAGAACTAATTGATCATCTATAATTCACACCTAACCCATTGGTGCTAAAACATTAGGGATAGTGTCATTTGCAGCTAAAGTGTGCGGAAATGCATCTAAAAAGAGTTTACGAGTAAAAAACAGGGGCTTGACACCAAATATTTCTACAGTGGGAAAGATGTTCTCACACGCTTCAATGTGGATCAATATCATACCTACGTTGTGATTTGAAGTGTGTTCATAATCGGTCAAATATAACAATATCACTGATGCAGGCGCAGGTATAAACAGGTTATTTCTCAATCTATATCAATTTATTTTTTATTAAAGGATAATTTTTAATATCTCCGTCCCATTCAATTCAGGGCTGTAAATTTTGCTCAGAGGCCTCTTCTTTCAGGCTTAAGGTTCTTTTAGGTGCCGTAAATCTTGACACGGGACCAAGGGATTGCACTCTAACTGGGACTACTGGCAGTGATAAACTGCTACACCGCTCGGTGTACTGCTTCATGGAAGTGGTAACGCATTTTGAGAACTGTAGTAGGTTAGTTGTAAGAAAGATTACCGTTGTTGTTTGAGAGTGTTGTTTCGTCGTTTCAACCATGAACAGCTGGTGTATGGTAACAGATTTGCAACTCATTTTGAGCATTACTGATGTGATAAACTGGAGATATGCTCTATATTTAACAGAACAAGTGTATGTATAGGGAATGTATTGTCAGTACTTGGACAACCCATAAACACTTTCGTAGCTTTGGAGTTGACATCTGCGGCACCACAACGCAGCATCCGCGACCTTTTGTTTCTACTCTTGTGGTGCCTATTTTTTTCGGCCTCCTTTATTCTCGTAAATTCTTACACATTTCCCCCCCACTTATATTCTATTATGAATAAATACAGTGCTGAAAATCTTAGGTTTTTTCCTTAAACAAGGCTTTAGTTTACAAAATGTAACTACAAATTCAGGCCTACAAAGTATTATTCATTTTGCTCTACTACAACGTTCTGATGTATCCAAGTCCTATGAGAACGCCTATCATATTAATGTGTTTGATTACTTAGACTTAATAAGGAGCAGTATTTTCAATTATAATAAGTAACAGTTTGATGGGCTACTGACAGAACGACAAAATGCACAGGATCAGACCTGAGTATTTGATTCTTTCATTTCAAAGCTCTGTCTGTAGAACAAAAGTTTAAGTTGGTCTCTGAATTTCACACACAGCATTCTTAAATGATATTTGGTTCAGAACTGATGGAATATCAGAAGATTGCATCCTCCTATTGGCAATCGTATACAGAATCGTATTCCAAGTCATTATACAACCCTGCATTGAGTTATGTTAACAACTAAAATAAATCTTTGTCTATATTTACCTAGCAATGGACACCCTTTGATGTAAACCCAATTTCTGGTGTTATAAAAACGCTTAGTATTTTGTATATGGAATCATTACACCTGCACTCTTGAAAAGTCTTGGGAAATGTGTCCTGTCCCTGCTCAATAGCATTTAAATCGTGTTGGTCAACCCAGCGCCCAATCAATATCTTCTTCCAAATATGATCCATAATAGAAGTCTTGGTCCCACTGCAGCCCAGAACGAGCGGCCATAAATTCCTTCTATTTGACTGTCATAATTTTTCGAACTTCAACAAATGATTATTCCATTCCTAGACACAGTTTGCATCATAGGTTTAGTAGGCCCAAGGTTTCTGCGTCCAAGCTCACAGAACCTGACGTGTGATATGTTACAAAATTCCAGCCTTATACTTCCGGCTTTATGTAGTCTGTCTAGAAATAGTTCTCAGCTTTCTTACAAACTCCTGGCAGTTAACGACAAATATCAATCTTCATTTGCCGCGCTTATATTACTTTCTCTTGAAACCTTTTAAATTGTTTGGAAATAACTCTATCTGGGATATTCAGATTCTCAGTTTTGTACCGCCTCAAGCTGAACAAGGCAAACACAACGTGCGTTCAGTGATATGAGCACCAATTGAATCCTGGATCATTACTGCTGCCAGTGCACCATTTCTTACGATATTCACAAATCGTTATATATAATTTAAAACAATTTTAGTAACATCGTAAGTTTTCTCTAAAAATACTCAACCTGTGGTATTTTTATAGATAATTTTGTATTACTTAGAAATGCACTGGAGCAATTAACTCCGGAGGATGGTTTATAAAATTCCCTGTTATAGTTCTTCCAATTTCAACGGAACTGTTTGGTCCATATTTGGGGACATAATGCTGAAAGATGAATTTCTCTTAATAAAGGAAACTTATAATTACTCTTGCATTACTTAAAGCTGTTGTGTAATGAATAACTAAATTTAGGCATATTTCAAATAGAGCTGGCTTTTTTTAAATAGTGTTTAACACTCGTTTTTATGCTGAGGCACCACAAGTGATGGACAATAGTGATACAGGATTAAATGATAAATTGGGAAAGGATTTTTTCTGTGTAGTCTAAAAGTAGCAGTGCAAGTAAAGAATTACAACTTTCCAAATGTATTTGTTTTAAAAAAATGTTTATTATAGTTCTGAGTCTCTAAGCTGTATTTTATGATAACCATGACTGAATTTTGAATCTTCTAAACCAATCACTCGGCTTTTTCGTAATGTGTATCATATCTTTCAATAAGTAGCATTGAGTAATTGCTAAAATTTAAGGTAATTGATTCTAAAATTCACAGTCATTGATTGCAAAATTGTTGCACTTATAAATTAATTTGCATATTAAACTAAATACTGTACAAAATAATCCTGTATAACATAAAAACTATTTTAAGAATTAATAAATTGTGAACTGCCCATGGGAAACGATATAACTCCAAAAGCTAAAATTATCAGAAATCAAGGATAATGATATAAAAATGTTTTAATGATATTAAGTTATTTAAAACTATCACACCATCTATTTTAATATGAAGATATGAAATTTATTATTAACCAAATCAAAACATTTTTAGGAGTGGAAAAGATACGCTAAGTGTCACGCAGTAGTTCTTTAGAAAAGATATACGAGTACATACCAAAAGTCAACAAGCATTACCTGATTATCAAAGGCAGTATTATTGCTAATAACACACGAGAATACAACATAACTGGAATAAGAGAATTTAAAGAGAAGTTCAAATGAATAATTTTATTTCATGCACAAATTTATTCACAATATAAAGTCACTTGCAAATATTTTCCTAGAACTTAGGTATTTCACATTAATGAACTATGACATCGATAAAATGTCCTTCTTCTATAAAGGAACTTTTTTCTTAATGCTCCGCGGTTTGAACTTTAAGTTTACACGATTTCTAATCAAATTGAAATTAGCCCAATCTCCACTTAGAGATTTCTTTCGCAGCAATTTGTTGTATATACTACAGGCACTTGTATCGTTCCCTTTGAACCTTGTGTCAAGTGTCATCTAACGAGTGTTTTTTGAACCACGAGGAGTAAGTACCTGTAGGATCATATATTCCTTTACAAGATTATTGGTGATGACACATATACCAATCTCCATATAAGAACAAAAAGTGTTTACGTCACTTACGCCGTTTTCCATGGAGACTTCACAATTAAAAGCAAAATATAGGCAAGGGAGCTTTCTAAATGTCCTACATATATTTACATAAAGTTAGAAGTTTGGATTGAAAACTCTAACAGCTATTTTAAAATTAAAGTTTGTTTAAACATCATTATAAAAATACATAAATGGACAATAAATAACAGTTCTTATTTCTTTTGAACTTGATGAATTTCTGTTGCAAGTTTGAGCTCAAAAGGTGCAAAATAAAATTTATAAAAACCTTTTTATTAATCAGTGCTTTCTGGTTACTGCTTGCGGCAATCAAGTTGATATAATAATAAGGGAGTATAAAATAGTTAAATTAGAATACAGAATAAGTGCAAAAGCAATCTTCAATACACCAAACAATTTTCCATTTGTTGAAACATGATTGTGAACAATTTATTATTTTCCTACTTTCTGTAAAGCTTTTGTTCTGACTAATAATGATACGTGAAATATATATAAAAGCCACCATAGAAAGAGAGAGGATGTGGTGTTTATAAATACTACCAAATGTTAAATTTAAATGCGTCAGGACATTTAAAATGATGAATAAAATACATACTCTTATAGAGAAATGCAATGGAATTACGACCTTCTAAAGGAAAACGTGTAATTTTTGGTCAATTTTCACCTAAATTCAGCCACTGCTCCCTTTACGTGGGAGTTATTTTTAAAAAAGAGTTAGTGTAAACAAAATGAGTTTTATCAAAGAGCAAACAAAAGGTTGCTCAAAGATGTGACTGGAAATAAGTGATGTGAGAGGTTAATACTCATTCTCTATGACGGAATTATAAGCTAATAAAGTTTGCCGTCAGTTTAGATACAATTTATGTCGGTAATTGGCACGCAGTTGGCCAGGCTCTCGTTAGCAGTGATGCCCCCGCATTTAAGTCACGCCCTTGATGACGTTCTTAAAGAAAGAAAAATAATAATAAAAAAGAAAGAAAGAAGCGCAAGGATTTTAACGTTTAAAAAGAGCTTCTTAATGAACTGTGCGTACAGCTACTGACGAAAACGAAGAGCCAGATATTTCTGACTAGAGCGGAGCAACTTGCTGTTGATACTTTTTTAAGTTTTTACAAAAACTAGGAAAGAGAAAAACTTTTTTGAACTAACTGTTTAATTGCTTTTCAAGATATTCGCTTTTAAGATTTATATACTTTTGCATGTGTTCAAACCAATTATCGAAACATTTCTTCCCTCTGAAGTTGGTATCTCAAAAACATGGTTTTTACAGTCTTCAACAGCTCCTTGGGATGGTGAAAATCGCTGTCCACGCATTTTTGTTTGACATTCAGGGAATAAAGAAGTCTTTAGGTGATAAATCAGGTGAATACGACAATGAGACATTAATTCCATGATTTTCACTTTCAAATAATCAACTGTTTGACGTGCTGTCAATCTGAGAGCTGGCATTGTCAGGATGAAGAATGATGTGACATTTTCGATTGTTTTTTTTTTTCTTCTAGCAAACAAATTGGTGTATACCATTCAGTATTATTTGATTTTCGATGCTTTAAAGGAATGGTTGCGATATGTGCAGCACAACCGAAGAAACAAACGATCATTTTCTTGAAAGTGCTTCGTGAACGAACAATTTTTGTGGGATTCGGTTCATCTTGGAACACCCAAACAGTGGACTGTTGCTTAGTTCCCGGTTCATATGAATATATCCAAGTTTCGTCACCTGTTACGATGTTGTATATGGAGTTTGCAGTTCCTCAGTGTGATACCTTGACCATGTCATTAACTAATTGACACGATTTTTTTTTTTTTTGAACTTCGGTCAAATTATGCGGAGTCCATCGGAAACAGATCTTTGTCACAGCTAAATGTTCATACAAAATCGAATGTAGTCTTTGATACGTTTAAGGATGCCTCTATCTCACTGTAAATCACATGCCGATCTTCTTCAATCACGTTGCGCACAACGGCGATGCTATTTTGGAATGACAACCGATTTTAGTGGACCTTCATGAAATTCATCACTGACGGAAGCTTGACCATAACGAAATTCTATAAACTAATTGTGAACGATCCTTTCTGTTGGTGCTTCATTAGAATAAGTTGAAGGAAGCAATTCTATGCATGGCTGTTGAGTTAGGCCCTTAATCGTAAAAAATCATCCAATGGAAACCTTCACTTGAAAATTTCATTTTTTTCCCCCGCAAAATTGCTTTGTTTAAACGGTTACTGTACACAAACCACTCAGTGAATTTGTACGTTGCAACTATTTTTACAATAACAAATGCCCATTGTTGCGCAGAAAGTAATGACATATCTCAATATCGCCACCTAGTGGTCATTTGTAAAACCTAAAAAGGTAACCCTCTTATATATTCATTCAAATTACGTACAGCGCAACTTAGTGTAAAATGCACTAGAAAAGTGTTTTAACTAAAATAGCACCGTGTATTTTATTCAACAAACCGAGTGTGGTGGCTCAGGTTTTAACGCTTGGGACTCGCATTCGAAAGATCCCTTAGGGTCAGCTATTTTAACATGTGGTGGTTATTCCTGATCGCTTATGCGAATGTTGATATGGATATTTCGTTTACGTTAATTTTCTGTTCTCCTGTGATTTCATTCCGTTGGTTCTGTTATAGAATTTAAAGTGCCAAAGTGAGGCCGGTGCTATGAACGATGTGACGGTGGCTTGCGATTTAGATAAATGGCCAGTTCTTGAGCATGCCTGAAGTGCCGAAAATTCCTCACTTGTCTTTGACAAAACACCTCAGTTTTAGTACTAACAGGTTTTTTTTTATCTCTTAGAGTCATTTGTTTTAGTTTTTTTAAATACCCAGCCAAATTGCTAAATAATATTTATTAAGCTTTGCGCTGCACGTTGTAGGCAGCCTTCGGAATCAATCAGGATAATCTGATTTTCTGCATATATTTGTGTGAGGATATTGATGTATTCCTTGCTATTTTTATTCCGTTTACTCCTTATATTATTCTTCCTCTTATCACTTTGTTAATATATCATGTTAAATAGTAATATAGAAAGGCTACATTCCTCTCTGATCTCTCTATGAGTTCTCAGAGAGAATTGAGAAATTAATTATTATCCTCTAACTACTATGTTTGTATTTGAATATACATTTTAATAACATTAATTACCTTCTCTGGAATTTACAAATTTTTAAATTTTCCCCAAAGAATAGCTGGTTTACTTGATCCATATTTGCTTAGAGTAAATGAATGTAATATAGTGGTAAATTAAATTAACTTTCCTCCTCTATATTTTATTTAAGAGCAAATACGCAACCAATACAACCCAATTCCTTTATTAAACGTAATTTGCTCTTGAATGGAAACCTCCTCGTTATACTCATTCAATTAATTATGATATGAGTCTATCGACAGAAACACTTCATAATTATAAACAGTTGCAATTTCCTAAACATATGCAAGTTACGAAATGTATATGCCATTAGAGAGAAGGGCTCAGAGAATTCCAAGCTTAATATGTAATTGCCGACGGAGACAATAGATGGCACCATAAGAAAAAAAGTCGCTCTATAGCTCACAATTTGTTGCATACAGTTTTTAATCTGCACCCATTTAGTGAGTCAACAGCGACCCAAAGTTAAGGAAAAGAGTGCGGGGAACGCTTGTACGCAATCTTAAGTCTGTGAGTAGAACTGGCCCGCAGTTAAAACATCCTGAACCCACGTGCTCAAGATCCTGCATACTTGTCTTAGGTTTTCGTCATTATAAATTGGTGCCTAAATTGAAACCTGGTGACCGTGCAAAACGATTTGCTTTCTGCATCCCAATAGATATACTGGAGCGCATGTGGCATGAGTGGGAATATCGCTTTGATGTCTGTAGCACACATTGAGTATCTGTAAGATAAGTACTATAGAGTTTGAGTCTCTCTTTCTGACGTCATTAGTTCCATGTAAATATCACTAACAAGAGCGACGCTATACACGATTATTATCACGAAGTGTTTTTGTGGACATCCTGTACTTGAATATATAACAAGTTCTATTATTAAGGAACAATGGGTGACTTTAGTACATCTTTTAGAAGTTCCAGCAGCATTTCCATTTTGCATGGGAAATATTCTATATCCTCGCTTTGAGGTTTTAGAGGTAAGGAGTCTAGACGGAAGCTGGATGATCCTTACGGCGCCATAAGCCCCGTTAAGTCTAGGCAATTATGGTATCTTAGCGGCAAGTATAAGACTATGGCCGCACAAAAAGTATACTGCAGTATATTAACTCTGGATTATGACTGAGACAAATATAACGCACTTTTTGAGTACACAGCCGTTGTAGAATGAAACAGTTACTAGAAATAACAGTTGTAGTTGCAGCAGCGATCTACTGTTGCCTTCTTCACCGATATTTAACACAGGTAACTGACATCTGCACACCTTCGTTGTATAGATGCATTCTTGACATTACCGCCATGGAGGGCCGAGGTCGTTAAGGCCTCGTTAGCGGGAGGTCTGGGGTTCGAATCCCGCCAGGACTGTCCTCCCTGACTGGGTTTTTTTTTCAGGTTTTCCTCAGTCTTCATAACTGGCAAATGCCGGGGAGGTACCGTAAACTTAGGCCTGGAACGTTTCCTTCCTTACAAAATATCCTTTCCCAATTTATCGTTTCATCTCATGTATCACCAGTGTCCACCGCCTGTGGTGCCTCAGTAGTAAAAAAGGACGTTAAACATTACTCAAAAAAAAATTCTAGACTTTGGCCTTATTAGCGCGCACTATGCTAATAGGATAAAACAATTATTTTTACAGTTGTGTGCACTTGCGATTGTTGATATCGCTTTATATTGAGTATGTGTATATGAATGTTTTAAGTTATAAGCGTTTTCTTCACAGCTAGCAAAAGAAAATATTCACAGAACTTGCGGTAAGAGAGCGTAATGTTCAATAGATGAAGGGAGACCAGTAATTGTTGACATGCTGGCAATCATAAGCAAAATGAATTTTTTATAAAGGCAATTTTTAAAGCTGGTAGATAAAGATAAACGACCGGCAACAACCAATTCAAGACAATTATAGAGATTCAAAGGTATCTGGAAGATGGACTCATAACATGGGATAAAGCTCCTCTTTTGGTAAAACATAACTGTCAGGTATACCCCAAACTCATAAACTGGTGTAGAAATATTTTGACATGGTTGCGACTTAAGAACCATGCATAATAGTGTTTTTTTTTTTTTTTTTTCAATACTGGATTCATAATAAACTCGCCAAATGCCCCTCAAAGCATCAAAGGTTCGCCAATTAATATAAAAAGTATGGTAAGCTATAAAGTAATGCACTGGTTATTACGATTTAGTCGGTCCTGGTGGTGTAGTGGTTACCATACTTGCCTCCTACGCCCAAAACGCGGATTCGAATCCGACCAGAATCGATGGATTTTTTCGGGCGTAAAAATCGCTAGTATGGCTTCCTTCGGAAGGGAAGTAAAGTCGTGGGTCCCGTGTCGTACATTTACGGCACGAAAAAGAACCTCAAGCCTGAAAGAGAGGCCTCTGAGCAAAATTTGTCGGCCGTTTCACGCCCTGAGTTGAATGGGACGCTGATGACCTGAGCTGTTAAAGAGCGTTCATAAATAAATCAATCAAAAAAAAATATTACGATTTCAGTCATTTAACATTTTTCCTATGTGGGTGACTTGATAAGTAGCTTGGTTTGCATAATAACAGAAAATAAAGTTTGCCATAAAGTTTGTCATAAAGTTTGCTATCTATATGTCAATATTGAATGATCACAAATCATTTTGTTGTTAATTCATTGTTTGCCGGTTGTTTAAACATCAGCATTTCTGTGACAGTAAAAAAAAAAAAAAAATATTGGAATTCAATTTTTTTTTTCTGGCAAGGAAAGCATCAAAAGAAATTCATTAAGAATTTTGGCTTGGGAAACACAAACTGTTCGTATGAAACCGTTCGACTTTGGGTAAATGCGTCCAAGCGTGGCAGAACAAACATCGAAGACGCACCACGTCCTGGAGCTCCAAAATCAGTTGTGAAGCAAGAAATCGTTGATAAAGTACACGATATTTCGGCTGCATTGAAATTTATTCCGTTCAAATCTCGCTTCTCCTGATTTCCATCTGTTTTCGAAATGGAAAACTTTTCTGGATAGACACAATTTTTAATCAGATGAAGAGGGAGATAAAACATATTTTGAGTACCTCAAAAAAAAAAAAAAAATCGAGGGAATTTCAAACCTGGGGAAACGTTGGAGCCTTGAATTTTGAGGGGTTATGTCGTAAAATAAAGTACCTTGCAAGAGTGAAGTTGTTCTTTTTAATATGAAAACAAGTTACTGACTTGAATCAAACCGCTATTGATGTTGGCTAAATTTTAATGTAAATTTATAGATTTTCTTAAATTATTGCTTCCTGTACTGTACAATGTGTATACAAGTATTGTATTTATTTTACTTTGAACTTCTCTAAACAACATTTCCAGTTATTTCGTACCATCAAAATAAAACTTGAGTTAAGTCATGTCGCTAGAAGTAACACTTATATCAAACGTTTGTCTGAGCTCTACTGTTTTGCCCAGCACTATTCTCGATTATTCTGGAACATTCAGCGATCACTCTCAGCATATTGAAATCGTGTCAAGCAGACTTAGTATTAATCTCAGGGAATACGAGGGTAAAAGACGAGAATCCTTTATTATAATTAAAAGTTGTTGCACGCTAACTTTGCGCGAAATGCCTGCAGTAATTACTTCGTGATTATTAGCGTCGTCATCAATACGCCCGCAAGAAATCTTTTCCGTTTGGCCGCGAGGAACATTGCAAAGGGAAAGAAACACAAGGGAAAGGCTGGCCCCTCTCTCCTGCACCTCCTATGTAAACTTTAATAAATTAATGTTTGTACTACCAGTTACAATACAATGGTACAAGAGGAAGCCTTTCTGGGCCAAATTGACCCGCAGGGCAATTAATTATAGCGTCTGCCCAGTTACGTTATTTCAGACTAACGCACAAAAGGGAGCATAGCGGTGTATAGAGGTTTTGCTATTAATGGCAAAACTAACTTAATAAACAGGATTTATTCAGCTGGGAGAGAGAGAGTTAGCTGTTTGTGCGGAGTAGCCGGTAGAGGTCTGCGCGGGACAGCTTCAATTGTAACACAACAAAAGATCACAAGCTTCCACTAGTCATGGTCGTAACAAAGTAATTTGCTACAAGGGCTTGCCTTTATACTCAGCCAGGTAGGTATCTCTGCGTTACCTCAGACCGTATGTGCGGGGTTCCTCTTTTCGTAAACGTCAGCCCTGGCATGTGACGAGGAGCTCATAGAGACACCGTGTGCCGCTATTGTTTTATGTTAAAGAGTTAAAAGGGAAACGGGTAATTACTCTTCAAATACCTTGAGGCCACCGGACATAGTCACTGAGTTGTAAAGACTTTACTGGGCACTGTTTGAATTTACGATAACAACCAAGCTTTATATATTTTTATACTCTTTTGTGGCATGGCAAAGGCAAAGTTAAAACCTGGCACGGCGAGTCAATGTGCTCGAATTTCTATGTTAACAAAGAACCAAAAACTTGCCTCCTTCATGTTCAGTCATGTCAACGTCGTTTATTTGGTTTCGAAGTCTCTCTTTCTAGATGAAGTATTTAGGGTGACCAGAAGCACCATGTCCTACATTTAAATTAAAAATTGCTTCGTGTCCATGTTCAACGCTGAGAAGACGGTTGGGAGAATGTACTTGGAACCTCTCTGTGCGTTTCCAGAAGCAAATTATATTTTATAATGTTATCCTTAAATAATTCCCAGAGAGACCAACAAACTTTTATTTTTAACTTTGAAGGGATGAAGAAGCATTTTATATAGAAAATCTAAATTATGCTAAACATGCCAGAAAACTGCTGTCACAATAAGACAGTTTCACTTTCAAAATTATTCAAAAGTGACGTCATCTTAAAATCGATCAATGAAACGAAATAAAAATTTGAATTCCGACCGATCAGAGCCCCGATATTGCAGTGAAATCGTCGGGAAAAAATATCAAATCCTTTCCATTACATGACGTGCATTTGTCTTGTGGTCAGTTTAGTCAACTCTATACCTCAACTATATAATTCCTGAACACGCATCACTGACCACTTTTCTGTTTTCAGTAATTGTAAACTTAACTAACTTAATATGCATTCACTCAATCAATTGTTTTTGCATATTCAGTCAAACTGTCTATAAAATATGTAACAATATTTACCTAAGCAGCCATACATCTTAATAAACACGTTTTTCAGAATACTAAATTGGTTTCCCTGTTCTGTTTTTCTCGGTTGGTATTAGTAAACCGAAATGTAACGATTGTAATAGTCGACTTGTGTCCATTTCAGTCTCACGGTTTCTGAATAGTCGGGTATTCATTAGTAAGTATGACAATTTATAAAATTGTTAATATTCTGTGCGCGAATTTCAAATATATATCACTTTTATTTTTATTCTATTCATGAAATAGTCCCAAACCCGTATTTGGTTCTTCTCTATTGGCATTACTGACAATCGACAGCTAGATGGCCTGAAAAGGTTGTCTTCATAATATAAATGTACAATTATTACAATATTGTAAGCCGAGTTTACGAGAGTCATATTTAAATTCCTAATTTATTCATGAAATAGTCCTAATAAATATCACTAGAGGGTCTGAGTTTCCAGATGAATTTACCACCTACGTTCTTGAATTTATTGGTAATCTGAGACACTCCTGTGATAATACTTGCGATACTTTAATTAAATTACACAGAGTGAAAAGTGCAGTAATAGCATTGACTAACTCTTAAATCTGTTCGTACCTGAGCTCAGTTCTCAGCTGTTTTTGTGCATATATGCACTGCCCTTGCCGTAAACTTTTTCGGAATAGGCAATCATAAAGTAAAGCAGCATCAAATTTAACAGTCTTTAATATCCGACTACTGACAACGTGCTACAGATACTTCGTAAATATATTTTCTTTGATGTTTCCCTTTGTTTAATTATATCATTGCTTAAATACTTTACTTATGTAAATCTGCACTAGATCAGAATCACGAACAGCTAAAAGAAAGTACGTTTAATATAGGTACACCCTTTGACACCCTATGTGCCCTATGTGCCGATCGGAGAACTTCGGGGATGCCCGTCAACGCCGTATTTACAACGTGCATGCAGCGAATGCACACTGCAGTAGGCGCTTTGTCTGTAAACGTGTTCAACATATTGTATTTAGAGAGAACAAATACTGAAGGGAAAATTATAACTTTCATTATAATATGTGAAATATGTTAATTAAAGCTTGCTCATGTATTACGAAACTAATTTGTCATAATATGTTACAAAAGTTTATTAAAAAAATGGTTCATGCAGGGAGGTGAACCAGCGCTATTAACCATGGCAACACTATATTCACTATCACAGAGCTAACGGAACATACACACTAGTGAACTTCTTTATTGCATGCTATATAACACAACTGTTGCACAGGTAACACAGCCTTACCTTGTGAACCGCACGCTGTGTTTAGTACAACTAAGAGGAATTTTTAGTTCAAGAAATGACTCTTTTTTTTTTTTTTTTGTCACCAGGGTTACGTAAGTAGAGGTGGAAATGAACATAAATTAATACCTGTGCATCGACTAAATATTACTTTTATAGCATATTTGGTAATGAACATATAACACGGAAAATTAAAGGAAATTAAGCGCACACATGGTCTAATTTTATTCATCTCTGAAAGAAACAACCAATATGGCAAACCGTCTTGAAAGTACTCGAGAGTAAAATTTGAAAAAATGTACGGTGATTCTCGAACAGCTTATATATTAATCCTACTTGAAATTAATTTCTGACGCTTCATTGACTACTGTCGCTCTTTTTCTAGAGAAAAAAATAATTTTAAATGGCTAAAGAATAATTGAGAACATTTAAAAACAGCTAATCGTAAATGGCATTATGCTATTGCATAATTCCACAGCAATATAAGGGAAAATGTACCTATGTTTTATTTTATATCGACATCATCCCTATCCTGTTTCTTCTGTTGGGCTCAGGTTTTACAAAGTCTCAGAAGAGGCCAGACATAATCAAATAATCTGAAACCAAGGCTAAACTACACAGTAACAAAATGCCGTGGACGAACCTCTCCTGCGCACCGATAGTGACCTGAGTAAGACCTGCTGAGTAATCGACAGTATCATTGGTGACTGGCTACGTATCATACAGCGCTAGTTAAAATAAGGAAAGTTTGCCATTCATCAATAAAATTAACACACATGAGCCATCACATTCATTTCGGATAGATCAGCCTTACGGCCTTAATGAAAACAAAAAACATAAATCCCATGCTTCCGAGCACAGTAAAAGAGCGATCTACCAACAGATAAACATATCGGTGCATGCTATATATAACTCAAAAACTATGGCTGACAGTGCAAGGTTGATAGGCTGCAGATTGTGCGAAATTTTTACTAACGCAGACCCCAAAATCCGACTATAGCAGCGAACAAATATGGATGGCACAACAGCTATAGCGGAAGCCATGCCGACAGAAGCTTCTTCAAACTCTGACCTTATGGGACATTATCAGCTATATGCTTTCTGTAATGGATCACAGATGAAGATTTTGCTATCAGGTCAATTTTCAATGATGAATGCACTTTCTACCTAAACATCAGAGGGAACCCCGTAATGCAGCATGGAGAAGTGAAAATCCGCATGCATAAGTGCAACATTTACGAGATTTTCCCAAAATCAGCATAACTTGGTCTTCATCCAGAAAAACTTGTAACTGAGATGTCATATCTGGACATTTTATTGAGTAGTTGATGTCTGGGATATAAAACTATCCAGATTTCCATTTCCAACAAGATGTACCAGCCCCGCATTTCGTTGTAGCTATTTGAATTAAAAAAACTGCCATGATGCCTTATCGAACGTGTGCCTGACAGCGCTTAAATGCTTTTGCCTTGACTTTGCGGTCACCAGATCTGATTCCTTATAACTTCTACATGTGCATTAAAGTTGCTGTCTTTGTACCCCCTTGCCTTATCTGAAGAGCTGTAACATCAATGTCATACAAGAGATAGACATGTTAGGAGAAAGTTCCTGTCCTGACCTCTGCCGCAGTCAAGTGACAATGTCGGTCTAGGATTTACCATTTAAGTATATTTTAGAAATCTCGCCTACGTCCGTATTTCAGTGGCCCTGGATTTGGTTGCCTGGTATATCCCTCATTTTTTCAACTCTTTCTACTGGGCAGAGGCATAAAAGTGTCATCAGAATGGCCGATATGTTCTCCTCCATTCTATACTATCATATGCTAAGTATTAAGTACTCATTTAATATTGCAAGAATGTATCACTATATGCAATCTCAGACACGATTATCTGGCGAAAGACGCGGTATATATTGAAAAGCTGCTAAACGAGATCCTGTTTACTCAGCCCTAAGGAAATCGATATCTGTAAGTGTAAAACATAGCTTCTGCAATCTTTGGAATGACTTTAATTGTTTGATAGGCTTTTCTTCTAGAGAGGTCAATTTCCACTACTTTGTCAAACATAAGAAAGAGGAAAATATCCCTTAGAGATGAGAGGAGAAGTGGCAGCTCATCAGGGGATAGCGAATCACAAATACTTTTGCTGTAGTGACACTGATAATGGAAAAAGGAAAGTCTATCCCATTAGAATACTGAGAATCCCTTAGAATTTTAATCACATTTCTTCATGATGTATTTCTCATAACCTCACAGAAGGGAAACATGGCCCAAATTTGACCCCGAAATTAACCAAATCTCCGGCATGGGTATTTCCAGAATTGTGGAGGAGAAAATTAATGCCAACTGCTTCTTAACAGTTGATCATGTGGTACCTAACTGTTACTGTAAGGTACAATCAGAGGTCTGTCTACCTGGTGTTCACTATAATACCTCGCTCACAATGTCAAATCAACTCTTTCTCGAGAAAACACCTGTGAAAATATTGACGCAACTGGATTGTAGTCTCAGAAATACCAGCATGGATGTCGATTTTCTAGCCTTGAAGAAGAGAAAATAAATGCTAGTTTGGGAGTTGAATACCAAGTGATTGATTACAAATATGGCAACATGTAACTACTTTCATTGTTCTGAGGGCATACACATGCTTTTTATAAGCAACAAAGTAGGTGCTTTCTTGGGTATAAAGCTGAAAACGCAGTCATAGTTGCTTAACAAGATACAAGGAGCCTTCAAGACACCATTGTATCAAATCAGGGTTGATAGTGGGGCGGAGACATCATTTTTCATGACTTTGCACCAGTGCAGTTTTAAAGGAAGAATGGAAATTGATTACAAACGAACCCCGGAGCAGGTCACCTTCACACAGTCATTACTCCAGGAATGAGGATCCTCACACCATCTTAAGTGTAGACTCAGAGAAACCTTGACAATGGACCACACAGTGAACATCTTCAAATCATGAAGCGTTCTTCTGGTTCAGAGGAGCACAACACAGCTCGTGTGGAGTGATGTCGTTCCATGCTGGAAGAAGCAGGTCACCTTTATCATGGCTCTACCACGTACTCCGCCAGAAGATGACACAACAACATAAAGCGAAGAAGCAGATACGTAGGAAAAGATGATCGCTTATTTTTCTCAGGTAAACTGAACATTTAACCTCACCATTATCGCCTTCAAAAAAAAAAAAAAAACACATAACTGAAGAATGGTATATGAACTACTGTCTCCTAGCTGCAGCCGCAGTATAGATAGAAAAGCACCCAAGATTTCTTGATTTGTTTTATTTAGGGACGATCTTTAACATCTCAGGTCATCAGAGTCACATTCAATTCAGAGCGTGAAACAATCGGTAAATTTTGCTCAGAGGCCTCTTCTTTCAGGCCTGAGGTTCTTTTCCGTGCCGTAAATGTACGCCAAGGCTTAATTCCCTTCCGAAAGAAGCCGCTTAGGATTTTTACACCCGAAAATCCATGGACTCTGGCCGAAAGAACCCGCGATCTTGGGTTTACGAGGCAAGTGTAGTTACCACTACACCACCAGAACCGACACCCCCAAGATCACCTGCTGCTTGACCATAACAGAGCTCTCGACGAAGTGTGTTTCATACCCATATCCTTCCCAAAGACTTCTTCCTTATGCGTAACACTGAAGAAAAAATTCGTGTTCGCCATTTTCTATCATATGAAGAGGGCATTGTGTTTACGTGAGGCTGTGAATGACCTTTGAAAAGAAGTTTGGTCTCAGAAATTTCCTATGCGCGGTTGCTTTCTGAATTGCTTCCAACGAATGTAACGTAGTCAACAGAATTATCCATATGTCTAATATATGGAAACGTGTAGCCAAAGTAGTCAGGTTAGCGAAATATTCTACTGCTTGAATGTAACATTATCATCAATAATTCGAAGGACGTGTTTTAGAAAGGCCCAACCTTGCTGCTATTTCTGTAACTCTGAGCCGCCGGTCATTCATAATTTCTCCTTCCACAAGAGCGATGTTTTCAGGAGTGAGCACCTCCAAGAGCCGACCTGCACGCTCTTCGTCTTCAATGCTTTCTCGACTCATTCGAAAAAGGTTGGCCCATTCTTTTACGGTAGAATATGAGGGGGATGCTTCTCCATATGTACCGTTCCATCGCTGTTTAATTTCATTTGGTGCAAGTCCTTCTTTTGTGAAGAACTTAATAACAGCTCGATACTCCATTCTGAACATGTCGCAATCTTCTACACATAACCTTCTTTATGCAACTATATCTGAACAATTGAACACAGCGGAGCGGAAGTTACAGCTACAATTATTTACCTAACAGTTAAGATATGACACCAGATAAGGCTTATGTGAAGGAGATAACGCTTACAGGCGAGGCCGGAAACTTATGACTCTACCCTCGTACTTTAAGAGCTGAAGAAGCTCAACCATTCCGTATCTGTTTACTACTGTGCCACTGTAGTAAACACTTTTTGGAGTGCTTGCAACTTGTTAGCCCTCCTAGGTGGATGCTCACAATCAGGACCGTACACAACCCCCTTTTTGAACTGATAACGTGAGAATAGTTGTCGATTTTCTAAGATAGATCTTCGCTCATGAGACTATTCATTGGCTGGCAACAAGTTCAGACTAATCACCGCTATAGTAATTTCTGTGAATGTGCTAGGAAACCTCGGATGTGATTTCTTTAGAAGCAATAGTAGGAGAGAAGTGTGGGCGAGTGTCAAATGAGATGCTAGTAAGGACAGTGCAGAACGTTTATCCCCGCCCGGAAAAATGTGTTGCAAATGATGAAGCTTGCGTTGAATTTTAAGTAATCCTAATGACTGAACCATCATTACACGTTATTTAGATCCTCTCATGTAATGTTTTATATATATTCTACAGCTTTACTGCCGTATCTCGTAATCTCTCTCCCATGTCCCTCTGGCCTTCCATAATTCCAAATGCCTTTTTCCATGTCCATTATATTTATTCTTGTTTATTCTTTTTATACATCATTAAATAAAATTTTACAACAGGCTTAGTAAAAAAAATATAATATTAAAAAAAGATCACAATGCGCCTTTTTCTGCAATGCATAATATTTTTACACAAAAGTATATCAATTTTGTTGTTAAAAGTATAATATATTTTGTTTCTTACTTCAAAAGGCAGTTTATTACAAAATTTAATATTTATAACAATAGAGATATCGTCTATATGGTTAACATAAATGCAGTACAACCACATTATGGTTTATTTAGGGTCTCATAACAATTGAAACTATCGTTTACATTACAACAATCAATAGTTCATAGACAAAATTTGTTTTATAGATGACATACTGAAACAGTCAAAATTCTGAAACCCTTAAAATAGAGTTTAGAGTCACTATTCTTAAGAATGCGAACAGCTTTCTTTCTGTAAAATAAAAACATCTTTCATCAGTGCTCTTATTTCATAATACAGTGTTTTCAAATGGATGACATAAGCTAGAGTGCGAGTAGCGACAGTGGAGAAGGGCATGCTTTTTTATTTAATTTGGTTTATTTACGGATGCTCTTTAACATGTCAGGTCATCAGCGTCTCATTCAATACAGGGTCTGAAACGGCCGACAAATTTTGCTCAGAGGCCTCTTCTTTCAGGCTTGAAGTATTTTTTCGTGCCGTAAACGTACGACACGGGACCCGCGGCTTTACTTCCCTTTCGAAGGAAGCCATACTTGGGATTTTTACGTCCGAAAAAATCCATCAATCCTGGCCGGGATTAAACCCGCGATCTTGGGTTTACGAGGCAAGTACGGTTACCACTACACCACCAGGACCGATGAAGCACATGCTGCTAATCGTTTCCTCTTACTTTGAGTTTACTCATCTAAAGCAATTGGAGCGTTGTCTTTGTGCCGTTTGGAAGTTCTTAGGATGATAACTGGTGAATCGGGTGCTACTGCTGTTATGTCAAATATTCAGCACACTTTAGAGCAGAGAACTTTCATATACGGTTCGTATGTGAAAATAAACTCTTTAATTAAAGTGAAACGGTGATTTTTAAGAAAATTCACCGGCGTTTGTGCATCTCTTGATCTTATGAACAGATTTGTGGAAACAGATAAGAATCGTTCTCATTAAGGAAAGTAGTCCGTCTTTGCTTATCAAGGGGAAAATTGATGAAATTAGAGAAAAGTTAAAACGAATTCCAAGACATTTCTACGAAGGCTTTCACAAAGAATGGGGAATTTCGAAAAACCTCGGCTTGGAAAGTCATCATACTTTGAACATTAAACCGTATAAGATAACTCTATTTCAGAAATTGCAGTCATGTGATATTGTAAGTAGGGTAATTTCCTGCAACTAGATTTGTGGACAATAATAGGAATGAATCCATCAATCCACAGTTAATTTGTTTTACCAAACAAAATATTTACATAGTGACACAAAACAGCACGTACTGGAGTGCAGAAAAATTCGATCTTGTACACGAAATGCCACTGTATGACCAAAAATACTGGTGAATGCTTTCAGAATTACGTTTTTGAGGATATGACTAATAGTAAAGAACAATGGCTAGTGCGATCACCAGATCTTACAGTATGCGGTTTCTAATTTCTATTTATGGAGGAATTCAAAAATAAAGTGTAATGGAACAAACCGCTTACGTTGTAAGAACAGAAATTGCAGCAATTCCACAAAATGAACTAATGCATGAAAATGCAAACTTTCTTAAAAGGTGTAAGACATTTATGTTAACACAAGGACACAATTTCCAACATCTGTGGCACAGACACGTGGTTATTGTAATTGAAATTTTCATGAGAAATGCGCTTTTATACCCTTGAATTGAGGAGTTACATATTACGACTCAGCCGGCACACATCATGCTTCCAGCCTCTATGCAAGCCACGATGCCATGGATGAACGTTCAATCGAAAGCCTTTTAGAATGTCATAATTTAAACGCGAGTGAAAAAAAACTAATCTGCATTTAATAAGGTTCTAGTTGGAACTGAAAAAGTAACATTTTCAACAGAAAAATAACCTTATACTCCTTACTACACATTACTTTAACATGTTGATTTCACTTGCTACCACGCTAAAATTGTAGTAAATTCACGATATTATAATTAGTGTATTATTATGGAGGATAAATATATACTTATATTATTGCCATGAAAGTTGATATATAATAATGTACCAATAGTTCAATTGAAAACGTCTCCTTTTTAGTTTTCTATACCATGTTAGGATGACATAAAACTAGTTACTATATGAAAGATGCACTATCATTTACAAAATTTTAAATAATATCACACGTTAATTTAGAATAAAAAATTAATAATTATTTTAAAAACAATCATCAAAATACACAATGAAATGCTAATTTTAACCTTATTGCAAAATATAAAAATAAATAACTGACTTCTTTTCGCGAACTGAGGGAAAGCCTGAGGTGACCACAGGAAATATTTTATTTATTATTCATTAGTATTATTTATTTAATTATTTATTTACAGACGCTCTTTAACAACTCAGGTCGCCAGTGTCCCATTTAATTCAAGGGGTGAAAAGACTAATAAACCTTGCTTAGAGACCTCTTCTTTCGGCTTGAGGTTCTTTCACGTGCCTTAAATTTACGATACAGGACTCACGGCTATACTTTCCGAAGGAAGCCATACTTAGAATTTTTACACCCGAAAAAAATTAATGGATCCTGGCAGGGACTGAACCCGCGATCTTGGGTCTAAGAGGCAAGTATGGTTACGCAGGAAACGCTGTAAATAAATATGTAACAATAACTAATATTTTTCTTTTGTTTTTTTACTGAAAGGAAGGTTCTGGGAACTGCAGAGATACTATGACTAGTTAACACGCAACAGTGTGTAGTTTATTCATTACTGATACTCGGGCAAATCTGCGCTCTTGAATACTTTGCCTTTTTGTGAACACCTTGTACCGTGAAAGAGACTGCTAGCGGACGTAAAAATAAAACTGACTCCAGTGGACTGAATACTCAGCATCTGTCGCCAATTTGTAAATGTAATCTTTTTAATTTTGGTAAGTTCAGCTCGAGTTCTGAAAGTTGGCAATTACAGTAATGAACTTGATTAAGGCAATAATAAGCAGCAGTGCCGTTTAGACGAGATATTATTCATGATTTAATTGGGCCCTTTGTGCTCCGTAATGATGCTTCAGAAATATTTTCAAAGTAATGTGACATTAGTTTGCACAAGTACTTTTCTTATGTGGAATGAAAGAGAGACGCATCCTTTTTTTTAATGAGCTAAATGTTTTTGTACACTGAAGCTCTCCTGTTTTTCCGTGCATTACAACTAGAGGTGGCATGCTTTAAAGATCAAGGTAGGGCAAAACTCATGTTCAGCAGGCATCCACCCTTAAGTTTAACTTAATTGACTCTCTGCAGTTATAAAAACTTGCAGTATAAATTACTGCAAATCTTTCAATGCGTTAAAAAATGTACATGAATTTAACAGTAGCAGCAAAGTAGTAGTAGCGATTTATGTATTCTTAATACCTCCTTTTTTATAATTTTTTTAGAAACGTCTTTGCAATATAATATAGGCTGATGACCTGAGATGTTAAAGAGCATCCATAAATAAATCAATATAATTTCTGTTTGATAACGGTTAAGAGCATGCAATTGCCATAAATACTGTTGCCAATGTCAATGCGTGGCTGGCTGAGACATGGGAAAATCTAATTTACGTCAAATATAACACAAAATGTATGTTATCATAAATTGTACTTAAGTGATTATTACTAGGAGTGTTCTAAAAGTTCTCGGCCTGACTCAAAGATGTCATGAAGATGGCCAAATTACTATGATATGTTATTTAAGTATCATGCTTTACATAGCGTGCTACTTAACCTTAGATAGCGAGCTGTAAAGTTTCAGACACGTAAGTGTGATCACTTGTATGTGACGATCGTGTAAACAAACTAGTGTTAAAATTTTCTAAAAAATGGACAAAGCTGAAATAAGAGCGTGATACAGTACCTCATTTTGAAGGGTTTAACCTCAACAGAAATACAAAAGGAGTTAGATTACACATCAAAGCATTTTCCCCCTTCGTTTTCGACGGTTAAAAAGTGGGTTGCTGAATTTAAGCACGGCTAGGGCTTCCCAAAATTACTGCGACCAACGAGATTATAACAAAAAATCACAATGCCGTACACAATGATCGCCGACTGAAGTTACGCGAGTTGGTTGACTTTGCAAAGACCTCCATATGCTGTGTTCACTACATTTTACACGCATTTTTCGATGGATGGCGCGTTTCTTAAAAACAGAACATAAACGCATTAGAACAAAAATTTCGCAAAAGTGTTTTGACTTGTTTAGAGGCAATTCCAGTGAGTTGTCATAAGTAAAGTAACTGAACACTTCTAAAATATGTCGCCGTAAAAGGCTGAATCCGGCTTTATTACTAGGTAAGAGTATAAACAAAAGAATGCAGTTCATTTTGTACACACAAGAAAACTTATAGCTTATTTCAACCTAAACTCTAGCAAGTGAAAGATATTTTACCTTTTGGCCCACGAATTAATGCACATTTTGCTTTTCTGATCACCCAGTTCCCACACGTGGACATCTGTTTCTCTAATACTCGTAGATAGGGGGGAAGGGCTGAAGAAACTCAGTACTGATTCTACATGGTGGCTGTTCTTCTTGATGGTGGCTGTTTTAGAAAATACACGGTGAATTCAAAGAAGCATACCCCGGTACTCATAGAGTTATCAAAATCTTGTAAACACGACACTCAGGTATATAAGACAGGTATCCAGTAGTAGCTCTGTGGTGTGAAGTGGAAAAATTTCACCATTTTTTCCGGAACATTTTCCATCACAGCACAAATGCTCTTTGCTTGGTGTGAAGTTTCTGGAACACAGTGTATTTGTCCTTCAAAAGTGCAGCACGTGATGAATGAGTAATACCAGTGATTCACCGAGTTCGCTCTTCTATCTCTCCCCATCTTGTCTTATGCATAGTCCAGTTGTAGCTGCAGTTCGAATAAGTTAACACCAGAGACATTACAGCAATAGTTGTGTAATACTGTGAGAAAACGTGCTGACAGTTTTAATAAATTCGTAAAGCTTAGGGAAAAATTTGTCTACTTTGTTTACACATATGCAACCAGATTGAAAAAGCATTTAAGTAAGCATTGCAATGGTGCTAAGGCAAAATTGCATTAATTGAATTTGTTAACAGTAGACATAAACACTTCCTGAAAATGTTCATCTCAATTTAATATGGGAATTAAAAGAAGCTTTAATTAGAAGCAAAAACAGAAAATGTCCTGATATTTATAATATAAAAATTGAGGTATAAAAGAAGGAAAGAGATCTAAAAAAAAAGAGGAATGGAGCAAATTAGTGTCTAATAAATGAAGCTTACAAACTTTATTTCAAAAAGGTTATAAAAATAACACGAGTTATTTTATTAGATGAACAGTCAGGTTTAAATAAGAAAAATCCTAAAGGGATGTGTTTGCTATAATCAATTATTGAATCACATAGGGAATTTAATAGATAGCTATATTTATTTTTTATTGAATAGTAAACCCGTTTGTCAATGTACATAAAAATGGAATATTATGCAAGAGGCATAACCTAAGCATCTAATAAAAACTGTAAAAGCAACTTATGAAGGAATCAGAATAAAAATAAAAACAAAAGAATTAAAACAACTCTCTGACAATAAAAAAAATTAGGTATACGACAAGAGTATACTTTGTCACCTTTGATTTTTAATTACTACATTTAGACAATGCTGTAAGAATGAGGCAAAAATATCAAACAAATTTTATGACATTAATTGTAATTTTAAAAGTAAGGGGCATGTAAACAGTTATGTTCGCTCATGACCAAGTATTAATTTCTGACCGTGAAAGTAGTTTACAAAAAATTATAACCTTACTACGAAAATTCCAAAGTTTTGACATTTAAAAGGCATTGGCCGATAAGATCAAAATTGTTTTTTGAAAATAAAATCATTGAACATGTTACAAACTTTAATTTTATAGGCTGCCTAATGCCATATCTCGGGGAAATAGATGTTGGACATAAGCTGCAAAAATGTAACCAAATGTGGGGTACTATTGGAAAACGTTAAAGTAACTAGAATGGAATTTCAACTAAAATTGTATAAAGTAATTGCAATGAATGAACTATAACTAGAATGATAAAAGTCGATTCAGGCCTAAGAGATGAGATTTCTAAGATCAGTGAGAGAAGTAACACGAGAAGATAAGAAATGAAACTAATAAATGAATTGAAAGTAAAAAGTTCAAATAAATAAGCATAGAAAAAATTGCTTGAGCATATGAAACGCATACCTCGAGAAAGAGAATTCAACACTTTACTTAAAATGTTTTACTTAGAGGATAACTTTATTTCAGAAAACGGTGCAAATGTCAGTTCTAAGGAACTGCAACAGGACTTAGGTCCTACAGGCATGAATCTGATGATGCCAATGATGATGAAAGTCCATCCGTAGATGACGATAATACAGCTGACGTCTGTGAAATCCGCAACCAGGTGATTAATCATAGAATTAAAATTTCGTTCAAGAATCTATGGCAAAATCCAGTTTCCAAATATAATTAGAGAAAAGGTAAGAAACTGCAGAACCTTCATTTGGACGCGTGGCCGGCTTAACGGGAATTTGCTTACCATTTTTCTAACCGGTTTTGTTCTATCCTCCAATTTCCCGCCTCTCCGTGTGCTGATGCGAAGTCCTTATGCTGTACAGGAGTTGAACGTTGTGGTGCCACGTGTTCAGTGTTACACTGTGTTAGTGTTATAATGCCAAAAAATCCCTTACTTTGGCACACAGAATCTTCATGTATGATTCCAATGTGATAACAAACTCGTGTAGAGAAATGAGACTGCGATTTATTGACAGATTTTACAGAAAGTAAAATGCCGTGATCTTACAGAGGAAAAACTCGATAACATCGGAGGAAGTTTAGAACCAAGTCTGAGAAAGCTTGCAAAGGAATTAAGAATTTATGAAACACTTTTAAATTAAAACCATATAAGATAACTATTGTTCAGGAATTGCAACCACGCGATAGTGTAATTAGAGTTAACTTCTGCATTTGGATATTGGATAACGTTAATGTTCTATCCATTGACCCGGTATAATTTATTACACGCACGAAGCATGCATGGTTTTATTTACACAACCGTGTAGCGACACAAAACAACAGATACTGCAGTGCAGAAAAACCCAATCTAGTACACGAAATGCCATTCATTGTATGACCAAAAAATTGGCGTCGTTTGGTTTGCTGTAGAAATCTATGCGTTTAAATTTAAGGGACTGTGGATATCCGATTCGGCCGGCAAACAGCGTGCTTTCCGATGCCAAGCAAAACTCCGTTAAGCCGGCCAGGTGTCCAAACAAGGGCTCTGTATACTAATATGCAGAAACAATGAAAAACACAAAGGAAAGTAAAAATAATTGTTATTAAATGTTTCTGCACCTACATTAGATTTCTTTATATAATGTTCTTCCCTCTATTTTCTTTGTTACTCTAGTGCAAACGTCTGTCATTCATTCCTTCTATTCAAATTTCTTTCGTCTTCTTTCCATACAATATATTTTTCTCTTGTATTTCTAATTTAATTTCATTACATGTTTCTATACAAATAGTGTATCTGATGGACTAATAACTGTTGAGACCCGGAGAACCGGCCCTAGCATAGATTCCTTCCATCATTTTACGCAACTATCGGCAAGATGAGACAAAAATCTTCAGTGCAGATCTATGACCAGAATCTCTCGCAGCTATTTTTCCCTAGCATTGCATGAAAAGAAATGAGCAGCTCTTGCAGCAGCCACAAATTAAAATAATCCTGTGATAAGGCGCTTTCCTATGAAACAGTATGAAACTGCTGCCCTGATAAGACTGTACATGAGCCCACCCAAGTAGCCATGGGGCATTGTGAGCCCGCCCCCATCTACCCCCCCTCCACTGCTTGATGCTAAAACCGCTTTGATGTTCTATGCGAAGAGATAATTAACCAACTCCAGTTTTCCTAACTGCTGTGATGCCATGTTGTTTTGCTGTTATGCGCATACATCGGGTCAAATTCTCCTCTGAGTAACTCTAATGCTGAACAGTCACCTCTAGTAGTTCTCTAGGGGCTAAGCTGCATCTGAACACCCATTGATGATCAAACATATCTATCACAGCAGTTATTTATATCTATAAATTACGGTAACAATACACTCCACAAAGTTGATAATGAGATATTGCAATAAACTCTACAGATTCCTGTATGGCTTAGGGAAAAGAATTACATCTATCATATTTTGAACTGACTTTTACATTCGGAAAATCAAGAAATATAACAAATCTCTCTGACAGAAAATATATTTGAAATGAATACAAAAAGTAAATTAGCCTGTTAAATTTGAAACTAGTGAGCCCATTTGAGCAAAACACTTGAAAACAACAGAGATTCCTGATGTTACACACTTCGAAAATGACTTGAATATATCAGCAACTTAACAATATATGAATCAGGACAAAAGAGTAGTTGATTTTCATCTGCAGCACATTTCAACAAACCGAAATTCAAACTACAGAATTTCCGAAACGACTGAAAAACTGAACTAAAGTAAACAGCGGAAGGGCTTGCATATAAGAGTTACTTCAAGATATGAACAGTTGCAATTATTGTTTGAATATGAATAGAATAAACTAAAAATGAACTGAGCATATATGTCTGCTAATCAATTTTTAAAGGATTGGTTGAAACAGACTGTATTACTGTGATATTAGTAATTAATAATTACAATATTACCCAAAATGAAAATTTTCAGTATACAACTTACTGAATAAAATCCAAAAGCAATAACATATTGATACTGAATTATCAACTGGGCGTGATAAAACGAAAGAAAAAATGCAGTCAACACTGATTTTAAACTAACCCCCAAAAATCTAAATTGCAGTGTTTTAAATAAATTTAGATATTAAGACCTGCAATTTTGCAATGGATGCCTGAATTTAAGCATAATTGTCCGCAATAAATTATAGATTTCAATTTAAAAAAAATATTCCATTCAATGTATTTTTTATCAACTTCGTGTCCCACCCTCCAGCGCCGTCACTTTCGACACTGTGTTGCAAATGGGTTTTCCCCTCTAGGGAAGGTTCCATAACAGGCGAGTCCAGGGCAACTACCTATACACCCTCGTCCTAAAGTTTGGGCACTTTTTTTTTATCAAATTTTTAAATGAAACAATTTTCTGAATGGGATAAAAAAGAGGGGCAAATGGTCAGAAAATGCAGAATGTTGACGAAATGATAGCACAGAGACGGGAGAATTTCATGATAAACCAGAATTTATCCACCGTAAACGCGATCAAACCCAGGTGCACAATGGTTGAAATTGCGTACCCAACTGAGCATTCGGAATCAGCTCTAAACATTGTTCTTTTCCCAATGAATTAACCTATTTTTATTGATGAACTGCGAAATTTATTTAATTTAATCTTTCACTTAAACTTGCTTTTTAAAACTATAATATTTTCACTTATAAATATTATTGTTAATTAAACGTAACTCACTGAAAAACACAATTAGTATACCTTTTAATTATTAAATTTTCATATTTTTATTCCAGCGGTTTTTGACATTTAATACAGCAATACTAGTGCTTTAAAACCTCCCTTAACATTTCTCTTTCACACAGAACAAATTTAGACCCAAGCTGAACGGAACGTAAGTCAAACCTCGAACCTGATGATATGATTATTGATCCATTTAATGATGGGCGAGAGATGCGACTGCCCTGGGCTGGGGTCGAACGCGGAAGTTTTTTTACCGGCGCACGTGGCAAACGGCCAAATGTGAAAACGCTTAATGAGTGCAAACCAACAACGTGCGACAGAAATAGCGAACAGCAGCTAATGAGGTAAATAACTTCGGTTTGTGCTTGTGCCCTTGGAACCGATCTAAATACCCGCCAATTAGGAAGGATAAACAAATTCGCCACAACACCACCACCGCGGCTGCCGCCACTTTACATCAATACTAAACACATGCACGGCGGCTCGGCAAATTACAAACTTGTGTGTCAATGCAACAATTTTCTCCAGGTTAGAGCGCGTAATGAACGGAACACAATTGTTGACACAAATGCTGTGTAGCAGAACAGTGAAAAATGATTGTGCTAGTGATCCCATTCTGGTCCATCAAAAAGCTTTCCCTCCGAACCTCCCAGTGACTTCCACAGACAGTAGAATAGGAGCGTAACAGGTGATGCCACAATTTATGTAGAGTGACATTAGAGTAGTTTGTCACTGCAGGACGTGCATGTTTTGAATGACAAAGAAAGGAAAGGATGAATTTTGGGTGCACTTTTGTACAAATTCAGTTTTTGGGCCAAGGGTTTCAAATATGACCCAAAGTCAACTAAACGTGATTCCCAAACAGGGAGTTCCGTGAACACATTGTATGAAATGAGCTACATGGTGGTGGAGAAAGTGCCTATGAAGAATAATCCATTATTATTTGATGATATCAAATGGTATTATTTATTAGTACTATCTATGTTGTCAAAAATTCTGCAACCGCCACGGGTGGCCGAGGTCGTTAAGGCACGGACTCGTGAGCGGGAGGTCTGCGGTTCGAATCCCACCAGGACCGTCCTCCCTGACTGGGGTTTTTTCCAGGTTTTCCTCAGTCTTCATAACTGGCAAATGCCGGGGAGGTACCTAAACTTAGGCCTGGAACGCTTCCTTCCTTAAAAAAAAAAAAAATAAATCCTTTCCCAATATATCATTTCATCTCATGTATCACTAGTGTCCACCGCCTGTGGTGCCTCAGTAGTAAAAACGGGCGTTAAACACTACTCAAAAAAAAAAAAAAAAAAAAATTCTGCAAGAAAAACGCATCCCTCCTTAAGAAAGTTTAGCTTCGTTCTATTATCGTTACGTGGCTTACCACCATGATAAAAGTATAAATAAGTTTCGATCGAAAGGGATGACCAAGGTGGCCATTCCTGAGACTTACATTTGGAAGTTCTGGGGTTCAAATACTTTGGGACCTGGGTTTTTACGTGGTTTCCCCTGCTCACAAAGTAAATGTATGTTTCCCTTCCTGAATTTTCTATTTCCCAATTTGTTCTATAGTTGTTATTGCAAGGTAGAAAGAGCCAGAAGAGGTGAAATGGTGCTCTATGACTTGGGGATTTGGGCTCTGGAGAAAGTTCCTGTCTTGGCGTCTGGCTGATTCGTTTGATGTCCCCTAAGGCTGCTTCAGTCGCCGCCGGCTGATCCCGTGGAGACTGTCGCAAGCCTGAAGGCCTCTGGGACTTACCATCTGAGGAAACGTTAGGGATTTCGCCCAGTTTGTATATCTCTGTTCCGCATCTGGCCGCCCAGTATATCCCTCACTTTCCTTCTTTCCGAAGTTGCCTCCCTCGGAGGGCAAAGGATCAATCAGTGTGACCGAGGTACCGAGACATTCTTCTCCTTCCTATAATAAAGACTTTACACGTGGAAATTCCAGATAACCATCCGCACTAAGTATGTAAGTGAAGTACGGGACAACGTTGATATTCTCACCATGAAATAGCTGGTAATTCTCTAGCGTTGCCACCGTTACTTTTGTATTCAAAGATTGACAAACAAATATGGATATTTGTTTGTCATATTATTAAGAATATCTGATGGCGTCTCAATTAATAAATAAAACTAATGGAACAAATTATTTACTTTCACTCCCACGCCCGATCTATGTTAGCACTAAACATGTACTGAAAGAGATTGCGGAGATGTGACAATGTTGTTTTCGGGGGAACTCTGACATACCGCATTCCTATCAACAAAACAAAAATGAGTTGCTATCTGTATGTTAGATATTATAGTTATTGTTAAATACCAAAATTTTATATATATATATATATATTAGTCAATAATTGAATGTGTCTTGTAATTTGTTAATTATGAGCAATATATTGATGCAATTTTCAATTAAGTTTTGCTAGATCCACGTATCTTACATGTTTTAGGTCCCGCTTATTCTAGACATACGCTTATTAATTGCTTTTTAAATTATATGTAGTATTTTAACCTTTAGGGTATCAACTTTTGTGAAGATTAGAAATATTTTGTGACTAACACTTTTAATTTGTAAAGGTTAATTAATATTGTAAAATTAGGGAATTATAATAAAGTTATCCACGCTACAATTAACACAACTTTTATTTTCTTATCACATGCTATGGCTTCTAAAATTTTCACGTTCGATACTCGTTAATCCTTAGTCAGAAATTTAGTAGCAAATTTAGCTTAACATTTGTATCATAGTATTTGTCATAACTTCGCTCGCATCTACCTAATGTATAGACTCTTTTACAATAGGTGAAGTCATCTAAGTCAAGTAAACAAACGAGTTTGTGAATGCATATACATATAATGACTCAATGGGAACGCCTGTTTTCCTCTTCCTCGAGGGAATCTCGTGCTCACACGGGAGAGGTCTAGCGGTGAGTGCACCAAAAGTGAAAGAACTGCTACTTACCATCGTCTAGTCCCTGCTCCGCCGGGGTCGGCCGACCTTGCCCTTCCTTACGCCAGTGCCTGTGCCCGTGTTGGTGGCTGCTACTCCGGAACCCTTGAGCAGCTTGTGCCAGTCCTGTTCGCAGACGAGGCTGCCCGCCAGGAGGCAGTACCGGTCCCCGGGCACCAACTGTGCCCCGCACTTGGAACAGGCGAAGCACTTGAGGTGGAACACGTGGTGCCCGCCCCCCGTCTGCTGCTGCGTCTGCTGCTGAGGAGCGCCGCCTCCAGGGGTACCCGCAGGTCCTGGTCCACTGCCCGCTCGCATCACGAATTCGCTGGCGGGGATCGTCTGCCCACACGCCGAGCACGCACCGGAGTTCCCGAACAACCTGTGGCAGAGACATCTAATGTTTGAAATTATCCAACGACATGGCAAACATCGGGTAGTCAAAAAGTAACATTTTTTTAAAGTTATTTGTTGATAAACTAGTAAAAATAAAAACACACTGGCTTGTTTTTGGACATTGTCACCAAAGTTATTTAAACTTCTGTCATAGCGTAAAACCTTTTTGTACTCCTCGACTTAACACGTGTCATCTTACCCCTTAAGCCATTTCACTACCTTGTCTTTAACTTCTTCATCACTCTAGTAGTAAAACTGACTGCCCTCAGATGTTTCTTCATTTTTCAAACAAATGAAAGATTACAGTGCACCCTCAACTGATTCAGCATCATATCTCTGTTTCCCCGCAACATTTCGTTGCACAGACGCCACTTCCTAACCTTGAACACCTGTGTGCCATCTATTGATGGGACTAGGTACAAACTAGCGAATATATAAGTTGCAGCAAGCTCCATTTGTTTATTTCGGTGTAATAAAATACTGAAACTTACTTTTTGACTTACTCTTGAATTTACCTTATTAAGTTTTACAACGAAGAAAGCCAATATGCTAAACATCAAACAATTTAGTGCATTTTGAACAAACTTTGAAAATATTGGTACATCAGGAAGTATCATGTACTATTGAGACGATATCCGTGACACAAAGTACCGGATTGCAGCGTTTTTATATTGTTAGTTTTAAATTGTGACTATTTGTATTACCATTTTGTCAATGAAAACATAAGTGTGTAACATTAAGCCTATTGTAATTATATTTGGAAAACAGATATTTGCCTATAGTATGTTACATTCAGTTGCAACACTAGAAGTTAAGTGTATTTGGGAATTCCCTTCAATGGAAGCTAGATGAAGACAGCGCTAGCAACAGTAGCACGAACTGTTATCTCGAAACTTGTACTTCGCACATAATCCGCAAATGAACAACTCGGGGACTGTGAAATTATCACAAGAGGGTCTGAGATTGCCATTTATCTGGAAAGCTTAGACCCTCGAGTGATATTTATTAGAACTATGTCATGAATAAATCACGAACTTAAATATAATTTCTCTGAACTAGGTTTACAAAATTGCAATAATTGTATATTTGTATTATGAATACTAAACCTTTTCAAGGCATCTTGCAACAGAAGAATGTCGATTGTAAGTAATGCCAATGCCTGTACAGAAACGAAACTTGAACTTTCTTTATCTTATCTAATCTCATTCATATTGACAAGACAAACTACTCACTTCACTTACTGTTAGTCAAAATGTTTTTTTTTTTCAAACAAAAAAAATTAATTTTATGTCGTCTTGTTGAGTAACCTTCTATTGCTTTCGGTGGACGAGGTCCAAATCAATTAAACAGTTAAACTTAGACGAAAAATGTAGTCGTCAATAAAATGTCCACTTTATTTATCACCACAAAACACATATGAGTTTTTGTAACTTAACAGTTAACACATTGAAAGTTAACTTTCCACTGACAAACACTGAGGAAGCACCCAATTTCAAACAAAGTGTGAAATAACTGCTAGTCAGTTATGCGTGGTGTAGGTATCCTCAACATCTCGTTCCTAAGAAAAGAGGAAATACCAGCGCCGGCCACGAGAATCTTTCTGCTGGCCCAAGAGAACGCACAGATGCTAACCTAGTATAGGATTAAAACGTAAAAATTTCCGGACTGGCCCATGAGCTACCCTCGCTAACGGAAAACCCGCATGCTACCGCTACTACAGAAGAGAGAAAATGCGCTTATTGCGTAAAATACAGTTAAGAACTAATCGGCAATTCATGCCTTTTTTGGTCCTAAAAATTGACCAGTAGAAGAGAAAATGGTGAATTATTATGACATTTTCTTTGGGAGGCCTGAGAACATACCTGACGGGCAGCCCCTGTCAAAGGCCATAAACATGGCTTAAATGGAATCGTTGAGCATTAATTTAATATCATATTAAACATGTAGATATCTCACGGTTTCTCCCAGTATTTTACCAGGGAAATGTTGTTAAGATTCCCACAATGAAATGCAACTTATTTGCTCATTCACAATGTAACTATTGAAATAAATAAAACAAATAATAATTTACTGCTGTGGTAAATAGTAGGCACACAAATGAACAAAGCACCCATATTTACTGACCAATTATCTCTTGTTTTGACAAACTAAGAATTGCGCGCGCATAAGTCAATAGAGGAGGAACTAATGCTGCTTCAGAATGACAATGCCCAATCACAAATCTCGTTATTGGAACTCATTCAGTATATTCGCCAAACCTTTTGCAGCCTATAAAAGTCCTCAATAACTAAGCAGTGTTTGACACAACGTTTATAATCAACAGAATTCTCCCTTAAATACTTAATTCAGTGATTCCACCATCTTAAGAAATTGCCATTTTTATCCAAATGACACACACACCTTTATAGCAATTAGTAACAATATGACCATGCTGATAAGCTGATCACTAAAGTTACTTTTAAATTAGAAGATATGCTATATTCAGAGCTACATATCAGCCAATATGTAGTTTAGTTTTCTTGTTGGCATAGACTTGTTTGGCGCTTTCTGAAATTGTTCCTTTTTTTCTGATATAAACCAATCATATCATTTATATTAGTTTGATCTTGGAATCATTTTTAGTTTCGGTTTTCCTAAAATACAGCCTATTTCTACCTTTAGGACTTTGGAAACGATATTCGAAATTGTCTGATCGTTATCCCGAGAAAAAGTCATTAATTATTATCCTTATAGCCCCGAAAGGGATATTAAACACGATGCATTAGCTGTACGCTAGCACGGCACAAAATCAAGGGCGTAACTGAAGATCGCCTGGAGGCAAAGCGCCTAGGGCACCGAGTAATAAACGCTTTTGCCAGTACAGCAACCGATATACGTAGTCTCGAACCTCGCCATTTTGACATCGACTGACCCATCATTAAAGTTTGTGCCTTCCTCGTTTTAAAGGGTATACCTAAATATTTACTGTGTTAACCTGCACATTTTTCTTTTCTCTCATAACTATTATAGAATATTTAGCGTTGCATTAGAATGGTCAAAATGCATACCCACATATAAAGATACTGGATGGAAAAGATATAAACGTCATCAGCTAAGGGGTTATTCCATGTATAGAGCCAAATGGAATAAAAAATTACAGTTTAGACCTTGAAAAGCATTTCAACCAAAAGACATTTTGCGCACATTGCATAGTTTTATAATTCAAATACGGAATGATACTAAAAAGCATGATGGAACGCAGTTGGTCAGCGTTTTCTGTTCTCCTTCTAAAGCGCTTCTTTTCACCACAATTTGAGTTTTGTATAAATTGTAATTTTTAACCGCGGTTTGATGTTACGACAGTGTGGGGTGTAAAGTTGGAAGACACCTGGTGCCTGGCCTTTGAAAGCGTTATCATGGTATTGTGAGTTTCCGCTGGGGTTCCCGACAAAAGGGTTCGGTTCTCGTTGTCTACTATTGATACGTGGTGTAGAAGGTAGTCTACATTTCATCGGCTATCTTATTCAAAGGGGTTTCCGCCGTCTTCGTTTTCTTCCTCGCTCAACAGGAAGGGGGATAGAAATTACACTCAAAGTGTAAACACAAGAAGTAATGCGATGAGACAAGTGTATTTATTGACCTGATTTTTCTCTTTACAAAGGAGCTGTTGTTCGTCTCAGGAAATGAATGCCCGTAAATCTTGGATTACTAGTTTGTTAACTCGGCGAGTCGGCAAGCTAAGTACTTCTGATGACTGCAATCTTCCGTGACTTGATAACAGTCCCTTCTTTATGTATCACACGTCGGGCTATGCTTTGCTAACTAATGATCTGCTGTTTGACTTTATTGTAAGAATTTAAACTTTGCACTTGATTATTGCTGGTTTATTATTGGAGATTTTGACCTCAGTATCTCGCGGCTCATACATTATCTAAAGCTACGCGCCTAATTACAACTCTCTGCCGCAGATGTGTATGTCTCCGAGAAGTGCCTGGAATGCACTGGATGAAATATTTAGAATCTGGACGATTTTGCCTCTTTATATACTATTCTTGGCTTGAATCGCCACGTGTTTAACCTCGAACCTCCGGGTTCCACACAAGTAAGTTCAGGGATATCATTGTCTTCAAACCGGCTCGTATCGAATATTCTAACGATGGCACCTTAGGCACCCAAATCACATAAACGTAAAAACCGTGACTTCTGACGCCAGGAAAAACCATTACGTAGCTGGGACGTTAATCTATCTCCACTATTTATAATTAAATAAAGCACCAGAAATCATTGCGACTAATATTATTAAACAAAGCCTTCTAAGTTTCCGCTGAAAATCAATGAAATCAATATAGTATTTAAAACATATAAATATTAAACTACTTTACTGGCGCCGACTATAAGTAGTGCTATACACTTCAAACCAGTTTGGTATAACGGTGTGCGCGCGCTTGGAGACTGAGAAATTGCACCTTTTAAACTACAGTTGGATACATAGTGGTTGATCGTTCAGATACTACTTGCAAATTTGCATATATGACGCAATCATAGCAACATTTTCTGAGTATTAAAACTAAATGCATTATTTTATTTTTTATTGCATGGATCTAAATTATTAAATAGAATACATATTTTTGTATTTCATTTTATTTAATGGTTACGTAAAGTCAAATGTTTTATTTTCTTTCAACAATAATTCAACTAATGAGTATTGTACCCATTTGGTGCTTAATTTAAATATTTAATAATAAATGTTTAAGTGCAAACCTTTTCTTTCATTCTTTTATTCTAGTTAAAATACTTTGGGTACTTTCATAAAACGTTGAAACTTCCGCTATAAACACATGAAAAAACTATCTCAAGGTATAAATACCAGTATCAAAAAGTAATATCATTCTCGTATTGCAATCGCGGCGACTTTTCGATATTCAGTGTGCTACAAAACGGTACTGTGGGGTAGTGGTCACATTTCCCTCCTTAACACTCCCCATAGTAGCGAAAATCCAGTACCTACAAAAGAAAGCACACTTGCCAAAGTATGTTTTTTCCAGAATATTTTAGCGAAGAAAAGTGTTTAGGGTTCGTTATTCCCCTCAAGATTTCTTTCTGGTTCAAAAGATGACACGTATGCCCTTCCTCCCGGTGTACGAGTTTAAAACCGTAACTCAGAAATTATTGTCATGTGATTATGTAGGCCGAGTTCTGCAACTGGCTTTTGAATATGTTAAGTGATTGCACAAATAAACCAGTTTAGTCTTTTTTCTGACAAAGTATGGTTCTATTTGCATGACAGTATATCGACGGACAGTAACAGTAACAAAAACAATTAGTAATGCTGTACGCAAAAGGCAATTGAGATGCGGGTTATAATGAATAATAAGGTATTTAATTCATCAAAACACTGTGTTCGATACTTACAAATAGAAAGATAACATATTCTCCTATATTCTAACAGTTATCCGACATTGAGTATTATCTGCAAATTTTAACAAGAGTCTGCTACGTCGCAAACAGCTGATAACTTTTGCTTTATTTATTTATTTATTTTGAAAATGGAGCACTTAGTAAAGAATATTAGCCAGAACTTACTACATGCAATTTTTATCTATGGGAAATTTTCCGCGCGTATTGAAAGAACAAAAGGTCAATAAGTGAGGTTTAGAAACGTTTTAAGCGTTACGTACAGGTAAATCTGGCAAGCAAAGTGCTTCCAACTGCTACACTTCCAAACGGCACAAAAACCTTGCAAAGATACTTATAGAAAGTCAGAAAATATGTGGAACAAAATCTTCGAGTTAACTTCATATAATTAAGGTAAATTAAGCAAGATGCCAAAAGATTGATGAAAAAACGGGTATATTGCATTGATTGGAGCACTCTGTATATACGCCTTACTTAGAAACGGTCCGCTTTAGGGGTGGTACAGTCATACCATGGTTCCGGATAAGAAGCCAAGAACTCAGCCAGGGTGCCACGCACGGTTTATTGCAGCAAGAAACTGGTAGATTGTCTGTAGCCCTTGTTTGGTTGATTTTTAAATATAAATACTGCAGAAAAATTCAAGCTCTACATATGATATTTAATATGTTAAAAGAATTTAACAATCATAAAATATATAACAATTTTATGGAATATTATTAATATTTAGTTTCAATATAAATAATTTGCAAAAAACGACCTTGCATATTCTTAAATTAAATTTCAAACTAATGAAATATTAATTTAATTTAAATATAGCTTATATAGTCAGTTCAAAATAAACCTGTCTTAACAAGTATTTTACATAAAAATTATCTTAAAATCACCAAGTATCCAAACCATGGTGAAACAATTCTTTAAGAAAAACATATCTAATATGAAGCGCAACAGCAGCAGACCAAGTTAAATGTCTATACAAAATTACAATCAAAAATTTACTGCAAGTATGTGAAAAGAGAAATAATGTAAAGAAGAGTATAAATACAATAAATAATAGACAATCCCCTAGTCTCATCACAGAAATTGAGCCAGGATAAGCCCAGAGTCTGCAAGTATTGTTATGTTTACGCAGACTGCCATGTACCGACAAGTAAAAATGTCGGGTGTCATGGCGTTACCTAGCGGTAAGCGAAAGAAGGGAGATTTCGAATATTGGAGAAAAGAGAGGTTCCTAGCGCGCGGAGCAAGAGCGCATGCAAACTTAGCCTAGCGGAAAACATTTATTTATCGCTCCGTTCCAATCAATGAAGCACCCATTATGTTGGATATCGTTTGGAAAAATTTGAATTTTAAATTTTAAAGTTAATTTTTAATTTGCTAACATCTAGAATGAGAGTCAGAAAAAATTAATGGCCACGGCAGGAATTACAACCATGAACCTAGGCTTACCGTGTCGATGCATTTTAATCTCCCCCATCTGAGGCTGTTATAGCCTGAGGACTTCAAGTTTACAGTTTATTCCTAGGAGGTGACTCAACCTTCAAGAACTTATGACCCAGGGTTCTTAAGGGGTCTATAGGCTAATAGACTTAAATACGGAACATTCCCGGTTGTGGTTGGAAAGGGCACGGTAGCTCAAATAGAGCGCAAAAAATAAATCCGCGCGAGTGACCAATACTTGTATAGCTCTTCTTGTATACTGCAAATTATACTTGTAATTATAAGTAAGCATTCATCTAGAAACAAATCTAATGCTACACATTACGAACGTTTTTTTCACATTTGTACATAAATGCCTTTATATTAAGAACCTGCCATTAGAATTATAGACTGTATGTTATGCATTTACTGTAAATTGTGACTGTCTCTTGAATAGCGTTTCACCTGTTGATACCATCGAAATTTCACATTCTGTTTACGGTTCCATATCTGTATAAAACAACTGCCTGGCGTCTCCTGCGTTCAGAACACATCCACATAATAACATACGGCTATCACAAAAAAATAAACAAAACACTGTGCCAGTAATCCGGGTCTGTCTCTGACATTCGTGTTTATGGATGTTTCGAAAGTTTGCGTGGTGGGAAATATAGTAACAGAAAAGTGATCGTTGGAAGGCTGGCTAGCCTGCAGCGGGTATTGCACTGCAGTCAGATACAGAGTCGGGGCTACACTTGAGGCGATATGTTCTGTTTGTGAAAACTGTCACTACAAGTGTCAATTGTAACGGTTTTGTTATTTCTGTCACCAAAATAATTTACTGTTGTTGAACAGTTTATCTTGTCGTGAATGTCAAAAAATGCCTGCAAAATTAATGCTAGTGGATAATATGGACAGCAAACTGTGCTCTACCATACAAGGTGCGAATCATAAAAATAAACTTGAAATCAGTTCCCAGCCTGTGACATTATATTGCAATTGCAGTCGTTTCAGCAGTATATGCAATGCTATCTTTATAGCGGTAAAACAATAGTTACTAAATGAATTAATGCCTAAAGTTATCTAACACTCTATTTATACATTAAAAAGGTTAAAAGGTTAAACTAAAATAAAATACTATTTTATTTTCTCTTTTGTACACTCGGCCAACTTGCTATTCCTTACATTATTCGCAAACAATTTTAACAAACATATATTTATATCCAAAATCAATATTAAGCGTTACAATATAAAAGTTATTAGTTGAATTTCTACTTTGTTTTAGTTAGGGTTTTTCCACAATACAACGACATTTCTAAGTGCAGCAGTACATTTTAAATGAAGTTAATAGAAGGACGAATCAAATATATACCGTGTTTTTTGTAATTATTGAAACTAAATTAAATAAAAATGGATACATATACCTTTCCTACCTAATTTATAAATTTTTTTCCAGCGAATAGAAAGCGTAATCCTATTAGATTTCCAGTCAGTGCACACGAATGCTTCCACACCATCACTGTCGAAGTGCCAACCATTCAGTGCTTCTTTTAACGAATCAAGTCGATGGTAATCGTAAATTTAAGTCCGGTATTAGAGACGATTTTTCAAATCTCAAAACGCTGTATACAGACGGGAGTTTCCATGGACAAAACTTTCTCGAATCGGTTGTTGACGTATTTTCCTCGTAAAGTACGTTTTATCTCAACCAGAAATTGGTAGCAATAACCTGCATTGACAGTTCAACTTCCATGAACAAACTCATGAACAAAAAGTCTTGGGAATTCCAGAAAACTATGAAGAGAATTTTTCCCAGCCTACAGGAGAAAACTTGCTTTGACAGGAACCGGTTCCTCTCCATGCTCGCTTGTTTCATGTTTCATCGCAGATTACGACTCGACACAGAAACGTTTCTCTTTGACTCCGGTATTGAGTCAAAAGTATTTGACACATGCCTACATCTGAGCTTTTTGATTCTCAGTAAGAATTCGACGAACTAATCCTGCCGAGACTCTTGGGCTCTCCAAGTCATTTGAAATGATGGATTGAGCATCCCAATCTCAGAAAAGATATCAAAAATCATCAAACGTTGTTAACTTCCCGAATGTTTCTTTCCATTACTCTTATCCAAGGTCGACGTTGGTGACTTTCTTCTTGTGTGAAACGTTATATTGTGCCTAAGACCGTATACTCAAAATATGCCTTTAATGTTTGCAAAATTTCGGACGATTTTACTTAATAATAATAATAATAATAATAATAATAATAATAATAATAATAATAATAATAATAATATGTTGCGCAATCAACGAGTGAGTTTCTTGCTCGGACATGATGCTATGTCTGTGCTAAGCAAATCAACTGCCCATACTCCTGAAACTCCCAAACGCATATCTCGCTCCTTACATAAAAAATTCCGGTGTACATTTGATTAATCCTAATATTATTGCAGTCCTATTTTAAGCCAAATACAGCGAGTCGTACATGAAAGCTTGTTACTGAAGTAAATGAGTCATCTCGCTTTGTTTACAACGCCCTAATACACCAAGAAATCTTAAAATACTTTAACTATAGAATTATCGCATTTTCCATGCAATGCAAATATGCAGAGCATTCTAAAAGTCAGTTAACTGTCACATTAATATGATTTACTTAGGTTCGCGTTTACAGAAACTGCTTAAATTCTTTCTGTCTTTAGATAAGCATAATTCATAACATTCTGAAACTTTTTCATTGATGTTTTAAATAACTTTTTATGCCTGTGTATTTCTTTAAAGACCTTAGTGATTAACTAACGGGTGTGGTTTAGGTCTATTGATCTAGACTCCTTAAACCTTTTCCCATAAGGAAAAGTCACAAGACCATCATACCTTAATATAAAACAAACTGGGCCGCCGTATAGGTTGGATATAAGCCATTATGATTGTATTATCATACAATTCACCGTTAACTTATTCATTTATCATTAATATATGCGCTTAAAAATTAAAAATCCTCCTTTGTAAACAGAAAATGCAGAAAACTCTGTTTAAAAATAAATATATAAACTTTTTCTAACTAAATATAGACAAAGATATGTTGGGTTCTTATGCAAGATTTGTATGTGCGTATTTGTCTATACTATTTACTTTCTATCACTGAATATTACAAATTGTATTTTCTGCAGAGGCAATACAGAAAGAAGCATTTAAAACAAATCTTGCAATTTTAACTAAATACCTTCGCCTTAGGCAACCTAATCTGAACTTTTTTGCAAGATTGTGTACGTATATTATTCATCTCATATCAGTAAATGTGTATAAATATTACCCATTGTATTTTCTAACTAAATAACAGCTTTCACAACCATAAAGTGGGCTCTTATGGAAGATTTTGTGTATGTGTATGTGTATTATCCATTTCATATCAGTGTGTACACATTACAACTGTGTTTTCTGAACAGGAAATAACAGAAAAACCTCTGGAAAATGTACAGATATATAAACCTTTTTTCTAACTAAATGCCAGCTTAAAGGCAAACATAACCTGGTCACTTATGCAAGATTTTGAGTGTATATTATTGATTTTTTGTCAGTAAATGTGTATAAATATTAACAATCTTATTTTCTAAAAATGAAATACATAAAATAAATATTTAAACCTTTTTCTAACTAAATACTTAGGCAACCATGTGACTTGTGTGTCTATACTATTTACTTTCTCTCTCTGAATGTGTATAAATATTACAAACTGTATTTTCTGCAGAGACAGTACAAAAATAACTATTTAAAAGTAAATAAATATATTAACTTTTAATTAAATACGTTCGCTTTAAGCAAACATAGCCTGGACACTTATGCAAGATTTTGTGTGTATATTAATAATTTCCTATCAGTAAATGTGTATAAATACTAACAATGTTATTTTTAAAAGGGAAATACAAAAAGCTGTTTAAAATAAATATATAAACCCCTTTCTAACTTAATACCATCATTAGGCAAACATAACCTGAGCCCTTATGCAAGGTTTTATATGTTTTTGTTCATTTCCCATGAGTAAATATGTATAAATATTAAAAATTGTATTTTCTACAAAGGAAACACAGAAACACCTGTTTAAAAATAAACAAATATTTAACGTTTTCTAACTAAATACTAGCTTTGGGCAAACATACCCGGGGTTTTATGCTAGATCGTGTATGTATTTGTATATGTGTGCGTATGTATGTGAGAAGAATGACGACATAGTATTACATTATATTATTAAAATATTGTAGTAATATATTACATTACATTGTAGTGTCAGTTTATTTCTTGCTTTTTTAAAATTCCTGTATTTATTAATTAATATATTTAATGTTTAATAAAATAAATATAACAAATAAATCATTACATGGTGTTCTATGGGTAACGGACTCTTCTCTTATATCCGGTCGAGATTTTTCTGAACGTAAATAAAATCTCAAGCGCAAGTTTTCCACGACTGACTTCAAGCCATGTCAAAGATTTACAGAACGTTAAAGAATAGCTGAATAAAGAGGTGACTTTGGTAATACCTTAGCATTGTACTAGATGGTACTTTAAACGATGAACTGACAACCTATCCTGACATCTGTAGGTGTCAAGTGAAGCTAATTCGGAAGACTCATGTGTTAGGACTTAGACCTGATTTTTATAGATCGATATTTCATTTTATATTATACATTTTGTTTGTAAGTCACATTAATACTACCCAGTGTCTATTTTTTATAGAATTATATCCAATTCTGGTAAAAAAAAATGCAAAAAAATTACCAATGGAGTATATAAAATATTTCTATAAATTAAATAGCTTAATAAATAGTCAATAATTACATTGAGAAAATTATGTATATAAGGTTTAAAAAAAAGAATGTTAGTTTTTTCTGATATTAGAGAAGAATTTGTTTCAGAATTTTTTCGCATGATCTGGCAACAGTGGACCACTATATTTATCACCAAGATAGTAGCTGAAGAAAATTCTTCGCTTTGTTAACAAAATAACAAAATACAACCACTTTTATTACCCATAATTAATTTAAGAGAATTTAAAACTGCTGGTTAAACTGGTTTTCGATTGACAAAATGTTTTATATATTAATAATAATAATAATAATAATAATAATAATACGTAATCAAAAATTAAATAAGTTCAAAATATTTGTGCTTTTAAAATGTGTGTGTAATTTTGGAGTAAAGTTATATATTTACATCCAGATCGTAAAAATGAACAAGTGCAAGAAAGAGAACAATTAAGCCCAACGTTCAATTTGTTAAAGTAACCGCTAATTTACTTTTTTTTAATAGTGTTTAACGCCATTTTTACTGTTGAGGTACCACAGGCGGTGGATCTGATGATACATGAGGAAATGATATATTGGAAAAGGGGTTTTTTTTAAGGAAGGAAGCGTTCCAGGTCTAAGTTTAGAGTACCTCCCCGGCATTTGCCATTTATGAGGACCGAGGAAAACTTGGAAAAACCTTCTGTCAGTGAGGACAGTACTGGCGGGATTCGAACCCCAGACCTCCCGCTCACGAGTCCGTGCCTTAACGACCTCGACCACGCGTGGCGGTCTGTAATTTACTTGCAAGAATAGCTAAAACGCTGAGTACCTAAAAGAGGCACCTGAACAGGCAGTGCCTAGATCTAACAATGGGAAACACCATTCTCCAATATTACTTCATTTTAAACTTTGTTGCAAGAAAGCAAAGATTATAGTTGATTCGTAGTTTATAGAAGTTTTAAGTGCGTTAATTAAAATACACATTGGATCAATAAAGTAGCCTAAAGTATTCGGTAGCATGAAAATAATATATTATAAATTATTAAATAATGGTAACATGCACTAAGACGTTTTCAATGGCAATAAAAAAATCGATTACAAATAATGAAAACAGATAAACACATCTCCGTTAAATATTAAACAAAATGTATAAAGAGGTAGGGATGAAAATACAACTTCTATACCAGAATATTTTTACTAGAAATGTGCAGGAAATCTAGGCGTGAAGAGGAAGAAAGAAACATTCAAATGAATTAGCGTAATTATTTTTGTTTCAAAACGTATATTTAATGAATATAACCGGAAAAATTAAAATGCATTAAACCTCAATGGCAAATTCTAGCAGCCAGCAGTTGAAATCAGCGAAATACTTGCCTCTCGTTCCGTTCTGGATATGTGGAAGAGAAGTTGCGATCGATTATTGAATATGTAAATACCAGTTACCCAGCTAATAGAAGTAATGGAAGCGAAACCCTCGTACAACAGAACAACCTGTTTAACATAATGTAATGAGAAACCGTACAGGCTCGACCCTATATCAAAAGGAACACTGGTACTGCACAAAATTACTGATCCGGACATTGGCCGCCATACAGTCCGGACAGAATTGGGGTAATCTTCTCTGAAACACGTACATGAGCGCAAAATGACATTTCTGCCATTCGTCTTTTGCCAAACACGCGCATCAAGTTCGCATTTTCTCTTTCAGTTTGACAGGAACACGCGTCGCTGGAAATTTGCTGCATAAATTGGCATAGTGTTCAACGTTTCTCCGGGGTTAAGCACGAAATAATTGATTTGTGCATAACTGGCAAGGGATGGGGGTTGCGAAAGGCAAAAATAACTGCCAAAACCCCACACATGGTCAAACTAGAAGCTTTCTCTGAATCGCCAATGTAGGGAGTGTACTGATTTTAACTTCAGTTATCTACTCCCCCCCCCCCCCCCAAATGAGGTGAAAATGTATGGCGACACAAATAACAGAGTTACGTGATTGCTTTTATTGCAATTTTAATTTAGATAAAACTTTGTGCTAGAATTCAGGGAATATGTTCTTTTGTCGCTACAAGTTTAACTTTCTTACGGCACATAAGTGCACGTTAATACTTCCGACTATTTCACTCATAAGACGTCATCTTAAAATCGACCAATGAAAAGAAACAAAGTTTTGAGTTTTGACCAATCACAGCCGGATTACGGAGTGAAATTATCAAATCTGTTTTATCACGTGACGTACATTTGTCTTGTGGTCAGTGCAGCCAACTATACCTCCACTATATAATTCCTGAATAAGCAAAACTGACCACATTTGCTAGAGGCGGTGGTGAGATATTGATAGCAACAAAAGCATGGACAATCGACAATCATACAGCAAAATGGAGGGTTCCTCAAAGCGTTCTGGTGATGCGTCAAATGTGCAAATTGATTTGATCATTTTTGTTGTTGATTTGATTTATTTACAGACGCTCTTTAACATTTCAGGTCATCGGCGTCCGCATTCAATTCAGAGCGTGAAACTGCCGACAAATTTTACTCAGAGGCCTCTTCTTTCAGGCTTGAGGTTCTTTATTGTGCCGTGAATGTACGATATGGGACCCACGGCTTTACTTCCCTTCCGAAGGAAGCCATACTTAGGATTTTTACGCCCGAAAAAATCCATCCATCCTTTGAACCCCCGTTCTTGGGTTTAGGAAGCAAAGTATGGTTACCAATACACCATCAGGATCGACTATCTTATCATTAGGCATTCCAACCCACAGAATACAGAGAAAAATAGAATCACCGTATGTTATCTTTTTGGTTTTGTTTTTCTCAATTGGTATTAGTATATCGAACGGTAGCGATTGAAATAGTCGACTTTTGTTCATTTCAGTCTCAGTTTCAGCGAATAGAATAGATATCCATAAATATAACAAGTGTTAATATTCTGTGCGTGAATTTCAAAAATATATATACCACTTTTATTCTTATTCTATTCATGAAATATTCCTAAACCCTTATTTTGCTCTTCTCTATTGGCATTACTGACAGTCGGCATTATTCTGTCGCAAGATTGCTTGAAAAAGTTACGTACAAATATACAATAATTACAATTTTGCAAGCCAAGTTAAGAGTAATTATATTTAAATTCTTATTTTATTTGTGAAATAGTCCTAATAAATATCACTAGAGGGTCAGAGCTTGCCACATAAATTCACGAACGTAGGGAGTAGTTGTGATAATTAAAACTTGTTGACGTATGTCACATTTACAAGTAAACATCACATAAGAGAACTTGCACAATCCTTTTAAACAATTACACCTTTCGGCCTTCAACAAAGTAAAGTTTACTAGCAGTTACCTTACAGTAATTTTTAATTCACGAGCTGATACTTTTTATCTACCTTTAAGATATTAGATAAAATTGAAGAAATATTAAAACGTATTTCTCAAAAATCACTCTGGTGGTTTGCACAGGAAACACAGTTTTTGAAAAACACGGCCTAAAATGCAACCAGAATGTTAAAATTGAAACCATACAAAGTCACTATTTTCCACCAATTGCAGTGATGAACACGGGTTAAATTTTGATATTGGATTTTGCCGGGAGTGTCAAAGACAGTGTTTTCCAAACTATAAGTCGTTAAAATCCTGGGGGGAGGGTCCGAAATCTTGAAGGAATACACCTTTCCCTATTGGAGTGCCACGGGTGACCGAGGTCGTTAAGACGCGAACTTGTGAGCGGGAGGTCTGGGGTTCGAATCCCACCAAGACCGTCCTCCCTGACTGAGGTTTTTTCCCAGGTTTTCTTCAGTCCTTATAACTGGCAAATGCCGGGGAGGTGCACTAAACTTAGGCCTGGAACGTTTCCTTCCTTTAAAAAAAATTCTTTCCCAATATATCATTTCATCTCATGTAACATCAGTGTCCACCGCCTGTGGGGCCCCAGTAGTAAAAACGGGCGTTAAACACCACTCAAAAATTACCCTAATGGTGGATTTTGTGGTTTTTATTGTACTATTATTACAATTTATAGATGGGTTATCGAACTGTAGTCAGCGTGGATCAGACATGTTGTTTTCATTTTTTGAAGAGACATGTATGTAGATATTTAGTGACAGGGAGGAGTTTCCTTGGTCTGTTATAAGAAGAAGACATGGAGATGAGTACCAAGCGATGGAAGTCAAATGAAGCCTTAGATCACTTTCAACTTCTGTGTTACCCTGTGCCATTCAAAGTAAGCCGTTTGCTCATCTTTTTATTTGAAATTCAGTGTTTAAAATACTGAAAGTGTCCTGAAACGGTGTAACTTACGCCAGCATGGAATTCGGTCACTACATATAATAACGGAAAATGTAGTTGAGACGCTGGATCATAAAACATGGTAACTAACGAATAGCAAACTGTTGGAAAATGACATGGGAATTTTATGAAATTCCTGTGCAGTTGGCATAAAGCAATAATACTACTTTTTTAATACACTGTACTGATATGTTCACTCTATACTGTAAGAGGCAGGTACCAAACTTGACAAGCGAACTAGATACAACTCTTCAATAAATTTGTGGTTGTTAAATGAAAAACGTGAAAAGGAATCGTTATTTATTGATAAATAATCACAAAAATGTTAAATTGCAAAACAACTTTAGAATTCTCTTCTTCTTCGGCACTACAGCCCAGAGAGAGTCTTGGCCTGCTGCGGCCTCCTCTATCTCCGTCTTTCGACTTCATTGATAGAGAGCAGTATTGCAGGGGGCCATGTAATCAACATGCCGGCACCCCGGTCGCCTATCACGCGGCTTTCGTAATCGAAGAACGCCACCTCTCCATCAGGCAGCTTCCCAATTATCTGACGGGACCGCGTTCCAGACCTCTCTAACAAAAACATTCCAGGTACCGGGCCTCCCAGCCAGCAGTTAACAACGCTAACCACTAAACCAAAGAGGTGGTCAACTTTAAAATATTGTTTTTACAACTAACATAATTTGTTTAACGTGTTCTTTTCTTATTTACCAACTGATTTCAGTCCTTTGTAGCACCCGGAGTGGGTGTCTGGAATGTAATCCAGTAAAGTAAGCACATCTTGCAATGTTTTTTTAAATCGATCCTGTTTCAGCATTATATTTAGCAATATTAAACATAACACTTTTCTGTAGAGTATATAAGTTGTTTAACTAAATTAATGGCATTTGATGTATTTAAATTGTATTTATTCATTATACATGTTCAGACAACTACTTGTTTGGATGAGTATCATAGAAACTTCAGAAGATATAGCCAAAGTTTCAAACAGAGGAGTGAGGGTGTTTTCTTATACGAATTTCTAAATAATCAAAAATTGTGGATTGTAGACAATCTTGAGAGCTTGTGTGTGTAACTTCTTCAATCACATTCTCTTCTGCTCTGCAAACCTTCTTTTAGTTGTCATCTTGAGCAGATGCCTAGTTCTGCACGAAAACAAAACATACACAAAAGAGCACGTTTTTACGTTTTAAAACAACATTTCTCCAGAGAAAATACTTACAAGTTCTGCAAAGCTCATAGAATGTGCTAGTAGCAAAATTTTATTTTTACAAAATTGTCAGTTACCACATATTATAACCGAAAGTCTTAATTTTTTCAGTGTTCAGTTTATATTAAAAAGTGTGCAATAAAAAACGTGTCTTTAAAAATAGGAAAACATGCTAGTGCATAACTAATTTACATTTTTAATTTCGGGTTTAAGGTTTTAAATGTAAAATAAACGCACAATTGTTTCAAAGTATGCAGTTTCAATATTTTAGGCGTTATTGCTTCATTTTTGGAGGGAAACCTAAAGGGAGAACTATTTACTATAACTACAGCAACTTTTCACTATTAAACATTTTATATATTTATAAGAGGTATGATCAGCTCAGAATTTTCGCGAGTAAAAAAGTTTGGGGGGAACTGGTGTTCTTGATGCACGTTCACATTCTTCACCGATGAGGCATAGTTTCATTTAACCCGACTTTATGCACGAAACTCCCTTGCAAGATGAGAAAAGTGGTGTAAGGTTCGTCTGTGACAAAGTTACACAATGCAACTTAAAAGAAAGTCAAGTGTCTCATGTGCGTTGATGCTATTCAAATTTTGTCAGGAGTTGGTGCACTCGCGAGCCGTTACATTTTTCTCCAGCTACCGGACAAGCTCATACGCAAAGGCTTTGTAGTTTTACATTTTTGTAACTTTAGTTTTTTCTACAAACAATTTTATTCCAAATTATACGAAGTAACTGTTTTGTTATATTTTTCTTAATATTCGCTGGCTAGAACCAGTTTTACATGACATGTGAATTAACCCCTATAAATATTCATCCATAGTTAGGTTCCAGTGATTAATTTTAAACAGCGACGCATTTAGTTTTAGTTATATTAATTTGTAATCCCTGAAGCATGTAACAGAAGTGACTAAATGAGATCGCAAACTTATGCTAAATATTTTAAAACCACAAGCATTACTTTTGTGGGTTTAGAGTTATATGTAGATCTCTAAACTCGGTAAGGGGGGAGGTTTAGTCACCCTTTATTTCAAGAACACTGTAGATTTTCTAAGAGTTCATAGCTGAGCTTTTATTTTACAAATGGGACCGCTATTGTTTTAAATTAAAAGAATCATAAAACTGCTGAACTTGTTTTCAAGTGTGTACTTGAGTTGTGTTTATGAAAACTTGCCCGTGGCACATGGAGCTGATACAACACGAGAATCAATACCAAGTCCAGTGGTACTATAATATCTCGTATGGGATTGATCGAGCACTTTATGACACGCTCACAAGTGGCGGTCGATGGAGGGGCGGCACGCGAAGAGAAGCCGGGACTTACCAACCTTTATTTCGTCCTCCATAAAAGCCGCCAGGTTGCACATGAGGCCCATCTGAATTAAATTATTACCCACCTCTACAGCAGGTAGCCGGCAACGCGATAGTACCGCTTAACTGCCACAGAACAGCACTACTGTATCAGAGTGGGATTGAACTACCCAATTCTCTCCTTTATATTTTTATTGTTCATTAAACTCGCGTATTAACTAATGAAACTTTTGCTAGCGGTTTGGTCTACAATAAAGCCTAAGGAGAGGACTTAATGGTTTAGTAATACAGCAGTTATTTCCCCATGGTATTTCTGTATTTTTTACTTGACTGAATGATATTTTATTGCAATTTGCGTTAGAAAGTTTCATATTTTTAGTCTTGAAAAATGTTCTTCTTCTTCTACCGTGACAAATATTAGGTCGTAATGCCTGTTCCGGGGCTAAACTCCAATTCGGCAAATCTACCTCTTTCTGGACCCTCCCATTCCCCTCCATCAATCTTGTCTGTAAATAAATGCTTTTCCTAAGAAATCTTGAGGGCACCTTACACTTTTTCTGATATTGCTGGGTATTCCTCCATTAAATGTTCTTTTATATTTATACTTCATCATCGATTGGCTTTTTTCTCTGATAGGGGTAGTTCCCATTGACGAACAGTTTGTAGGTTTTCAGTAGGAGGCGGATTTCTATGTGGTAAAACAATTAAATTATTATTTGTATACAATAAAGGAAACGAAAATAATTACTAAAATTTTAGATGTATTTCCTTATATTTAAGAGTAAATGGTACCTTTCATTAAAGTTTATTTACCTTAATTTATAAAAAAATATTTACATCGTGGAAGTGTTTTGTAGATGCAAATACATGATATCAAACGAGGAAAAAGTTTATTTTGAATGACCAACCACAATTGACATCTTCAAACAGAAAATCCCGGATCTTCCTATTCCCCCTTTGCTTGTAATCAGACTGCTAAAAGCCGTTCTGTACTATAGGACTATTAAACCGCTCCCTAAATAAATTTATCTTTCTCTTCTTAAGTGTTTTACTCTCAGTGGTTGCCCTTAATGGACCAGATGGATTTAGTTACACTTAGCCCCAAGAGATGTCTGAAGGATAGGTAGTCAGCCAGTACCTCCAAGTGCCATCTAGTGTGATGCTAAGGTTTTACTTGGACATGAAACTACCGTTAATTTTGTCCATGGGTCTCAGGAATGCATACTTTTATAACAGGAGTAAATTTATAGGTAAGACTGGTGTAGTTTCCTCAGAATTGCAGTGAATAATAAGAGTAATCTCCGAAATCTTAGCGATTGTCTCTGAAAAATAGTGTGCTGGTTACCGATATTTGCAGACGGAGCGAAAGGTTTCCTTATTTAAACTAGTGCACGGTCTATGACGTAGATAATACGATTCAAGGTTCAGCCTATCTTGCGCAAGCGCAGTAGTGATTTTCTATCATTGTCGAGAAAACATGGTGTTTCATGACGATTTTGTTACTGTGTAGGCGAACCTTGGTCGCACCCAAGTGATTATGTCTGTCCTCTTCTAGGATTCTATAGAACTTGAAGCCCAGCAAAGGAAACAGAATACGGACGATATCAATTTAAAATACAGTATTTCGCTTTTCTTCAGTTGTATTGTAATATATACCCAGTAATTATTTTATTTTAACACTAAATATTACTTACTATTACTTATTATTTTGATACCTCATTCTTAAACTCCCTTATCTTATTTGTGCGAACAGCGGAACACATGATGGTACCGCCAAGGGTGGCCGTGGTCGTTAAGGCGGGGACTCGTGTACAGCAGATTTGGGGTTCAATTCCCACTAGGATCGTTCTCCCTGACTGAGGTTTTTCCAGGTTTTCCTCAGTCCTCTTTAATGGTAAATGCCGGGGAGGTATCCTAAACTTAGGCCTGGAATGCTTCCTTTCTTTAAAAAAAAATTCTTTCCCAGTTTATCATTTTATCTCATGAATCATCAGTGTCCACCACCTGTCACGCCTCAGTAGTTAAAACGGTCGTTAAACACTATTATAAAAAAGCGTAATTAGTTGGTAACTTCATCAATGGTTCTTTTTTCCCTCCATTTCTTTGTAACTACGTTGTATAGCGGAACGGCGTGGTATCTTACAAGAATTTAGAGAATGGAATGGTAAAATGTTCAATTAATTAAATGTCAAAAAAGTCAAAAGTGAGTTATGTGCCGGAGGAATGTGATTTTATTTAATTATTACTTATTGATAATTACAATTCCATAATTTTGAACATGATTAGATTTTCTATTGATTTCTACTTCTCAAGTTCCAGTCTACCCTGCACACATACTCACACACAGACACACAAATCACGTTTCACCATTGATCTCAGCGCATGCCTGCACGTGGGTTGGAAAAAAAGTTAAAACTTGTTTTACATGAAACCATTTCCTTGCATACAATGGAGCTCGAACCCGTGATATCGCGATATGTAAGCGCAAGTAACATAGTCTCTACACCCAATGGTATTTTTAAATCCAAGCTAACTGCGGCGCACACTGCCTTTAAAATTGGCATCAAAGTGAATCATGGTGCCAGTATAATTGGTAGGTGATTTAATTAGCTATATGGCATCTCTATATTCCACGGCTGATGGAGTCCAATAATAACACCAACAAACATAATTAAAGGTTATAATAATAAATCGCGGCGTTTTATATCGGGGAAGTCCACAGGGAAATTGTTCACGCTGTAGCGCCATTGTTACACTGCACAATGGATGGCTAGACACAAAGCACCGGTATTAATTTGTGGATGAAGTGCGAAGAGTTGTGCCCTATGACGTCACAGCGCTGGTTCCCCTTTCCATTGTTTTCCAGCGGGGCATCGTCAAGATGCACGCGAGAGTCGTTTGTTTCACCTAAATGTTGTAATACCCGATCGAAAACAAAACTAATTCTATTGCAGAGAGGCAACGCAAATATCATATGTACCTAGGTATATGGTGATGCAATGGGTTTCTTCTGCAACAACATTAACATAACATCCGCCAATAGTTATCCTCATCACTTTCGTGGAATGCGTTTCGACTTTGTAGATTAATTTGTGTGTTATTTTACTCTATAGTAGAACACAGTTGGTTTATTCCGCATCTATAAAGTTAATGTGTGTAATTAAATCCGCACTTGCTCTAATTTACCTCATTAGTAAAGCATGCTGGTGTAAGAACCCGTTGAAAATTTAACCAATCAAAGCTGTTTATCCCGGAGAGTTCATAATTCGATTTTTAATTATTATTAGGGCTAGAATTTTCTTTAAATATTTATTTGCTGTCGTGAATTGGTGTTATCGTCACATCTGAAGATTGTGAACGTAAATCTTGCAGGTGTAGGTCTGTAGTCTATAGGGACAAATAAAATGAATTAATGATGGCGCAAATGAGCTCGCAATTCTTGGCGGATTCACCTTCTAAGCATATTAAAAAATTAGGAAAAAATTTTGCCTAGACAGCTTGACTTTTTTCCGGGAACCAAACCCTGAACCTCCGGAAGGACTAGGATTTAGAAATATGTAAAAATGTGCAACAAGCATTTTTTATCAAGCCATACAGTCACTTAATAAATTTTTCGATTTGTTTTCTATTTGAAATATTTGATTACAAAAATAAGTAATAAATGTGAAATATGTGTTAACTTTTTTTCTGTTTACAAAATTGGACTAACATTTTCTCAAATTTTCACTAACATACTTTTTCTGTTATCTGCAAAGATGTTTTTGAGTCTGAAAATTTTAGCGCCTCATTACACGAAGCTATTGTGGAAAATGCTAATGAACAAATATTCGAACTTGTTATGTCCAAATGTTCTTGAACATTTTTTTTTCACTTTATACACAGTATTTTTGATAGCACCATGTCTAATTTTAGAAATAAAATGGTGGAAAGACTGTCGCCCCGCTGTTAATGAATATGTGAGGGCCTTGTTGTTCTCAGCATGTTTAGAGAAACGGCATAAACACACTCAGCATCACTAGTGCACTATCTGTAGACGGTGGAATGTTCAGTAATGGTGTAAAATTTAAACACCCTAAAAAGATGTTTTCTATAAATAAAAAAAAAAAGAGCAGTGTGCATATGTGACACGTGTTAAGTCTACGAGAAGACGGTGGCAATGAAACTTAGGCAAATTCTGAGATGGATATTAACTTTTCATCAATATTCCGCTATCCCATTTCATATAATTTAATTCTGATAGTTCTATTACAGAGTCGAAAGTGTGATAGTGGCTTCGTTTAATAATTTCTGTCCCAAGCGTCTTGTATTGAAGAGGATCTTTTGAAGGGCTCCCGTGAGCAAGAATGAAGTATCCGCTCTTAACAATCCATATCCATACCATCCCCCTCAAGTGCTGTTCCGTTTGGCACCAACAGAAAATTACCAAAATAATCATAAGTATTACCAAACTTCCAAGTAGACAGATATTAGTTAAAACAACCCAGTCACTCTACATTATATAAAACTTGCTGCAAGTCACTCAACACCAACTAACTTCTTCAGGGTGTACTTATGGAAAAATGGCTAATGGAAATGACGTTATTACATCAAGCAAACACCACCTAAGTTTGATAACTACCAAAACATAAACGAGAATCAAATGATAGAGCTACGAAATATGAAATTGTGATATCCAATGCTCATTTCCTAAACGACCTGTGACTGTACAAGGCTGAAAATTTAGTGGCAATTATCGACACCTCTTAAAAGAATGCAGCCCAGAGAGGAAAAACTTCAATACAACCGAAAGGGAGATTTAATAATCACCTTTCATTGCTGGTGGAGCCCCATCTTTAGACTGATCTTGAAGGCTCTGAAAACTATTCAGTTCTTCTAAACTCATTCAAATCCAATTACGTGTGAAGTACAAGAAAAGAATGTACTATAGAAGTTAACGTATTTACATCACAAAGGTAAATTTAAAAGAGCGTTTTTACACTTTCTTGAAACCCAAATGCAAATGTCATTTGATTTATGGAATCAAGACTGCTGAAAGTCTTTAGTTTCGGCGAGATTTAAAGCTTGTATTGAATTTTACATATGACTTTTTTTAAGTAGTGTTTAACGCCCGTTTTTACTACTGAGGCGCCACAGACGGTGGACACTGATGATACATGAGATGAAATGATAAATTGGGAAAGGCGTTTTTTTTTAAATATAAAGGAAGGATGCGTTCCAGGCCTAAGTTTAGGATATGTTCCCGGTATTTGCCATGTTGCATGTGCTTCAGAAATTTGGGAAAATATGCATGACTGTGAGAACGGAAAAAGATCGACATTTTTCACTTTGTTGATTCACATTATTCTTAAGAGATTGCAGTTTTTAATTCATAATATATTCTTACCCATGGTCAGTAAGGACCTCTGCGACAAATTCGGAGGCAACATAGAGGAGCATTTTTGTTAAAAGTCCTATATTCTCTGCCCCCGCATTTAGAAGGCATACGTCATGGAAAGAAATGCGGGCGTTAGAGGCATGTAACAATTATTATCACATGACATTAATTTAATCCGCAAGTACACTTGAGACAGATTTCAAAAGGTGTTCAAAGGGTCTGAGCTGAACCTGACTGCATTCATTACACCGCCGTAGCAGTGCCTATCGGACTGTGGCAAGCACTTCAAATTTGTATTGCATTTGATCAAAAGCAGGGAATATTCGCTCAGTCAACTAGGGTCGTGTGCACGACACACTGTACATGGGCCCAAAGAAAAACATTAGGGGCATTAAGTGTGGTGGCCATTTCCTCTAGACACCCTGCATCACTCAGAGAGAGCATAAAAGTCTATTCTCAATGTAAGCTTCCATTCAACTGCACATGCATGGCCTACATACAGAGGTACACGGCGAGAATAGACAGGTGCTTTAAAGCTGGAACTGGTAGAAAGGGGTACCAAACTTTTAAATGCGCCAGAAAACTAGGTTATTTGACAAAAATGTTACAAAGAGTTTTGCCCCAGCGTCTTATATGAAAGCCTCCTGAGAGACTCGAACTCTTTGAGAGTAGGGCTCCGTCGGCGTCAGTATTCTACCTGGAAAATGATAGGGGTCCCGTCCTCATCCGCGTAGTCACGCCCATGCATTCTGGCCGTCCGGTGTTTCCCTCACCATATCCCTTCCTCCTCCGCCACAAATAATCCAATCGAATCCATTCTATACATAGATAAAATATACGACGAGGTTTTTCTATAATGTTAACTCTAATTTTTATGAAATATTCGTAATACATCAGTAATTTAACGCAATCGCCTGGAAACAAAAGGTTTGCAGGTTTGAGCCCGAATGAGAAACATAGATTTTTAAGAACTTAAAACTCCAGAGTACAAGAACTTTAACCTATGGGTTCCTTAGCGTAAATTTACTGCACGTTAAGGAATTACATGCGTTAAAAGAAAGATTGCTGGACAAAATTTCTGGCTGTTTCACGTTCAAGTAGTGTTTTAGATTTCTAATAGAAGGTTACGGAGGCGTTGGGGTTATCTCTTATCACTCTGTCCTCTGTAGGAAAACACGCGTAACTAATTTCTCTTTCTTATGGCAGCTTTCCTCAAGGGACCTGCATGAGCTTATTGCCAGTAAAATAAAACCATGTTTTATCATACATTGATATTTAATTATATTTTAAAAAAACATCTTATTGGTATAAAGTGATAGAAAATTCAAAACATCTTTCTTTAATTCTGAAAAAGTATACGATGACGAAAAAATTAACAGGTGCTTTTGGCAACAAGTCTCCATTAAATTCAGATCTGCTTGCAAACTAGGGTTTGATTAATGTACAGTTTAGCCTGGACAGTTTTCACTTATTCTAAAGAGACATCTGCGCATTCTGGTCTTGTTTGTGTTGTTAATTAATTCATATCTTGAGAGATACTGTATTTGCAATGTACATGGAGTAGCATTTTTCATATATTCCATTATCAAAATTCCGAAAACTGATATTTTCCCCTTTAACAGTACATGATCACACTTGAGCTTGACCGCTCTTGACGCTATTACAGACAGTTGTTTCTCACTATTTCTGGTCCTATTCTTGAGCTTTCATCGAGTCAGAACTCCCAGTTTGATTTTGTTGGGCTTAAGTGTGCGTCACATGTTCTAAATTGTGTAGAGCTTTTATAATGCCACGATAGTGGTACATATAGCAAGTAATATTTTTATATATGATACGTTTTTTATTGCAAATTCATGCAGGAAGGTTAAAGAGTTGTTATTGATTTGTTTTATTTACTGACGCTCTTTACCATCTCAGGTCATCAGCGTCCCATTCAATTCACGGATAAAACGACCGATAAATTTGCTCAGAGGCCTCTTCTTTCAGGCTTGAGGTTATTTCTCGTACCGTAAATCTACAACCCCACGGCTTTACTTCCTTTCCGAAGGAAGCCATACTTAGGTTTTTTACGCCCGAAAAAATCAATCGATCCTGGCCGGAATCGAACCCGCGATCTTGGGTTTAAAAGCCAAGTATGGTTACCACTACACTACCAGGACAGACACGGAAGGTTAAAGTGGCTTTCAATTTAATTCCCCGGTGTGCCTTCTCCCTTCAGAGAAGCTATACGGATACTTGTGAACAAATTTAGACAAAGGGGTTTATTTTCGATAAGAAGCGACAGATAGAATGGTGCATGCTTACTGAAGTGAAATTAGTGGAAATTAGAGAAATATTTTAACATTCCCGGTGACATGCAATGGAAACACACATTTTACAATTACGGGTTGAAAGACTACAAAACTGTTAACCGAAACAACATACTGGATATAATGGAAAAACCTGGTTCAGAAGAAGAAATTATATCTTAGAAACAAACACATTTATTATCTCGCGTTTTGCACGTTCAGAAAAGGAAAAAAAAAAAGTTTTGTTTCTTGCACTAGCAGCAAGCTACGTGCTTGAGTATATCTTTTTGTTTCTTCGTAGTGATTGTTGATACAGTAACAATGATGCTCAGCATTTCACTCTCTCTGTGAGTCTTGTTCTTTGGTATTCAATCTTGTTTTCATCACAACCTGAGGATGTGGACAGTAAAGGAAAAGACCCAGTGCGCTGAAATGCAATCCGTCAAATGCAACGTCGTTTTCAAACGGAAAGATGCAAATCAATGTATATACCGCGCTCGCGCGAGCGCGTATGTTAACGCTCTATTGGCCGCAGTTTTTGTTTTCTTCTCAACGAGCCTCGGTGTATGCCATTGAAATAAAACAAGAAAAATAATTTCTGAAAATCGGCGAAATTAGATCATTATGAGTGGGGGTTTACCTGAAACCCAAAATTTAAATTTATTTTTTGGGCAATGAAGCTCAGTGTAAACCATTTAAATAAAATAAGGAAAATAGTTTCTGAAACTCAGGGAATCAGACCATTAGGAGTAGGGATATGCCTGAAAACAGAATTTAATCGCCGAGGACGCCGATTAAGGTGATCCGTGAAAGATGTGGCATACGGGAGAATTGTTATTGTTAGCACTAACAATTGGATATACCCACCAAGCGATAAACTCAGTGTCATGTGAAAGTGTATGGAGTTGTAGTCTACGCATGCGCATGGACATACCGACAGCAGTTTTAGTACCAAACGGCAGCGGAAAAAGTCGAATTTCAGGGAATGCTGGTGCGATATGGAGAATACACAAATCTAGTGTATGCACTCTATCAATCTTGGTAGTGTAAAGTGTGCAATAAATGCTGGCGGAGAGAAGGTTTTGGAACACAGAAAAACAAGCAATTGTGTGGCTAAAATTAAATATACCACATTTAGAGTTAGTTATACAGATAAATGCAATGGGAAACGTTAAGCTACCTATAACACGCAAATAAAATAATAATGATACCGGAAGAGCATATACTTTTAAGCCTGAAAGTTATGTTATTATTAAATACATGTAATAACCTTCACAAATTCAACTTGTTGAGAAATTCACTTAGTTTACGCAGTTCCTGTGTCATGGACTTTTTTCCCCTTCACGACACACTATCCTAGCATGTGAGTTCCCGCGCCACAATAATGTACGATACGAACTGACAATAATGCGGGAGACTCGGTCCTGCGCGCGCACATCTTCACTTTAGTCAGTTGTTTGTAAGCATGCAGTTATAACGCCATGTCCTGGAAAATTAGAGGTTGAGTGGTAGTCTGACACGTGTTACATGCATTATCGTCTTAATTTTGATTCTTTAAGTTCAGTATAAAAAGAAGACTCGTTTAAGAAGCCAGTGACATCTGAACTGATTTTAAATAACTTCCTGCCAACAAGTATGCTCGGATGCACAATCCTTAAGCTGCGTTCCCAGAATCCTCCTTATGGAGAAAGAACTGCACTCACAGAACTTCAGTCAGGTCGAACACTTTACTCAAATTTTGAATGTCAGCGAAAAGAGATCTCGCGAGTTGCACAATTGTTGAGAACTACTAGTATACTAGGGGTGTTCTAAAACTTCTCTGCCTAACTCGAGATGTCGTGAAAATGACCAAATTACTAAAGTTGTTAAGTATCATCCTTTAGTTGGCGCATTGTAGAGTTTCAGACGCGTAAGTGTAGTCACTTGTTTATGATGATCGTGTAAATAAACTAGTGTGAACATTTTCTATAAAATGGATAAAACTAAAATACGAATTGTGATAGAGTATTTTGTTTTGAAGGTCCTAACCCCAAAAGAAATACAAAATTAATTAGATTCAACATTAAAGGATTATTTCGCTTTGTTTTAGACGGTGAAAAGTGAATTTAAGCGTGAACGCTCAGGGAATCCCAAAACTGCTAAGCCCGACGAGATTGTAACAAAAATTCACAATGTCGTACTCAATGATAGCCAATTGAAGGTATGCGAGTTGGGTTGTATTGCAAAGGCTTCGCTAGATCGTGTCTACTACATATACGAAGTTTTGGGTATGAGAAACCTTTCCGATCGATGGATGCGGCGTTATGTCAACAATGGACCACATTCGAATGAACATTTCGCAAGAGTGTGTAGACTTGTTTAAACCGAATTCCCATGAGTTTCTCCGACGATTCATAACAGCAGATCAAACATGGATTCATCACTACACGCTGGAGACAAAGGAGTAGTTTCAAACAGTGAGTGGCAACAGGAGAAAGTGCACCAAGGAAAGCAAAAACGGTGCCATCTGCAGAAAAATCATTGTTTCGATTTTCTGGGATTCTCATGGTGTGGCGCTCGTAGACTACGTCAAAAGGGCAGAACCAACACCGGGGAGTTTTAGGCTTCGCTACTGGACTAACCGAAGGATGCTACTCAGTGTAAACGTCTGCATATTGCGGGAGAAAAAAAATCTCTTTCATTGAGATAATGCGATTTCACACACACCTACAATTGTTTTCTCCCAAGTACTTCCACATCCACTACATTTACCGGATTTGGCTTCCAGCGATTACTTTTTGTTCCCAAACCTGAAGAAATGGTTGAGTGGAGGAATATTCACTTCAAATGATGATGCTGAGACAGATATTTATACAGTTAGGTAACTTTTATTTTACTGAGAGAAGTAAAAAGTTGGAAAGCCTATCTAAGGTGTAAAGTTTACATGATAACTATGTTGAAAAATAAAAAACAACTTTTATTTTATTATTTTCTTAAATGATATGTTTTCTACGTCAGGTAGGGAACTTTCAAAACGCCCCTTGAATTCATGAATTGTAAGACATTTCGTAGAAAAATTAAAAGAGTTATGCTGTACATGTCTTTAGAAAGCTTTAGGGGTAGCTCAACTTTTTTTTTGAAATACTACGAAAATACCTATGAGGCCAAACCGGCAAGTATTTACTGGTTCCCATGCCGTGATCGTGATTAAATTTCAGTCACCGCTCCGATAATGTAAAGAGAGAAAAAAATAATAAAAAATAAAAAAGGGTTGAACAAATCATTTACACATCATTATTCAGATAATTTTTACAAAACGACAGAGTTCCCCGCCCTTCACATGTCACTCGAGGCCAGCCCGTATGTGCAATGTATTCAATGGAGTCTCTCTCGCTAGACCTTAGCGGTCGAGCATAAAAACAACAGAGGGTGAGGATTTTAAAATGTATGAATTCAGAATTGTAAATACCTATTACTATTGTGTATATTTATGTAATATGTATAAACGACCCGAGGCTAGCTTTCTCCCTACTCGAGTGCGTATGTCCCCAGAGTGATGATATGTCCGATTGCGTACGGTACGAATATATGTGGATCGCCACATTCTGCTCGACTCTACATGACTGCCAGCAAATCCAGCCTCATTAGCTTCTCGTTTTTTATATATCGTTTGCTTTTCAAGCTAACCAGACTGGCGTAAATAGAAGCATGCGAAAATCCACAGAGGATTTCGATAACAGCACATGATTAAATTTCCAAAGTTCATTATGTAACGCATGCGATTTGTCAGTCAAGCTTAAGCGGAAATCATCAGCACTTATCATAGGATCAACAGATTCGTTTAGACAAGGGCGAACACTTATGAAATTTTACACAAAACAAACCACACACCCTCGAAGAGTTCAGGATGTTATATCAGTCCACCCACAGATTCTACATTTGAATTAATCAACTCTAGGATATAAATTAATAAGAATTTTTATACTTTAAGGGAAACCTTAAAGAAATATTTATATTTTGTATACCTATTTGGGGAAGTGAGAGCAATTACTTTTCCAACGCAGTAATTCATTCATTGTAAAGAAAGTACCAGTGGAAATATATATTTCAATGCTAACTTGAAATTGATATTATTTAGAGTGCAATTGTTTTATGCACGTTTTCACAATGTAACTGCATACATACTGAACCTATCAAAATTAATAAACACCAACTCACATTAGCAACTATAAAGATTTTATTTATTTAAAAATATTTAATATGGATCTTTTACTGCTACGTTGGTAGCATCGTCGTACACATTTCGTCGACTGCATAATATGCAGAGGTGCGCAACGGTTGATTTCCTTCTGTAGACAACCACAATCTTTAAATTGTACATACCATGGATGCATAAATTTATGTGTAGTTGGATCCTTGCCGCGCTCTGCTCGAAAGCGACGTTGTACTATGATTATTTACTTAGTACTTAGTTACTCAGCACACAAAATGCCTTCGCCACCGTTTTTACAAAACACCATCATGTTCTTCGAGGACATTTCTGCGTCACCGCGCGAAGTGCTCTAAGAGCAAGTCAATATTCAGAAAGTAAAATTCGGAGTACTTTGTAGTAAACACCTTTCTAAAATACATGTAGATTAGTGCTTGATCTTTGTCTTTGCTGTGGATATCTCAATGTTTTAATCATTATTTCGTGATTTTCTACCATAAACACCAGAACAGCTGTAAAATGTTCGCATGATACAATTCAAATGTTTTGAAAAGTGGTTGCTTAGCTCAATTTTACAAAGTATAATCAATATGGTTCTTTCACGCCATAAACCAATAAATTTTATATACTAACTTCATTTAATTCCACCGCATTCGTGGTCTAGTAACAGCGTTATTTTTGAGTATTTCCTTATCCCGACAGATAACTTTAGGGCACCAAGGACTCCCAGATTATTTGTGCCATCATTAATTTATTTCATTCATCTATAGGTTTAAGGACCCCCCTATCCCGTGGAACAACATAACCATATTACCTTCAGCATCACAAAGACGTCATTCCTAGTGGTGCAGTGGTAACCATACCTGCCCCCTAAACCCAAGATTGCGGGTTCAATCCCGGCCAGGATCGAAGGCTTTTTTCGGGCGTAAAATTTTTAAGTAAAGCCGTGGGTCCCGTGTGGGTACGAAAAAGAACCTCAAGCCTAAAAGAAGAGGCCTCTGGGAAATATTTATCGGCCGTTTCATGCTAATGACCTGAGATGTTATAGAGCGTCCATAAATAAGTCAAATAAATCACAAAAATAACTGGGACAACGTAAAGGCGCCCTATAGGCGTCCCGGCCTCAGAAATCCACTGCGATGTCAATACAGTCATGCTCCGAAGCTAATGAGACAATGGGCTAGCATTGTAAAAGAAGAAGAAGAAGAATATTCTTTAATTCCTTGCATTTATACTAAATATTTAGGTTTATTATGTGTATTTGAAAAGTCATATATAGTAAAATGATTTTAACACATGTATCATACACTATTTTAGACACACTAAATAAATTAGTAATTGTAAACTAATTGTATGACATAAAATCATTATACAATCACAGACAAGTATTAAAATGCAAAATGAGAGACACTTTCGGGGAACTACAGCAGTAAATAAAGGTATTCGGCAAGGATGGGGCCTTTCCTCACTTTTGTTTGATATATTTTGGATGATTACAGGCTACACAAGCACGGAATAATACTAGTTAGAAAAAAAAGTCTATACGCCGATGATCAAATCTACGGGGGGTAAATATGATTTCAAATACGATATAACAAAATGTAACAAATTACTAAAGGAATATGGTGATGAGATTTCTCATAATAAGACAAAGGTGATGGTAATGGAAGGATAGGACAGGAACAGGACCATTGTATAGAACAGGTAAACATGTTCATATATTTGGGGCGCTATATACACAATTATAAAACTAATACAAATTTTGAAAATAAGCATACAAAAAATAATAGAACGATATCTGTACTATATGACTGTGAAACATAGAACATAAGTTCATAAGATAAGAAACGCTTACAAACTACGAGATAAATCAGATCAGTTGCAAATGTCATCTTAATATATCAAATCTAAAGTAATTATGTAAGAGAAAGATTAAAAACAAAAAGCATTGTAGAAGAAATAAAGTATTATTCAGAAAAAAAGTTAAAAAATAAATAGAGGACACACTAAGATATAGCCCCAGGGAAGTTTAAAATCATAGTTCTGTGTAAGCACTGGGTAAACCATGAATAAAATAGTCAAATGCAGTAAGGCTCGGGATAAACGGAAGTAAACGGAAAGAAGAAAAACAATTAAATTATTCCAGCCATTCCGAATATTTTACACGGAAGAAACGTGTTTTATATATAGTCGCAGCGGTGGTTGCAATTGAAGGTTTGTAAATGCATTTTGAAAAGATAAAATTACAAATTAAAAATTATTAGTAGTATAGTGAAATTTATTTATACACATTATCCAAATTTTTGTTTAAAAATGTAATTTTTTCTCGATGAAAGAAGCTATAGTGTACGCTTGACCATGCACAATGATGGGATCATTTGTTATAGTTTTCTTCCAGCCTGACATTGTTCCAGAACTACCAAACCTAGTTACTAATGAAAATACATCTTGGAAATCACCTTAAACAAATTTATTTAACATCACTAATTACACTATGATCAGATTTTAAAATCACCCCGAGAAGTTTAAATATTTCAATAAATTAATCATCATTACATTCCATATTAAACAAAGGTTTATATCAGGGGTGTTATAAAAATGATATAGCACAGAGTGCTTTGAATTAAGTTTTTGTTGAATGTTTTTAATAAAAAACTACTTTCATCATCAGTTGTCTAAAAATGCATTTTTCTTTTATTCTCAAGGGAAATAACAGCGAACCTTAACTCTTGCCCTAAGGAACACCGTGCTTAACTTGGAATACATCTGAATAAGTTTAACAAGTTCATTAAAACTTTCTATTTGATAAATACGATGTAAGCCACTGGTAATATTTGACATCTATTCCATAAGAGCATTCCTCTGAAAGAAGTACGTCATGGTTAGCACAGTCAAATGTTTTTGGCAGAACAAAAATATTCTAAACAAGTTAAATCTACTATCAATTGTTTCAACTTCAATAAGTGTGAAAAATAACTGGGGTTAGTGCCAACATTTAATTAATTTAATATTTATATGATTTTATTTTATATAAAGGCTTACTGATGCAGTAAACTGATTTGGGAGATGAAGAAATTGAGAATTCAATCAGCCTGAAGACAAACTAAAAAAGCGTTAAAGAGCCAAATGCTAAATCATCTGGTCCACGGTGGATTAACCTCCAGAAATCGCTTAACTTTGCTGCTGATACCAACTCCTCTTTATGTGAACACAGTCAATGGCCATACTGCCGCCTGCTTCTGACGCCAATTGATTAAACAAAACTTGGTGATGAGTGCCCTAGGGGCACCAACATCCCCCCTGCTCGTCCCTTCACGCCACTCCAGCCTCGCCCTGCCTCACTATGGTATTTACGTATACAGCTGACTTTGCGTCTCAATCAATGCGGTTCGTCTTTGGCTCATCACTCTGTTCAAAAGACAATTTCCATATTCTTCTCCTGATCAAATTAAATACGCAAGGAATTGTGTAGTTGGGTATTACTAAACTTTTCAACAATAATCCGGCCGAGATTTGATTTGTGACTGCAACAAGGGTTTTTGGATGAGATTCTCTCTGTTCAAAAGATGTATTTCATTTAGTTGTCTCGTACACTCTCCTTGACCTGTCCCTTACTATTTTCTTACATTAATTACTCAGTAATATTCTCATTAACTTTGATTATATTGCTTATAGTACTATTGCTTTCTTCTCTTCTAGACTTTCTAATTATATCCGTTTTAAAAAAGGGGTTTCTTTTTTTGCACATAGTTGTACGTTAAATACATAATATTTGCATTTCATTATGAATTAAGTTTATATTAATTTGTTTCGGTACACAAAGTTATCCGCTTATCTGATGATCGGCGCGGCGCAGGGACTACATCGGCCGATAAGTCATCACTCGCTGCCAACCGGGATACACTAGAGTCGGGGCAACAGTGTTACAAACGCTAGAGAAATAGTCAAATAAATTGTAACGCTTACAAAGTTACATAAACACCCTTGTCAAGTAAGAACAGATGGAACGGTGACCTCATTTCCCACACTTTTTGATATTTCCTATTAACTTCTTTGTTTTCTTTGAGAAATGAAATTCATCTCTTATCCTTTAGTTTGTCTAAAGCGTATTGATAAAGCTACTTTTTAAAATCCGCATTAAGGCATGGAACTCAATTACCTGGAAATTGCTCTTTAAATGATGTCTTGACAGCAAAAATGGACTCTAATCATAAATAAAAACTCGTTAAGGAATAGGACCGGTATTTGTCATTTAGTAATTTTAGAAGACTTTACTGTTGAATTAGACGCCATTTGTTTCTTTCACTATTCAAACGATACTCAAAGGCAACGCAGCAGTTCGGTAAGCCCTGCCGCCCCACAACTCCCCTCTCGACTCGTGCAGCCCGGCTGGCATTAAGCGAAGGTTAAAGACATTCTTCGCATAAACGATAATCAAGACAAAACAAATCTTTACTAATTGTTTTATTGTGGTTCCCAACATTTTAATATTATTTTCACGAATTAAAGCAAAAAGCTCAAATAGTAGCGAGATTGACCCATTGAGAGTAATACGCTTAAATTTTGTTCCGAAATTTATGAGCGTTAGCAAATATACATTTGCTTATATATTTATTTATTTACAATAACATGGTTGCGGAGAGAACATGATGCCCATAAATACCAGAGATACTCGCTCTTTGCCTGCATACCGTAGGGTGAACAAAAGACAATCACTCCTTCAGATTGGTGAGAGAACTGCAGTTGTGATTGGTCAGAGAATGTAATAAAATCAGATGAACTCAATAAATTGTACTGAAAACTAAACACGTATTTTTCATTATGTCCAACAAAGTTGATCACATGTATCGTTCACACTACTGGGCAATCCAATGTCATTATATAGCGAGCCTGTGTAGAGGGCAGTCGGTTCAAAGCTGCCAAAAGCTTTTAAAAATATTCCGCATTAATTTTTTTGATAATTGTCACAAAAATATGTCCCAGCAGCAATTTGTTTCGTAGAAATGGAAAGTCTCAAATTTTAAAATCTCTTGCTTATAAGCATTATAACGTTATTTCTGATAATATGTTTGTATTAGGATTTAACGCTCCATATGTTGGCTTGTTGGTTCCAAAAATTACTGAAATAAAAAGTAGTGTGAATATTATAACTCAGGTTATATTGATGAATTAGTTCCTGATGTTACTGAAGAGTTCAGTGATCCATTAAGAACAGAACTGAGTCATATGCTGCAAGTGTCTTCATTGTAAACCAAACTGAAAAGTATATACACTCACATCACGCCAGTAGGTTATTTATAATTTTAGAATTATACACTCACTCAAGGCATTAAAACTGACGTATTTGTAACTTGCTAGCGCTACATTGAAATTTACTTGGGGTGGTTGCTCATCCATTGAAGCAGAGAAATTGTTCTCTCTGTACGATTGGAAAGAAAGAACAGAAAGCAAGCAGAGCTCTAATGTGATGTGTGTCCCAAAGTAAAAGCACAAAAGTAAGAATTAAATACATATTTGAGAATACCATTAGATAATATGAGTAGTATAGTTTTAAATATTTTATTTATTTCCATTCTAGTAAATTTTGTTAATTTTGAAAATGACATTGTAAAAATTATTACAAAATTAAAGTGAAATTCAAATAAAAATGGTAATATTTCGCGAAAAAAAGAAAAAAAAATAATTTTCTTTCCGCAAAATAAAAAAAAAATGCGAAAAAAATATAGCGATATTGTCCTTCAAGTTATTTTTATTATTTCAGATGTAGATATTTCATTTCCTGTAAAATTGGAACCCTGTGGTTTATCAAATGAAATATTTTAAATTTGTAGGTTATCTGCCCCCCCCCTCAAAGTAATCTTTAATCCATTTTCCCTAAATTCTCTTTCATATACTATACATATTATTTATGATAGTCATTATAATGTTAATAAAACATGGAAATCCCGATTATTAAATCGTGGTATAAAGTTATCTGAAAAAAGCTACATTAAATGCAATATACACGAAAACAAGTTGTGGGGTATAAATCTATAGGTAGAACTGGGGTGAACGTAACTGCCTGTCTGTGTGCATGTGGGGGAGGGGAGGGGGAGTAGCAATTGCCATGTTACGCGGGTTGTCAATCCGCATCGCTTCCTGAAACTTTTACAACCTCAATCACTGGAGTCGCCAGGCCTGCCAACCAGTCAGCTAGGAGTGCGTACATTACATACCCTTCTCCATTTTTTACGAGAGAGAAAGGAAGTCCCCACACTTCATGACCTGCTTTCTTCCGAGACCTTTTGTAAACACATTTTACATTTACCACCCCCAATTTTTCAATAAATTGATTCATAATATCTTATTTTGCGCATAGTATTAGGCTTACCCGTTTGAATCTCTAAATTAATTATTATGCAGGATGTTTCAGAAATACTTTCACAAACTTTGGTGGCGGGTTGCTCACAACAAAAGTCCATATAAACGTATGTCCGGAAATAGTTTTTGAGTCATTAATAGTAGTTTACTTCAACGCGTTTTAAGGTACAAAAGTTTGTAACCGAAAATTAAATTCATTTTGTTAGGTAATCGATTGATGTTATCGATATAAGTCTGCTAAAGTACTCGTATGCTAGATGGCCATATATTCCAAGGAACTTATTTACATTTGTCATTTGGGTACGTTCGTGGTCAATGTGTTTCTCATGTTTCACTTGTGTTGCATGTTGTGTAGTGTTTAACCATAGCAAGATATTCATTTGTGCTCTTGCAAATAAGAAAAACTATGTGTATATGCATGATGGGGGCTCCAGTACCTCATAGCCGCATTGTTTGAGGTGCACTGGCTAGTCGGTCCTGGTGGTGTAATGGTAACCATACTTGCCTTCTAAACCCAAGGTCACGGGTTCAAGGAGCGATGGATTTTTTTCAGGCGTAAAAATTCTAAGTATGGCTTCCTTCGGAAGGTAAGTAGAGTCGTGGGTCCCGTGTCGTACATTTACGGCACGAAAAAGAACCTCAAGCATTCAAGAAGAGGCCTATGAGCAAAATATGTCGGCCGTTTCACGCCCTGAATAGAATGGGACGCTGATGACCTGAGATATTAAAGAGCGTCCGTAAATAAATCGTATAAAAATGCACTGGCTGATATCTAACGTGACAGTGGATAGGTAGGGGAGAACCAGTTCCATGGCCTGCACGTTCTCTTGACTTTACTCCTTTGTATTTCTATCTGTGGGGCTAACCAATACAATTAGTTTATGCAGCAGACTTTCCCAATGAAGAGACACCTCATCAACATACCATAGAAGCCTGCGAAACCATTTGACACCGTATGGAAATATTTGAAAGGGTTCAATCCGACAAGTGTTTGCGTGTGTGGAAGCAAGAAATTTGAACATTTATTATAATTTTTCAGTTGACGTTGTGTTAATTGGGTTTTGCTTCTTGTTTTGGTAAACTTTCATTAATAGCTCAAGAACTAAGGCTTTCCATACATATGTTTATGTGGAGTTTTTCTTTTCCCCCTTGTTTTGGTGTGAGGAACCTGCCACCAAAGTTTGTAAAAGTATTTGAAACATTCTGTATATAAAAGCATTCTACTGAAGCAATATAATGAGTCGCATGTTCATTTCATGGGATAGGTTAGAACCTGTTCCTTCTCAAAAGAATCTGTAGGCTCCCTTCAACGGTCTTCCTAGTTTTCTCCGTCCTTGGCGTATATAAGAAAAAATATTCTAGGCAGCTAAAGTAATTCCTTTACTACAAGGCACTCACATTAGAATTTTGTAACATTTGGTGTTATAACTTCGAAGGTAATGAAATCTTCAACAGTATGGTGTATTTATTCCATGTTAAAATCTTTGATATATCTGAGGGTGTAGGATATTAAACCATTTACTTGAAACATGGTGAAATAATATTTTCTATTTTATGGTAGGTCTTTTCCATTCACAACATAATATACTAAAAAGGTTTCAATGACTTTGTTACACGGAATTACACGTTTCCATTTCTGAGTTTTTTTAGTAAGTTTATCGGAAATCAAAATGGTGATTTTCAAAACTTTTTTACATGTTTAATATTTTGATAACTTTTTAATATTTCGGTTCTCCAGCTTATTTTGTATTCTTTTTAAATCGGTACGATAATTTTAACTATTCTTTAATTTTTTTTTCAAAAAAATGTGTATCACAGGTTTTCTTAAAAGCTGTTCTTGATTTAAACATAAATAATTGGTAAGTATTAGCTGTGGAGAGATTTTTTCTAATTGTTTGTAAATAAATACAGAAGAAAATACGCCATGATCAATGGAAAAGATGAAGGGTTTCTAAGTTCTATTTCTTCTCCAAATGTTGAACGTTTACTTTCTTTTTCTGTTTAATTGCAATTTCTGGAACTTCTTTTCAGCAACTTCTTTTCTCATTATTCAATACCGCAACGGGTGGCCGAGGTCGTTAAACCACGGACTCGTGAGCGGAAGTCTGAGGTTCGATTCCCACCAGGACCGTCCTCCCTGACAAAGGTTTTTCTCCAGTCCTCATAAGTGGCAAATATCGGGGAGGCACCGTAAGGTCTGAACCGCTTCTTTCCTTTCCCAGCTTATATGTCATTTCATGTATCATCAGTGTCTACCACCTGTGATGCCGCAATAATTTGTGAAATTGCTAAATTTAGCATTAACGGGAATAAGGCACTTAATTCTTACATTAACCAATGTTGTCGATTTTACTTCCTTAGCGTAAGAAATGAGACCTAATTGCAGTTTTATAACCCTTAGTCCTCATTTTATAGTAATATTTTTCACGATACAGAATACCGGCATGGGTGGCCGAGGTCGTTTAGGCGCTGACCTTTGAGCGGGAGGTCTGGGGTTTGAATCTCAACAGGACCGCCCTCCCTGATTAAGTTTTTTTTTTTCAAGTATTTCTCAGTCCTCATAAATAGCAAATGCCGCGGAGGTACCCTAAACTTAGACCTGGAACGTTTCCTTCCTTAAAAAATCCTTTCCCAATATATCACCGCCTGTGGTACCTCAGTAATTAAAATGGGCGTTAAACATCATTAAAAAAAGGATATAGCATTTAACCTATGTAAAATAGATGTGTTAAATGTTTCCGATAATGCTTTTAAAACATATTTTTGAAATATTTAAAACAATGTTACTTTAATGAAAAATGTATCTAACTTCATTAAGTAAAATACTCACAGAATATTTTTACTATAAAAAGCCGCAATCAGTTGCTAAAACATTCACAATATTTCGAAAATTAAATCAATAACTTTAGCAACCCACAGCATAGGGCCTTTCAGAATTGAAATATTTTGATCAGGCTTCCCTTAAGATATGCCTGCGAATTTTCAGTTTTAATGTTCCACTGAAACAGAGGACAATCAGTTGTGTTCAGCGTGGCATGTTCTCGTCCTGCATGACGACTGCCATCAAAAGCTAACTAATTCCACGCTTGGACACTGTGCAGTTTTAATATCCCAAACAAACTACACGCAATCTCTGACTGCCGATTAAAACCAGGGCCAATGTTGAACGTGTGCAAGGGGGCAAGATGAATAAGGGTATAAAAAAAAAAAAAAAAGAGGTCGTCAATACACCGGCCTCGCCAATTACTGACGAAAAAGTGCTCTCAACGCTGACAAAGGCGATTGTTTTAGCTCCTGTTTTACAAAACCGGATATTACAAAAGCGAGTGCACAAAATGACCGTTGTATTTATTGTTCTAAACTAACTTTGTACCTGCTGCAAGCCTTCGGTAAGCTTCGATACAACGCTCAATTATTTCAGAATTAATTTTCACAGCACTAAAAGTGGTAATTGCGATATCAGTTTTGGGTTCTAGGTGGGAAATTAGGGATTCATTTCTAAACATAATTCTTTAGTAATTGTCTCGGGAACGAGTGTGACAGCGTTCTTGAGGGTTCCAGGAGGCGTGAATTCTAATTTCAGGATGAATCTTAACCCTGACCAGTGAAAACACATTACCTGTTAATGCCAGTAGAATATTCATTAGTGCCATAACTAATTGATTCCAAACCAACAAGAGTATGCATAAATAATAGACATAAACAATAACTTACAGGCACAAGCATTATCAACACAACCAACTGCACACTTGAGACAGTGGCGGTTTGTGACATAAAAAGTTGGTACAGCCCCACTGCCACATGTTATTTAATTTGAAACAAATGTTGAGTGTCTACTACAGAGTTTGTTTGAGTATATTAGGTAGTGTTTGAGAACAGATAACCATATTAATTTGTTTATTTGTTTACAAGAGCTGCCACTGGGGGACGCGAATTGCATGTAGAGAACTACTGGAGTCAAAGCATAAATTATTTTCATTATATACAAGAGTTACCTTTTAAGTTTTTACATGCGACCACTTTTTGTTTTACAATTGACATTTTTATTGTGAAAACAGTTTCAGCTTAGAAATTAACCCTGTAGTTTGTTTACAGTGAGCGTTTAAACAAAGCAATTATGCGAAAAATGGAAATTTCTCGTGAAGATTTTCATTAGACATTTTTAACGATTTTAGTAAAGGCCTAACTCAACAGCAATACATAGAATCGCTTGGTTCAATTTTTGGTAACGAAGAACCACCAGAAAAGACTATTTACAGTTAGTTTACAGATTTTCGTAGTCGGCTAACGAATGTAATCGTGCTGAATGAATATCGTAAAGGTCGATCAAAATTGGTTGTCATATAAAAAATACCGATGTTGTGCGCTACATGATTGAAAAAGATAGACGTTACTTACAGTGAGATAGAGGCACCCTTAAGCATATCGAAGACTGCAGTACATTCGATTTTGCACGAATATTTAGCTATGAAAAAGATCTGTTCCCAATGGATTTGATCGAACACTCGTGTTAATTGGTGTAATGAAACGGTCAAAATATTTCACCAAAGAACTGTAAACTCCATATACAACATGTAACAGATGACAAAACTTGGATGTATTCGTATGAACCGGAAACTAAGCAACAATCCACTGTTTGGGTGTTCCAAGATGAACCGAATCCCACAAATGTAGTTCGTTCACGAAGCCCTTCCAAGAAAATGATCGTTTGTTTCTTCGGTTGTACTGGACATGTCGCAACCATTTCTTCAGAGGATCCAAGAACAGTTAATACTGAATGATATACGTGCCTTTGTTTGCCCGAAGTCATCGACGAAATCAGGAAAAATTACCGTGCATCATTCTTCATCATGACAATGCAAGCTCTCACATAGCATGCCAAACAATTGATTATTTGAAAGAGAAACACGTCGAATTAATGTCTCATTGACCAAATTCATCTAATTTATCACCTAAAGAATTCTCCTTTTTCCCAAATATCAAAAAAAAAAAATTGTGTACAGTGATTTTTATCACCTCAAGAGACAACTTTAAAAACCATGTTTTTGAGATACCAACTTCAGAGTGGAAAAAAAAAATGTTTCGAGAATTGCTTTGAACGCATGCAAAAGTGTATAAACCTTGTAGGCAATTATTTTGAAAAGCAATAAAACAGTTTCTTCCAAAAAATGTATTTTCTTTCTTAGTTTTTGTAAAAAAATTAAAAGATAAACCTGATGCAATAGTAAGCGAGCATTATGGCATACTAACACACAAACATTGATGCCGCGATTGTGGATAGCTCAAACCCTTATAAAAACAAACAAGAACGAAAATCACAAACACATAAGCACTAGTTATTTTCGCGAATACCTGGGCACCATAGCGCTCACTTACCGCTTAAAAACAGCTGGGTGAAAGTTTATCGGTGTTACTTTTTTTTCGGATACTCCATCGCTCCTCTTTTGAATATCTCCTTACATGAACTTAAACTGTGATTTGATTCCAGCAGTTTCACTCTTACAAACCCTCAAGCCCTCTGGGTAAAATAATAATTAAAAAGGCCACCTATTCTTAAACATTATGCACAATAATATCCACTAACTGTTTTAGATGGCTTATTACACATCATAAGACTGATAAAGTAAAAACTAAAAAACTATACCATATATCTGCATAAACTACAGCACATCAGGAGGTATAACTTTTAAAAAAGTATATTAACGTGCTTACACAAGATTCACTCTTGGTATATTACCATACCAATCGCTTTAATAGGGTCGGAGCTAAATTCTATACCAATTATAGTAATGCGTTAACAATAAAAAAATTCGTGTTTTTGTAGCTATAGACTATAGACTATAAAACAACTGTAAAAACCGTGCCAAAGCAGAACACTGTTATCAATAAATTCGTATATCAGCACACAGAAAGTGTTTAAATTTGAGTTAAAACGGAAACAATAGAATTAATAGTTACACATTTACTGTATAAAAAACAGTCTACCTCTTCTGTCTTGACGCACTTCAGTCCGTACGTTTATTCTGCTCTCGTGTATGATGTTTAAGCCCTAGGCACCATAAATCCCACCTAGGAAATTTTCGCAGACCATTTCCAGGAATCCCTTGTGAATCAAGAAGAATATTTTATATTTTTAATGAATAATACAAAAATGACAATTAAAAGAAGAATTGCATCAACATTTATTAAGAATGAACAAAAACAAAATACAACATAAAAGTTCATGTATACGAGGATAACTCCTTAAGTTTCCATCCTAACCATTTTCTAGGTATGATAAAGACAAAAACTATATTTCACTTTTCAAAATAGTTCTCCTTTATTGCAATACACTTCCCACATTTTTAATTAACTTTCAATCCCCTTCCAAAGAATAGTCACAAGTCTTGTGTGCAAAATGAGCATAAACAGCATCCATCACTTTGTCACACTTAAATTTTCTTCCTCGAAGGTCCTTCTTGAGTTTCGAGAAGAGGAAATTGTCACTGAGAGCTAGATCTGGGCTGTAGGGTGGATGGTTGATCTCCTTGAAGCAACATTTCTTCACATTTTCCTTTGCAACAAAAGAGGCGCATTGTCGTGAAGAAGGCGCACACCACCACTCAACTTTCCTCGCCTTTTCTCTTTAATGGAAGCACGTAGTCTGTGCAGTAGGCCAGCATAGTACTCCCCCATTTACTGTGGTTCCTCTCCTTGAAGTCAATGAAGAATATTCCTTCACAGTCCCAAAAGATTGTGGCCATGATCTTCTTAGTTGACTGAGTGATCTTGGATTTTAGAGGCGGTGCTTCGGTTTACGCCATTCCATTTATTCTCTTTTGGACAAGGGATCATAGTAGAGGACCATAGTTTCATCTCCCGTAACAATGTTTTTCAGAGCTTCTCTCTCGTTACCATGGCAGAGCTCCAAAAATTCATGACAACAGATGACTCGTTGCTGCTTTTGGATTGAGGTAAGAAGTGTAGGCACCCATCTTGCACTAACCTTATTCATATTTAAATGTTCATGAATAGTTCGAAGGACTGTTGTTTTAGAAAGGCCCAATTTTGCTGCTATTTCTGTAATTTTGAGCCGCCGATCTTCCATAATTTCTCATTTCACAAGAGCAATGTTTTCAGGAGTGAGCACCTCCAAGGCTCTTCGTCTTCAATACTTTCTCGACCCATTCTTTTACGGTGAGGAGCATGTTTCCGCTTGTAATATTTCGACACTCCATACTGAACATGTCACAATCTTCTACACATAACCTTCTTTATGCAACTATATCTGAACAACTAAACAAAGCAGAGTGAAAGTTACAACTGCAATTATTTACTTAACGAATAAGGTATGGCAGCAGATAGGCTTTGATGGAGGCGATAATCCTTTTCGGCGAGGCCGGAAACTTATGGACCTACCCTTAAATCAAAAGGACACAGAAAGGACACAGGACACAGAAAGGCTATTGCCATTTGAAGAGATCAATTCTCTTAATGTGGAAACAACTCCACATGTTTAAGTTCATGAATGCAGAACATTTCAGAGTATTCTGTACCTATGTATTATCTCCTGATATTTTATCATGAAGTGGATGTTTTCCACAATATCATTCTGTTTCTTGGATATAAACCAATGAGGTGAGCATTCAATGAGACATTGAAGTATGCAATCGCCTATAGTGGACCGCGTATGAACGCTTTGCATGTTTCCAGATGCGTGGCAAAAGATTGTGTCACCCCTCACGGGAAGGTAGTGGGGCCCAATTAAAACAGAATGGCTCATACAGATTAATTGGGAGTTGGGGAAGGAGAGACCAGCCGCTAATGAGCAGCTTCAAAAGTTCAGACTTGCCTAACATTTGCAGGATCATCTTGGAAAGGGCTGCGGCGAAGGTATTTATGCATTTTTGTCTACACCCGGATGGAAGTAAAACAAGTAACTAATTGCTAATTAGTGAAGAAATTACCAATTATCAAACGCGTATTAAAATTTCGACACAAGGCAGTAGCAGCAGCACCTTGCAGATTTTAAGGGTGGTGGTATTTTAATGAACTAGCCGTTGGGTTAGGTCCACGGGGCGCGATAATGAGGAAGGGGCTTATTCTACACAAACTAACCCACTTGGAGAAGCTGCATGTGAATTATTGCGCCAGCAGAACCGGGCGCCAGAAGTGGCCCCGAACCGACAGACCTCCATTAACCTCATTATATGGCCGCTACTTCAACTATCCCGCCATCTTCTTACTCCTTTCAAATCCGGAATTCGGGACATGAGGTCCTTGTTAGTTGCTGTCCAGAAATATCGTTTAGCCTACTTCTGGTGGCTACTGAAAGGCGAAGGTTTTAAGGACCTCGCCCTTCCTCTAAAAAGTACTTTAATTTGTTCTTGTTATACGTATAAACGTTTTAAAAGCGCGTGGTAGGCGGAAGTACACACATGTGTTCGCTAGAATTACAATATATTTGCCAATCAAAGAAATTATGAATTCGTTTGGACTGCCACCAATTATTCAGCGTTATATGTCACCTAAATAACTTGTGAAAGCAACTACAGTGTTGAGCCAAACACCCCTTCTAGAAAATAAAATGCAAAATAGTAAAGGTGCACACATTTGAAGTGTTTATGTAGTTTATTATTCGTTCCCTTTCTGCCATAGTTTCTGTATATTTTGATGCCCTTTAGTATGTTGCTAACTAATTAATGATATGTATGTTTTCAATTTTTGTTTATGTCTCTAGAGATTTGAACTTCTAAATTTTATATTGTACAATGCTTTCATTTGGGAATGGACTGAGCTCTATTATAAAAACAAAAAAGTAACTAGTATTTAAAACCCTAACAATGGATATTGAATTAAATGTTGTAAAAGAATGTATATAATAAAGTGGTCGTGTAAGTATTTTGCTGCCTGGCGACACATATGACATAGTATCGAATAGAGCGTTCCCATCTCTCTGGACCTCAGAGTGTACAAATAATGCCCCTATGAATCCCAGAAAATGTCATAGTGCCTCAAAAATACCTAAACGTTGTCTTCTTTCCATTAAATAATTAAACAAAACTGACTAACCTAAGAGGTTTCAAAATGCACTTCATCCGTGATAAAATAAAATTAAATTAAACAACTGGAATACGTCTGTAAGAAGCACTGCAAATGTATTAATAATGAATGCTTAGAGAGGCATACACAATTGGATTACTCTCTCCCATATGACAGATTACCATTAGTATAGGATTTTAGCATTAGGAAGTAAAAATAAATTGTTTACTACCTCTTCCTACACTCAACTGTACCCAGTGAAGCTTACGACACATTCAAACTACCTGTCTCTACGTCAATCTAACCAGGAAATCGATATCCAATACACACTTACATCAATCTGCATCGGGCTTCTCAGATATGCAATTAGAACAATCACCTCCTGATATTTGCTGGAAGAACACGATAAAAAATTAGTATTGTAAAAGAAGAAACAAATTAAATGCACATCAAAAATAACAATATATGTTATATACATTTTTGCTATATCTAAATAAATTATGCACAACGTGTAAATATGAATACTTCTCATTTGTCTATTTACTACTTACCAAATGCCAGCTTTATTATCAATTGTTGAAGAAATAAGTTCATTTTTAATATACGAGTCTAAGAAACTTTTTCTCTATTAAAATGTTGGGTGAAAAGTAATAGACATTTCAAACAAAATATGAAATGTGAGTTCAACACTATCATTTCAGTACAGCTAAAACCTTTATAGCGATCCCGCTAGGGCTCTAAATATCGAAATGGAAGTTACGGTATATCCAGAAATGGAGGCAATATCAAGAATGGTGGTCCAGAAGAACAACATCCAGGTAAACCAAGGATAACAACTGGTGCACAGCGTTCACCAGAACCTAAGGATTCTGAGAGAAAGGAAGTCAAGCGCTATCATGTTAAGAAGTGCCCTGCAGAATGCACACTAACCATTTCAACGCAATCAAAGGGGGATGAACTCTACTGATATGCGAGATGAAACCTCTTTCTCTCTTTATATAAGGAAGAATACATTCCAAGTCTATGTTTAGGGTAATTTCTCAGCATTTTATACTTATGAGGACTAAGGAAAACCTGGAAAAACCCTCAGTCAAGGAGGACGGTGCTGGCGGGGATTAAAATGGCAGACCTCTTGCTCACAAATCCGCGCCTTAACGACCTAGGCCATTCGGTAGCGCAGAAAGACTGAGGCAGGAAGTTCACAAACTCAAAGGGGTACCAACTTGGTCTGGAGAGGTATATTCAAGATGCTTTTCAGCGTTTCAGCCCGTGGTTCTTCTTATTGCTGAAGCGCGTGGCTTCTGTTCCTTTACATGCATGGGTAATGTCACAGCAAATGATGCACGATGCGTGTCTATGTGATTAGAAAGACAAGGTTACAATACAAAAGTGACCTGCTCAGTCCCCAGATCTAAATCTGGCCAAGGATCTGTGAGAAGCCTTTCAACAGAGAGATTTAGAAAAACATTAAAAACATTTGATCAGCTATTTATGTGCTTCCATCGTTATTGGTAGAAGATCGAACAATCCTTCATGCCATGGAGGTGTCAAACAGTAGTTAATACAAGAGTTGCTGGTACAAATTATTACCGACACATTCATCACGGGTATTTTGGGGAAAAAGACAATTTTACACATTTTTGTGATTATGTGTTTCTATCTAAGATGAAGTTATTTTCACTAAAAAGCATTAAATTTATTTTGGGAACTACTGTGATATTCAATGTTAAGTGTTATATGATGAAATTCTACTCATAGCTTCGTAGAAAATTTAAGAACAATTTTGTGTTCCTTAGAGAATTTTGCTATCAGCAAAAGAGGCAAGATGGTTTACTTTTTACACAAAGTGAACTCAAGCATCTGTTTATGTGACAATTGATAGTACAAAAACAACAAACTACCGGGAAGGAATACGTGTCTTTGGAATTATTAAATTTTCCAACCACCTGCATGAAACCGTTTATACAGGCGATTCTGTTATTGACAGGTGATGAGGAAAAGTTAACTGATTTTTAATAACGAAACAATCGAGTTGATTTTTCAAAGGCTTCTGTTTTCAAAGCTACAGACAAAGCCATCTGTTCTACCTGGTAATTATCAATGGGAACAACATCACGATTACAAAATGGGGTAAGCAATGGCAGACCATTTGAGTGGCAGTTTTCGTCAATAACACTGCACACACAAGCTTTATTTATACCATTCATGGCAATAATGGCCAAGAAAAGCAACTGGTCAGCAAGAATGTGCCAAAAGATGAATATTTACTTGGCTTTTCACCAATGAAAGAAGTAATTTTGTCGCGGATGAACGACATGCATGAAAAGATGGCTACTATTCAGACAAACAATAACATGACCTGTATATTTTCTTGAGCTCTCTGACTGTCTCTTATGTGATCCATTATGTTTTCTGACTTTAGTAGTGACCTTTTCTCTCATAAAAATTGCGAACTTTTTCTATTCTACTTCATTATCTCTTTCTAAATGCTGTTTTAAATAAATGTATATTTATAAAAAATATAAGAAACAACCTATCTTTGTTTTGTTACCTTATGAACACATCTGTTGATATATATATTATAATGAAGGTTTAACAATGACCACTCTATTTTTACATTTTACGTCAATCATTATTTCACATCTTTTCATCAGGGTTGTAAAACACAAAAGTGAAAATCCGTTACTGATTAACGCTAAAGTTGTGATATTAAATGTTTTTAATACATTCTGTGACACATTTACACTAATATGGAAGAAGTAGACGCGTTGTTATGTTGTGCACTTGCAACAATATCCATGAAGTACAATAAATTATTATTGACCACTTTAAGGGTTCTCGGAAATGTATGATATAATATTACGGCATTTTTTTTTTCTTTAGTTCTTAGCTAAATGTGACTTACGTTATTATGTGAAAGTAAATTTTCTACGCATTTTTCACCATATGCTTCGGCGGAACGATAAATTCTGATTTGAGATTGACGATCTGTAGTTTTAAGCCACAGTCTTCTTTCGCTGGATGGAGTATAGTGTTCAGAAAGTTTGAGGGGAAGAAATACTTGGGACTTCAACGCCTGGTCTAATTTCATTTGTTTTATTTTTATTTCTAAGCAGTTGATACAAAATGTTTACAAACACATATTTGTCAGTAAGCTAATAAATAAAGTCGATAGATTCAATTCTATTATGTGTCATCTTACAAGCGTGTATCGTTGAATACATGCTCGCTTTATAATTACTGTTAATTTGTTACATAGTTAATATTGTTACTTTATTTTTATTTTTGTTCTATATTATATACATATATATGTATATATAAAATGCATTTTTTACTACTGTGACATTTGGACACTGATGATATCAATATGAAATGATAAATTGGAAAAGGGATTTTAGGAAGGAAGTATTTCAGGCTTAAGTTTGTGCTACTGTCATTTACCAGTGAAGAGAACTAAGGAAAACCTGGAAACCTCATTCAGGAAAAAGATCCTGGCGGTGTTCGAACAGCACACTTCCCATAAGAGCCCGTGCTTCTGCCAACCTCTGCCAACTATGTGAGTGCTTACATTCGATTTCCGGCGAAATATCAAATTGTTATGTCTTAATTTATTTCATTTATTATATACTACATAAATTATGTTCATACTTCAATTATATTTGCCGTTTGTTGTTACAATATACTTCAATGTTTATTTGTTTATTTTTGGTATGTTAATGGCATTAGATCTTTCAGTATTATTACGTTATTTTGCCACAATGTACTAGAGTGTACTTGAAGGATAAGTTTCCCTAAATAAGTTAATAAATAAACAAGTTAATAAATAAACAAAAAGAATGACATTCCCTAAAACAGTGGGTATCAAAAGCATTTGTTAAACCACGTACTCAGTGATATGTCTAAATTCAACGTTTATTATATACCCAGTCATTATAGAAAAAAAGAAATGCTTTAAAGCGAATTTTAAAGATCTGCTAAATAAGTTAAATGCATCTGCAACACCCTCAGAATTCAGGACTTTTCAGACTGAAGTATTATTCATCACGGTAAGTTGCCTATTAAAAATTATGCTTTGCGTTTATCAAAATTTTGGATTGATCAAGAAGTTCTTCGCTGTTGTTGCTATTATCAGAGTTCAGTTCAGTAGTAATTCACAAACACATTTAAATGTGAGCAAAATCAAGCCTCTCACTACAGAAGTTTTTAATCTTCTTAAATTCGAAATCCAATTACAATGTTTATTTAGCGCCCATTTTCATTCAACAGAACTCCTTAAAGGTTCTAGTAGCAAAGAATACCCTGAACATTAGGAAAACGCTATGAACTCATGCTGATGATTTCGGTTTTGCGCTATTCTCAAACATGTCAAGGTTTAATGTCCTATATGCGTTTCTATTATTAAAAGAAAAAATAAAAATGTCTGTAGGGTACTCCTATCTTGCGCCTTATGTCTGCATTTGCTGTTATTATGTTTAGGCAACCTGGTTTCAAGTTTGTGGAATATTTTGACTGGACGAGGTGAAAGACCTATAAGAGCTATAATGTGCATGCACCACCTAAAGCGTCACTTCTAGCCACGTGTGTTCCCATGAAAGCCTCCAGTTTTCTAAGTCTGGTTGTTGTTGCGTTACAAAGCTGATTTAAATGTTTGTAAAGGCCATAAGATAATTATAGTGAAATGATATTTTAATGCCAAGTCATATATTAAATATGGGAAAACTTGCAACTATTTCAGAGCCAAACAATACAACATTTGAAATAATAATGCTCATAAGCAAAAGATCTGCAGCTGTTTCGTTAGTAGTTGGCAACTGTTGAAGGCTAGTGAAGTTTCTTGTGAATTGGTGCAGTGGTTGTTTTATTTACTTTATTTATTGAAAGAGAAAATTAATTAAAAAATTAGGTGTGCCTACTTCAAGTATTAATTGTGATTTCAAGACATAGAAGTATACAAAGCTTTCTGTACAGCTTTCAGACTTTAATCACAAAATCGTTGTTGCCTGAAACCAGGAAAAGATTTAACAGTTGGATTATTACGGTGTTTTAATTATATTACTGTTTCTCTCACTATCTGCTCAACCCGCATGTATTACTATTAATTCTAGATATTAAGTTTCTAGAAACTTGCAACCTATATTCAGCGGTAGCAGTAGTAAAACTGTACACTTCGCGTTAATGTTGCCATTTACGGCCGCTGGCTGATGAAAACATCTTTTCCATCTTTAAAACGAGGTTTCAACCATTGAAATACTGCACAGTGTTCGGACAGCAATGACATCCAGCATCTTTAAATCTACATTGAAAAACACAAGTGGTCGACATCTCCCGGAATGAGATGTTCTGGCACGGGGTGTGTAGTTTCTTGGTGTTGAGCATAAGATACCATGTTATTAACACAGGTAGTAGAAGCAGCCCTACATCTCCCTCCCCCTCCTCTTCCTCCACCAACCCATACCTTTGCAGTACGAGGAGCTGGTCTGTTGCTGAGGAATGCAAGTAATTAGTCTCTTCAGACCGCCAATTAACGCTGCGAGCCGGCTCTTCCTCCAAGACTTGGCAACGTCGGCACAAATTACCTGCTGTTTAATCTTTCCCCAAACATTGATTACATACACCGGCCCTTGTACCAAGGCTTCTCGTGCAGATCTTTTTATATTCGCAGAATATCTCCCGTCTTACTGCAACCAATTAGTGATGTCTCGAAGGAGATTCGGGTCACAGATGTCAAGAGAGATGTTCAATGTGGAAGTGTCTCTGTAACTTCACCAACAGTGGCGGCTATTTCGAATGTGATATCATAATTTTGTTGACATATCTATGAATAAAATTAGGTACCAATCAATGTTCTTTATATCTCCATCATGCAGCTAAATGTCTAATGTAATATATTGTAGAAAACAGAGTTTGAACTACATTCCTTCAGTGACCCAAATATGTTAGGGAAAAAAAAAAAGAATTTATTAATCCATATGCACATTTCTTTTTATTTTCTGTTGTACGCTATCTCCAAAATTTCCAGTCCAAGTTACCAGGGCTCTATTGCACAAAAGTACGGTCTAATACATACAAGTGTATTAGTGCAAGTCCTTGAAAAGTATGGTCTTGTAACGTTCTGTTCCACAAAAGAAGTGCAACACTTGTAAAGTATTAGTAAAAAATTACAAGTGTGTTGTATAAGAGTAAGATGGAGGAACTACTGTTTGTAATACATTAGGTTATGTCCACTCCTTAGAGGAGGATTGTTGTCATTCCTACTAAATGGGTTTTGCATTTTTTCTCAGACATAATGATAATAGAACTATTTTATTATGCATTTACCAATGTTCAAGCCTAATAATACACTTTGAGATGACGGTAGCACATTTAGGAGCATTAATTCCAGTTGTCGGGAGATGGTAAAAGACTCGAGCTTTCCAACTGCTCTCGGTCATTTATTTTATTAGTCCATTTCATCATTTATTTATTTATTTGTTTACATTGCTTGACGACCACGTTCTGAATATAAGGAAAAAATTGGGGAAATTGTGTCAAAGAGATTATTTCAAAAGAGAATGAAGAATGAAAAGAAATCTTTTAGTGAGACGTAGCAAGAACCTTAAAATATATTAACTAAGATGCTGGTCTGAAATATGCGTTTATTACATGAAAACGCCAATATCAATTATCAATCGTACTTTAAGTGCACTTAACCTAACTTTATCATTAGAAATGTGTCTTTCTTTAGATATATTTCTACTCGTCAGCGTCATCATTTTGCTAATACATTTTAGATCAATTGACTCCTAAAATCATTAACAAGATAATACGTTTTGTGCTAGTATTTGAAGTTATTCCTACACTTGTAGAGAAATTTATACAAATTACCAGTGCCAGACTAATACTAATACTTCTGTGAAAGAAAACAACGAAAAATTACTTGTACACTTGTAAGCATGGAGTTGTAAAGTACAAGCATAGCTGAAACCTTTGTGGAATAGAATTTTACTAATAACTACAAGTTACAAGTCTGTACACTTGTAATATATTATATTATACTTTTGTGGAACAGGGCCTTAGTTAGCCATGCATTAATATTTTTCACGCAATGACAAAACCGCCCTCATACTACAAAAATCGTCAAAGATTTTTTTCTCAAATTTATAAGAGAAATGCTCGCTTATTTGTCATATAACACAGATTTGTTTCCCTAGGCCTAAAACGTTTTCTTTTTTGGGAGTTGAAGAAATACCTGTGAAGAGACAAATTGGACTTTACTTAAATGTATGAGGATTTGAACATCTGGTATCACAGTACAATAAATTCCTTATTTATCTTGATAATGAACCCTTAGATCGCTTTGATTTAAATGACCTATTCAATTGTCTTGTCTGTGAACGGTTCAAAGACACTTCAAGTTTCTTGTTACTAGGATAGATAACGTTACAACACGTTTCAAAATAATGCCGACTTCGCTTAGTGTGTTATGCGGGGCAACAATCTTGTTATTTTTCAAGAATGGGACCCGATGAATTGATGCAAGATTTGGTCGCTGTATTAACAACGCTTGGGATATGGTGATGGTTGTGCATTTCACATTTTGCCAAGAAGCTTCCACTACCCAAAAGAGCATTGGGTTGTGCATTTTAATAAAAGAGGTTCGAATTGTCTACTTTCAATGTGATTACAGAGTGCGCGCCAGGGTATTGACGCACACGGTCAAAGACTTATTTGTGGTTTTTCACACACTGCAGGATTCCTGCGATAAGATTCTACACTCATATTACAGGAGTTCGTGAAGGCATCGTGAACTTGCATGGCATGCATGTATGGGCGGCGGAAGAAAATCCGAAAGCCCGGGTGACTCAAAGCATTCAATACTTATTCAGGGCTGGAGGAGAACGAAAGGAGGAAGGCCTTATCACACGGATCCATGCAAGTGTGAAATATTTCGTACATATTAGGTCTTTGGCCGTATACGCCAATCTCTATAATTAGTTAGAAATCGCCAATTCGAAATCCTTTTGTAATTAAATGCATGATGTGATACCGTTGGTGGGTTGGTAGAGGTTTTTTGATCAAATGTGGAACGCACAACTATTCCGTAGCGTATTCATATACTTTGACCTCCTACAGCGCCCAAACCGGATATGAGTTCCCTTTAAAAATGATCAGTTTACCGTCCCGCAAACACAAGTTTTGAATCATTCTGAATATGTGCATGATAAAATTTGTTTTATTGAAGAACAAAACATCTCTATAGAGTTTAAACCTTTCCACATCAGAGAGTTTAAGCGACTATTGAGATGTTGTAAAAATGTTTTAAAAATATTATACTTACGTTTTAAACACTTTGGTTTTCGACTTTAATTTTATCTTAAATCAAACTTTGATGAGATTTTTAGCACATAATTATAAAAAATGTAATTAAAAATTGACACTCACTTTTCGGAACACTTATATAACTAAAGATATACGACAATAATTTGATTAATTTTGGCCAATTCTGAAAAAAAGGTAGTATTAAAAATTTAAGAAGAGAATTTTGAGTCAACCAAGGCAGAAAAAATGTAAATGCCATTTGTTTTTTCAACATGAAATGAATATGGAAATATATTTTGGTTAAAATTATAAAGCATGTAGAAGGTTTATCTCATCATATAATAGTAAATAAATATATTATAAAATATTATAAATATCAAGATGGTATTAAAATGGTAGAGAAACCTGTAATAAAAATTGCTAGAAATTTACTGGAAAATTGCAAGATGCCGCTCTAGCATGAGCCGCCACTGTTATGCATTGTCCGCTTTAGTAAAATTACGATCCGGACAAGCAGGATTTTCTCCCGCGGCGACACGCGAAGAGAAATTCACTTGGGTGAGAGGTGTGGGCGATAGGTTCCGGCAAAGAAAGTGATTGTTGACCGCCGAGCTATTTCGACACCTCTGTGAAAGCTATGCAAGATTTTGTCTTATAGCAGGTAGCTCGAACATTGTGCACGTCATACTCTTCCTTGTCTGACACAGAATGCTAAACAAGTGCCACATTCCTGCTGTGGGGCGTAAAACAGATGTTTGATAGAAATACATAATTATATCTTATCAGTATGTATGTTATCTTATTATAACTTTTCCTGGCACCAGGAATTATTTTGTTCGGTTATATTTGTATTTTATTTAGAGATGTTGGCATTTTATTTATCCACACCCTCTTATTTCCGCAGTTAATCGCACAACTAATTGTCTAAAGATCAAGTCAGCGGTTTATATTCCATAATGCAGTCAACTTGTGTAATCGGTCCCGAAGATTACCTAGTTATCATTCAGTCAGCACTCTCAAGTCAAAGTAGTAAATTTGACTTCTCCCTTGGTCTAGCATAACCTTATCAGCAAGATTTGGCTGTTCCAAATATAATTTACGAAATAATTTTATTAGAATTGTTGGGAAAATATCAAAATAATATTTACATTTTTTCTCCTGTGGGAAGTCAGTCAAATATAAATTAATTTATTTGTTCCTAGTGAAATTTTATATTAAATATAGCACATGCACCAGAAAGAATTCTATCAATTGCAATATCAGCTTTTTTTTAATGTCTAGCATTAATCTGAGTTTATATCTTTTGAAATTTTCACAAATATACGATCAAGTTATAACATTAAAACAAGAAAACTAATTGACTTAGAAAAACCGACTTCATAAAATCTTATTTTAAGGCAATGCTAATTTATAAAATCCCTTGGTGTGCCATTTCACATGGATTAGACCGGATCGGTAGGGATATGGGAAAAAACGGAACTTCAGCCATGCTCAAGGACTGACTTTTGTGCATATGTCCCTTATGGGTATGCATCCAGGAGGAAAGGATAAGATGAGGGAGACTGGGCGGCCAGATGCTAGGACAGAGATGCACAGACATAGACCGTTTCCAGATGGAGTACTCTGGCGTCAGGGGAGGCCCTCTCAAGGAACTCGAGCGCCATATAAGGGGCGCTTCCACATCAGATTCCGGGGCAGAAACATTTTCAAAGCGTAAGGCATCGCCACCTCGCCTGGCACTCTCAGTTGTGCAACAAAACCAACGGATTGAAATGAAGTGGAGGGAGGGTAGAAGAAGAAAACATACATCTGACCGCAGCAATCGCCTAAGCGACCAGGGGAAAACTTGTAAACACCTAAGGTCAAGATGGTCGGCTTCAAAGGATTAAATCCGAACCTCCCGAATTCGGTTCATGCCTGAGACAACCCGATCGGGTTGGCCTATATGATTTATATTTCTCCATCTCTAGCCATAACATTAACACTGAACCTATATTGATTACTGTGAGCCACTTGTACTTTCCGCCCACACATGCATGTTGTGAAAGTTCACGATGCCATCTCCAGAATTCTGTAACCTTATCGCACAAATCCATGCAGTTTGCTCGATAAGATGCTGTTTCTGGATAGTGGAGGTTTCTTGACAAAATAAAGAAGCACGCTCATACTCATATCTGAAGCGCCGTCATATTTTATGCACTACAGCGTACAAACCATGCATCTCCGGATATGGGCCCCTTTTTGAAAAAGCATGTTTGCCATCCCCCATAATGTACTATGAATGAATCAATTTTATTTCTCATACATGAGCATACAAAACTTTTTAATAAAATGAACACAAATAAAAAGAATAAAGCATTAATTTTAAACATAACTACGAATAATACCATCAGTGCCTTCTGGAATTGCCGAAGGTATTGACTCCAATTTATTCCAATTTGATGGCTCAACCCCCACCCCCCCGTCCCCGATTCATTAGCAACTATCTACTGGAATATCCAGAGACCAGACTCCGATCCAACCAAAGAACACAATACTATAAATAACTAAACATTCAATGCAATTATTAAATTACATTTCAGGCATTAATGAACCTTCCTCCTTTTCCAGTTAAACCCATTCAGTTAAATTTCTATCCTTGCGAGTTGCTTATTCCTTTAAACCTTATACACAAACAAATAAGTAAACATATTAAAACCAGAGTAACCAATTTTTCTTTCCATTTTCTCAGTTCATGAAAACTTACTACTATTACTAAACTTCTCCACTTACACTAACTTTATGAAGTTGTATCTTCTGTACCCATTGCAATTAACCCCAGGTTGAGTATGTAATGGAACCTATATTTACTCCTAAATAGTGAAATTGTCAGCATTATTGTTTTTATTTATCTTATCCACCTTCCATAATGATGTTTTGTCTCACTTTGCCTATATACTTTCCCAGCTCCTTAATATTTCCGTCTGACTTTAAATTTAAAATTCTTCTATCTCTTATTTCATTTGGTAAATTTTCCCTCTTTCGTAATAGGAACGGTTCCCTCCAAAACTTGGTTTGCTTATATTCTAAAATACAATGTCAAGTACAATCTGGTTCTTCACAAATAGGACATATACATTTTTTATTCCACTTAAGTATATTACTTCTGTCCTAAACGTGCCAGTCCTTCCTTTCCTGCCTTCTCACAGATTTCAATGTATCTTTCTCTTCCCTAATAATTTTTAGTGTACTATATAATTTCAGATATTTTTCGGCATTAAGATTTGCCCACATTTCCTGCCTTTCAATATTGTCAATTCTTCTTCTTCTTGTTCTTGTTCTTGTTCTTCTTCTTGTTCTTCTTCTTGTTCTTCTTCTTCTTCTTCTTCTTCTTCTTCTTATTATTATTATTATTATTATTATTATTATTATTATTATTATTATTATTATCTCTTTCCTAAATTCTTTTCCCAGTCTTGCTCCTTCGTACCATATTGATTCCATGCCCACATCTTGAAGAATATTTCAGATTTTAGATAGCCAAGTTTCTCTACCTTTAATTTTACCTTGTGATACCAAACACCGATTGATGATATTCTCATCTTCTAGTCTCCCTGTTCTATACCAATATTTTAATACTCTTTCTATTACAACGATTTTATAGCCCAATCTTCATAATTCCGTTAGAGCAACCTCATTAGGTGAAGATCTAGGTAAGGCTAGGACAATTCCGCAAAATCGTCTATTTATAGCCAGCGTTTATCCCTTTCCACCCTCCATCTGACCCCCAAATTTCAATTCCGTACATCATTCTGCTCTCTACTATTGAACCATAACCTTTTTACTTGCATATTTGATCATAAGGTACTAAGCGAAGTCGGTGTTATTTTGAATCACTCTGTACATAACATGTACATTTTATTTAAGTCCTATTAAGCATTCTTCCGTCTGAAAGGAAGTAAAGCCGCTTGTGCCGTGTCGTAGAAAGCACCGCAAGCCTGAAAGAAAAGGCCTCTGTCATCTTCTGGCAAAATATGTTAAAGAAAGCCCCTAAATAAAATAAACCTATATTTAAGTCATAAATTTGCAACTTTTCACCTTATCCTCTCTGTTATATTAGAGTATTTGCAGTCAATCTATATTAAAAAAAAATAAATTCGTGCTGTGTCAGATATAGTTATCTTCTAGTTTTCACATGCATACATAGGGGTTGCTATTCCTTTTAAAGCGGTGGAGCATCTTGAGTTTCTTTTTTAAGGTCCTCCTTATAGTTCTACATATCACCTGGAATTTTTTTTAAATTTAAAGAATAACTGAGAATTTATTAGTATTTTAGATCGAATGGGGCTCTACTTCTTAAAAGCCATAACATTTGATTGGAAAATGTTTTAAATTAAGATGTGGCACTTTGTTTTCTAATTTATAAACAACTTTCGGCAGATCTTAATTTTCACTACGAATTACTTGGTCATTTGCGAATAAAATTGTTTTTAGAAATGTGTAATTTAAAATAATCATCAGCCATAAATTTATAATCATAATATTAAGCCATTTATAGCCATAAATTTAAAAAAACAGAGACGGATCAATACTGTCGTCTTCTAGCAGTTAGGTGTTGTTCATTGTACACTGATGATGCTAACCCCAGTAGTTAGTGAAAGCTAGGGTAGCATATTAAACCATGGACCACGGTAAAACAGCCCGGAAGATTTTGACTGTTACAATTATAACGCCGGCAGGGAAATCCTTAGAAGTATTATAAATTTATTTAATATATAGCCTAGTGCTTATATTTTCTCCTTTATTTTTAATTCGTGTTCAGAGACTACTTCAGAAAAATTGTTCATTGTTGACAGAAGTGTATTTAGTTGAGTAGTGAGCTGTGTTAATTAAAGGACATACTCTAAAATGTATTATTATTTTCAAGTTTTGATTATATCCCATTCAATAATGTTTAATGACCATGTTGTAATTCCTTTTCATATTAAAAATATATGGGTCTAAATAAATTAATTTAAACATTTCCAGTTTGTTACTGAAATTTAATTAAAGCGTTATTAATGTTCACTATTATTAATTACTATTTCATTAATTAATAAGTTTAATGCATTATTAAACAAAACCACCCCCCAGACATTATTCAAAGAAACTCTACTATCATTTATGTTATAATTATCCATTTCAGCCATTGAAGTTTTTAAATCTAAATAATCTTAAAATCCATTGCCATTGTATTCTGTGCGTAAAGTACTTCAAGTTTTCTGTAAAGAAAATACTTTTAAAAACTCCTATCATTGACCGCCTCACCATTTCATTTTCTTACGGATCTATCTCTTGCCTCTAAGCCAAAAGAAAAAGAAATCTTGCAAGTGAACGTTTTCTTCTCATTTTCAAGAAGGAAAACAGATAATATTAAAAAGAAAAATACTCTACGGCTTCAGAAGTAGAAATGCTTCCTCCAACACAACACCATGTCCACATACACTCCAAGAATAAATGTTCCCATCTTGGTTATGTAAACACGCAACTGCAATGGAATTATCCTAATGGCATTGCGTTCTGGAGCGCCGTACCTTACCTGCAATGAATTTTTAAAAGCAAACGCTATTTTGTGGACAACGTCACTACATCACTCTTCCCTCCCTCATAAGCGGATGAAGATTACGGTGGTTGGGGGTAGCGTCTGCTCTCTGAAGAGACAGAAAAACGCGACCAAACACCGGGAATTGTAGGAAAAGAACGGTGGGAAAGGATGTGAGAAAAACGGATACAGCCGAACGAGAAGGCTTACCTCGTAATGCCGTGATTCGTTCCTTACAACACAGTCAGCTGCGGTAAGCTTATAGACACCTTCTCTAATGTTAACCACACTCGACACGCTTGCTTTAGAACGCCCTTCTCAGAGCTGTGGTTTTCTATCGAACCATGCCCACGAGTGTGTAGCATGTCATGTAACCTGATCCAGGCCTATGTAACAAACGAACGCTATTTACGCATTTAAAACGCCATGCATCATTATTCTATGTGAACAAAACAATACGAATTTATAAATATTCACTCTAACATAGCCCAAACAGAGGCCTATAAAAGATAGGCAAAGTGTACGCGGAGAGAGACCTCTGTAGCAGGTCGGTAGCGGCAGAAATGAAAATCGGTATTTTCTGTTAACGCGCCGAACGGAATATTCTCATGTTCATATATTTTCCGGGTCGGATTGTTATGGGCATTGGAACAAAGGGTGCGGATATGTTTTTTTTTATCAAGCATTTAACTACCTAAAAGATTTCGTATGAAAGATAAAAGAAGTAACTGGCAAAAAAATAATGCATACTTTTAGCTACATTATCAATGAAAGATATGGGTATTTTATGTAGATAACCCTTAAATACAATGTAACATAATTCTTTTAGTTTATTTAATAATTTATAGAATTACAATAGAAATAAAACAATGCATTATACACCAGTGCCATGAAAGCGCCCTGTGTACAAAGGTACGACCAGAAAACATTTGACAGGAGTGTATTTACTCAAAGATTCCATTGCTTGTGACGTCACTGTAAGGGGTACATGCATAATCGTAATACTTATGATATTAACGCTTGCTCGCTTCCTAAAGCTAACTTAACTACTTATTCCCGTCTAATTTTATGGAACTCAGTTCGTAACACTAGCAATAAATACTGATAACTCCAACAAAACTCTGCTATCTAGTGTTAATTTTTGGGACTTCTGTTGGGTAAGTGAACTGATTAGTGACGATTCCTGTATTTCCTTTACTCTTGTACTTCTCTGAAAAGTAACTGAAAATAACACATATAAATAATTGCGGTTTTAAATGCGAATTTTGCTGCATTTTATAATTGTATAAGTCAATAATTAATATCATACTTTCTTTTGTTTTGGAAAATGGAAGGAAAAAATGAGTAAAATCTCTTTACGCAATATTGATAGGTAGACGTTAACAGACGTCATAAACCAAAAACTGAGACTAGCATATTACTACAGATATCATGTAATAATATCACAGTAAAGAATAAGTGAGAGGAGAGATTGTAGGTATCTGTAATGGACAGTAGATGTTTCTTGCATCTCTTAGCAATGTGTCGCTATGTACATTAAGTATGATTACATTTACTACTTCAACTTTCACTTGCTAAAACAAGGAAAACATAAACCAGTCTGTTGAACACCTGCGTTAAATTCTTATTTCCCTTCTCTTCTTAATCGGTTGTTCATCAAAGTTTATAATTTACACTATGCAATTATTGCTATAGAAATTCTTAATTCTTGGCATATCTCAGTATAGTAAGTAATAAGATTAGACTCTAAGATCAATAATCTTCAAACTCTGGTGTTGGGAGAGAAAATAGACACTGCCCTAGGAGGTAATAAAAATAGCCAGGTGTGTCAAAATCTGTTCGTGTTTATTATAATGTTCTGAAATGTGGAATACTTTAAATTTTATATCAGAAACAATATAGTAATTAGTGTGTAATATTCTCCACTGTTTCAACTTTCATTAACTTTAATCCTCCTTACTTTATACATTAAATAGAGCATTTATTTTTATATGTCCGTGTATCAGCTACCTAATGGAGCCTATCATAAACTTCTAATTAATTTTTTTACAGTGCAAAAATATTTATTACATAAAACTACTTTATCGAAAATAAGTTTGAAACTATCAGCAGAATTTTTTTTCTTTATTATACAGAGTAAATAAGGATTCGGCGACAAATTCGTATGAGAGATAGATGTCACAGTGACAAATATTTTTTGTTAAACAACACATGTTTTCTGATGTGTCAATTAGAAGTAATGTACACTTATCTGTGCATACTGGTTACAACATTAAACCACGTGACGCTACCTTGTCCTCTGCTGTGTACCTCTGTGTGTAGTTGAATGCAAGCATCTATTGAGAAATTGTTTGTAATAATGTTTAACGCCCGTTTTCACTCCTGAGGTATCACAGGTGGTGGACTCTGATTATACATGAGATGAAATGAGGAATTGGGGAAAGGATTTGTTTAAAGGAAAGAAGTGTTTCAGACCTAAAGTTAGGATACCTCTCGGAATATATTTATGAGGACTGAGGAAAACCTTTCATTCCTAGCGGTATCTGTTCATGTTACCCTGAGTTGAATCACATGAAACTTCCCCAGATGTTTTTCTTTGGGAATATGGGCAGAGTGTCGAATGCATGATCCCACAAACTAATTGAGCGAATATTCACTGGTTTTGATCAACTGTAACACAAGCCAGAAATGTTTGCCAGAATCCGACAATTGCTACGACGGTGAAATTAGTAAAATTAGATTCAAGACAGTCACTTTGAATACATAGTCTGCTCCAAGTGTATTTGCAGAATAAACGAATAGCATCACGTCGTAATTGTTGAATGTTTCAATACCTATGTTTCCTTTGATGATGCATGTCTTCTAAACCACATCGTTTAACCAAAAATGTTCCTGGTTGCGAGATCTATCTCTCCTCCGCAGGGGTCCTGACTCTTTCCGTATTAAGTAACCAATTCGCTATCTTTATACGAGGAACATCCAATTAGTAAGTTCAAGAAATTATAATGGTTAGACAATTGTCACTTGGACAGAAGTTGGTTGTGTTGGCAACACTCACCGAGTTTCTTTCTCCTTACTTGCACGGTGGATGGAACGGCTAAACAAGGTCCCGTCGCCGGTGGTTGGATGTCAAAATGTAGCTGTTTCAAGATTCGATCTTATGATCGTAATAGAATATCATTTAATCTTGAAGGAAAAGTGTTTGGAGGGTTGTAAAAGTTACAGAGAGTTGGGTCAACCTTAACTTTCTAAACCTAACTCAACAGCTACATACAATAAAACCCACCGTACGACAAAGAACGCAACTAGTGACTTTAAAAAGTAATCCCATCGTTTTGTCAGAATGGGCATGTTATATCTCTAGTCATATATTTTTAAATGTATTTTTTTTATAGATTTCCTTTTAAAATTTTAAAGAGAGTTATAGGTTTTCCAATTTTGAAACTAGAAATAATTGCTTCTGCTCGTACATTTTTTAAAACCTTTATCTTTAGTTCAGAGTTCAGTTTGTTACACAACATCACAACCGTGAGTCTATTGGTTAGTTCTAGATTTATGTTCATTGACAGTTTACTAATGTATTTTTACTGAATTCTTGAGGTATGAGATCGTAAGAATGAATCCTCCCACAGGTTAAAGGACTACAGATATACCCGATAAAAGGAGATTGATAAGTGGTAAATCAAAACTAAAATTAAAGCCTCAATCCCGTCGTCAAAAATAAAGGGCGAGTGGGAACGAGATATGGTCTGTAGTTTTGCATTGGGCGCTACAACCAACAGAAATAATAATAATAATAATAATAATAATAATAATGATAAACATTTTTAAAATACTTCTGTTCTGTTAGATACAAAATGAGATAGGTAGCTGCTTTTAGAACAAAGTAGCTGGATTTTGGTATCGTGTGGCTGAAAATGATGAACAGACGTTGGCAACGCTGCACCTAGTTTCAGTAGCGCTTTGGCAACCATGGAGGTCCCTTGCGCAACTGTCAGACTGCGAAATACAGTCCGTTATTCGATTTCTCGCCACGAGAAAGCAAACAGTGGTAGAAATCCATGATTAAAGTGTATGGAGCAACTGTATGGTTTACCTTTGAATGAAAAGGTTCAGAGAAGGTAAAGTAAACGTTCAAGTTGACGACCTACGACAACTTGAACATATAAATGTTGAAGAACTGTACAACCCTGAAGAAACTGTGAGCAAACATCAAGTGCAAGAGACGGGAAAATTGACGAACAAGGTTCTTCTAAATGACAAGGACCGCCCCCACAACGCTCATCAAACAGCTGATCTTCTAACTCAGTCCGATGGGAAATTTTATCTCACCCTCCTTACTTGCCTGATTTGGCACTCTCATTTTTCCCCTTGTCTTTCGGAAGTGACAACAAACCCCACCGTTCGTTGTGTACCCCACTACCATTCTATGAAGTTGGGGGAAAAAAAAACTAGTGTGAAGATACGAAAAATATTCGGAGAGATTAATTAATAAAATATGTTTTGTATATTTGGAATAGAGTTTGTATTTTCAATTTTTTTAATATTTATTGCATGCTCCTCGTATTTTACTTCAAGTTTCATAAAAGATCACATACTTTGGTAATAAAACTTGCAGATAATATGAAGAACAATATATTCCAATAATACAGAAAACAATCACTGCAAACTGGTAAGCAAAATGCAAAATTTCCGATAAGTATGTACCCTTACCCTTGGAATACTTAGTTATCCGAAATATAGCGTGTCGTTTCTTGTTGATTACATATTTTACACATAATTTACACGCGTGTGCGTATACAACCTTACAGTTATATTCCCTTTAGCACATGTAACGCTATCGTCCAGCTTAATAAACCAATAAAAAGCATAGTAGACGTCGTTTTTGTCAAGTTGCTTATACGAAATTCTTCAAAAGAAAGATGACTAAACCCCAGGGTAAATAGCTAAAATTATGGAAATAAATGTCTGCTTAATCTGCTCTAACTTGCTCATATTTCGCAAATCAGAAATCTCATTTTGAGCAAAATATATGTAGAGTAGGAAGGCTTTAAATTTTAAATATATTTAGTACTAAAATGTTGATAATTCTGTATTTAAATATTTGTAATACCTAAGTTTGCCGTAAGGATCCTTTTATCAACCCCCCCCCCAAAAAAAAACATCCGTGACGGACGAAAAACTATCTATTTGAAGCCGGCTATAATAAAATATTTTGAATTAAAATATGATTATGCTAATATGTATAAAGGATAAAATTAATTCTTAGCTGTTAATTTTCATCCATATTGTTAAATTTGTTTAAATGTTAATTCAAATTTCCTGACATCTATTTTAAAAACACGGAAAAAATATTATATTACTATATATTGAGGTAAAGTAAGTTAGAGTCAAATTGAAGCCGACTAATTGTTCCGAAGTAAACTTTCTACTACGTAAGCCGAAAACTTAGATCAAGTAGAACATTCATATGTACCGCCATAGTGGGGCACACGAGTTGCACATTTTCCGGGATTATCAAATAGGCCTGAAAGTACTTAAGCCTTTCGTACCATCTTACTTGTGTGAAAATCATTTTCTGCATTCATTTAACTAAATGAAAAAACGTAGAAACCTTTTGCAAAAGTGGAATCGGAATTCAGAATAAAATGTTCACCTTTTTAAGACGAATATGGCTTGTAAGTGTTTCTATTTGATAATTGATATTAACGAGTAATATTGTGTCTTATATTATTAGTTATTGTTGATATTTTATGCATTTATATACTTTTGGAATGTAGCATTACTATTAGATTATTAATCCTGTATGAGCATGTTTTAGAGTATTGAAAGTCAGTGATGAACAACTTTAAAAAATGTATAGAATATAAATTTATAAATTTAAATTTTCAGTTAAATCTTAGGGGTGCGCAAGATGCTTTAAAAGGGTACTGCGGTCATGGAAGGTTTGAGAGCCGCTAAATAATGACATAAATAAACCCCTAAGTTACTTATATCCCAGATTTCAGAATGAAGAAACACTTACTGAGATCTTATAACTTTACAGGTTTACGATTCTGAGTCACAGAAAAGAATAACGTTTATTTACGGCTCAATTTTAGCTACTCAACACAGACGTGATATATTTTTAAATTGAACGAACATTGCATTACTAAAAAGAGTTTATGGATGCTGCGTGTCTAATGTTTTACGTCACGGTGTGACCTTCTCTACGTTGCAGCACACACACGCACGCCTTTATCGAAAAGCATTAGTCGTTCTACCTTCTAAAAAGGTTGTATTTTAACCGTTCCAGTGCAACGCTTACCCTGTTTCAACAACGGCTCTTTGAAGTTGGCGAATGTCGATATGACTGTTGCACATTTTGCTTGCGGGTGTGAACAGTGCCTTCCACGCTCCCAGCACTTTACCTATCGATACGTCAGCAGCACTCCTGCGAGTCAGAAGCCATCGTAACAAAAAAGAGGGAGGCCATGCACGCTGTAAATGCTTTAGATCTCTGCCCTGCAGAGATTTCGACATGCCTCTTCCTATGCTCTGAAAATTAAATTGTTTGCGTGAAAAACAGGATTAATAAAACGAGTCAACTGATCCAGTCTGCAATTAGAATTTCATGCCCATTGATTCTATGTATTTAAAAAACGGCGTGACCCTCAAGAAAATGCTTGTGGGTGTTTCCATCACATCAGTTTGAAGAGATATACGAAAATTGCATGCGGTCTCGTGAAACTGATAGATCACAGTTCATGCTTTTAATGATTTTCAAGAAACTTTATTATTTAATTTCCTTTCTAATGATCAAATTATATCTAGAGGCAACTATGCTTTATATTTGGAAAGTTTGGAGACATCATTAAGGAAAAAATGCAGAAGGCCACAAAATGATAGCAGCAAACGCTATAATTGTCACTTTCGTTCACCATCTGCCATATTCACCTGAAACCCACATGACTATTAATTTCCACCACAATTCAATTTTTAACAAAATTTAGACCATCTATATTTACCCCAATACGGAAAAAATGATCCTATTACTGCCAATAGGGAATACAGAATTTTCCGCAGTACAGTATTTACAAGATAATATTGTCTATCACAAGTAATATCACAAGAGGGTCTGATATTGCCGATAAATTCACGCACATAGTGGAAAGCTCAGACTCTCGAGTGATATTTATTAAAACTGTTTCAGGAATAAAATAAGAATGTAAGTATAATTCCCGTAAACTCGGCTCACAATGTTGTAATAATTGTACATTTGTATTATGAATACTTAACCTTTTCAAGTCATCTAGCAAAAGACGAATATCGATTGTCAGTTATGCCAACAGAGAAGAGTCAAAACCGGGTTTAGGGCTATTTCATGAATAGAATAAAAATAAAAGTTATATACATTTTGAAATTCGTGCACAGAATATTAACAGTTGTATAAAATGTTATACTTAGTTATGAATGTTATACTTACCTATTCAGAAACCGTGAGAGATGTAATACATAATAGTCCACTATTACAGTCGCTACGGTTAGATTTACTAATACCAACTGAGAAAAACCGAACAGAGAAACCACTTTAACATTCTGAATAATGTGTTTATTAAGATTTATGGTTTCTTAGGCAAATATTGTTACATAATTTATAAAATGATTTCAGACTGATGGCTGAATACGCAAAAACAATTACTTGAGTGAATACACGTTAAGTTAGTTAAATTTACAATTACTGAAAACACAGAAAAGTGGTCAGTGATGCTGTTCAGGAATACATAGTGTATGTATAAAGTTGGCTACAATGACCGCACATCACGTGATGAAACGGATTTAACAATTATTTTATTATTATTTTATCGATAATTTCACTGCGATATCGGGCTGTGATTGCTCAAAATTCAAACTTTTATTTCGTTTCATTTGTCAATTTTAAGATGACATAAGTGAAATAGTCGTTAAAATATTTCGATGGTTTTTAAGATTCTGAAATTGTTTCAAACAATATTTCCCATATGTAAACGAAATATAAAATAATATGAATTAAAACTTCTTCATAGGTAAGCACAACTCTTTATAAAATACACGAACTTCCAAATAACTGGACACCTTAAAACTAATGGACAAAGTTGGGTCAGAATCATCGTATTTTAAGTAAAAGGATAAAGTCTACCTTGGCAATAGTTATAAACGGTGTACCTGTCTTGTCTCAACCTCATTTGCAAAGGAGTCGAACATAATATCTTACTCACACCATTCATTAAAACTCTCTTCTTCTCACTTCAAACATTCTTTCGGATTTTTCCTTGGCATTAACCCTCACTGAATTGAGGAAAATTGGAAAAAAGAGCCCTTCCTAACCACAAATTTTAGTAAGAAATGTTTAATACACTTCATCATTAACTTCAAAACTATCACGGTGTATATGCTTTATCCACATCTTTAATTAATGCCACGTAGGAAATGTAAATATAGTATTGTACGGTGCACTGCCATAATTAAGACATATACGAGTAACCCATGTTGTACTAAATGCTTTCTATTATAAAATTCCCGGTGTGAATATAAACATAATAAAAAACAAAAGAAGCTACTGTTTATTTACTTCCAACTATAAACCACTGTAATAAATCATGTAACTGTAACGACCAAACAAACAAACAAACCCATGTATTTAATAGCAACAACATGAACCGTTTTACTACGGTGTACCGTCTCTGCATAACCTCACTTTCAAACGAGTCGAAACATATTATAACATCAGGCTCAGTAAAACTTTCATCATTTCGATCCAAACCTCGCTTCATAATTTTTTTTTTCGGAATTTTCCTTTCTTTGCTAAAACCCACATTGTCCTATACGATGGAAATTAGAGAAATTTGCTGAGAAAATGTCCTCCCTAAACACAAAGGTTCGTACAATAGGTTTAATGCACATCACAGTTTCATCATTAACTTCAAAATATGCGCGATATATATTCTTTGTTCACTCCTCCTTTAATTACTGTTATTTAGGAAGTGTAAAAATGGAATTATGCAGTGAACTACCATAATAAAGACACACAAGAGCAAACCCATGTGGTACTTTCTATTACACAAGCTCCTGGTGTGATTTCACTGAATCAACGTTAACTTAACAAAAAACAAAAGTAACACCCTACTGTTGATTTACTTTCAACTATAATCCACTGCAACAAACTAGATAACTGCAAATTAATAAAAGTGATGTAATTGAACAAAGGAACACGAATTTCACAATTTTGTCTACTATCGATATTTATATTGGGGTCTGGTAAAGATAGTGGGCCATAAATAAAGTTTGTTTGCCTGAGTCGAAACTAGTTGGAAAAACATCTGCACTTCGAGAAAAACCATCGCAAGTCGAAGTGATATTTTTAGTAATGACAACTGCATGTCGATATACATAATCTTTAGGGTGGAACTCGTATCCTTATACGGGAAATAGTCTCTGTTCTTGCATCTCTATGAATTTTTAAGCTCGTTTTGATTAATACATCGAAGGCTCGCGTACTGATAACTTTTAAAAACGACCCTGTCTGTATGCAATGTTTCTTATGCTTGCGAAATGTGTTCCCTAGAGAGAGTCCTATGGAAATCGGCAAGTTCCGTGACGCCAAACTTTTGCTCCAGCCGTCAGTGGACGCAGTAGCTGCCTCGGACCTCCCCAGAGACTTCACGGCTTGGTGACCACCTAACCAGCCGTGACGTCACGCGACCCTGCCCCCAAGCATTGACTGATAACAGCATGCGACAAAAGCCACATCTCCAGCTTCTCGATATTTTGATCCTCTTTCCTAAGAGTTCCAAATGCAAATCGTTTATGGCGGTACGAGTCTGTTGAAGTCTATTTGATATGATAAGATCTGTTGTCATTTAAGTGCTAAAATAAATGTTTATTTATTAAAAATTAAAGCGAGAGTTATTTTTTCATGGCATTTCTGCAGAACACAAAGAAAACTTGGAATTTAGTGTTTAGATAAATTTGCAGAAATTATTACCTTACTAGGAAATGTATTAATATATACAAAATTCAGCATTGTGTGTGTATGTGGTTCCTTCCTCCCCATTCAAGCGGGCCCAAAACTGCTAAGCTATTGATCCCGTGTGCCTTTTGTTTAAATATTATTTAAATTTGTTTTACCATAAAGTTCACAGACTAACCGTAGTTTTTTTACTTACACCGTAAGTAAAATACTACAAAAGAAAATAACAATAAATATGATAATTTTTGGGTCATGTTTAACGCCCATTTTTACTACTGAGGCACCACAGGGGGTGGACACTGATGATACAGGAAATGAAATGATAAATTCGAAAAGAAGGTGTTTTTTTTAAAGGAAGGAAGCGTTCCAGATCTAATTTTAGGGTAATCTCCGGCATTTGCCATGTATGGCGACTGAGGAAAATAGGTATCATACGAAAACGATCATACATTCATATAAGATATATAATGTCTTCTGGATCAGCCAACCCCCTGGTCCCTCCCCCTGGACCTACAAATATATTTAAAAGCCCCTCCCCCATGAGAATGTGTAAAGTTGCAATTCGCTCAATTATTGTTAGAGCTAAGGCGAGTATTTAAAACATTTGCATCTAAAGAAACCAACTAGTTATATTATGCAATGCCATCCAGTTCATACACCGAAAAATAATTAAAACTTTCAATGTACAAACTTCATGGAGTAAGAAATTTATGATTTTCATCGATATTTCGTGACGTAATATATTTAGCACTCAAATTCATCTTTCAGTCTGTATAATTCTGTAGTGACGCAAGTTGCCTCTCTGCTAGCAATGTTTCATTGAACTGAAATCACCTCACTTTTCATCAGTCTAATACGTTCATCATCATTTATTTTATAATGGTTCTGAATTTCATTCACATTTTACTTTGAACAACACTTCATAAACTTATTATACAATGATTTACGTATTTGCTAGGATTTTTGTGTCAGTCCTGGTGGTGCAGTGGTAACCATAATTGCCTTCTAAATCCAAGATCGCCGGTTCAAACCCGTGGATTTTTTCGGGCGTAAAAATCCTAAGCATGGCTTCCTTCGGAAGGGAAGTAAAGCCGTGGGTCCCGTGTCGTACATTTACGGCACGATAAAGAACCTCAAGCCTGAAAGAAGACGCCTCTGAGCAAAATTTGTCGGCCGTTTCACGCCCTGAATTGAATGGGACGCTGATGACCTGAGCTGGAACTGTTGAAGAGCGTCCATGAATAAACCAAATTAACAACAATTGGATTTTCGTGCCTAAATGTGGTAGAACGAATTTCGCATTGCATTTTCCATTTCGAATACCTGGCACTCAAACATTATACAAATCGTTTACAATGTTCTCGAAATTAGGCATTGCACTTTTCCTAACCGCTTTGTTGATTATAATCGAATTAAACGGACTTGATCGTGAATAAAACAGACTGTGTTTCTATGTTACTTATCTCTTACAGACTGTGCGTTTAAACATTACAAACCAAGGCTCTCTTGGCGAAAACGTGATTTTATAATCTCTCCAACATGAAGTATTTATTTAATGTAAATTTTGTTGCCGTAGAAAAAACACTGTATAATACACATTTCTAAAGCTATATTTTATATATTCACGATTTTAAGAAGGGATGTTTCTTCACACTCGTTCAAAAAAAAAATGACACTTTTAGGAATTTATATCTTTTATTTTATACATCTTGAAAATACTAATAGAAAGTTTGTTGAAATCTTCAGGGCCATAATCGTATGACTTGTCTTCGTTTCAATTTTAGCGTTATTTCTTTTCGTATTTAATCACAAAGTACTCTTTTAATTGTATCATTTAGGTAATTGATTTTTTTTTCCTTTTGACCAACATTTCCTAAATAAGTTAGTGCTTTTCCGATTTATTAAGTTGTTTAATGTTTTATTCCCGATAAAACCTAAAAGCCATAATTTTACATTTTTCGACAGATATTTAATATTATATTGGATGGATATTTTGTATTCCTCATATGGTTATTTCTGTATATTGTTCTCATAATTTTGAGATGATTACTTAATCATCAGCAAAATTCTTGTTATTATAAAGTTCCTATTATTTAATTTATGTGAGTATGAAAGGTGGTTTATCCATTTGCTAATCATTGCTGTAATAATATTGGTGAAATGCTGGCAACTTGACGGTCACCAGATTTATTTCTTCTGCTGTATTTGGATGATTCCAGACACGTACATTTTTGGATTTCTTGTGTATACTTTTAATAGTTCAATATAGAGATTGGTACCATAAGTGTTCTATTTAATTTATAAAATGTTTTAATGTAATCTATAAATATAAAAATATTTATAAACATATATATTTTAGTTCGATTATTTGGTGTATAAACAGGAAGACGATTATTTAAATATGATACATTAGTCTTTATGGAAATTTTAATGTTTTTTTACAATGTGAATATGCTGTCAGTAAAACTTCTTCCTGATCTAGAGCTTGTTGGTTCTTTAATAATATATTTTCCATTATTCATTTTATCGATTTGCTGTTATTTTGGAATACCTTTTATAAGTTATGTTTGGTAGTGATATGCCCCTATAGTTCTCTCACATTTTTTTTAAATATTACTTTTATAATTAAGAGTGGTTATTTTTCAATATTTGTTTAATTTTCCAGAAAGTTAGATGAATCTCGTTTTATAATATGAGGAAAGTATTTGATTAATTCGTTGTTTATTCCATCACTGTCGACCGTTTCTGTTCTTTGTTTTCTCTAATATTAGTTCTAACTCTTCGGATTCGTTAGAGTCAGAACTAGTTACTAGGCTTTCACTGTTTATTTTTATGTCACATCTCTTTCTTGGTTATTTAAATATTGTTTTCTGAGTATATAATTCTTGTTATATATAATTCCCTCTTTCTCTGTGTAGATGTTTATTAATTTTTAATTTCTGCTGATTTCTTTTTATATGTAAAAGATGCACCAATGCATTCTGTTGATGATGTTTTAAGCTGGCGAATTCCTTTTTGACAATTAATTTTCTATTTCTTTAGACGATATTTAGGGATATTTTTTCTTTATTTTCTGGACTCTGATATTGCCTAAAGCTTTGTTTAATATATTAAGTTCCATTCATTTTCGATGTCCACACTATCTATACTCATATGTTTAAGGAGTGCAAACACTGCATTTCCTTTCAGGCTACACCATTCTTTGCTTGGAAAAGAGGTTTTAACTAAAGAAGGACTTTGATCTAATGGTGTTAAACAATGCCTTGACAGTGTGAATGGGGAAACTTCCTCTTCATATTCAACAGAGGAGTAGTTTAGGCAGAGAGAGCCTTGAAGACAACCCAAGTGAAGTTAAGACAGTTAAGAAAACATCTCCTTATGAAGGAGGAAGTTCGGAGTGACAGGCAATTGAGAACAAAAGAAATAGTTGAAAGATTGGAGCTTTCTAAAACAATAACTGTGCTTCATACCTTTCACCAACATTCTTATATGCATAAGCTCCGGATAAGATGAGTGTCCGGAATTTTTTCAGCAGTTCAAATACAAGTACGCGTGGAATGTTGTCAGATGTATTTGAACTTTTACCGTGGTAACGAAATATTGGAATCTATTGTTACAAGGACGAAATTATGCTCTGTTATACGACCCTCTTTCAAAAACAGAATCAATGAAGTGTCGGAAGAGGGGTGGTGCACCCTCTTAAAAGGTGTTGGGACTTCAGAGAAATCTCATTGATAATCTTCAAAGAAAGGAACACAGAGGGGACTGGGAAATATTGCGCCGAAATATTATTGCATCAATTGCACAATACCACCAAGGAAAATTGATTTGAATGCTGAGTCAAGAAATGCGTCGCAGTTCACATGAACGCAGTTGTCTAACAAATGTGGCTTCCAGGAGCAAGATACAGCTCAGATATTGTCCCTAGGCTGTTCTCAAGACTGAAATCTAGCCTTCGAGGGCGGAGATCCACGAACGATAATGAGTTGAAGAACGCTGTTTTCCAGCATTTCCAAACAAAATTCAAGGCTGTTTTTAGGGAGATGAAATGTTAATCCAGAAGTTTAAGAACTGCCAAGGAGATTACATCGAAAAACATTACCATATTTTTATTTTCTCACCTACGTAACATGTTCAGGTCGGAAAGTTATGGATCAGTTTCATTAATGTTCAAGTTTACTTCACAGTTCCATTTGGTAGTGGTTGTACAGTGCGATCAGTGATGCGCAAGTTTTTTCACTCGTTTGCCGCGTCGTGGAATGGATAGCAAGCCTGCTTGCTCATTTGTTGACCTTGCTGACTATCGTCATTGCGCAGCTATTTCCTGGTGTGTGTCGAGTTGGTCGTTTCTTAACTGGACAGAATACATAAAAGTGCATTGTGCCTCGTGCATTTACAACGGCACAGCGTGTTTTTACGTACAATTCAGTGCTACAAGAAATGTGGTCACTTTCTTTTTTTGAGCCTACAGTTTCTGTTACTTATGTGAATTCCATACTGAACTTTTTAAAGAGAAGAGATAGAAGCGTAATCTCACGCAGTATTCTGCCACTGCTCACACTGCGAATAGTTTCATGAGAGCAATTCACAACGTGTTTCCAAAATACAGAATTATTAGTAGGGATATATGTACCACCCCCCCCCCTCGGTCTCCCGATTTAACAACCTGCGATTATTATCTCTAGGTGGAATTAAAAAATGCTATGTACAAGACGAACCCGCACACCATATAAGAACTCAAGGATAATATTTTTCAGGAATTGTCCGGATTTTTGAAAATGAATTACAGCGAGTGATTAGCGAACAGTTTCCTAAAGAAATATCAAAATGTGTGGAGAATGAAGGAGCAATTTCAACACCCAATTTTATAATTTGATATGTAACGAGCCTCTTAATTTGGTAGCATATTGCTGTATGGTTTGTTCATTTTATTTTATCGCCGAGATCCGGATGGACTAATGGGCTAACGAGCGGAGCCCTCGCCAATATGCAAAATTGATCGAACGGCTCATAAGTCATTTGAAATCTCAAAATTTTAATGACAAGCTGAGATAGTAGTCCACGATTCTACATTTATTAAGGAACCTGTTTGATTGCAAGTCTTTCATCTCTACATCAGTTTGTGCAGTAAGCTAGCGATCCATGCGCAGAGAATGAAAAGATTCGTGAATATTTTTTTTTTCTTTTTTACAGTGTATCGTTTTAGTTTCTACCGAGTTTATTTTCCCCGTGTGGGCTTTGTGTAAGATTATCAACCAGATCATTCGTAATTGGACCGTACTGAAACCACCAATGGGTGATCGTTTCACATGCTTTTTTTTTTTAGGATCCCAAATCCCAAGGAATTATGGGTAATTACCCGTTACACTCGGTAGCGCTGGCCCGTGTACGATGAAGGATTAGCGAAAATTGATATAATCCTATCAGCCTGGGTTCCTTGATGGGGTGAAATGATAAAAATTCCCGCGGTGGGTACGGAATAAAAAACAAACAAAACGTGAAGTTGTAAATAAAACTCACTGGCTACCTACACATAAACCTGCCCTTCACACGTTTGTGCATAGTCTCTTTCCGCGCAAGAAAATTTCTATAAAAACAAACCGGTTTACACAACTTCAGCGTTTAATGTATAAAGGAAATATAAACATTATGAATAATTATATGTGACTATTAATTGAGAAATAAAATCCAAAATTAATTAGTTTAAAAGTATAAAATGCACTATGCATGAAAATGTAATTTTTTCTGAAACTGCGCATCCTTTATTCTTAGATGAACAAGATTGTCTTCTACAGAGCTAACCGTCAATTTGCCGGATTAAACTGAAGCATGCGCACTTATCGGAAGTTTTGTGACTCAGTTTTCAGTTGTTTACATTTTAGTGCCTATCTCTTTGACAATCTCAACTTCGCCGTTCAAGACGTCTCCTGTAATTAACACATTGGCAGTTCAATATATACAACAATTCTAAGTCCATTTCTAATTATTTGAACATTTCCAAAATACTGTTATTGTTTGAATTATTCGCGCGCACACACACATACATTATAAAAATGCATTCACTTCAGCCAATCTTTGTCAGTGGTGTAGTGGTAACCATGCTTGCCTCCTAAACCCAAGATCGCTAGTTAAATCCCGGTTAGGGTCATGGATTTAAATAAATCAAACAAATAAAAATAAATTAGTCAATTAAAGACATCCATGTAAAATAGTCTATTTTTAATTGCGCTATCAGAGTCTTTTTAATTTCATTTTTCTTCTTCTTCTTCTTCTTCTTCTTCTTCTTCTTCTTCTTCTTCTTCCTCTTCCTCTTCCACAACCTGTTTTGATTTCAATCTTTTCTTTATTTCTTCTTGCTTTTGGTCTGTCAACATCCCTCTTGCCTCCAGGTTGGGTATCCTGACAATACGAATAAGTTTGTCTACGACAATTCGTTCCCAGAAACATATTCTTATCAAAACGAAATTGGATAGTCTTCCCATCACAATATCATTCGAAATAAATTTTACTATGCTTTCTGTTACATAATTTTGCGTTACTTTTGCTTAACAAGAGTAATAATTATTAAGAACCATAACTTATAATAACATCCACAATTTTAAGTTTGAAATTAAAATTATTTGTAGGAAAGAAATGAAACAAGACATCAGAGAAGCGCAAACCGAAGATTAGAAACCTTATATAAGGAATAATAAAAATGAATGCGAAAGAATTGTGCACATTTCGTTGTCTTTTTACTTTTTACTTTAAATTTTCTGTTATAATTCCAAATGTTTGATTTTTTTCAATATCAAAACTTCTAAGAATGTTGAAAGAAATGTACAAGATGGCGAAAAAAAAAACAATTGAAATTCGTTTACCGCCTATAATATAATTCAGTATTATTTATTCTACTCAGATATCTAGTAGACCATCGCACGGTATTTAGGGATAATCAAAGCAATGCATGAGCAGATTAACTGAAATCCATTTCGAAAGCAAAAATAAAATAATGAATTAGGAGCAATATGTCCAACAGATATCAGAAATGAAAGAACACAATGGTGTAAACATTAGCTTCACAGACAAGAAACAACTTGCCTGCACGGAGCTCTTGGGAATGTTGGAGGGCCAATTGATAGTATAGTGAGGAGTGGCAGCTGGAGGTGAAATTTCCTACTCCCGTCAACACAGTGTAAATACAGTACTAGCCAATTATTAAGAAAACATCTTAGAAAGTGTTTTAAGGTTCTTAAATAATGGCAGTCTTCGGTGGCAGGCGTTGAATCTTTAAACAAGACAACTCCAGCTCTCAAAGACATTCGAAGCATGGTTCAGAAACAGTGTTCCCGAATTCCTTGCTGTAAAATGCTGACCTTTTGGTAATCCAAAATGAACCCGCTGACTCTGAGCAATTGGATTGATATCTTGGAGAGTAAGACAATCTCAAGCGAAGTCCTGTGAAGGCAATGCCTATGGATTTACCATATAGAGACTGAGGTCTTGTGTAAAGACAAAATGATGATTTGAATGGTAGATTGTGTGTTTATACGGCTGTTAGTGAATAACACCCGAATTTGAGGCCGAAAACCCATATGCCTACTTGGAGCTTATATGCGACTGATCATTTGGAGTGTCATCTTCCACAAGATGGCGCACTCACTCATTTTCATTACGCTGTCAGATATTATAACAAATAGGCGAACTGACCATGCTGACCTCTACGTTCACTGGACGTGGTGTCCTGTAAGGTCTGTTAGAATCTGCATGTTCCTTCACCAAAGACCTAGATTGAAGTATGAGCTCCCTTTAAAAGACCCATTGATCTGTGTCTGGTAGGAACTTGATGTTCGAAGCTACCAGACATATCACGTCGAACACTTTTGATGTACTAGAACAAAACTTTAGAAGTTTCTCTCCGATCCGGTTGGAGATCATTGATGATCAAAGAAACGCGGAGAAACAATCTCAGTGTTTTTTTGTTTATTTGTTTGTTCCCGGGGATATTTTGGCTATAGGCATTGCAGTAAGATGACAAAACCAAAGAATGGCAGAAATATTTTCAGGACAAAATTGAACCATTTCTCAACAAAGAGCTTCGCTTTACACTAAAAAATTCGTAAAAGTTCATAATTTGTTCCCTTACCAATGATGATGGAGATACAGACAGACGTTTCAAAACAAAACAATAGGAATCTTCCTCTAACGGTCGCATATTGAAAGTAAAGCAAGACCAAAAAAAAAAAAAAATAGCATATGTTCTTCAAAGAACTGTAAATTTTCACAGTGGTCACTTGGTAGAGTGCCGCTGGCTATATGTTGTAGGGCGGAATGGCATTCCAATAAGCGGCTGGGGCGCGGGGAGGTGCAATGGGCAGGGTGATTAATGGCCCCAGCTACATCACTTAACAAGGAAACCTTTCTAATTACCCCGCTCGGCCCAAGCTGTCCGTCCAGCCCGTCTCGCTCTTACTTGCATAGTGCAATTTATTGGATCCGCCATTCCAGAACCGCAACACAGCTCCCTCCTCCACTTGTTTAGTCTTGGAAATTCGAGCCCTGCCTCGTCTTGACCTTCTTTACGTTGTGAGATGCCTGCCATAGCTTCACCTGGACTTCCTACGGTGCCCTGACTGCACATTAAGAGGGTATGAGTTTCATGGCTTTAAAAGGCTTTGAAAATGTCCTAGGTGATAATAAAATGGGCTCGCGTATGGGCGGCTCCATACAAAGTGGCACCAACGAATTTACAAATTAATATTGGCTTAAACAAAGTATATAAAACTAGTAATTAAGAGATGTATGATTATGCGAAGACCGTTACTTGATTCATTAGTTTTCAATTTATTGCTATAAATTTATTGTATATTTGTAACAATCAACAATTCTGTAGTACGTAAACCCGAAAAGCTAATGCTAGATATTTTAAAAAAGCTGACATAGCTTAAAAAGCACATATATAAATGTATGTGTTATATTTAACATTACGTTTTAACAGGGACATTTGACTAAAAACAAAAAATGTGAACTGATTGCCCTTTCTCTTACTAAAAATGTGTCGACATTATTTTTATGTTCTATCAGAACAACTCACATAATAATAATTTCGTTAAATTATATTTGCAACACTGGACTTGCTAGTTGCATCCATGCATGGTCGTGTAGGCTGAGCGAGAAGTCATCTGTATTACTTTAACTTGAGAGTGCTGAATGTGTGAACAGTATCGATATGCAAGACATTTCCAATTATAGAACTACTATTTTTGTATACTTCTTTATCATTGAGCAGAAATTGCGCACTACATTAATTTGTTTTAATGCTTTTCAAATTTGCCTTGTTTATTTTTAGTTGCATTTGTGGGGAAACCGTTCAAATATGCATAAAAGTATATTGTGATACTCGTTAATAATGTTACACTTTATTGCATAAGTAAATGCTTAAGAAACTAACGCAGCGAGAACTTTAAAAGGATAATAATAATGAAATAAAATTAATTTTAATGTCTACTTTCTAAATCTCACCACCCGTATCACTTTACCTCATTCCTTCCTCCCAGAAATGGCATACAAGGGGGCGCAGGCAGAAAGGCTGAAGAATCTAAATATCCTATTCCATTCGAACCAATTTAAACCAGGCTTTAAGGGCTCATTTTTCTCTCCGACACTTTTTCTATTACACTTTAATACTCTTTCGTTAAGTTACACTCAATCTTACTTAAGCAACTCTTACATTAACCCCATCAATTTTCTTCATGTTTTGTAAAATAATTTATATCAAAACTTAAATTTCAAAAATATGATTTTAATTCTCGGAATATGACTGCAGTAGTGGAAGAAATGTTGCATCAAAGCTGAGTTCACGAACGTTGAGGCATGGATTCTTTGCACGGTGAATCAAATTCTAGAGGAAGCGAACACAGTGCTTTAGAGGATGGGATAACACTGAGAGCACCGATAGCTGAGCGAAATGGGTTAGCTGTGACTAAACATTTCTTTAAACTTTATTAACCTACATTCTTGCTGCATAATCTAACTAAGAAGTTTTGACAGCGGGATCAACTGAAAACTTTAAATTTCCTCTCCAAAAAAAGGCGTACAGCAGAAGTGTTAGGGAGTTGAACGAAATTTTATCTCAAATTGTACTCATAGTTAGATAATAATAGGAGATATTTAGGTGCAAATATTAATTACTCATATGATACTGTTTGTGAGTATAGTGGTGAGGTAGAGAGACGGACTACTAACCTTAGCAAGCTTTAATTTCACATTCTTTTTATTCCTATAAGCAGGTAATATTTCACACTTGCATGTCTTCTATCAACATCTAACTATGTGCAAATTTTCACACAAGGTTTCGAGGTGAGCTATACAACAGCTGCTTTGTTAGCTTTAGTTATAGAAATCTATGTCCATGAATATGGAAAGTATGACATATGTTCATCAAGTTTGCAAAAGATGGTAGCTGTAAGACCGCTCTTTCAGATTAAATTGAAATTCAGTTCAATTTGAGGTTCAAATGTCATGCAAATCAACCTCTAATAGCGTTTTGTCCTTGTTGCCATGCAGTCCCTCTATTGCATCCGCGTCTAATTTAGTTCATATTATCCATCCAGCATCCAGAAGAGAGCCAAGGATTAATCCCTGTAGATCATGATGATGCAAATTGAGCTAATAAAGCCAGTAGTATCAAAACGAAATCTGTTTTAATGGCCCTAATGAAAGCTAACGATGATGGCGGTCCCCAATATTTAAACAAATGTTTGTAATATTAATGATCAGATTAGAACATGTGGTTAATTAGGCACTGAGGTGATAAGTGAACCGAAAATATGTCACAATTAATTGAATTATTGCCTCATATGGCTTGAAAGGCTGTATTACTGTATGGAAAACGTGAACATTCATAGGAAAGGAGTGAAGAATTTTGCGGGTTTTCCTACGTTCGTAGATAAAGCAATAATTCTTATCAATGAGCATTGTAGGCAGTTTTTTTGAAAATGAAACAAAAAATACGAAAGTAAACGTGGTATGCGTCCAAAACCAGACAGTTACACAATTTGAAGGAAATGAGTTAATGATGTTATCTGTGTACTTTTACTGGGTATGATTGATATCTGCATTAATATGTACTCAAACTGAAACAAATCTTATACAAAATAGCACTTTCGACCAAAATTGAACACAATGAGAGCTAAATGAAAAATAAAATATTACACAGTTTCAGCCACTACCAAACAGTCCAAACGTGTATTTTTTTCAAACAAAATAAAACAGGTTCGTTTTATATTTGTCTTGGGAAACCTTCGTGAAGAAGTTGAGTTATTTCTATTCTTTTTGAGAATACCAGATCTTGTTGTATACTGGGTGATCAAATTTATTTCCCTTTACCGAGAGTAAACTTGAGTTGATGACGTCATTGCTAGTCATCGCACCTTCTCCTGAAGAGTATCGTACTAACACGACCGCATTCTGTAAACAAACTGACTTAGAAATAAAACGAGGCAACAGTCTTTCTTTTTCAGTCTTCGAGACGCACTCCTGCCCTCCAGGGCGAATTTTCACATTGAAATGAAATTATTATATTGATAAATATTCGCTTCCGCTACAATAAAGTAATTTATTTATTTCTTTCTTCGGAAAACAAAAGTAGAGTACTAAATACCTGCTGTTTACAGATTAGTAATATGCACATAGTTTTCTTCTTCCTAAAAAGCCCTCTACTAGAGCCTGTGGCATTCTATTTCATATATTTTTGTAGGAACCATTTTCCCATTTTTCAGTTGTTTTAATAGAAAGCGAATAGAAGATTTGGATTCACTCTGTGTTTCACGAGGGTTAGTCATAGAGTAAATTTCCTTAATTTTTTTGTAGATAGTTGGAGAAAGATGGGTTAATATACCCTGCGTTTTATCCGCATAATCACCAATGTTATTCAAGTTTATGTCCTAGCTTGTGCACTTACATACATATGTACCATAGAAACTGGCGTCCTGCTCGTTGAATTGTTTCAACACTTCATCTTTGACAAAGTCAAAATCGTCTACTCCTCAGATTTTTTCCCTCGGTTTTCTAAACAAACGAAAGTCAATGGTGAGTGGTTGCGAAAGCTGTTCGAATAGTCTGACCTGCACATCATTTTTCTTCAATTGGATGGATATCACATTCTTTTCATAAGCAGACACAATATATCGATGTTTTTAGTGGTTCCGCGTTTTCTACCTACAGAAAATGAATAAAGTTGCGCATTTCCTCCCTTGATCAATCAGTACCCAGAACCATTTTGTAACTGTTGCTGAATTTATGTCCCGTTCAAGGACCACTGTTTCTGTATAACACCTGACAATGGGACTACCAGTAGTGCCATTGTTTTGGAGCAATAAACCAGAGATATTTTGGTTTTGAATCGCCCTCTTATATGGTTATTGTGGTAATGAAGCTTTTCTAAGCAATCATTACTAATTAAAAAAAAGTTGTTTTACAAAAAAGAAAAATGAAACCAATTGTTTTGGCCAGGAATAGCTGCAGAACTTTTGCCTTGGCACAGAAAACCTTTTCAATGAATATGAATGCAATGTAGATACTGAAATGTCATGTACGAAATTTGATGTAGCTTTACGCATGTAGATTAAAATGGTACATGGGTTTAAAGCACTTGCATTGTTATAGACCTATGTATGAGTCACTTTTCCTGTATTGGCTATAGTATAATTTATATTTTGGTGTAACATAATAATAATTTAAGTTATATTTATTTAAAACAAACGTGCGTTACATAATTTAATTGTTTTTATTTTCAAACGAAAAATAAATACATTGAAATCATTTCCACCTAATGCCAAACACGTTTACCTCTGCCAATCAAAACTGTATATTACCTGATTTTTGTATTTTCTGTAAAATAGAATGTGGTTCAAAATAAATGTGTACAGTGAGATTATCTGAGTTGCGGGCTGGCAGAATGTGGCTGATTACTGAGAAAAACCACTCGTCAATGTCGTATATTGAATTTGCAGACAAAACTTGCAATTAGTGCGTTACTCTGTGATGTTATTGTTTATTAGTTATATCACTAAGTAAATACAGTCTTGAAGAACGGGTTTTTCTGTGTGATACAAATGTGAAAATGATTCTTGCAGAGAAATGGTAAGGCGATTTGTAAGAAAAAATCCTGGCAATCGTGCTCCATGTACAGATACTTTGTGTCAATGAAAAGAAGCATATTCCAAATCACCGTGTTCTTACAGAAGAAAAGTTAAGAGGATATAAGAGATATTGGCAATGTTCTGCCATTGTGCGGCATCATTTAACACAAGTTAGTGCTAATTATTATTAATTTTATATACAGTTTCATTTCATGCTTTCAGTAAGCATATAAATACTAGCTTTACATGTGGCAACTCTATCTCACTTTTTAACTAAAATAACCTCACTGTAGATGACATATGAATACGTTCACAAAATATAATACTGATGTAAGGGTTATTTTTAATTTATTTGTTTTTACTGTTTTGAAAAACGATGGATCTGGCTTTGAACGCAAACTCTTCAATATAAAATGTGGATCATTTCTTTAATTAGAAGGTAGCAAGTGCTAACATGCTATTGTCAACTTTAGTGGACGGACCAGTCAAATAGAAAGGGCAGCCTATAATTAGTTGGATTAATATGTAAAGTAAAATAAAGTGAAGTAAAGTACTGGTTTGATTGTGAAGCAAGATGGACAATACAAATTGCATCAAGAGTTTGTAAAGCAAGATAAACAAAGATAGATTGATTATATAGATTTGTATACTCTATTTTACTTTATATTTATTGTATGGAATGAATTCATTCAAATTAGAAGGCATTTGAACAAATTAGATTTGCACTGAATTTATATTTGTAATATGTGCAAGTAAAATATGAAATAACACTGTACATTTAAAATAACAGATTTTTTTAAAAGTTCTGAACTACTGGGAGATACATTTAGCAATATAAAATCGCGTATTTCCACAACAGTTCTTTTAATAGGCCATTTGGGTATGTTGGTCTCCTTGACAGCTGCAAAAATGGTCTGTTAAAAGGCATAAGTTCGTTTCGATGTTCTATGTGAGACTTCAAACTGCCAGTAACTTCAGGAAGACGATACAAGCTCTGCAGCATCACCGGTTAACATATTCCTGGCCTCCCTTACCTTGGCAGAGGCCCGCGAGGGATGTCTTCTTGACGGAACAAGATGTTATGCACGGCAATTTTAACGTGAGTGAAAATTTGGGATTCTGTTACTGCTACTCGCGGTTTTAGTTCGCTTGGCGGCCGCTGGAGGGCCGTCCCCTCCCCTCGGAAGGCAGGAATCCCCAGCTGGGACCCACGGACGGACGGATGGGGAGAACAGAACTCCCTAACTCGATTCCATCCACCAGAACTGCGTTCCTCTCCTCAATCAATAGACAGCAGCGCCCGGCGCGGCGGCAAGCGGACTTACCCAGACCAATTACATGCCCACTTTCCCCGTAACTCCGTTTGCATACATTTGCAAAGCGCGAGGAAGACAGACGCTGCCGCCGCTTGCTATTTTATACTATTTCATGTATTTTTTTATTCTTTCTTTTCATTGTTCCACGTTTTCCTCCCGTTCAGTATGTATTTTCAGAAACGTGGTTCGTTTTATAAAAAGAGCAGCCCTTCCTCCAACCACCCGTTTTTCCCTCGTTCGCCCAAAGAAAGGAACAAGCGATGATCATAAAGCGATCGAATTGATTCACCCTCTAACGGACAAAGGGGAAAGCTAAAAGGCCTGCTGAGAGACGAAAGGGCGTCGATGTGAAGCAAATTGTTTCTAAAGAGAAACAGCGGTTATATTTGCAAACCTCTTCTTCCCGTTTTTGAATCCGTTTTTATATGCAGCCTACAACATAAACATGGCCACATGGAAGTATAACCTCTTTATTGCTCGGATAATAGCTGATGTTGCGTCACAAAGATGCGATCGTAAGATAATCGTTATAACTACATAGAGTGGAAACTTAATTTAGACTCTCCTTACATATTAATTTATTCTCTCAACGATGACTCTGATAGGTACCCATTTTTATTAATAATGTCATAGAATTGGTCACTTTTCTCCAGCCCTCTCTCCCAGGATTTGCCAAAGTAATTCCCTGTCGATGTATAGAATAATTATAAGTTAAGCATACATGCGCTGTAAAAAGGTAAAACGTATCAAAAACAATCAAAGACTTCGGTTTATATCACTTCAAACAAAGACAGAGAGAGACGTGAACGCTATTAAAGACTGGTTACCACCCACTCACTTTGCCGCTCGTTTTATAGCTCAAATCTCGCTATTCAGGAACAAAAAGACGCTACTCTCATTATTCATTGATGTGTATCGAATAAACAACAAATAATGCAGAGCTACCAACTTAGTGAGTCTCTTTAAATTTATACAAAAAGGGGTGATGAAATTTAAACCGATGAACAATCATAATGAAAGAAACTTAATAAAAAAAAGCTCAATAATAACAAAAAAGAAAAGAAAATTGTGATAAATATTGCTTAATTCTATCGTACGCAGAACACCAGAGGACGAGAAAGATCTTTAGAATAATAAATCACCATACATATTCATATCTACTCATCGTGTAATTATGTACGTCGAATATAAATTTAACTGCCGCGATTTCCAAAGAGACGAACTGAGAACTTCTGATGATCTGAGTAACTGATGAAGTGATGTGATCGGAAATGGTGAACTGAATTGAGTATGTCAACTGATCTGAACTTCGGAGTATGAGTGCCCCCGCAGAGCATACAACTTCCAGAGTAGTATCGCGGCATGTAGTTCTTACAGCTTCAATGCTCCAGCCGAGCAAACACTCCCTTATTTACACATTACATTCAAATCAAATAAACGTTGGTCTCACAAAGCCAGAAGGGGGACACACAAGCACGCGCAAGTCTCGCACCTTGCTTTAAAAATTCAAAATATACATCTTCTATTGGCTGGTTCAAATTCTCCTGCCAAGGCAAGTCATCCGCTACTATTTGAAAGTTTAAAAACGTTTATTTACATTTGATTTAAAGCTCATTGCACTAACGTATTCGAAAGCCTGGTTTTTATTAACCGTCGCCAAAGGAAGGTCTTTTAAGAAGTGTTCTTTCCCTTTGTATAGCGATTTATGACCTCCTAGGCTCTGTCCCGTTTCTGGCTTGGCTACCGTAGACAGTTATGCCAGAGAACTTTCTCCTTTCATGACATACAATTTAATATATTATAGCTACACACATATACATATATATGCATTACTAATTAAAATGCACAAAATATGATGATTAGGCTTACAACATACATACTATATATTTCAGTGGGATTGGGCTGTAGTAGAAACTGTACCAAATTATTGCATTGTAATTTTGTGATGTTCAAAAATATTCATCATAATAGAATATCCAAAAACACGTTCTTTGCATTAGTAACAAAAAATAAAAAGCATGGCAGAACAGACAACCAAACAAAAAAAAAAAAACTTATCTAAAGCTAATACGTAGACTAGAAAACCTGGATTTGGAATTTACGCAGATATGGAAAATGCACGATAAAGTAAACATCCTGAAGTTAACTATACCGAAGAATGTAACGAACCTCTGCAACTGTGACGCGCAATTCCTAGAGAGAAGCGAGAGAGAGAGAGAGAGAGAGAGAGAGAGAGAGAGAGAGAATGTTTCTTTTAAACCGGTGCTGCTCTAAATGTGAAGTTTTCAAAGTTAGAAAGTTGGAGGCTTAACCTTAACAGCTTATTATCAACGTATTTACATCGCAAATTATACATTTTGTTAAACTGAACAACGTTTATTGCTCTTCGAAAATTAAGATGGATAAAATTGGAATGACATAAGCCTTCCTTGTACTTAACTAGTGCTAATAGATCAAGAGATACTGTAATGAAAACGTTGTTGCTACAAAGCAACATTAAAGAGATATCCATTTCAAGGAAATTTCCATATTGAAAGTCTCTTGTGCTGATATACGCCCCATTAAACTAAATTATAACTTATGTGAACTCCTGTTTATGATTATCATTCTGAACATGATTTGTGGGCAAGGCAATTTTACGTTAATAGCTACTTGTGTGTTTGTTATGTAAAAGAAAGTAATTGGGTTTCATCACATTTTTAATTTCATAATTATGCGACGGGTTTAAGTAGCTTTGAAAACACATTAACGTAAAAGTAAGAACAATAAAAATGCAAAGTTGTTCTTGGAGATGAAGCTTTTAATTTTCCTGTTTACAGTTCCCTTATCAACGGTTACTTTATCTCTTATACATTTTATGAAAAATGTTAAATAGTTACATTGTTGCTTGGTTAATAAATATTACCCCATATAAAACAATATGACGCTATAAGAAAACATACTTCTCTGTCATTCGTACAAACTTTGAACATTCTCAAATGTTGAGTCCCTATTTACCTTCAATAGTGAGAAAACAACTCGTAAACAAACAATTCAATGTAAATAATTTTACGACTTCGGCCACTTTTATGCACAAACTTTTGGCTATACACGATATTTTAAAAGTAAATGCAGGACTTAAATTTAAATTATGTTAGGTCATAGACAGTAATATTTATTATATTTACAGTTTTTTTATTTTCATATTATCAGAAAGCGAACACCCATTTTCTATATCGCTTTGCAGCACTTCATTTGTTTTACAGAAAGTTAAACGATGCGATCAGTTTTGTTTTTCTCCCGGATAGTTTCGCCCGTGGGTGAGGGTATCGCTCTTTAGCCGGGTCTCGAAGATTAAGAGGGTAAAACAATAAAACAAACCAACCATACAACAATACACAAACCACTTTAAGAGATTCATTATTTACCAAATTATCAAATGAGGTATTGAAACTGCCTGCCTTCATTCCCTACACTTTTTTTTTTTTTTTTGGCATCTCTTTAAGAAGTTATTCATCACTTGCTGTAGTTCATATTGAGAAATCCGGACAATTTCCTGAAGAACATCTTTGAGTCCTTGTATGGTGTGCGCGTTCGTGTTGTACACCGAATTTTTTAATTTAACCTAGAGATAATACTCAGGCTGTTAAATTGCAGGACCAAGGGACCATAAGTCCCTATTATTTCTTTACAAAACATGTTGTGAATTCCTCTCATGGAATTATTCGCAGTGTGGGCAGTGGCAGAGTCCTGTGGATAAAATGCATGATCACGCTCCCTATCGGTTAATTCTCTGAAAAAAAGTATTCACATAAGTAACACAATCAAATGTATACTCAACAAAAAATTGGTCCTGTTGGTCTTATGATTCTTTCACCACTGAGTTGACACATATAAATCGTATATAAAGACATACTGTGTCGTTGTAAACACGTGAGGCATAATACACTGTAGAATTAAGAAATGGACAACACAACACACATCCAGGAATACCTGCAACAGTCAACAAGGTCAACAAGTAAGCACGCAGGAGCGGTAAACGAGAGGAGACTCGCTCATAGGAAAAACCCCGAGCCGAGAGGTAAAGTAAGAATGATCAAATGATACTATAAAATCGAAAAGAACACGAACATAGACATGTAGAGCATTTTATTGCAGAGGAAACTGAACTTTTTATACAACATCGGCTTCATATAAGCCCCAAGGATAGTGACACAGTTCAGCCAATATACTTACAACTTTTCGAAACAGTCCTGCAATCAAATTTTGGTCACTTCCTGTGTCTCATACGTCTTCACCTCTTATGCCGAAACGGCCTCCACCCTTGAAGTTTTTGACTTTCGGATAGAGATAGTAATTAGCTGGAGCAAGGTCTGAAGAATGGAGGAGGATAAGAAAAGTACGTTATGCTTTGCGAAAAATTCGCACAAACGGCTGCTACTGGTGTGCTGCAGTGTTGCCATGATGGAGAACTTTTTTTTTCTCTCTCTCTCTCTCTCTCAGCCACAAATCAGGCCCGTTTCGTTGCACTGCACCACGAAAACCCCTAAAACTCACAACATACTTCCTCTTATTGACAGTTCGACCTTCAGAAATGAATTCAATATGCTATATTGGTCATAATTGATCAACTACTACTTCTGCGCTGCCGCAGTATGTCATATACGTCTGGGAACATATTCTGTGTCCCAGAAGGCAAGGTAGGGAAGTTGCCTAAACAAGCAAAGTTCGATTTGATCTTGACTCTATTAGTCTAACAAAATAATTTGATACGAGTTAATCAGTTATTGCATTTTATATATAAATCAACGTAAAATAAATATTTCAAATAGGAAAACGAGAGAAATGGCATAAAATATGGCAACATATCTAAGTACCAATAGGTACCTGGTGAGTCTTCTCATCTTGATGGTTGGTAACTTGAAACGTCTGTATTTTACAGTCGATGGGAAATGCAGGTGTTGTCAAGTGACCCGCAGCATTCACCAGATCGTCCTATAAGGGAGTTTTAACTTTAAGTACTCCAGGACTACTGCTAGTTTTTGTCTTTCTTTTTTGTAAGTATATCTACAAAGACTAAAATAACATTCAATGCCATATGGTTGTCATTTAGCATGAATGTAAAGATAATCGCAGTTACTTATTATATTCAATAATGTAGATACTTATAGTAATTTGTGCTTTAACTTAAATTTGCATATTTAGCATTTTACGTGAAAAAATATCACAGAATATCCGTACCAGAAAACAAAACAAAAAGTTATACTTTCATAGGCCAGTATTTAAAACCCGGACCTTCACCGCTAAAGCCCAGCGTGTGCACAGTGCAACATGAGTCAGTACACTGTGAGAGACACAAAATCGATACATGCAGGGAGACAGTGCTAACGGAACAATGTGTACAACGCCGGGACTGTATAACTTCCCAGTCCGCAAGATGTATATGTTTGATATTTAAACTCAAAGAAATTAGTTTATTTTTGCAAACATGTTTAACTTTGTAAAGAAACTAATAATTTTTCGACCGAATTCTAAAATACCAAATGTTAAACTAACACAATTTATTTGAAAAAAAAAATGTATGGTGTGTCTTGATTATAAATTAAACACATATGCAGAAATGTAAAATTAATATTAGAATAATAGCGCAATTAAAGTGAGCTCTGCAGCGGTATTTAATAAAAAGGAATGGGGTTAATGAAAATATGTATGTAGAGTGGAGGGAAGCATTTGGAAAAAAGAAATTATTTGATTATTTTGAATTCTCAGGGGGAATGTTATTTATTCTTCTCCGTCGATGGTTACCGCTGTCTTACAGTTTTGCCACGGCTGTTGAGACTCTGCTGCTGGAATTTTAGTCATTTAGGTGTGACAGGGAAAACGGAATAAGGGTGTTGACACTATAACCAGCCGGTTTAAAATTTTTCACCACCACATTTTTTTTTCATTGTCTATGGTTCATAATATTGGGCGGAGGATCGGCTATTCCATGAAGGATTTCAGCGGCCTTGTGTCACTTTTACGGGATCTGTTTCTTTACTGCTATCAAAGAAACAGTTAACACTTAGATTTTGTTCTGTCCGATGTGTAGCATTACTAACGACAGTTAATAACTCTCACTGGCCAAGAGCGACCTAAACGTAACATTAGCACAGACGCGTCACTTAACTAGGCTAAAGTATCATTATCTCGCTCGTAGGTACATTGACATTCACAGACAGTTCTCTTGTAGCCTCTTCTGAAGCTACTTCTCGACTGACTGGCATTTACATCCCCTGGTTTTACGATACTTTTCCCTCACCTAACACAAAGCCCCTGAAATCCTTCATGGAATAGCCGATTCTCCGCCCAATATTATGAACCTAGACAAAGAAAAGAAAAGTGGTGGTGAAAAATTATAAATCGGCTGATTATAGTGTCAACACCTTTATTCCGTTTTCCCTGTCACACCTAAATGACTAAAATTCCAGCAGCAGAGTCTCAACAGCCGTGGCAAAACTTCCTCAATAATGATACTAAAAATGAGTTTTTTTTATAAAATCGTTTCAAAACAAGAGTTCAAAGAAAAAACTGATTTTATATTAATTAAATCAACGGTAGGTATGCATTTCTAGGTTTCTATTCCTTCGCTTTCTTATTGTCTGTTTTAAAGTTAATACGGGATGTGTGATTCGCTCTCGGTTTCTTCTCCGCTTATTTTACAGCTCGCTGGCATTTACTTATTGAAACACGCCTCTCCTACGATAGTTTACTAAACGACTTCCGGGAGGGAGCCTACAGCCTGTTTATTACCTCCAGTACAGTTGTTTCTTACTGTATGGTTTCACCAGATACTGAATGGAACATTTTGATCGCTAGTAGTTTCCCAACCTCACAGAACAATTCGTTTTCTTCTACATCCATTTATTGACTCAGTGTTTCAGTACGTGCGGATAGAAAACATGCGCTGTTGCACTATGTACCGGTTCATAATGTATTCTACGCACTGTATTGGTCCTAACTTAGATATGGTGACTATTGGCGATCAGCATTGTAAGATGCTTCTCAGTACTGCCGAGAATAGCAAACAATCAGCTTTAAAGTCTGGAGAGTAGCACCCCACGCGTGTAAATCCAACACTCCACGCGTGTAAAACCTTGCTTCCGGTAAACCAATACATGTTCACATCAAATTTTATTGAATTGCGTCTATTATTTTGGAAGTTATAAAGGAAAATCAAGGGCCGAGGGTGAGAAAGGTCAGATATATTGTCTCCCAAAGAAATTTCCTTTAAATCTACATTTTCTGATATTTTGTGACTTTTATTTACATTTTAGTCTCTAATATAAATTTTGCCAAGTGGGTTAATCGCAATTTAAACTGGTATTATACAATTTGGATGTAATAGCGAAAAGTCTTGTATTGAGAAAACATGTTTCTGATTGTCTGAAACTATCAATAGATAACTGATAATCAGTGATGGAATATTTTCTACCATGGACATGAAGTAGCCTTAGCATCAACCATACAGTGCATCTGACCCTGAACTCTACCTAGTGTTACTATGCATGCTACAGCAGCAACTGTCCCTCCCTCTGACGCCATATTTTAACTCGTATCATGCATACGTAGATATATTGCTCCATTTCCATTAATAATGAATCATATTCCTTAACCAGTAGTCCCCTATTGCAATTGTCATTACCAATGATGAGTATACTAGTGCTAATCGTTATGTGTACAGGAAAAAGTTCATCTTAATCCCCTTCAAGTTTTCAAAACAGTTTGCACTGTTGTTCTTCGTATCCTATTTAGCTGCCTCATTATGCTTTCATAATCGATAGGCAATGTTCTTTTTTTCAAATACCGGAAGCTGCAAGTAGGCAAATCTCATCTATAGAGTGTTTCATATTGATGTTTATTTAGAATTTTTTTGCCAAAAAATGCTACTTGGATTTACATTCGGCAAGTTTCGGGTTCGAATTCATTAAGGCTTTGATTTCTTTTCTTTTTTCGTGAGTTTCCTTCGTCCCAGCTGAATACTGGGATGGATTTTTCTTTTCCACGAATGTTCCAAGTCGGTTATTTTACAGGATCTAAATTAGTAGTGCGCGGTGTTACGGTGGCTTGCGCCTTGAAAAGTTTCTGCCTGGCATCTGGAATGGAAGCGCTTCGTCAATTATTATTTGTATTATTTGGAAAATTGTTAACAACCTCATCTATGTTCGTGCCTCCACACCAGTGCATCCTGATCAACTGGTGTCTTCTCGCTCACCTTATCCCTTCCTCTTGGAGGTATCAAATTGCAAACGTAGGCACAAATAGAGGCCTTGAGCTAGGCTGAAGTACTGAAATGTTTTTCTCTTTCCCTACTAATGCAGATCCCTAGAGTAAAAAATTAAACAAATCTTAGTCATTCATTAATAATTAACAAAACTGGATTGCTTTAACCGCCAGTTTATACTTATTTTTTATTTCATTTCCTTAGTGTCCCCTGTCATTGGCGAAGTTGATCCTTACGCCTGTTAAGGTAGATGCCATTTTGAACCATGTTACAGAATGAAGACTTAACTTCTAACGTTTTAGTAGCACTCAACACTTGAAGGGTTACTCAAGAGGTTTCCTTAAAGCCAAACAGATCTTCGAGACGGGTGAAATTATCATAATCTACGCGGAAAACTATGATTGTTGTTAGATCGGGCGTCTTTTCTAAGTGGGTGAAAGCTACAGTGTGCGCAAAGTGGCCGGCCATTCTGATGGGCTAAATCGGATCTCTGTGCGCAATGTGGAAACATCGTCGCGGCTGTGATGTTCAAAAGGCATAGGAAGAGAGAGTGAGAAAGAGAATTGGAGAGAAGCCCTCCGGGTTGGAGAAGCTTTGAGTCCGGTGTGGCCAAACGACATTAAACGCCACGACGGAGCTTCCCTTAACGCATCCAATCACACTAGCGCTCGCGAATTAACGTCTGCCGCACCACACATGACGGAATATCTACAAATTCGGCGACGAACGACCATGTTGCTGCCATTTTAAATTCAATTTTCACTTGGAGGCACAGGGCTCTTTATGCGAAGGAGAGGAAGGTAGGGGAAAAAGCATCAAAATGCTCACGCGCGCATGCACACTGGAAGATCCAGCGACAGGCAGTTTAGCTGAAGGCCCCTTAGTAAGGACGACCACAACATTTTCATTTCGTTCTCTACTTCTCTCTTATACCTCACACCTAGCCCTCGCAACTCATCTGAATTAACCTAATTAAGCTTTTTTTAAGCGCTTTCCAGCAAGCGGGTCACTGCACCGAATGATAGCAGCCTTAGAATAAGGACGCATCCGAAAATTTTACAGTCACAGTGAAATACGTGTGTTGTCACACAGTACTGAAATTGCGTGCCTTCATTCCATAATATCTTTCTTGAAAACGATCAAGAAGAACGTTTTTCTGGGTACAAGTTTTCCAGTGGGTACAATCACGCCATTCTGCATTAAATTACAAAATTGCCACTTTCATTTTTAAACAAAAAGTAGTGCATGAAAACAAATGAATATTCAGTTATTTTGTCATCTATTGGAATTCCATTAACGTCATTTCTTACAAAACTTTAATACAAATCTTTCCTATGTGACAGGTCCTCACACCCACGCATGCCCGAGAGTGAATGTATTTATATAATTTAAATAGTAATAATTACTAAATATGTTATAGCCTGTAGTAACAAGTAGGAACGTTTCGTGTATCACAAAAATGTATTCATGGTTATCTGAACGATAGGCTGCCTATTGTAATCTTTTGTGCTCTCATTTACTGATAATGGCTCCAGCAATGGGTCTTTCCACTGTGGTAAATCTAAGTACATTCAGGTGTCCGCACATGGAGGTTCTTTGTATCTTTAGTTGCTGGAGATGCTCTGAAATTCATTAAAGTTAGAAAGGGAACAGTTGTTGGCGATGAGGTCATTACATCGAATGATCATCAGCTTCCCAATAAGGAGTCAAAGAGTTGATGAATTTAAAGTAAGCGTGTTTGAGCACAAAAGCTCACCAATAATATTTGAACATTTTAAAGGCTCAGGAATCCATGGGCACTATTCTGTGACCCCTGTGAACTCTCACGATCACGTGGTGGCACTTTGAATTTAGTATATAAGGGGAAACACTTTGCAAACGAATCGCAGTTCCAGACAGTAGAGGGCAATCTTCAGATCGCATTTCCAGAAAAACAGTGGAGGTCAGAACAGTAAAGGCATTTCCAGAAGGCATCTCCGGTCAGTATAGCACAGTAATTACCAGGACGCAATCCTAGATACAGTAGGAAAGTGAAAAACGAGAGGCACACAATGTAGTGTTAGGCTGGTAGAGGCAACTTCAAGCAGCGTATATAGCTCGCCTTGTTAATGTCAAAGAGGTAACGAACCAGGTGGCCGACAACAAAGTGTCGTGTGAATAAACACTTCTAGGCGTTTAGTGAAACAAATTGTCGTATAATTTGAACCCTTCCCTTTCATGTCTCTCCTCCCATGACCACTAAGGCACAAAAGGCGACTTTGAGCGCCTGAAAGACCCGGGATATTGAATATGCTTTATATTTAATAAAAGTATCGTGATGAAGAATTATATTTGTGTGTAAGAGCGCTCTGTAACAGCCTTCAGAAAACGTTTGCGTTATATGTTTTCAATACAATAACATTTAAATAAAATTTCAAAGGCAATGAAAATCAATAAAATTTCGACTGTCCTTTGCTGATTCTGTATATTTGCTTAGTACATCAGAAATATTTTTAATAAATAACATATTTTTGTTTAATTGAAATATAAGAATATCACCTTCTTAAATACACATATAACTCGAAATGTTGTGTTATATTTCTCTATTTAAATGAATATGAAGATATCAATGGGTAAGTTCATAAACATGGGTACATTTAAAAACTTTAAATGTATAGGTTGGTCTATTAAGTGGTCAAATATTTAATATAATTAATAGTGTACCATTAATTTTTGTTGGGTAATATATAACAACGACAATAATAATAATAATAATAATAATAATAATAATAATAATAATAATAAATGTGTTTTCTCCTTTATACTTATGATACTTATAGATTGCAACATTTCTAATTTTGTTCCCCTACACCATATAGTAATGCCGAAAGTTATTTCATTTAATTAATTAACAAAACTTAATTTGGATTTTATATTAATTTTTATTAAAAGTTACACGACCGGTGAGGAATCCCTTATTTCACGCAGCTCCTGCGTGACCTACTTTTATATTTAACAAAACCATTGTCGTGAAGATAGCACATGTGAAGTATAAATCTAATATGTGTTTGAGAATTATATTTGTATGAAAGAGCGCTCTTTAATAAAATTCAGAAAACGTTTGCGTTATATGTTTTTAATATAATAACATTTAAATTAAATTTTAAATCCAATGAAAATCGATGAACATTTCTGTTTTTCTTTGTTGATTCTCTATATTTGCTTAGTACATCAAAATTGATTTTAACTAGTAAAACGCTTTTGTTTTATTGAAACATATGAACATCGCCTTCTCAAATATACAATGTAACTCGAGACTTTCTGTTATTTCTCTTTGTTTTAGAGAATGTAATGGTATAAATGAGTAAGTTCATAACATAGTTAAATTTAAAAATTATTAAAAATACCCACATAGATTAGCTTTGTATATCAGTAATAATACATTTCATTTAGTTAATAGTATACCATTCATTTTTGTGGTTTAATCTCAATAACAATAATAATTCTAAAAATGTGGTTTCTCTTTGTAATACTTATAGGTTGCAAGAACTTTCTTTACTTTTGTTCCCCTAACACCACACAATAATGTCATAAGTTATTTCATTTTATTAATTGATTACGCCGTAATTTATGTTCGTTTTTGTTAAAAGTTATTCAACTCGGGGAGGATTTCGCTTAGTTTATGCAGCTCTTTTTTTAATGGTGTTCAATGCCCGTTTTTACTACTGAGGCATACAGGCGATGGGGCACTGATGATACAAGAAAGGAAATGATATATTGGGAAGGGATTTTTGTAAGGAAGGAAACGTGCCAGGCCTAAGTTTAGGGTATCTCCCCCGCATTTGCCATTTATAAGGACTGCGGGAAACCTGGAAAAAACCTCAGTCAGGGAGGACGATCCTGGCAGAATTCGAGTCCCGGAGCTCCCTCCCACTCACGAGTCCGCGCCTTAACCACTTCGGCCACCCATGACGGTATATGTATGGGGATCTTGCGTATTTGTGTGAAGGTGTTGCTATTGCTTTTTTTTTTTTTTTTGATTGATTTATTTATGGACGCTCTTTAACATCTCAGGTCATCAGTGTCCCATTCAGCTCAGGGCGTGAAACGGCCGACAAATTTTGCACAGAGGCCTCTCTTGCAGGCTTGAGGTTCTTTTTCGTGCCGTAAATGTACGACACGGGACCCACGGCTTTACTTCTCTTCCGAAGGAAGCCATACTTAGGATTTTTACGCCCGAAAAAATCCATCGGCCGGGTTTGCTTTTGCTGAAATGTACATACATGATCATGCACATTCTTGTGGAAAGTAGTAGCATATTTAATAAGTATCTACTTTGACTTACACCTTTTAGGTTATGAGAGTATGGTATCATACATTGTACTGGTGATCTAGTGGTAACCACATTTGTCTCGTAGACCAAGGGTAACGGGTTCAAACCCGACCAGGGTTGATAAGTGTTCTAGGGAGTAGATTTATGGCAGGTAAATGAACCTCAAGCTTTAAAGAAAAGATATTTAAGCAAAATTTATACACTGTTTCATGCCCAAATTCAATGGGGGGGGGGCTAATGGCCAGAGATGTTAAAGAGCGTGCTTAAATAAATCAAATAAATAAATGGTATCAAATGTTAGTAAAAACTGGAAGTTAATTTTGATCAAAAGAGGTAAATGTTAATTAACTGTTTTTGAAAACACCAAGAAACAATTATTACAATTAAACAAATGTGGAAAATATTAGACAAAGTTTCATAGCCTTAACTGCGAACATTTCTTTTGTCATTCAAATAAATTTGAACAAGGAAACAACCCAGGATTTGATAAGTATGACAGCAAATTCTAAGACGAGCAAATACTGACATTCATTAGCACAAATTCACACTAACTAAAAGCATATAAATAATTTTCGACTGTTCTATTTGCGCTGTTGGAAGAGCACCTGCCTGCTTTTCCTAGGATCCCTTCAATTGCGGGCTGGACACAAGACTTTTCGTTTTGTTCTGTTAAGAAGGTACCTTGTCATGACCGTGAGGCATGCGCGCGCACGCGAATGTGTGTGTGTGTGTAACGATCATCTAATTACATCTCTTGTTTCAAAGAAATAGTTCGCGTATTTATCACTAGGAGGAACAAGGAATGATCTTAATTGGTAATTTTAAACCTATTTTAGCGGGATTAAATTACAGATTTAAATGTTATATTTTATCATTAATATTAAGTTTTTTTTGTGGGTATATTATAATTAATTGCTATTTCAACTAGTAAAAATTAGCTGAAAAAAGCTAATATAAAAATTTAAAAACATATATAACGTTACAAAATTGTGTTATTTGTATATGCTTAAATATATTAATATTCAACACATACCGTAATAAACCAAAGTTGGTAAACCAAAGTCGGTTGGTTTTATATATTGAGTATTAAAATAGATACTTCCTATTTAAAGCGCCTTGTGATAAAAGTACTTTAGTGTGCACTGTCTAAAAACATTACTTACTGCCCTTTTAGTGGGAAATAATTAGCACGATTTTAATCTGCACTCTTGAAATACTTAATAATTATGTTTAATGCAATCCTAGCATTAAAACACGCATCTTATGATGCTAATAGATCGTGCACAATTAGCCTAACTCTGTCACTGGTGTCAGAATAGGTTATCGAACAACTAGTGTGCCAAGAAGTTACCACAGCCTTCAGGACACCATTTCAAACAATGTACCTGTAAGAAAAAACTAAAATTGTCGCCCTAACAAGCATACCAACATTCAAACACGAGAATCATTCTATTAAACAAATATTTTGAATCTAAAACATCAATGTAAAGTTCATGGCGCTACAAGCTCCAGAAATTCCAAAAGACAAAACTATTTTCATTACCAAATACTTATCATTAGATTCTTCTATCATAAATTGATCAATTACAGATATAAAGCGCAGTTTTCATTTTTTTTTTTTTTTTTTTTTTTAGCTTTATATTCCACTGAACCCTTCCTCAACATATTTAAAACCTGACCAAAAGATGAAACATTTTCTTTCACTTTTACTTTAGATTTAACTTTCAAGTGCACATACCAGAGCGCCGAAGGCATGCAAACCTTCGACTGGAAAAAATAAACAAATCTAAGAATTTAAAATTTAAATTATCATATTAATAGTAAATAAACGTTATATTATATATTGAACAGCTCAGAAAAATATACCAACAAGATTTTCTTCACTAGTTAAACTAACGTGTTTCTCTTTTCTCCATGTACAGAACTTGTCATATTCCTTTTCGTATACACTTTTCGAGGAATTAACAAATCCTCAGGTACTTCAGTTTCCTTTATACCTTCTTCTGAAATTATATTCATCTTTTTAATATCAAACATTGCAATTAGCATCCATTTCCATTTGAATTCTTCAAAACAAAAGCAAACTAACATTGTCATAGAAACGAGTAATAAGAAAACATGCATTTAACATGTCAATTTTGTAAATTTTTAATATATTTTAAAAAATATCAATGCTATAATTGTAAACAAATGTTGTATGCAACGCGGGTATAATCTTCATTCTGAACACTCGTAAAAATTAGCGCGTTCACCTCCGCTCACTCGTTAAAAATTATCAAAATTATACACAAGTCATATAAATGACTATTTTGAATATTGTACAAAGTCTGGAAGAAAGACCGGTATTCATTAACCGTTCCTCATGAATAAACATAATTTACTTTTAATTATCTTGCGAAGGTAAAAGAACTTTGTCTATTGAATTCTTTTTCAGTAATTTTCTACATAGCGGTACATTTATTACAAAGTGTTTCGTAAAAGATGCCGACTATTTGCACACTGGACATGCGCAAAGGAAAGCCTTCCATGCATCTCTCAAGAGAAGTGTGAACAGATTAAAATTTCCTAGTTCTGGAAGATAAAAATCAGAGAGGAGGGCATTCAAATGAAAGTGGGTGGTGAGGGAGATCGCAAGGCAAAGCCACCCCCTCCCCTAACCCTCGATTGGGACGAGATTCCAACTGCACTAGGTATGTACACCACCCGAAATTTATCGAAAGGGTGCGCCGTGAAATGTAAACATAGCAATTCATTAACTGTTCCATCATAACGTACGTCGCTTTTTTTCTTTACTTTTCCTCTCGTTCCTCTCCCTCTCCTCCACCCCCTTCCTTTTTTTTTTTTTTTCCTATGGTGCTGCAGCCTGGCGGGAAGCTCGCTTAACTATGCCGCTGTTCCGACTCGTTTAGGAACAAGCCCTGCTTCCCTTGGAAATTCTATTAGATTATCCATCGGCCTTCTCCCAACTTCGGTTCCTTATTTGCAGACAGATAATTTCTAAAGTTCGGCCTCTTCTGACGACCGGCTGGCCAAAATATGCTGGCAAGCGCAAATGACAAAACTCGTTTTGCAAAGTGGGGGCTTTGGACTCTGCCCGACAAGCACCAAAAACCACGGTAAAATTGTTACCTATACTGTAAATTCATTTATCAGCCACTAATGGGAAATTATAAAACCTTTCAGGTCATTTACATGGCCCATTTCTTCAAAACAGGTCTAGTCTCCATTCATAAATATCTACAATAATTGTTTTACACTTTTGAGAAATGTGTTTAATAATAAATTCAGTTGATTAATTAAAAAACATGCAGGAAATGAAAAACATGTCATTATCTTGAATCACAGTGCTTTATGTGCGTATGTATTTCATTTTTCGACAGTGGGTGGTTATTATCTTTATATATTCTGCATGTTTGTTCGCTTACCTTTTATCCCTTTGGTTGTTTAGTAAACCAAATTATTTCTTGTACGAGCAGCCATTGTTGATAAATGTTTTACAACCACAGGCATTTAACATTGATTAATTGACACAGTGTGCATACTCAAATTCAAACAAACGAATCAATAGTTTTAACGGTTGAAAATTTTGTAAGAATTAAGAATTATTAATTTGGTTGCCCACAAAACCTGGACATCTATTTGCTGCATAGGAGGTTAAGAGGACTTTACCAGCTCACATATACACGTGAACGGGGAGACGAGCACGCGGAGTCGGGAAGGTGATAGCACGCAGCTGGATTTATCAGCGTTCCAGCCCTTTCCCCTAACGTCGCTACTTTTGTTCGCTTGCGGTTCGAACTTGGCCAACACTTGCCACAATCGTCCCAGAGATAAAGTGAGACATTAAACCAGCAATATATCTGCCGCGGTATGAGTTAGCGTACATTTGGGACGTGCGGACATTCATCTTTCTGGGATATCAATGCAAATGTGTTGACCGCTACCCTCTATGCAGGCACTTGCTACCTGCGCCCAAGGAAAGGAACACTTCCGCTTTAATGAACATGCTTAGCAGTCAAACATGTACTTAGTTTAAAACTGTTGTACTATATTTCATTCTTAGATAGAAAAGCGCAAACGTGCAGGTAGAGTTTTTAAACCAAACATACGAGGAACACTTTCACTGAAAAATTCATTCAAAGTTATTTTGGAATCGGCATGGCTGCAAATGCAATATACTTCTACACGCACCACAATTTACTGGGTTTTACCTGGGCTACTTCATTAAAAACACATAGGCCTATTCACAATGAAAATTAAACGCAAACATAATAAAATAAGAGGTAACACGTTAACTTAGTAGTATGTAGGTATTCACAATGAAAGACGCAAACATACGTATTAGCCAATCAAAAATAAGAACAAGCGAAGATCAGCTAACAGCTGATTGAGCAGGCGGCGGCATCGTTTATGTTTATATGAAGTGCAATAACTAATTTGCTTGGAGTAATATGAGCAAGGAAAGCTTTCTTATAATGCAATTAATCATTTGTCCATTGACGCCATTCTGTCTACAGAGTAAATGATCAGCTCTCTCTACCACAACTTGCCCTTACATGGAGCATGGAAATCAAGTGCAACTTCTGCTGCTAGCTGCTGCAAGTCCCGCGCGAAAGCGGAGAGAGCGGAACTGCTGTGCGTGGCCGCAGTGTTGCATGTATTATTATTATTTTTGGGGGGGTTAAACATAATGTAACCTCTGCGTTGTCCTCCGTAACTTTTAAATATAAATTGATAGGGGATTGTTAGGCGGGTAAACTATTGTAACGGTGTGGCAAATTCGCTCTATTGGAATTCGCAATTTTTATATATACACACACTAACGTTAACTTCAGGTAAATGCTAAAAACCGGTGCACCCATGGTTTTTTGTAAATATAAATTGACAGGGGCGGGTAAATCACTGTAACGGTGGCAAATCTCCTTTGATTACAGCAGAAAAGGAGAATCGTAAACATCAATTTATAGCGCATTCTAAGCGTGATACTTACTATTCGCTTGAAAGCCTCATTATCTAGTTATTATCTGTGAAGTCACTCGGTTCTCTCCGCCGTCGCTCCGGTTTGCAGCAGCAAGAGTTGCATTTGATTTCCGTGCTCCGTGTATAGATAAATTCTTGTCTACCATAGAGCTCTACAAACAGAGCAGCTGTGTTCTGATTGACTGATTTCTTAAGTTTAAGTTAGACGTAGACGCAAAACCTTGAACCTTGCAAACTTCTAAGTTTACGTCTAATTGTACGTTTATTTTTTATGTTTACATGATTCATTGTGAATGGGGCAATGCATCTCTTACCCAGCTACTGAGCTAAAAAGCAGACACCCTCAAAGTGCTTAAGCCCATCATCACGACCGTTAGCAAATGTAGCAACATGTTTATGATTTGACTTCCTGAAGACGAAATAATGCCCCTTAAAGCCTTTTTCATAATCAGTAGCCCAAAATTGTGATAGCTACGGAGCGAGCATTACAGAGAAGGTGGTTAAAATGTCCAGCTGAAATGTTGCGGGACATTTGTCATCGTATACTCCATGAGAATGCAAAAAACAATGACGTAAGAATTTATTTAACATTTTCAATTTGGGGAAAAGGAGAAAGTCACGCTGGGCTAAATCTGGACCATAGGGAGAGAGACGGATAAACTTCACATAGATTTTGTGAGATATTCAGCAACAACATTTCTGGTGTACGGCCGTGCATTATCGTGCTGCAGCATCCATCTTGTGTGATATTGCCTTGCAGATTTCCAGACATCTCTGTATTATCCATAAGCCATAGTTGTGTATGCAGGTATTGGGGGAGGGTACAGAGCTTTGCTGTTTGTTCTCTCAGGATCGAAATAATGCAGCCCGATTTCATCATCAGCGATTACCTTTGAAAGAAATTCCGCCTCTTCCTGTAACATCCTCGGAACTCACCATGCACACTGACCTCTCATGTGCAGTTACCAAGGTATGGGTGGTAACCTGTGAAATGTTCAGAATTTCTGAAAGTGTTCTGAATGTTATTCGACGATCAATGACAGAAGCGATGTTGATGTACTCTTCCCATAGAGCACAAATTGGAGCGCCGGGTCCAGCTTCCTTTGAAATTGATTGCCTTCCCGCTTTAAACATTTTAAATCAGATCCGAGTTGTGCTATAGGGAAGAACAAACTGTAACATTACATAGATCTCAGCTGAAGATTTGTTGCGACAAAAGCAGAATTTCAGAGCAAAATATTGTCCATCATGGTTAACTTCCATTTTGCTGTGGGCGGAACTGAAATGTTTCAACTTGCACACCTCTTACAGGCGGGAACAGAGAGCGACAACAATAAAACGGGTAGCACATGTACTTTTACTCTTTAAGCAAAAGAAAATTGAACAGCTAAATTTTAGCGTTTGAAATTAAGCCTATAAAAAATGTGACAAGTCATTTTTGAACAACCGTTGTGCGTTGCTCTCTGTAGTATATCTTCGTTGTTTGCTACGGTTGCTTGATCATCAAGTATTCACCCTGTGTCCAATTTTAAAAATTCCAAATTATCTTTCTACTTCCTCACAGCTTCGTCAATATATAAATTGAAATAATATAGAAGATAAACTGTAGCCTTGATGTAATACTATTTCTTGTTTAATATTTGTATTATAAGAAACATAATTTTAAGTGCCTGGACTAGGTAGTTCCTTAAAATTCGCGACGTTTTAAAAGGATGGTATCTACCCTAAGTATCCAAGACTTTAACACAATCTATGCGTTTCTTTATTATATTGTCTTCCTTAAAAATATTGCAATTTAATCCTTCACAGATACAGTTACCCTGTTAATATCTCATGAGGATTTTACAGCAATTATCTTGATACAAATGATTTTTTAATTTTTAATGTTATTCTTTTGTCATTCAGATCACATAGCAAAATGTTATAGCCTGAATTCAATAAGTTCCTGTACTAGACACGACAATGAAATTGCATTTTGGAGATAGCAAAAAAGTACAACTACAAATTTCTTTATTAAATGCAAAACAGAAGAAATGAAGAAATGCAAAGAATCCATATAGAAATAAAAACGGTTAATAACCACAGAGGATGACAACAAAAACAAACGGTAACCCATGTCTGACATGAATGAAACTTTAATTGGTGTTTGCAGAAGTTTACTGTTCCTTCATTGCAATGTAAATTTTTTATGAAGATTCTTTAAGCCTTGCGTTTTATCAATTTTTCGCTTACCTTTTTTATTTTTAATCCCGAGATTATCGTTAATAATTTTTCATAAAAGTTATATTGTAATAAAGTACAAATCGTTATTAAATATAAAATCCCACTTTAAATTTGCTGAAAGTTTGAAAAGTATTTTTGTTTGTTTCCTAATTTTTCCAAAAATAATTATATAAAGTTTTAAGATATATGTGATTATATAAAAACAGTTTTACTTTAAGGACACTAATTTTATTCTATTAATCCATAAAATTGTCGTATATTTGTGAAAATCAACAACTTCGAAGGACATAAACTCGAAAAGGCTATAAAAAGTTTATATCATAGCTGAAAAAAATATGTTTTAAATTTTCTATGACATACTTAATAAAAACCTTCAACAAGGACATAAATCAATTAATTCGCATGAGACTAATTGCTAAACAAAAAGCAGTAAAAACAAATATATCGGATAAATTCTATTCTTTTTCTCCCCCTGACAAGAAGTGCGATAGTATTATTTTGATATTCCATCAAGAAAAGTTTCTATAAAAATAATTTCCGTTGAATGATATTTAAAACCTATGGGTCTTACTGGTTACATTCACATGGTCAAGCAAAAAGTCATCTGTGCTACTTTGACTTGAGAATGCTGACTGTGAGATTCGCAAGTAAGAGTTTGCTTCTAGGCATGAAACTTTTTTTTCCGATAGCCATTTATCACAAGTAGAGACATTTTCTAACTTATTTGTCTTAATAATTCCATGCTTTTATTTTTCCTTGTTTTTGTGAGGAAATCATTGAAATATGCATTAAAAAAGATTTAATTTCAATCTTGTAATATTTCGAGAAACTGGCTAATTTTTGTACGAAAGCTATTAGATCCAGGGGTCATATTTCACCAAAATATTTGCCTTTATGTGTTATAGTAGTAAAATGAAATATTAACAATTTAAAAATGTCCGATTCGCTGTAAACGTTTTCGAAGGTGCACGAGAAAACATTCGCGTCACAATGCGTGCACGGACGTGTGATAATAAAACGTGTCGTGTGCAATGCGTGAAGTCAGGTTTATCAAGCGACCAATCGGCACTCGGAACTAGAAGGGTCAGGTCGCAGGGTCAAGTAGAGAGCAAGTCCTGTCCATTAGCTGACACGGCATGGCAGCAGTAAGAGAAACAGAAAAAAGGCAATCCGAACATAAACAGCTTGGCTTCTATAGCAGACTAATAGCAGTGGCGTGGGAAGCTTTCAGTCTACTTGCAGCGATAATCAGAAAATAAAGGAATAAGGCACATATGAGAAATTGAGAGTACATACAACTTCTCTCACAGAACCTGGGGTTCGTTCATATAAATCGTGGATATCCAAATCTGTAGTTCATCCAAACATTGCGTATTACCAACGCAATTTCACTATGACAGCGAGTGCATAAAAACACCTATGAATTCAAATCCTACTTCGGCGTTAATATTAGGAAACCTGTTACTATTAACTCTTGACAGAGTTTAGTGTGTTGAGAACTGGAATTCTCATTGCAAGTTTGATTTAACAAATGCCAGGAGACAGCCGCAGCCTTTAACGAATTGTCGTACTTTAATTTCCATCAGCCAGGTTTCATTGCTATTTCATGTGCCTTTCTGTGAAAGAAGTGTAAGAACGAAGCTCTCTTTACACTCTGGTAGTATCTTTATCAAGAACAAAATCGTAAAGACAGGCAACATTAATTGGTTATTATCAATCATGGATGAAATTCAACTTTAGTATAATTAAAGCCATTTCGGCCACTCACAGACGACCCACTTATCAAGAAACTATCATACCTCCCTTATGGGCTGCCGAAGTATTTCTTCAGTAAACTCATTCAAACATTTTTGGATTCAATTTCATGTGGCTGTCACCTGTAGAAGAGGCTAACAATAAACAATTCAAGGAATATATTAGTAAAACACTGAAATATACATGAATCAACTGATGCAGTACTGTCTTAAAACATATTGTCATTCTCAACGCTTGTGGACGATTGAAAGACCGTAATGACATGTAATGTATTGGATGTTTCATTAGTTCTTGGCCTCAAAGTTTCCTTTATAAACTTTCAAATAATGAATATAATTTAAATGAGCAGTGTGTTACTCTCTAGCCCTGCGGATTGATCGCATGTTCACTGTCCTTAGTAGTAGGGTTGCGCATTAGAATGTGTTGTTATTGGATCGTCAACAGTCATTTTGTCTTAATGTTAAAAGCAACGCAGAATATATACTACGGTATGAACAGGTCGAGATCTGTGTGATCAATTGGACAACAAAGAAACTCCATAGTGGCTATATTCAGCAGGATGGCGAAATTGTTTCCTTTTTTCAATATTGGGTTATTTCTGTGGGACTTAAGACACCAAGATCCCCAAAATATAACGATGAACTCTCGCAGAAAATAATAATAATAATAATAATAATAATAATAATAAAGTCAGGAAATATAGGCTGTTAACATCTAAGTGCTGGTAAACATACTCCGTAACTTGGATAGGCATGTGCAGAAATGCCTGCTAAACAGATACTATACTTTGTTACTCCATACACCAAAGCATGTACATGTCAAATGTCAGTAACATGTGTCCTTTAGTTTGAAAGATATAAGGGGAAATTAGGGGCCGAGAGCGAGTGAAACAGACAATATACACATGCAAATAAATGGAATTTGTCCCGGTAGATTCTTGGTTACAATATAGCACTTACTATAAGATTCAATTTCAATTTATAAAATATCAATTTCATTCAGGAAGTGCTCTAATACGATAAATGGTCTCCTGGTCTCGCAGTATTGTACCAAAGGACATTCTTTCTTTACTGCGAAACTGCACATATGGGGTTATGCTTTTCAATACTGAAGCTCAGAAATAGGAACAGCTAGCACTGTGTGAGGCACTTTCATAGAGCTTTACATTGCAATAACAGTAAAAAGAATCTAACAATAAACGATACATTACGAAGAGTTGATCAGTTAAGTGAAAATCTTGTTTCACAGCTAGATTCCCTTTCGCTAACACCGGCTACCATATCCAAGGGCCCGCTGCGTCGCAGCATATGAAGAGGAATGTTAGCTCAAACCTCCTGGCACACTTTCCAAAGGGCCACAATGGTGGTGGAATATTTAGAAGCAAATCTTTGATTCAACAAACCAATCTCGCAACTTCCATGGGTGAGACATTTAGTATCTTCACAGGGATTGATTTAAAGGAAGCAAATGGACGCCAGCTTTCCGGTGATAATAGCTAAGTGATAATCTGGCAGTGTGATTAGATACCTCAACCATCATGTGCATCCTAACTTTTGAGGTGTCACCATAAAACCCATAAATCTCTTAGTCGAAAATGAGTCCATGAAGATGATAACATTTATCTTAACCTTATTTGCAACTCTGCTAATCCTGAGCTGTTCCCGGGCACAATTACTTGCAACCACCACATGGAGAACTTTGTTTTTCGCATGAAGTTGCAGTGCTTTGGACGACAGTAAATGGCACGGGATGTATCATCCAGAGAAACCCATTGCCAATTGTCATTTTTAGCACTGATGATATGCTGCATGCGCACGCGATTTATGACGCGTTCTGTTGTCAAATTTTCTTGAATTATGTGACATGTGCATTGAATGTTCCTGTGCAACTGGCAAGGATTTTCTTGAGTTACTTTCGTCTTGGCTGTGTTTGATTTTGTTGTACTTTGGGCTTCAAGTGGGAACCGTTCTTGTAGAGTTGAATAATACTACCCCGTGCGACTTGCCAATGGTGAGGCTCTTCTCATTGCTGCATTTTATAATTCCTATAGTCCGCTTCGGACCGGGGAGTCCAGCAATGTATCACAAATTCCCAGTTTTATGTCATTTTTTACTAATTCTTGATTGCGGCTATACAAACAATTACTCCAGATCCGGTCGACTAAGCTAAATTCGGGCACATCTCCGTACTGCTTTATAGCTTGCTAAGTTTTCGAATATTTAATCAAGAGATGAAATATAATACTCCCCAAACGTGGAAATAGAAACTGCTTCGATAATATTACAGAAAACTGAGAACTGTGTGTTTTTTAAATTATTTTCACTCGTAATGCGGGAACCGCTAAGAAAAAGTTTGAACATTTATTTAAGATTTGCGTCTTATCACGTTGTGTGTGGAACATCATGTAACAATTTGGTTGGTTGTACGTCTAACTTATGACTTCCATTGCTACAAAATTAGTATTACACAGTATAATATACACTGCATCTCCTTCTTCCAAATGCATTAAATATTCACGCCACTGCTAATAAGCTAGACATGACATCTGCTTGCCTTAAAAGGAAGTAATGGAAAAATAATTATATTGCAGTACGACTGTTAAGCCGACATATTCACTCTGGGCATGAAAGCGCCTACCGTGCCTAAATGGACTTGGAAATTGAAGAATGCTTAATTGTGCTTGTCGGCAACCAAAGTAAAGCTTCCTTAAACGTTGTCGGCCGAGCTGAAAGCAACATGAATGCACTAAGTGCAAGGTTACAAATATTTGCACGACCATTTGCCTTGAATCAAACAATCAAAACTATTAAAACTCGTTTCCTAATTAGGATGCCGCCTCCGTCTTGTAGACCTTCGCAGTTGCATGGGGACCTCGAGTAAAAAGTACTCACGCTTGAGAGACAAGGATAGTTCAGTTCAGAGAGCAGCTGTATTTCCTACGATTGGAATTTAAATTTTGCAATCAGCTTATTAATTTCCCTACATGTCCGTTATTCCAAGGATATTCGAAATGTTTTTCTATTAATAAAGTATAAACGGAAACACATAAGACATACTTCAATATTTTTTTAAAGAAATATTGCGGTTTCTTGAGTTAAATTTAATGCAACCAAAATAAGATATAATAATTCTTCCGGAAATTATCAAGTATTTAATATTTGAATCAAGGGGGGGGGATTACTGTCTCCCCGTCGATGACCATTCCCTTTTTCTTAGCAGTAGAAAACATTCTCTTTCAAGGCCATAGCCAGTTCTGTCCTCACATTCTTTTAGCCCGACAACGATCTAAAATTTTTTCCTTTTCAACCACGAAAAGTCAGAAGCAGCACGGAACCAAATGTGGGCCCTACGGTGACTGACAGATCTGGACGATGCAAACTTTGCATGCTAAACTGTTAGTGTGAATAAATGGCCCACACGGCCACGATTTCTCCCTTTCTGTCGACAGTATCAACCTACTCTCCTGCCAAAATGAATAAATGGCGTTTCAGAAAACGGTGATAATACCAAAGTAGGTAGCTCAAAAGTGAAGCATCTTGAGCGATAAAACCCCACAGAATAAATATTTTCTTTAAAGGGAACAAAGAACTGCTCAATACGAACAACACATAACCACTATAATAATAACTATTTTCACTGATAAAAAGATTGCCCAATTATCGAGCATTCTGTTATAACAAACGTTAAATATTCGAAAGATTTATAGTATGAGTTAGAAAGTTCGTCCAAGTCTACAATTCTGTTTTTGCTTAGCCTTATAGAATCACTTTGAACGTATTATAGGGATCTGGTATCTCATTGTTCTTGTTTAACTATGGATGTAATTAAATGTAACAGATATGCCAAAATTATTATATAATTCTTTTAATTTACATAATTATATATTTTACAGATTTAATTCTATTTATTTAATTTTATTTGTACTTTATCTTTTGATTCAGCCAACATGATTTGATTTTCACCAAATAATATTGTTTTTAAAAGTATATCAATGCCTGCAAATGTTTCGCAGTTAGTTTTAGCGTTCCATTCTCGAAACATTTATGCTTGAGAGGTTACATATTCTTAAGGTTGTTGTTTTTGTTTTTTTTTAGTTTTTTGCATGTTAGTTTAAAAAAATTTACTCCATGTCTGTGAATCACAGTTGGACCTTCAAATCTACCACAGCCATCCCCTTTCTCTACTTTTTAAACTTTTAATATATTCTTTCTTTATTAATTAAAGTTTTGTCTGACGCTGATTTTATTTCATTCCAGTAATACGGCGAACATGTTAGCAGTGCGGCAGGCCTATTAGAACTCAAAGTAATTGTTTGGCAGTTTATAATTGTTAATTTTTAAAATGAAAACATGTGGTATATAATTATTTAAGTATCACAACATATGGATAAAAAAAGGCCCAACATTGCAAGAGAAAGTGTAAATTTAAAAATAATCAATAGAACAAAAGCACTTTTAAACACTTCCATGGGGTCGGTCGTGGTGATGTAGTCGTAACCATACTTGCCTACTAAATCCAAGGTCGCGGGTTCAAACTAGGCCAGGATCGATGGCTTTTTTTGGGCGTAAAAATCGCAAGTATGGCTTCCTTCGGAAGGAAAGTAAAGCCATGGGTCCCGTGTCGTACATTTACGGCACGAAAAAGAACCTCAAGCCTGAAAGAAGTAGCCTCTGAGCAAAATTTGTCGGCCATTTCACGCCCTGAATAGAATGAGACGCTAATGACCTGAGATATTATAGAGCGTCTTAAATAATAAACAAATAAAAAAATCACGCCTTCATGGTATAATGTTAGCGTTTACGACTACTAACCTAGAGGTCCTCGGTTCCCATCCCGCTCCGGTCAAGCTGTCTGAGAAAAGTTTTACTGTGAGTTTTTCCTTACCCTGAGAGAAGGTGAACACAAGATACTTTAAGTCACCAAGAGCTCATTTATGCCATCGGTAATTCATTTCAGTTCATTCATGACTACAGACTTACCTACATAGTATTTTTATTGGTTTTCGTTCTTTTTACGGTCTAAAAAGCTAATTGTTTTCACAAGTAAGAAGATCTTCTGCAAATTAGTAATGGAAAAAGGACAGCAGTTTTAGCTAAGTTTATTTTTTATTTTATTATAGTTTTTTTTGTAGTTATTTTTTAAATTTGTATACCTAGGGTGCACACAGCTGGAGATGCTTTTTCTGTATTAGCTACCACTTTGTATCTTGAACATATCTCCAGCTCCCAACCTATATTGCTGTCTATCACTGCATCCAGTTGAAACTTCTCAGAAGTAACCATATAATCTTGTACCGCAGTGCTTAATTTCTATGCATAATGTTGAGATAGTATTCATGCCCAATCCATAGACGTCGCGAAAAGACCAATGCTGGCCATGCAACAGTGAATAACACATTAAAAAGAAAAACTTCTGAAAAAATTAAAACAGTACATTAAGATTGCAATTATTATTATTATTATTATTGTTTATATTATTACTATTATTGTTTTTGATTTATTTATGGACACTCTTTAACATCTCAGTTCATCAGCGTCCCATTCAACTCAGGGCATGAAACGGCCGACAAATTTTGCTCAGAGACCTCTCTTTCAGGCTTGAGGTTCTTTTTCGTGCCGCAAATGTACGACACGGGACCCACGGCTTTACTTCCCTTCCGAAGGAAGCCATACTTAGGATTTTTACGCCCCGATAAAATCCATCGGTCCTGGCCGGGTTCGAACCCGCGATTTAGGTGTAAGATGCAAGTATGGTAACCACTACACCACCAGGACCGACACTTATTGTTGTTGTTATTATTATTATATCAATCTAGGCTTGTTGTCCATTATCTCAAAAGAGTAGCTTTCAATATTATGTTTTTCTTATTGAGGCCAAAAATTTCAATGTATGTTATAGAAAATATTTTTTTTAAATATCATAGTAGTAAAGAATTTAAAATTCGGATATAAAAAATTCTATATTTGCACTGTATGCATTTTAAGTATTTAAATTTAGTTTGTAGATTTAGACATTACATTCACAAAAAAGAAATAATTATTTAGAAAAGTTAAAAACCTTAGGAATAATTTTGCAAACGATTTTTATGTAAATCATAAAATGAATATCTGAGAATTAATAATTTCAAATTTCATAACAAATGCTAATAGTTTTCGGCTATATTAAAGAGTAGCACACAAAATAATTTAAATAATTCGCATCGAAACAGAGAAGAAAGTGTAAAAACATAACTTTTTAAATGTCAAAAGTATATGTACCTCCTAAATCCCCTGATTCGTTTTAATCAAAATTTAAAAATTGATTTTATTGAAATTTGTTAACATTCAGTATAATATTTTCTTTTGAAATATTGCCCAACCTGTGTCCTGGTTAACGTAGTTTATGAACGGTCAACATAATGCACATATTTTTCTTATTACACAGAGAAATCGTCAATGGAGAACTGCAATTCCAATGCTGTCTGGTCTTCAAAACACTCCTTAAAGAGATTCAGGGAAGCAGCCGTTATGTGGGAGATATACTCGGCTGCAATAAGATTAGATGAACCGGAAAGAGATCTCGATGAGGAATATAAAAATGTTATTAACACTTTTTTTTTTTTAGTTTTCACAGATTTGTAGAAAAAGGTTTTTGAGAAAATAGACGTTCTGACAATCGCGTCTTCCTCTTGTAGCTTCTGGAATGAAGCTATTTAATAATTTAAAAAGTACTAATTGCATTTACTTAAACATTCAGTGAATGCTGCTCCATTGCATATTCATGAGCAAAAGTGCAATTTATGGCTGAACGATCAACCTTTATGTCAAAATATATCAGTGCTCATTCTCCACAGCGGGCTCACCCCCTTATACCAAACTATTTGGAGTGAATGTGATGTCAGGCAATAGATGTTCAACCCTGCACTATCACGCGATGTTGCAACATCGAATTCCGGTTTAAAATTAACGTTTTATACAAAACAAAAATAATAAATTACTGCAAAATAAAGCGCCTAAGGAATACAGTGAAAAGTAAGGGGGGTGGGGAAGCCCGCCGTACTCTTTCATTGTTTTTCCAAAGTCTAAAATCTATTGCATTTTTCGCAGGCGTAAGCCCAATGGCAGCTAATGAAATACATACGTATTTATAGATTCACCTTCATAGCTGATGACATCTACACCCTTTCCAATCGGTATAAAGAACTGAATTTAAGATTTTCCAGTCCAATAATGAACCAGACTTTCCAGAATTGCTGGTGTCACTTAAGGTTAAGTGAGAAGATATGTGGTCTAATATTTTGCAAAATATTCTCCGTTGCTTAAAGAGCTCAGGTGCATTCCTAAAGATAGGCGACTGGATACTGAACTAAATAAGCTGTTCTTTTAATTTTGCAGACAGTGATGTAACGAATATAATATAAAAAGCCTACCTTGTTGATGCTGATATATTTTCGAGCGTTATTCTTTTAGTGTATGGTATTTTGATACGAAAGTACATCCGCTTTTGATGGAGAAATAAATCGGCGAAGCTACACGCTCAAACTGCATGATAGAAAAATTACCTTGTCCCTGAGAAAATCGTCCCAAAAAGCATTTAAAAGGTGCGTGCATGTCGGCGAGATCAAGGCGTGGTGTGGATAAGGAACGCGGGGAAGACACCTGTAGAACATGCTCCCTACAGACGGGAGGGCAGCCACTTGAGACCTCCAGGTGACAGCGGCGCTTAGCGTGATTGAGTGCCGAGAGAAGATTCCTTTCCTTTGTGGCTGCGGCTGCTTTTTCCCGCGGCGCACAGCGTCCAAATATGGAAATGAAACATTCGAGTGTAGTGTTGTGTGGAGCAACGAAGCAACGTACACATTTAGTCCTTCGCAAAAAGATTAAACCAATCCGTAACTTCACATTCTTAAACTATACAAATATTTGAACATTTCGAAAAGCAGTGGAATTGTAAAAAAGTCTAAAATAAAAATCAAACATTCTTATAGCTTAGTTATTCGTTTCCAAACGCTGCCATTATGACCTGCTTTCTAGTTGATTGGCTTTTCAAAATTTTCCAATTCTGATTCGCTCCATATTTTCAACCATCATTTTGAGAGCTGCTATTTCAGACATTTTGCTATTTAAAATGTATTTATTATCACTGGTGTACACAGTTTTTGCTGAATGAAAACTGTTGCATATTTTCTGATTTCTTACCACCATGGAAGCTCTCAAACCAGTCTTAGTTTTGTTTCAATGCACTACAATTTTTCAGAAATCGGTTTTTATTACTTGTTCATTGAACAGATTCATAAAATAAATATTCTGCGATATTTAAACAAGATAAAATTTCTTTTTGAATGAAACAGTATGGCTAAATCAGAGCATTGAATATCGCCAGGATGGCTGAGGTCGTAAGGGCGCGCACTCGTGAGCGGGAGGTCTGGGATTCGATTCCCACCGAGACATTTTTTTTCAGGTTTTCCTCAGTCATCATAAATGGAAAATGCCTAGGACTAGAATTCTTCATTTCTTTAAAAAAAAAAGTATTTCTGGGTTTGTCAAATCTTGTCATATACCGTCAGTGGCCATCGTCTATGAAGACTCAGTAATTATTTAAAAAAAAAAAAGCATTGGAACAGAAAAATTTGGCCACAAAAGAGCAAATTAGTCTCTGGAGAAAAAATGTGAAGTATGAAACATTTGTTTCTCTTTCTTATGTCCTTCTTCCATTGCTCCATATTAATTTAAGTTTGTTACTGCTCTGAATAAGGATAGTGATTGCTTCAACTTTCTTGTTACAAAGTTCCCACATAAAACTGAAGCTAAGATAGCAGAGATTCGTAAGCTTAAAATAAAACCTACAAAACAGATTTGCCTTAGCTATATATCTTAAACTTAATAATATTTCATCAAAAATATAAGTATATTATTACGTTTGATGTGATTTTGTTTAAAAACCTAGCCAGATAGAGTAAAACTAAAAACATATTTGAATTTAGGGCATCATATTACATATACCCAGGTGGAAAAGTAAAAAAGCAAGAAAAATCTTTTATTTTGCAGACAAGTAACATATGCTTTAGAACTCATTGCAGACATGCGTAAAAGAAATGTTCAGTTAGTTCATGGAGTGCAAGGATTAGGTTTTATTCCTACAAATTACAGTGTTCAGATGGTAACGGATCCTGGCCTCGGTTTTCTCTTCCGTGGTTTATCCCGGTCGCTTGTGCGCATGCTCGGATGACTCTTTCCTTTCCACGAAACTATGCTCTCCAATTTCTTCTTTTATTCTGTTACAGGTTCCAATACGCTATGCAGGTTAACTGGTGCTATGTGCAGTGTGACAGTGACTTGTGCTTTTGCCCCTGTGTTTGTAAAGGGCTCGAATTATTGTACCGCGGGTGTCTGAAAATACTCTTAGGGAACACGTCTACGTCTACGTTCTTTCATTACAGTCCATAGTTTCTGGCCGCGCGGTGTTTTCCTGGCCTCATCCATTCCTTCCGGAGGTGCCCCATTGGAGGCGTAGGCACAAACGGCCAGCCTTTGAGCAAAACTGAAGTATCAAAATATTCTCCTCCACTTTTATCAGTCCATGTAAATTAGCTCACTGCACCGTTTGAGAGGCAGCAAAAGTAAAGCGAGCAGAAACGGAGCAAAGAGTAAATATGTCGCCCTAAGGATATATGTGCGGCACGCAGAGTTTAGAATCTATATATAACCCATCTCATTCAAATTGATAATAAATAATACAAATTATATAAACATTATTACTGAAGAAAAACTTGAGGTAGTTGCTGCGTTGCGATATATTATTAGCACATATTAAGACCACAATGGACACTAATGATCAGAAAAAGACATGAAACTCAGGTGTATTGCAAGTTTGTTACCAAATATATCCTACAGACTGCAGCTGTTTCCCGAACGGCCCATGTCACCGATATCATCCTTTCCAAATGTAAAAGTGACTTGGTGAGTGTCTTTGATTACAACTTTGTGGAAAGATTTACCAGGGAATTCAGGCCATTTCTTCGGTTGATCGCCCCTGGCCCATGCTTTAACTGCGCAGTTGGCAAACGATTTGTTAATTCCACAGACAAATTAAGATCTAATAACGGAACTATTTGCTCTCTTCTTGGTCATTTTATTTGCTTCTTCATTCCCCACTATGCCCTATGACCTGACACCTATCCTAACGCAATAGGGTGATCAGAGTTTTGAATACATTCCAGTACCTACTCAGAATTCTTTAAGAGTTACTAAACTCCTGGAATATTTTTATTTTTTGTGTGGCCTTCCTCAATTTCTCTCTGGGCGCAGGTTGAGGTCACAAATATTTCTGGTTTATAGACAGTACAACAAGACTGAAGATACGTTTTGTTTAGGATGATTTACTATATTCTAGCTCCCTATTGGTCAAATACGACGGCGCTGCAACCTTTCTAGTCGCTGCCCTTCTGGGCAATCCTTGAGACCGTTAATGAATTCTGAAAAACGTATCACAACAGTACCTTGATGTCATGAGATATGGTCCTATTTCTTTGTTTCTTTAATATCAGTTGCACAACTCCCTGTCTAGCTGGCTGTGTGAATTAGTCTGAATAAACTGCCGAAACCTCATTCAAGCAGAAATTTTACTGCAGCTGTAGGGGGTAGTGCACAAGCAAGTGATTCTCTGTAAACTCACCAAATTTTTTCCCCATCGTGCTTTGTTACGCCATCGGTCATTAAAACAGAGTCCCGTTGGCTATCTGTGGCCTAATGACCGTTAAATATATCCAGAGGCAAATATATGCCTTTAAGCCCCAAGAGGTTCCAATCAAGCACGTCGGCACCTCGCTTTACGAGTAATAGCTTCCCCTTAAACACAGCTCAGTCGCTGTTTGAAAGTACTTGGAGGAAGCCTTCTCTATTTAAGAAAGGTATCACAAAATTTAAAATAACAACAGCTCAACGCGCCATGTGATGTTCAAACGACTGCGCCCACCTAATGGTGCTTTTGGAGAGCTGAAATTGGTACGTTAAGTTCCACAAAGATGGTGATTTTACTCAGGGCTTTTTAAGGCGCAAATTTTTGTTTTGGGCAGGAATTTTTGTTGATTTTATTATGATTGATTGTATTTATGGCTACCGGTAAGGCGAAGCTATAAATGCATAATTAGATCTTTTCGGAATTTGTTAATGTAATAATTTTTTTCGTTGCTAATAAGTACATTTTTTTTCATAATAAATATGTTGAATAAAGAGCATATATTTGATTTGTTGCATTTAATGCTTAAATATTGTAGTTTTATAGTGCATATATAGTCTATTTTAAAGTTAGTATCTATTCTTTACTTTCGTATTTGAAATATAATATTTATGTACAAAATACTTGCAAAAAAAAAACAACTAAAACATTGTTTTTATATAATATCATAATTTTAAAGTTTTTAGTTTTGGGTTTTAACCAAAAGAGAAGAGAAAATAATATAAACGGATGAAATGAGATTTCTGAGAAGTGTAGTTGATTGTATTCTCTTAGAAAAAAAAGGAAAACTTGTATTATAAATGAGATATACAATTTTAAATTGATGATTAAAATGAAACTATTTAGAAATAACTGGAAAGACCCCGTCCAAAAAATGAAAAAGACTGCATGCCAAAGATTATATTGGATTGACGGAACAAGCCTTGGACCCATGAGTTTTGAGTGATTGACATTTGTCTGGCTAAAATAAAAAAAGCTCAGGCAAGTCAAAAACTTTTCATGTTTCTGTGCAGTGGCAAATATTTTGAAGGAAACCAAAACTAAATTCGACTGTACTGTTGATCAGTACACTTGAGCATGTGCCCAAGGTGAAATATGCTCTAATGACACCTGTAGATGAAGAAATATCTTTTTCTACCTTCAAGCTTATACTTAGAGACAAAAGATACAACTTTTGATGAGTATTTTGGAAAGGGCCCTTAAAAGCTATTTTTCGTATTTTATTTAAAAAATTAAATTATAAACTGTGTCAGTTAAACAGTCAGCCTATGAAATTTGTTTTGATTTTTTTAATAGTGTTTAACTACTGAGACACCACAGGCGGTAGTTTATTATAAATAAAAGAGTATTTTCATATGAAAATTTTCTAATTGTGCCAAATATAATTTTCAGATTGTATTAGTTTAAATAAAGCACTATTACAATATTTTGACTTGAAAATAATCTGTTAGGGATTATAAATGTGCAGTTTAATGACCTGCCTTTATAATTAAGCAATTTTGAAAGGTAATTGTTTTAATTTATATATTTGTAAAACCTGTTTTCAGTTTTATTGTGCCTTTTATTAATTTTAGAGCGTATTTTTCCGCCCAAAACCATTGTTTAATGCCTAAAAGTCCAATGTCTATTACTAAGTAATTAATAAATTTAAAGACAACAAAAAGGGGATAAATGTTCAAAACTGAAGTCCTTTTAAAGCACTGACGGAAATTATATTTTACACCTGCTGCCGTGGTTCGTAGAACGTAAAGCGTAGATTGAAGGAGTCGCAAGAGAGCAACAATCTACAACACCTGAAAGTCCTAAGATATGAAACATTTAGAGTATTCATAGAGTTTTGTGATAAAAGGTCTTAGTGCTTCAAAAGATATCTACATAGTCCCATAAAGACCCTTAAAAATTCTCAAAAATTACTTGTGCCTACTTGAACTGAGAGCTTTATCAAGAAAAACTTAAATATTAATGGTGGCACAATTCCTTCCAGTGTATTAGAGTTGGTTTGAGCTTGGTAAAATCATGAAGGTTTACTTCAAGTTAATCCCAAAGGGACATACTATAAACACTAAACTTTACTCTACCCTGCTAGAAGATTTAATACATTTTCAACTCAGAAGCATCAGATACTAATTAATCAAAATCAAGTTCTTGTGCAATTGGACAACACAAGATGCCATACCATTGAAACCCCAGGGGAACAATTTAAGAAAGAGTTGCTGCTGCCACACTTGTAATACTCTAAGTAATGCTATGATTATTTACAAAGTTCTAGCACTCCTTTATGGTTCAGAATTTTGGTATCTGAAAAAAAGAGATAAGAGAAGGACGAAAATAACAAAAATGAAATTCCTGAGATCAATAGCCGGTTATAAATTAGAGACAAGAAAATAAAAACAGAAATAATAATAAGACTAAATATTTTTAACGTAACTGGAAGAATATATAGATCAATTAACATGGTAATATAAACCTAAAGAGGGAAAAATACAGGAATTACGACTAAATACTGGATTGACAATGCTAACTGGAACAAATTTAATAGTAAATTCCTGCAGTGAAAGAACAAGATGAAGAAAGAGTGTACTATCTGTTAGATCAAATTTATTTAATTGAGGGAGAAATGACCGCACTATTGAAGCATTTGAAATGCGTGCACATACACAAACTTTTCGCATTAAAAGATTTTATATTGTCATTATATTTTAGAGTTGTTACCACAGGAGCACTGCACTTGCATGAAAAGGAGACTTAACCTAAGTCTCAAGTGTTCGTTTGGTCACAGGGCATGGTTGTTTAAACTGTTTGGTCAAAAATTCACATCGTATCGGTCATATTTCACAAACCACTTTGCATAATGTGTAATACAACCTTTTATCAGATCTGCTGCCTTACCAATAGCTTCGTTGAACTTATCAATTAGCTTCGTTGATGAAGTATGGAGAAGTAAAGGAAAATATAATATAATAATTTAAATTGTATGTGTTTGTGTTTTGTATAATGTGGTGGAAAGATAAATAATAAAGAACCTAATGACTATCCCTCTGAAGATTATGCATTCTGATTCTGAATAAAAAGCAAATAAGCTCCTAAAACGCATGTAAAATCTGCAATCAGAAAATTAACTGCGTTTCAACAATAAAATTAGTACATATAACCTGGAAACGAAGTATAAAAAGTGACGTCATACAAATCCAGGCCTTGCCAAAGTCGGTCATTATATGCAGGAGATGATTTCTGGTGTCCACTGTCAATAACATGCCATCAAGAATCGATCAGAGCTGTGGAGAGATTTCCATGAAAGGGCACGTACAGTAGATCAAATCAGGACGGAATATATAACACCTGACATTAGCATGGTAACAGGCAATATAATTGTCCATCAGAAAATAGCCATCAAAGTGCCTGAAAATTATACCTGTTATTATAAAAATATACCATTCTCAATAATGGAGCGTGACAGCGAAAGATGTGTCTGATAGGGAGTGACACTACCAATGGATCACAGGTTCCATTACCCAGTGGCTGTCATCAACAGAAGTATCTGCGAAACAAAACAATGCTTGGAAACCTTTGCGAGTGCAAATAGAGAAGATATTTCCAAACACTGCACCAGACTTTCATTAAAACGTCTTTATTAATCTTGCTGTCCTCATGTAGTCTCAATCTTCAATCTTAAGGCACAAGCGTGGTCTGGGGTCGCTGAATATTTTTTATTTTTATTACTGATTTGACATTTAAATACTTGCTTTATAAGAATTCCACGCCCCTTTTTAATGAAGCCATTTTTAAAGATATTTATATACCACTGGCGTATGTTGCCACTTTCCGTTTCGTATTCTTTTCCTATTTTATTGATATGTATTTTATATTTACAACATTATTGTATATTATTCCTTTTTTCCTTCCTCTTTTAGAGTGCTGTGGCTCTAGTATAATGCAAGCCGTGATGCTGCTTTGTTTGTTTTTAATATCGGTCAGTTTTATTAGTAGTAGAGATTGAATGTTAAGGTGTTAAAAAAAGTACAAAAGGGCACTTAAAATAGGTGGTAAAAAGGTACTACATGTTATTACTGGTTGCTAAATAATTTTTAAACGCATTATTATTATTATTATTATTATTATTATTATTATTGCAAAAATGATTATTTTTAAATTAATTAGTTGCCTAAAGTGTATAATAAGAAAACAATTTGCATAAATATTTTGGGTATTGTGACTATTTTTACAAATTATATGCCTGTTCAAAAATATAGTAAAGAGGATTTGTTTTGAAATTTTCATTTGACAGTTAAGTTCCAATGGTGAGAACATTCCACAATGGGAACATTGATTATTCACACACAACTTTCGTATAAGAATAGGTTAATCGAATCATGAGACAGCAATTCCACGTAGGTTCCAATTTTAAATTAAACGGACGTATGCTAGACCAGAGAAGAATAATTAAAAAATCTGCTACCACTTATTTTAAACAAATGTTCCACGATTCCTCTAATTTAACACGATAAAAATGGAGAAGCTTTCGCGCTTCAATCTGTCAAATATCTCACGAAACACTGTCATCTATCAAATGAAAAATACCTAGCTGATTACGGGTCTAGAAGTCACACATCCAAAAAGCCTAACAAACCATAATTTCAAAAAGTCGTCACACGAAAGCTGGATAAACTAAGGGAATTCCTCAGTAAGTTGAAATTGTGAGGAGCGCTTTTTAAATTTCGGTTTTCAGGCATAACCTTATTTCTAATGGCCGGATTTCCCTGATTTTTAAAATTATTTTCATATTTTATTTCAATGGCATATACCGAGTTTCGTTGAAAAAAAAATACAAACATTTCTGCCGCTAGAGGGATTTTTTAATTTTCGCTTTAGTTTAACCCCCCCCCCTCTCTTTAAATTCGGTTTTCAGATGTACTCCCCCTCTTAATGGTTCGATTTCCCTTAATTTCAGAAACTGTTTTCTATTTAATTTAAATGGCATATACAGAGTTTCGTTGCGGAAAAAAAAAAAAAACATTGGTGCCGCTAGAGAGACTTTTAAATTTTGGGTTTCAGGTAAGCCCCCATTCATAATAGTTTGATTTCGATGATTTTCGGCAACTATTTTTATTATTTCATTTCAATGGAATACACCAAATTTCAATGAGACAAAACAAATTTTGCAGCAACAAGAGCAATTTTTATATTTTACTTTACGTTAACACCCCATGGTGCAATTTTGCTGGTTAATGTACTCAATGAATAGTTTCTTAATTGATCATTATATGCCGAGTTTCGTTGTTTTTCTCAACGAAATTGCGGCGCTAGTGAGTTAAAACACATGCACACGCTAAAGAATATTAGTTATTCGAGATATAGGGAAAATTATGCGAATAATTTAAGCATTTTATCTATTTCTAGTGCTTGAAATTTTGGTTATATACATAATATAAAGCATGTTTCATTGTCATGTGCCTATAGGTAGGATCCATGGATATTTGAAGACATTTTTCAAACATTTTTTCATGAATAATACCACAGTAGCAAGTATAATAAAACATAACACAGCCATATAGATTTCAACTGCATACCACTGTGTGGGAGGGGAGATATGGTTAATTTTATAAATAGAAAGCAGTTTTATGAAGCACAGAAAGATTATATTATACTTCAACTGTGAAATATGTGAAACTATTTGAAATATAAAAATACAATTTTTGGTATTAGCATAAAATTACACAATGAGACTACGTTTTTACCGAAAATCATTAACATAGAGCTGTTTCTCAACTAATGTGTTCGATCCTTGGGAGGTCCTATCCGGATTCTTCATACATTTTATTATTACTTTTAAAGAAGCTATTAATATTGAATATTAGGAATAATATTTTATTTAAAAGTGTAAGATTGCACTTGAATGTTGACAAATATATAATAAAGTATTAAGTAATCATTAATTCTGCAAAAAATATCAGACAAATAATGTAAGAATGAGAGTAATACATTCTCTAGATTCCAATATATGAATTATCATAATTCAATGTATGACCTCATATGGCAGACAACTGTTCCTCCTAAATGCTTTACTATTACTTTACAAGTTTGTACATTACTTTACAAGAAAAGTCATCCCACATTACGTAAAATTTGAAACCATAAAATGTGAAGATATTAAGAGGCGTGAGATAAGACAAACCCCGCATAAAAAGAATACCCTGAAAATTGCTTACTTTTACTAATAACTATAATGTATAAATACCCGCGCCAAATCTCCTGCATAAGGCGGAAGCGAATAACAGCGCGCTATAACGTTGCCATGCGAGAAACAGACGAGTTGATTGATTTTATTTACGGACACTCTTTAACATCTCAGGTCATCAGCGTACCATTCAATTCCGGGCGTGAAACGGCCGACAAATTTTGCTCAGAGGCCTCTCTTTCAGGCTTGAGGTTCTTTATCGTGACATAAATGTACGACACGGGACCCACGGCTTTACTTCCCTTCCGAAGGAAGCCGTACTTAGGATTTTTACGCTCGAAAAAATCCATCGGTCCTGGCCGGGTTTGAACCCGCGATCTTGGGCTTACAAGGAGCAGGACAAGTGCAGCATATCGTCTTCTTGTGATAGCAAGCACTTTGTGAGATAACCAGTAACAGTAAATTAGGAACAAAAGGATCTACTGCCTTCCTAAACAAGATGAGACAACACAGTGATGATCAGTTATCTATAAACACGAAATGACAGCTGTTCTGTTGTTTCTCTTAACTAGACCTGCTTTTCCTCGTTTGTAGCAAACATGCTTGTAATAAAAAGGGAATTGTTCATGCTAAAATTACAATATCTTCCGTACATACTTGTAACCGTTTATATGACGGGCTCAATAGCCTGCAACAAACTACTAGTATTTGGTAGCACGGGGAAACTAGTTCTGCCTAGACATTACCGCACTCCTATGATTTGCTAGAGCCCTTCAGCATTTGAATGTCATATGCAGGAAGCTTGATGCGTATGAAAAACCATGTTATTGTGAAATAGGGCCGAGTTTCCCACAGTATACTTGAGATTTTTTTAATGGTGTTTAACGCCCGTTTTTACTACTGAGGTACCACAGGGAGTGAACAATGATGATACATGAAATGAAATGATAAATAGGGAAAGGATATTTTTTTAAGAAAGTAATCGTTCCAGGCCTAAGTTTAGGGTATCTCCCCGGCATTTGCGAGTCATGAGGACGAAAACTTGGAAAAAAACCTCAGTCGGAGATGACGGTCCTGGCGGGAATCGAACCCCGGACTTCTCACTCGTGAGTTCGCCCCTTAACGACCTCGGCCACTCGTGGCGGTGTATAACTGAGAAAATTGTAACATTAAAATAAAGTATAGTAGCTTGAATGAATATGAATTACATACACATAATTATGTTTTTGTTATGATATCGTCAGATACAAGTTTAATTAAACACGAAAAGTAAACAACATGACAACAGTCATACAGATTGCAATTGCAAGTCAATGTGTGGGAGAGGAGATAAAGGGTAATGACGTGCTGTCTGGCTAAGTCTTCAAGGTCCTGCGTACCTTTGAATTAAATTAAACTTATTGTTGAGCTTAGTTGAAGGAAGAAATATGACCACTGAGAGTTTGCTATAGCAACTAATTAAAATAAGATACTTGAATATAACAATGAACTTAATTAAATGCAATTTTTGAATAGTTTTTAACACTCGTTTTCAATACTGAGGTATCGCAATAGGTAGAGACTGATAAAACATGAAATGAAACGATAAATTGCGAAAGGAGGAGGCGTTTCAGGAGTAAAATTAGAGTACCTCCCCTAAACTTATCATTTATGAGAACTGAGGAAAATCTAGAAGAAAAAACTTCCGTCAGGGAGGACGGTCCTGGCAGAAATCGAACCCCAGACCTCCTGCTTATGAGTTCATGCCTTAACGACTTCCATCCGTGGTGATATTAAATGCAATGCCTTACAAACATAGGTAAATATTAATTTCGTGAACTATGTTAATGAATTTTGCTAACTTTCTGTTCAACAACAAACAGCTGTACTAATTTAAATATTTACTTATTTATTCTGGCAGAGCTAAGGCCATCTCTTCCGCTCTACCAATCTAATAATAATTACATGAAGTTATAGCGAAATATTACAATCACAACATTGACAGTAAAGTTGACAATACTCGTATACATATAAACTAATGTAAAACATGGTGTATATAAATAAATGTATACTAATACATAAATATGGACAATGAAAAATATTAACTTAAGAAGAGGAAAAAAATAAGAAATATGGTTATTATAAAAAAAACCTTGGCAAATTTCTCAAGCTTCTTTATCTCTCACTATTTCGATCTTCTTTAATCGCTTGAATTTTTCTTTGAAATTAAATTGAACTCAGCAACTAGTTTTTTGTGATGAAAGCGTTTTAGATCGCAAAAGTACGCTGACTATACCAAGCATCAGTTAAACGTTTGCCTTTTCTTAATTCGAACTTTATCTGTACAAGCTCGCAGTGGCCCAGGCAAAGTATTACCTACTTTCGAGCGACGTTATTCACATGTTTTTTAATAACAAACGATTGTTTCGTTTCCTGCAGACAGAGAGAAAAAAAAAAAAAACAAACTATGTAGAATATCTGTTCCATAAATTTTGGCAAACACCGAAAAAGTTAATGAGAAGTTTAATTGTTTAAACGGTTTTGTTAATGAATATAAAATTGTTGTCATTTAAGGAGTCTACAGAAACGTTTCACGTTGTGTATTCCAAGCGACTTTAATTGACATAACGAATGAAATATGAAACTTCCGTTAGTCTTTTAAAATAAGTGGGAGGAAATTAAAAAAATAGGACGTGTAGAAACAGATGCATTCACACCATATGTTTTCCTACTGGAAGGGGTCAGGTCAGCAAGGAAGGGGAAGAGGCAGAGAGGGACAAACACACTCACACATACGTACGTCAGTTGTTTTCTGTGAGCAGAGCTAATTGCCATGTGGAGATGGGGCACTACACAACGAATTGTTTAATTTCAAAACACTAGAGACTTTAGCTAAGTGTTTCTGGATGATGGCTCGCTGCCCCAGAGTTAAAGCAGTATGAATGTTTACAAATTAGTCTGCATTAACTCATTTCTTCTTCTTCTTTTTTTCCAAACCGCGTGCTATTTTAGTTGTGTTATTTAAATATTTACACTCACGGGCTTCTGTTTGTTTTGATGCCCAGAAAAGTGTGCTTTAAAATCTCATTTGACAGGAGCGTGGTAGATTTGAACAATTCAAATGTTTTCGCCTCGAATGTTATTCATTAAACAAAAGCTGAAAAAGGATGTAAGGATTGTGCATCATTTCCCTAATCCAATTAATCGAATGTAAATTATCTTTCCCACACGGCTACTTTTTGAACCATTATTTATTATTCGGTTTTGCAATGTTTGCACATCTTCGCAGGCACATTTAAACTTCAATCCTCCATCTTCCCTATTCAAAGATTCTCCTTAAAGTTCTTATTGCTGATTAAATTCTTTACTTCTTGCAACAGATTGGAGTTTATATGAAATATCAAAAATATGCAATTTTATTACACCATGTAATCAACTAATTAATCAATAATCACTTTTTATTAATTTATTTTTACTAAAACAAGAAATAAATGTGTTTCATATGTTAACATTTTCCCGGTTGACAAAATATGATGGACTATTTTTGAAGATTTTCATACTTCTTCTGTTATCTTCAAAGATGCTTTTCAAAAAATCGCTGTATATCGCATTATGTTATTGAATAAAGTGCTAATGAACAAATATGTGAACATCTGTCTGCTAACCAAGTTTTCTTGGCTTTAAGCACAGTGATTTTATCTTAACAGCCTAACCAGGGGGCTCTTGTACTTGGGAAATGCACATGTAACTTTATTTACTCACACAATGGTATTCCTTTAGTTTCCAGATTCTTCCTTAATGAGGTTGGAAAGTTTCCCAAAATTCATTTATAATAGAGCTTAATTTTTTACACATGCGAAAGTAATATTCAAATTATGAAAAAAACACGTTTCACAATATCCGAATCTAAATGCAATTGAACTTGTAAGTGATTCAAATGAAACGATAAGTCCTAGAGACAATTTGTTTAATCAAAGAGACGAATGCGGGTTTTGTGTTGTTGGCTAGTATGGGGTAGGACATGTGATTATTGATGCAAATTTATTAGAATCATCAGTGGCATTTGCCAGAGTATATTAATAAACTGTTGATTTTGTTTATTAATTATGTATTTATTTTATTTAAAAAATAGTAAGATCGCCTATGCAACGAAAGCTTGGGAATATTCACTTTAGCCTATTATAGGAAGAAAAAAGCAAAGTATGCAGAAAAAAAAAACCCATACCAAATAAACTGCTCATATTCCTGATCACTGAAGTTCGGAACATGTGTAAATGGTTAATAATCGGATAAAAATAAACATTCGCATTTGGTCTAAAGCTACTCATATTTCTTTTACTCGTATTCAATTACTGGACATAAATTTGACCATAAATTACTTAATTCTTTCTAGAAATCCTCTCAGATCTCCCAAAACGAATTTCTATTGTCAACAGGATTGAAATAATTACAGATTTCATCACCCAAGTTTCAATTCTATATGTTCTATGCTTGCTTATAGTTTAATTTGATTTCGAAATGTGTATATTCATTTGCTGTTGTTTAAAGTAAATATTGCATTTCTTCCTGAATTTATTTTCTTTGTCTTACCTTTCATCTATAATATTTATGTTTACTCTAAAATATTTATGTGCGTCACAAAATTGGATTACCGTAGGTCTCCGAGAGAAGATGAACGAAATGAATTAATAATTACACAAAACATCTGAAATTTCATTGTTTATTTAATTTTTTGACAAAATATTTTTTTTAATAAAACCTCAGTAGTATCCAATTTTGGATATCTAATTGATACTAGACAATATAATTGTAAAAAATTACCACAGTAATCAAATTACAAATTTGTTGAAACCACTTAATAACTTTCTTTGATAAATTAAAGCAAATTAAAAGAAACTAAGCAATACATTTTAGGTTTTCACTAGGCATTATTGTACACATATTTATTTTTCAGGCATCAGTGATAGTGAAAAACCATGGTGCCTCTCTTACAAAGTGTTATAAAAGCACGTTTTCATCGTGTCAAAATTTGTCTTATTAAGTTGGTTTTCAAGTTCAGTTTTCAATTAAAGAACTGTAATATTATATCGCTGATGATCAGAAAAGGGCAGTATTTGAAGAGGGTCAATAGTACTTTTTCCTTTCAGATAATCCTTGACATGCCGAACATCCACTAACACTTGTTCAAGCACTGAATACTTTAAACCTATGATTGCCTCCATTCTCGGTGTGGTTCGTAGTCAGTTAGGCTTTAAGTGACACTTTTCTTGAAAGCTTCTCAAAGCATGAGGTTTTGGTCTCATTGGCATATCAGACGCTCTGATTTTAAAAGAGTTCCGAATTTGACCAATTAAGGAGCGTTCAGTAAGCTATACCTGAATATGAAAATGAAACCATTATTTTTCACTATAATCTGAGTTAACTTCCACACATTTAGTCCACCTCGTCTCCAATGATTTAATCTCTTCGAGATTTAAGGGTATGTCTTGGTTCTCAGAAAATCCATTAACTCTTTACATGACAAGGACTTTATCCAGGTTTCGAAAGAGTAATCTCTTAGAGGCCTGTACTGTAGGGTGGATGGCTAAGCTCTAAGTACTCACAATTATTGATAATAACTCTTGCTTTTGGGGATTTGTGGCAAAGTGAATTATTGTGAAGCAGCAATGGGCCCGCTGTCAGTTTTCCACGCCGTTTCTCCTTGATGACCTCATACAATTACTTCCATGTAGAACATACTTTGTATGTTGCCATTACTTTTCCAGCTGATTGACACACTTGTTTGCTTTCTGGGCCACGTGTTGCATCTTCAGCAACTATCTTTGAGAAAAAGCCATCACTATTTTCTTGAAGGGGATTCAAATTCTCTTAACAGAATTCTTGACGATATGCCTTCTGGTTTGATGTCAGCATCCGCGGTATCTATTGTGAATTGACATTTAACATCGTCACAAGGGCATGAATAATTGTGAAATAGTGCCAGTTGAAATGCCTAGTTCACAAAATACTGCTTTATCCTTCACATGATCATCTTGCACAATCATAGCTTCCACTTTTTGACTCATTTCTTATGAGGAAACATTTCTTCAATGTACACCCGGATCCCAGTTTACTTGATCGTTTGAAGGTGTATCATTAACATATACAGCTTTGCTTGAATTTCTTTGGGCTTTTCCCCTTCCTTTGTGAGAACTTTAATCACGGAACGAAGCTCCAAATCACTCATTTTTATAGCAGACCTGCACGACAAGCACTTGCTATCTTCTGAGTTCCGGGGCGTACTGCAGACTGGTTTGTAATTGCATCTACCTGCAAGTTCAACTCTTCAGCAAAGATGTAAACATACAGGGGTAGATTACTCATCGAAACCCCTTCTACGGTCAAATTGAGGTTTCAAATAAGAAATAAAAAATTTTCATGTGGTCTTACCAACATAAACGTTCTTGAGCTGTTTCAAAAACACCGCCTTGATATCTTCAGTTTCTCTGAGACTACAAATACATCCAAATGATGTCTAGGTGTTAAATATTTGACACATTCCACGAACTTTCTTGGGATATTCAATAATCAAACCTTTTGACATGGTGAACAGCTCTTGACATTTTATTCACTAGAACTGAAGAGCCCCTTCTTAAATGAGGTTGAAAATCAAATTACCTCTCCTAAATGTTATTCGGTAACCGTAATCCTCACACCGTCTAGAGTCACCGAAGTATACAAAGAGAAACGTTCTCGGAAGATTCCGAAAACACTGGGTTATGACATCTTCAACATCTGGGAGACTTGCCCCTTCACTTCATTTCAAGCAAGATGTAGAAAAAGAAAGAAAAAGAAGTTGGCCCTTAAAGGATTGCAAGAAGCGGGCCTATGTTTCGCATAGGACAGCACAGGAATGAAGGAAAAAGCGAAATGCCCCGACACACAACCACGCTGATTGGCACGGGGGAGGGGGGGGGGTGGCACAGCAACTTATTGCAGTACCCGTCCTGATTGGGTGCATCCCCAGCCCCTGCTGCCCTGCATCAAGCTGATTGCCGAGCAAGGCCCTCTCTTTCTCTTCCTCGTCACTTCTGCGCCCCTACAAATCGAGTTTTCCCCTTGGAGGCTCACCACCCGCAGCACATCACACCATCACGTCAATGCCCTTGCTCTGCACAGAGGAAGTACATGTGGAGAAGCGCGGCGCACAGTGGCGTCCCATCCCCCAGGTAGTTGTCGTTTTAGTTAATGGGAATACGTGTTATATTACACCAACCTGCACTTTTATTACAGGGTACCTTCTATATTGATGAACACACACCTTTATTTTAATTTCCTTGCTACGATAACAGATATCTTTCTTATTGATTCATAATTTTATGCTAATTTCTGTTACGGTGCCGAACAAGATATTGACTAAAATTCGCCACTATTTATAACACAATTATAGCGAATAGCAGTAGTATAAGACGGAAGAAATAAGAACAATTGATCTAACAAGAACCAAGTAAGCGAAACCTGTTTTAGGAAAAATAAGCACCATAAAAATTCATCTAAGTATATCACAACTTTGTCCTTTACTTTTTAATTTGCATTACTCCAAATAAATTCCCATCCTGACACTTAAATCCCGTTCACATAACTCAGTTCTCAACACTTCAACAAAAACTTCTGAGAACTATACTTGAATACTACAAATGAAAATTTCAATTATATTTTTTGTAGTGCTGTGTCTGTTATACCGGTCACCCAATTATCTGATAACCAACGTGGCGACGACGGATTGTGTCAACCTATAATCCATTGCTTAAGGGTAGCAGAACTAAACGAGTCGAGGAGGACGGACGGGCAGAATTTATCGAACTGCTACGTTGGCTTTGAATTGGTATTATCTAAACAGTGAAATAAACAACATTTGTGTAGTATGGTCAGTAAGTATGGTGGGGATACTAAATAGCAAATGCTAGGTCTAATTGTTCTATTCCACAAACAATGTTTATTCATGATTTGTATGTCCGTACCGAGTCCTCTCGTGCTGTCACATGATCTGTAGACATTTCCCAATTGTAATGCTATTCATGCATTAGAGTATTCACAAACTTTATACGAATTAAAGGATATCGTCCGTCAATAGATCAATTTAATTATTCAAGCAGAATTAAAAAGGTTAATAGATCATTTCATAAGCAGATGCCAGAAATGTGTGAAAAGTGAAGATTGGCAGTTTCAGCAGCTGCTTGTGTGACATTGATGTTAACTTTTAAGTGCATTAGAATGTATTACTGTCACTCTAATTTTCTACCACTGACCCTTACGTTGACCCTCAACTCTAGTGTAGGCCGCTCACCGTAAGCGATGCTTATCGGCCAATGCAGTCCCCGCCGATGACTCGATCATGAAATACTTGCATGACCTGATACTATATTTTGTGCAGTCTTTAACTGCTAGTAACGTAAAACTTAGGAAGTTTCGAATATATTTATACTTCTTTCTTTTATGTCCATGTTTCATATGCATATTGCACATTAAGGAAGGCAATTACATTATAAAATATTAATTAAAATTCTTTTTTGAGTTTCTTTTTTCAGATACTTTTTATGCAGTGACACATTTTGTGAAATTGGTGAATTCTATATATTATTTCTTTATCCTTATATCACTCGTATTTCCCAGTCGAGATATTTAAACTGCGAAATGTGCTCTAATATTTCATTCTATTATCTGTTTTTGACTTGACTGGAACTTTTTAAGTCAGAACTTTTAAAAGAATATTTGAAAAATGCCATAAAACGCAATTTTATTTTATTTCAAAGCAAGTTTCTTTAAGAATAAACTTTTCTCATAAAAACCCCTTAAGGCAACTTTGCCAGTTGATCTAGAACTGAGAGGATTATTACAGGTCCTTTAGAATCTCGGAGCACCGAACACCATATTATTCCTCAATGTATGAACCCTGTTAAAACTGGCAATAAAGACTGATCCAATAGGAAAACAAAAGACCCTTGACATGCAAGTTCATAGGTTCTTTACTAATCGGACTTGTGGAATCGTAACAGCATGTGGTGGATTCAATATACCTTCCGTTCGGCACCGTAACGGAAAAATGGTCTTTATTTTGTATTTCTATCTGTAAATAATCATTTTCAAAGTATCTGTAACGACTACATGTTTAATTTAAAATATTGTTTTAATTTAAAATAATTTTTTCTCAACATACTCTCGTTTAAGCCTATTCACATAGTCCAGCGAGTTTCCATTTTTTTAATCCCATGGGGGGGGGGGAAAGGTTTGTAATTGTCGGTGTCAATGACACTCCCATTCAACGAAAATGTCTTTCCTCCTAGCCAAATGAAGTTCTGGAAGAGGAAGAACTTGTTAAGTAAAAAGTCTGAGGAAAAGGGAGAATGAGAGGTAAATTGAAGCCATAATTCCTGAATTTCTGTCAGTGTGGGACAGCGCTTTGTCTTTTTTTCCTGCGTCAATCTTGACCGATTTTCTTTTTATTTATCATTCAAAATGACTCAACAGTCTTATATAATAGACATCTATATAAGAGTGAGTGTTAAGAATTTCTATTGCGTATTGAAGGGTGCACCAAGTGTGAGATATGTGTTAGAACGAAGAATATTTATATATGATTGCTATAAGCAAAAGAAGTCGTACAACTATTGCTGAAGATTATTTCACGATAAATTTCTAGTAGAAACTTCCCCTTCAGGATGTTTAATATTTAGACAACTTCTTTTCGAAAGTCTTTAACACGATGAGCGCAGCAAGGTGGTGCACATTTCGGCAGTGCGTATAAAGTCACTCAACTGTTGAAATTTTATTCATGTAAATTACTGCTGTACCTGAAATAAAACCCGCGAAGTTCCTAAAATGAAATCTTTGAGAGACAGTTTATAATATTCGGGAGAATGAATTGCGGCGCTTCGAAATCCTTTTCAAAAGAATTCAGGCATTCTCACAAGGGCAGGTTCGTCGAGCATTTACTACGATGGTGGATACAATATTAATTACCATTTAAATAACGCAGGAAATAAAAAAATGTGCACCATAAGTTCCGACCGCGCGACATGATTTCCCTTGGCAGATTTCAAGGTCATTACGCAGAAACTTCCCGTCGGCAAAATGAATTTCCCATTGCATAGTGGAAAGCGGGTCCTGTATAAAGGCGTATGTAGCAATTATTGGGTCAACTGGAAGTTTTAATCCAACTTCATTACGAAAAATCTTATCTTACTTATTCATTGAACAATGTTTATTATTATCCCCTTTTTCATCAAAATTAGAGTAGCACCTTTCCATTGATGATTACCTTCAGTAATAGAAATATTACATTCGAAAATTATGATAATCTTCATAAGCATTTCTGAAACCAAATTCTATATTTAAGCCTTCTGACTAATTATGGCGTGCTTGAAAACTTCACAATAGAATTTACAGAAACAAAATAGATTTTCATGAGATTAATTCGCACTATCTAAGGACTACTTTTCTCAGTATGGATATAAAATTGCTTGCAGCCATTGTGTAGCCGAGATTTCACTAGGGAAGCAAATTCGGGTGACAGCACTGACCGCGTGCTGAGTGTGTGTAGTTATTGTGTTCACTTAACTTAACCTTAGCAACGGCGGGCGAATTATCTGATAAAAATCCGGTTTCAAAGAAAAGAAGGAATGTCACAAATGAAGAAGTACCAATTTTCTCCTGTACGATGCACATAACCCAAGTGCGGAGGAACTTGTCAATGACCCGAGATTACTAGGCATAGACAATTCATTTAAGCAACATTAGTGACATTACACTGTAAATATTCTACTGTTGACGTCAGATTTTTAGTTATCCTATAAAATTAACGTTTTGCAATCAGAAATCATTCTTATAATCTAAATTTACAGGTTCCTTCTTCTTACAATAGACTTAAATTAGTGATTTTTTTTTAATTTCTTCGTTTCTCAAGATTCTAAATAAATGCTAGATATTATTCAAAGAGTAACTTAGTATTTGTGTTGAAAATAAAGGGGGAAAAGCCTAAAATTACATTGGTACATCACATTAAGTTTTTTTTTTAATGTGAGCACCTGCTTACCAAAACACCCCTGCGACCGGTTTCAATAGCCGACCCTGGATGCATGAACTTGGACTTTGCAATACTGTCATTTAATTTATTTTAAATGATCGATTATTTAAAGTCAACCCCTGATTGTTCGGCAACTTCTCTGTCGTGGCTGTACTTTGGGGTGTAGTGTTTCCAGGTGATGTTAGTGGTTGAAGCGTGATCAAGAGATTTTAAGTGACTGTACGTCATCATTAATATATCAATAATACGTATCCATCATTAATCATATTGGGTTTGACATGTATATAAAATAGTTTCCATTAATAATTTTGATATAAAGTAACTGCAAAGCATGTACAATAACCATTTTGGGAACCTACGAGAACAGACTCTCACAATTTAAGTTCGCTACTTTTAACAGTGCGAGCATGAGCTTATCACTCAGCAATCTCAAACTTCTAAACGGAGTAATGTGTTGACATATTTTGTAATTAGCACTCTGAGGATTTTCTTTCATTACTGTATAGGCTTGCCTTAGGCTCAGTCCAATTGATTATGTCTGTCCTCTTTTGGGCTTTTGTAGAAACTGGCGGGGATGCATACGCTTTATTTTATAATACACGATTTCGTTCTTTTTGTTGTATTGCAGTAATATGGAATTTAGTGGGTTTTTTTTATTTTAACATTAAATACCATTTACTGTGATTTGTAAATATTAAAACTCATTCTTAAACTCCTTTAACTGCGCTGTCTGATAGGTTGGTAGCTCTTCAGCTATAACTGTTTTATCTCTATTTTTACGTGATTGTCTACTGCAGCGGAACAGGAGCAGAGGAATGAGCTTATGTGCAAACAGATTTATTTATAAGACATGGAAGTGGACCATTTTCTTAAATATTGCATATAAAGTAAATTAATTATTACTTATAGCGTTATAGGCACAATGTCAGAATTTTGACGATAACATTGCTTATGACAATGTTACAAAAGATATTTTGTGGTATATTTAGCATAAATTAGAGTTTTCATTAATTTCGACACCCCATGGCTCAGCCTACCCTACAATGGACATATAACCGTCTAGAGAACAGCACTGTATACAGTTTATAACAGGAATTATTTTTAAAAATGCACTGATTTATGCGGCATCTTATCTGTCAAATACAATCGCGCAGAGCATTATCATTATCATATATATTATCTTGCGAACTAAAGCTAATGAAATCCTGCAACTAACACATGTTACCCGAAAACCATTATGTGTATACTCATGTTCAAGTTCCAAAATCCGCACACACACCTATCGAGCCTATTTGTATAATTGGGTTATATCTTTTTCCCTTAGTATGGACAATTTAATTAATTTTTACATTGCAATTATTTGTACTGATAAAACAGAAAAAAATACTCATATGGATTTGTATTTACTGTTAAATAATGTTAATATTTAAAATAACAATTCATAGCTGTGTTGCATTAAGAAGGGGACTATAGAGAAGGTGATAGATGGAGTGAACAACTAAAGTCTCAATTAAATGCCGTGACAATCAAGAAATCAAGCATTAAAAGATAAGCGTTAAAGACTGATACAATTTTACTTTGGAAAAGTAAAGAACCAGACTTTCCCTTCCAGAATAAAGGAGTGTTTAAACGTTTAGCAACGATTACTAAGACACGCCAACCGAGCAATTATGAGGTTGATGCATAAATTCTTCACGTTTTTTGACTGTGATAATTTTTATTAAAAGAATACCACACAGAAATTAATGAATAATATATTCTTCCCTATTACCTACGACTCCCAACGTTAATCTTAGATAAGAGTGATCGATGCTTTGTATTTTGAATAGCGTTTAACGCTACTGAGGCACCACAGGCGATGTTGTTCACAATCTAACCGTTGACTAGCAAGAGAAATATACAAATCGCCACACGCTGATTTTTTGTTGTTTTCACTTAAAGCGTGCTGTATCCATGCACCGGACTTTTTTTAATAATTCTCAGGTTGACTGATGTGGATAATCATCTTTAAGGAGTTCGGAAGGTGTTCATCAAAGCCCAATGGTCTTCCTGAATGTGGCGAATCGCTCACGTCAAAGTGGCCTTCTTTGAAACGACGGAACCATTTTCTTGCCCTGCTTTCTCCATTAACATTCTCCCCGTAGAGGAACAAATGTATCCTTTGCCTTTGCTCTCTATTAAACTTAAAAAAAAGAATAAAAATTCGGCGAAATTGTCTTATTTGTTCTACTTAACACTCCATCTTCTTTAGGTCACAAATAGCGCAAAATTTCTCCAAAACTGTGAAATTCAAGGCGTATTTACAAACACAACGCTCCAAATAATGAATAATAGATGACAAACTGCAAATAATGTCTTAGCAACGCAGTGTTGTGATGACGAACAATAACGCTACCATGCATTAACCTAATATACGCAAATTCCATAAAATGTAACAGTTACACAGGCATTGAAAACATCGCGCTAAGCAATATTAACAAAAAATGAAAGCATGTAATAATAAATATCAATGAAAAATAAAGCTGAACTTTCACTTGAATAAATTTAGCATATACGAACATATCTATAAGTCCTTGTATATGATCACTCACACATAAAAGCGAGATTATATGCAAATTTTAATAACGAACTACGTCCGTAATTTCTGATATTTAAAAGCAAAAATTCTGAGATTTGTATTCGGGAGACCCCGGGTTGTATATCGTTCTTGCAAAATCCGATTTGGTATTTTCGTGGTATTTCTTAGTCATGTAGACAACGCGTAAATTACTTTCTTATACCACGATACTTAACAGCTTAGTTTTCTGATAAAAGACAATTAAAATATATAGTACAGAAAGGCGTTTATCTACCTCTTGCCGTTTATTCTGCAATAAGTGAAATAAATATTACTTCATACTTCTTCTTTCAAGCCAACAAATCCAATGGATATTATTAGATATTATACATAGAAATAATTTTTGCAATCCTTATATATTAAGAAACGCCATGTAACATATTTGTTAATAAACTAAACTAAATATATGGAATAATAAAAAGAACCTTAAATAAAAAAACACCAAAGAAACATAATTAACATTCTACAGAATTTTAACAATATCACTTTTCTTTAAGTTCTGAATTTTAAATAATAATAAGAAGTCTGACGAAAAGATCGTAACAGCAGAAATGAGATTATACTTATAAAACAAAATTTAAAATACCATATTAATAGAATGAACTAAAGCCGATATCCCAAACAAATAAACGTTTATCAACCCACTGTAAAGATTTTGGCAGACCCAGAAAAAGATGGAAATGAAATGGACATAATTTTTAAGTCTTAATCCATGGTTATGATATGATATATATTTGACATGATATAATATACATATTCGGTGTTCCAGAATTGCTCTATAATCTTTAGCAATAGATAACTCCCATAACGCTGCAAGGATTGGAAATAGCAAATTATATTTAATGTAGGTACAAGTCGAGAGGGAAAGTAATATATATTAATATCTATGGGTCAATTGAATATTAGGTTTACAGCTTGGTCGATAAAGAAAAAATTAAAGAAGGAAAGAAACGCACATAACTTCTAATTTTGTCTATCCCTAAACTCCCTGAAAGATAATGACATACATGACATGAAAGTACTTAATAACATGAACGGCGATTCAAACTCACCGTATAAGTGTTTCACTTTTCATTTTCGGTACTGTGTTGTCAAGGCTTGTTGACAGCAAAATAGGTACGTAGATGGTTTTTAAAATATATCAGAATCTAGAATTAAATTAACTGAGAAAAAGAAAAATTGTGCCAAAACATGCAGTCAAATAATGTCACATTAAAACATTATTATTATTATTATTATTATTATTATTATTATTATTATTATTATTATTATCATTATTATTATTATCATCATCATCATCATCATCATCGTCACTATGTATAATTACCTATCAGGTTAAAATTGCAGGTTTAGATTTGTAAATTCAATATAAAATTCAGTTCAGAATGCTCCACTCTAAGAATCATTTTGTCCCTCATTTGCCATTTTATAAGTAGGAGTTGGAAAAATAAAAGCAGACCGCTAAAAGAAGGTTAAAATATTATAACATTAAAATAAAGAGTATAATAGTGCAAAATTCACACTACTGTAATAGCGTTATTTTCATATTTAAAGTGTTAACTATTTGCTTAAGTTTTTCTATGAATTTTAAATGTTTTGTGGTTTTTCGAATCTAAATGTTTCCATTCCTTCAAGACTGATGCATTCTTTCCTTTCCCTTAGAAGAGAAGTTGATCCTTTCCTTAAGATTGCAAGTTCAAGATCTCTCAGGTGTACCTGGCAACATTTCCAGTCGACCTTGGCATTCTGCAATGGCCTCCGCTGTCAATCTCCAGATATAAATAACACAAAAGCAACAAATAAACGCGAGCTTCTGCCGTTAAGAAACGCTGCACCGTGAACAGATACAAAAGTGTTAAATGCGTAGGTACCCTACTGAGTAAAACGTTTAGAAACTTAAAGCCTTAGCTATACAAAATAAAATAGTAGGCATATGAGATGACTAAAATTACGGTTTACAGGCCTGAGGCTCGAAAAATAGGACTGTTGGAAACACAACTCTTAAAACAAACTTTATATATAAATATATATAATATAATAATTTTTTAATTTTAATATAAACTGATATCTTATTTGGAAATGTTGATATCATGATGTGATAAAACCAGGAAACGAGCGGGGTAGTTCTGGTAGTAACGTTTGAGAGCTCGCATTCGGAGTTCCTGCGTGCAATGTCATTTGGCCGGACCATTCTGGCCTTTTCCCCTGTGATTTTCCGCGAATCTTTCGTTTCCACGAATTTTCTGTCCTTCTGTTTTCATCTCACTTCATTCCTTGCATGATCGGAAGTGTCAGTTTAGGTGAGCTGGTGCTGTTTGCGTTGTGGCGGTGGCTTGCACTTTGGTAAGTAATTTGATGTGGAAGCAACGCTCCGGCGGCGCAAGGGATCTGTACATGTAAACAACATTATGGAACTCACCGGGGTCCTGGCCGTCCATTGTCTTCCTTAGCTCATTTTCATTTTTATTTTAATTTATTTACGGACGCTCTTTAACATCTCTGGTCATTAGCGTCCCATTTAATTTTGGGCGTGAAGCGGCCGAGAAATTTTGCTGAGAAGCCTCTTCTTTCAGGCTTGGGGTTATTTTACTACCATAGTAGTGCGCGTATATATTTCAATAATGGCTTGCGGATATATAAATTAAATACTTAACCAGCGCAAGGGTCTAGCCAGACCTTTAGTGCTCCTATTTACACATATGAAATGCTGAGGAAAAAACACAAACAAACACACAGAAATAAATGTAGACAAACATTCTGTCCTCAATCTATTATACGCCAATCTGGCTTACTTCCCTTTTAATGATTTTTACTACCTATAAAATCCACCAATCCTGGGCGGGTTTTAAGCTGCGACTTTGGGTCTACGAGGCCCAGTATGGTTATCATTAGATCATCCTTCCTCCCATTATTGTCCCCATTAGAGGCTTCGGCACAAACGGCCAGCTCGTGAGCATGACTAAAGCACCCAAAATTCCAGCTCTGCCCCTACCAAACCAAACCGAACCAATCCAATGGTTGTGTATGAAAAGAGGTCAAGGTGTCATGATTTACCATTAAAAGAAGAGGCTGTATTATTATTCAAGGACCTGTCTATTTAGTAAGGATTGAATTTTTTAAAAAATGAATTTAATTTATATTTTAATTAAAGCTGTAATAAATAACCGTAAAAAATCAGAAATATAAATACTGGTTGTAACTTAGAAAAGAAATATAGTTCTTTTACGGACTCTAGTGTTAAAAACAACGAAATTTAGCTCAAAATAATTTAATCGTGTTTTAAATTTAATTATTAAGAGTAATTTTATGCTTATACTTTTTAAAAACCTTGAATGTACAATTTGTAACCCATTCCAAGTTAATTTTTTGGAGTAAACGTGGAAACGCCGCCTTCGCCAAGATGCACGCCACTGAGATCCACGTGCAAATCATAGCAAGGGGGTGTGAGCAGTAGTTTCCATGTATTTATTCGCCTTCTGCGGTCTTGTTTAACAACGCCCAGCAATAGCAAGCAGTGCCTCGCTACGCCGCGTCGTTCTAATGAAGGAATTTCACTACGTTTACCTCGCAATCGACTGTTCAGATCCCGCCGACTTTTTTTCTTTCTTCTTCCTGTTCTGAAACTCGCTGTTTTTTTTAGCAACATTAAACTTATTTGAAGTCATCAAAAGAAACGGAATATTTATAATCTGTTATTCTTTTAGTTTAATGTTCTATTTTCCCTGTACTGTCGAAAGTTACAGTTAAAGTATGAATTTTTGAAATGAAAAACAGAAAGGAAGATATGACGTCATTGGCAATACATTAAAAGTAGAAAATGTATAATATGATATTTAAACGCCTTTGGCATTTCCCTAAATTTAAAGATTAAACGTATTATTAACAAGATGAGAACATAATTCAATACATTTACCTATAACGTTATAGTTTGAACGCCAATGCTCTTAAAAAGTTACGTTTTTATATTTTTTTCAATAAATTAAGAATTAATGCAGCTTTTTCTTAAAAAACACTTAATTTCATTGCATTTAAAGCATGTCTTATTTCTCAAAACCTGCACGTATCGATACATCTAATGACAGGAGAGAAAAATATTTAATTAACCACAAATTTGAACTGTAAAATTCCAAATCTAAAAGTTTGAATGAAGGTTGTTCATTTGTTTCATTTACGGGCGCTTTTTAACATCTCAGGTCATCAGCGTCCCATTCAATTCAGGGCGTGAAACTACCGACAAATTTTGTTCAGAGGCCTCTTCTTTCAGGCTTGAGATTCTTTACCGTGCCGTAAATCTACGACACGGGACCCACGGCTTTACTTCCCTTCCGAAGGAAGTCATACTTAGGATTTTTACGCCAGAAAAAATACATCGAACCTGTCCGGGTTTGAACCCGCGATCTTGGGTTTATACGGCAAGTTGGTTACCACTACACCACCAGGACCGACTATTTTGAATGAAAGAATATAAAAAATTGCATATCCCACGTGGAAAAATCTTCGGCATTGAACGAAACTCTCAATCTGACATGGCTTAATGTTGACAGTTTAACTTTTTGCAACATTTCGCACATAAGTTTTCTTTTATGTGCTAATTATCCATGCAAGTGTTGCTTCAAAATATGTCCAACATGTTTGATATCTAAACTTCCTGTTTGGAAATTGATCATAAAATGCGAGGACTGTTCCATGCATTGAGTACACCTCTAATTGTATTATTCAGCCATTCAGTTCATTTGTCTTATCTTTTGGGAGTTTACACTGTCGCATGCCCTGCAGTTCTTTCCTTCTTTAACATTAATATAAGATGTAGAACCGCATCCTTCCCTTGTGCCTGTGCACCCAGTCAAATTTAGAAAAAGCGCTAAGGAAGACACTCTAAACATGAGCGGGAATGGTCGTTTCATTCACGGGAGAAAGTTGAAAAAATATAATTTTATTTTAACAAGGAAATATCTAACGTAAACACTCAACAGGCTGCATTGAACATTGCTGTAGGCATACATTCAAAGGCTCACTGGCAAAGCACAGTAAAATGCAAAATAGAGATTAATTACACCACGTGTCTGCCTTCAATTGCTTTCCTTGCAATTACGTATGTCAAAGAAGACAATAATAAAGCACAAGCGGATGTAAGAAAATTATTGTCACCATGTGCTTGCCTTGCATTTGCAGATATATACGCTTGAAATATGCAAATATAATAAAGTAAATAAAAACCGTTGAAATTAGAGATAGTTACAATAAGTAAAATGCCTTGGCCAGTGGACGAGGCGTAGGGGAGAAGCAACGATTCTAAGATTTTGAATTTGAAGACATTGGCCAAAAATGTCTTCAGCTCTCATAGTCGCCACTCCTTCTCACTCTGCAGTCAGCGACATGCTCATAATGAGCCTTAGTAAGGCTGTGACGTCATCATGCTACACGCTTCCACATTAGATTCGACCAAACAAAATACAGGATACGAGGAGTTGGTTAGAGTTTAGATGTGAGGAAGAATGAAGAGACCAGGTATCTGACACACAGCAACACATAAGTCCGTACAAAAATATCTTTCCAGCACTATCAACATTCACTAAGACTGCGTATTGCCCCAGCACCAATGCTCTTGTGAAAAAAGGAATCAATGGAGAAAATAAACTTCAGCCTTTGTCTACTTTGAAATACAGTAAAAGAATAGAAGACTGGAATAGAAGACTTGAAAACGTTCCTTAAATACGTCAGACTATACCACCAGTATCATAGCAGCTTAAGATTCCGAAAGTGTTCAAGCTCTATATGCTTTGATGTAATTGCGGTATATTGCTACACTGCCTCTAAGAGTATAGAAAGCGTTGCATAAAAAATAGTATTTTTTTTAGGAAATATATACCAGCTTCCACACAAGACTAACAATTAAGGCACATCATACATTTATAAACCAACATTAAATAATGTAGTATATTCTTAGAAAAAAAAACACAACATGAACCTCTTTTAAAGTAAACATACAAACAAATAAACAGAAGCAGTTTGTAAATACATCATCTGGTAAAACAAAAAATTATAAGAGTTATTCATCAATAATTGCAACTGCAATGAATAAAATGCCAAAACAAATTCTCTTAAATTGCATTGCTTAGAGTCTAGTTCTTATAAGAACCAAGTTATATTGCCGCTTCACTTCTCCATGTCGCTTTCCCCCCCTACAAGTTTTTTTCTATAAACGAGCCACCACCGTTTGTCGCGCCGAGGAGGGGGTAGCAACCTGCTTACATACTTATTGACCTTGCTGACTGTCGCAATCTTAGCGCAGCGGGTAAGTATTATGTATTATGCCTCATGCTTACAACGACACAGCGTGTTTTTTATGTGTCAACTCAGCAGTGAAAGACTCTGATTTTTTTAAGCGTACAGCTGTTTCTGTTACTTATAAGTATACCATACTAACTGCTTTTTTTCAGCGAATCAGCCGACAGGGAGAGTGATGATGCATTTTTTTTCAACAGGACTCTACAATTGCTCACAACAGTCTGCGATTATTATCTCTGGGATACATAAAAATGCCGTGTACGAAACGAACCGCGCACCTTAAAAGAATTGAAAGATAACATTTGTCAGGAAATTGTCCCAGTTTCTCAAATTGAACTACAGCGAGTGATGAATATTTTCCTAAAGAGATGCAAAAATGTGTGGAGAATAAAGATGGACAGTTTCAACATCTCATTTGATACTTTGATAAGTGATGAGCCTCTTAAATTGATTTGTGTAATGCAAGGCTAATCACCGAGAGCAGACATAAGAGTAGCGCGCTCATAGGTACACAAAATACTGCTGGGGAAAACTAAACTGATCGCATGATAGCATATGGGTGAGATGGTAGATGGGATGAGGCTGAAAGCGTGCTACTATTTAAATGGAATTTCAGCAAAGCATGTTTCCGGGTTCGAAATTCTTGGGACAGTCCCTTTGGGTCTTTCTAATCCCCGGTCGCTTAGGTGAATGTTGAGATGGATGTTTTCTTTCCATAAATGTCCCGCCCTGTCATTTAATTTTATTCCATGTATATACAGAGTCGAAAGTGGGCTGGTGCTAAGTGCGGTGACTTGATATTTGGATAGATTTCTGCTCCAGCGTCTAGTATGGGGGCGATTTTTCTGTGGGACTCGGATTCCTTGAAGGGGGGTCTTTTTCATGATTCTATCTGTAAAAGATTATTAGGGTCCCTGTCTATGCCCTTCATCCATCCCACCTCCAGAAAGTACATCCACTGCGGACGTAGGCATAAACGGCTAGCCAACTAGCTGAAAAATCGGAATTTCCTCTTCCGTTCCTAACAATCAAATCCAACAATTCGCATGGAATTCCATATTGATATCTCTTAGTATTTCACGGCTGGTGCTATAATTAAAACACTTCAAATCTTCCGGGTTGTTCTGTCGTGGTTTAATATGCTACCATAGCTTTCACCAACTACTGCGGTTGGCATCATCAGACTGCTAAAAGACAACAGTATTGATCCGTCAATATTGTCAGTTGTTCATTGTCCACTGATGATGTTAACCGCAGTAGTTGGTGCAAGCCATGGTAGCATATTAAACCACGAACCACGAAAAAACAGCCCGGAATATTTGAACTGTTTTAATTAATACCGCATTGCATTGTAAACAGACGGAGATAAGCCCTCGGGAACAATTACTTCTGGCCAAGTTAAAAACACCTAGGTCTCAAGAACACAGAACTCAAGCTCATGCTTGCACAAGAGAGACAATAATAACATTAAATTGAAATGAATGAGAACAGTGAAGCGTGTTGGCAAAATAAAAATAATTTAAATCGCCCCTTTGTCTGCCACAAACAACTTTTGAATTCGGATGTGCAGTTGTAGCAAGCAGTGCCCTAAGTACTGCTAACAGCCTGAAAATGTCAGAGGTCAAACTCTCATATCTTAGATCTAAATAGGATTTTATTCATAACACGATTTTATATTTTTCTCCTAATTCGTTACGGCACTCTTCTCATAATGTTAGTATTTCATGTTTTCTCTCTCTACATATATGAAATATTACACCTACGACTGTAACGCGCAATTCCCCTTATTGCCGGAGAATGCTGTGATCTTGCTAGAGAACGCAACTTGTTCAATACCAACTCTTGCAGGTATCCTTGGGGACCGGTTTTCCTCAGGGGCGTTGACCCGCGTCGGTTCTTCAATCTCTGTGTATTTCCAAGCTTTTCCTCGGCAAGAGCGCTTTAATTTCTGTGGGTATTCAATTAAGTCCTATAACACCCACACTTAAGCGAGAACCCGTGGACAACTTCTCTTGTTAACAACGTACACCTTATTCTTTGAAACGAGCAAGGTTATCTGTTCAATGACAGCGTCTTTAATGCCTTACAACTCCCCTTGAATTAATTATTTCCATTATTCCACGTTTTTCTCACTGTCATATTCCCTCTCTTCCTTGCTCCTTTTCTTCTCTCTCGTCTTTATAATTTGTATATTTAGACTCACTGACAGTTGCCAATATGAAAACCATTCTTCGTTTGCAGGGTTATTGTATCTTCTTTTACCCTTGGTATTGGGGTAAAAATGCCCATATAATAGCAGTGCAGCGTAAAAATAAATATCTTGTTTAATTAAAAATACATTTTATTTTATAAATGAAACATAAACGAATTTGATATAACAACCGGTAGGTCAATGACAACAAAGGGATTCGTATTTGTTATGGGTCAATACAAGTGATTACATATTACTGAATCATTCAATAAGTATATTTCTCTAGTTTGTTTCAGAAAAACAAATAGCAACAATAAGATTTTTGATAAGATATACCATTACGATGTCTTAGCACCCTTGATGACATTCATTACTTCGGAAGTAGCAACCAGAGTCATGCAGATGCCATTACAAATCTTTAGCGATTGTGAATTATGTGCTATCAAACGTTTTAAACGACAGCAAACGAAATTGCTGCAAATATTAATAGTGAGTTGACCTCTATGGAGAAGAATGTACGAACATTCAGATGGACGGACATTGACTGCATTGCACAAAGAAGACGTAATCCGTGCATAAGAGGAGGGGCGGTTGCAGTGACGATGTTTTGGAACTGTTACGGGGTTCTGCTCATGTATTCCTTGCCTCACAGAACCACAAAATTGCTGAAAGACACTATCGCAACTTAAAGCCACAAACAAACAGAAACAACCCAGACTTTTTGACTCGCAAATGTCTGCTATTGCCTGACATTGCAAACAGGAATGAGAAGATATTGAAGAACAAGAGTCATAGCACTAACTGTATGTTTGAAAACATTTCGATGCAGAATCATGTTCTAAGTCTGTGCTCTTTGTTCCCAATTTTATGTTTATATATTTCAGTTTAATATAACATAGCAAAATATATTTTTCTTTGCCTTCTAATTCAAATATTTTTATTTTTATTTATTTTGTACAAGTTATAAAGTTTATTATTTCTGCCAGTTCTCTCGAAATATTGCAAAATAATATTAGATGCGGAGTTTAAATAATTAAAATGAATTTATTATTCTTTAACTTTGATATTTATTCGCCGTGCCTTTTTAAAGAACCATTAGTGCTGTTTAGCTATATCAGAACAAAACAACTATTTCATTACGACGTGTAATAAAAATCGTGAATATTAAGATGAAAAAACTGTAGTATGTGGAATGAATAGTTTATTACGCCACTAGCAGGTGGCAAATGCGCCATTTGCGGACGCCACAGCAATTGCCGCCAACGAAGATGTTTAATTAGCGAAAGTGCAACCGCTTAATAAATTATTAAATAAAATAATGCATGTAGTTACCCAGTTGAATAAGTTCAATGCGGCACTTTTGTTGCATGCTGGAGAAATGCATATATCTCATAATTCATTTTCGGTTTCTTAAGGACGCGGGGATTTGTCAAGACTTTTACGGTTTACATTTAACATTCCAGAATGCGAAAGATAATGTGAGTAAATTCAGAGAGAGACATGCAAACACAAAATAAAATACCTTTCTTTGGCGCTTGTCAATTATTCTTGAGGCTACATAATTTTATTCTGTTTGCTTAAGACTGCCGTTAAGGTGCAAGGCTACAGCGGTTTGCTTAGTCTGGTACATAAGATGTGAATATTTTCTATTCTTATGACGCATAAATGCACGACCATTGCCTTATTTAGATGGGAAGTATAATTGACAAACTAAGAAAAATTCATAGAAGAACTTTTTGAAACTTTATAGAAGGAAGCAGTAGTCAGGAAGACATTGCAAGCACCAACAAAACATTAAAAGATGGCACTTTGGGCATCTCAAGGTATTTCAAGCTAAATTCCCAGTAGTTCTGAAAGTCTACTACGATATTACAATACACATAACTAAAAAAATGTTTCTAAAATTTAAAATCGCAAACAGCACATTCAGCACCCTTGCTAATTAGACTATATCTCGGCTTGAAGCATTCTTCCCTGTATGCATTCAAAGATTAAGCCTCGTCCAGCGGTTTAAGCCCACTCGGGGACTCCCTGTATCTGACTGGAGGAATTCCGACTATTGAGGGCGGGTGGAAGTGGAGAGGGAAAGATGGAGCGGCAAGTGGAGCTAAGTGCCTCCTTCAAGTGCCTCCGGGGAGATCTCAACTCTTTCTTCACTCGGCATCAGAAGAGAAGATTCTTTATGTTTCATATATCCGCGATGTTATGCCCTATCCATGCCAGCCAATCACAATTACACTTCTGACCACTTGAGTCACGCAAAAACTGCAACCTTAGGTTTTCTTGTCTAGATGAGATTCTTCAAGCAGGCAATCATGCTTCATGCGTTAAGTGTATTTATGATTTGTATGGATAATTACACAGTAGCAAGTAAAAAGAGCAAACTATTGGCATTTAAAAAGTTCCAGTTACGTCCAAAATACCAAAATAAACATTGAATCCGTAGAACAAATCCAATACTCAATTTGAAAGGTTACAACAAACAAAAGAAATTGTTGTGGCCATGTAACAGGAATGAAGTCTTCAAAAACAAATAAATCAGATATTCAATTAAAAACCACAAGGTCAAGAAAACGAGAACTAGAATAGAAATTATCTCTGATATTAAACAGACCTTGGGTCTCTCTGATTAAGAGTTCTTAGTAAGAAAATAATTTCTTATAACCACCATTGTTGTTGCAACAAACACAAAAATAATTGAGGTAAGCAAATAAACCTAGTCATCAATTTCTCGTCTTTAGACTTTTATATACGCTATATCAGAAGCACTAGGGACACTTGATTAATAAAAATAATGAAATATTTGCAGTTTTTTCCCTGTTTCCTGGAACCGTTCCTACTTTCCAGGGCAGGAATCAACTCCCACCACACATCGCAACAATTGTCAAGAATTACTTTAAAATTTACTTAGGCCATTCTCCAGCATGTGCAACCCACAGTAGGTGAAAAGTGGTCATTGTACTTAAAAGAAGGGAATCCTACCTGATGTAGTCTGTCTTGCATAGGATCATGTTGGCCTTGGTGAAGCAGGAGCCGCCGATGTCCGCCAACATGGCACCGCAACACTGGCACTTGAGACAACCGTTGTGCCAGTAACGATCCAGCGCATGAAGCAGAAATCTCTCCACGATCTTGCCTCCACATCCCGCACATACCTTCACCGTCGGACAGTTGTTGTTGTTGCTGTTGTTGTTGTTATTGTTGAGGTGGTGGTGATGAGCATGGTGCATTGGCCCGCCTGAAGGAGGTGCGCCACTCCCGAACGGCGGGTGTTGGTGCTGGTGGGGGTGGTCGTGAGGCCCCGCATGAGGCGGAGGGCCCGCACCTCCGGGCGGGTGGTGGTGATGGTGGTGGCTGTTGGGCGGCGGGCCCCCCATCACGTGACCATTGCTCATCGGGTTGCTGCCGGAACCCGGGTGATGTGGATGCGGAGGGTGGCCATGTTGGGGATGGCCGTGATAGTTATTGTTGTCCGGGGGCGGCGAGTGGGGTGAGTTCAGCTCAGTGTAGGGGTGGTAGTGAGGGTTCATACTGCTCACAGTACTGGCTGCCAGCTTGCTGGTGATGGCCTCACAGATCTGCAACAATCAAAACTCAAATTACATAATGTGCCAAGATATTTTACATAAAAAGTGATTTTATTAATATAAATATATTAAATTTATATTACCGTGAATTATAAGTAAAAGCACTTTGTTTAAACATAATTATGAGAGAAAATATAACACTGACATTAATCATTGGCAGTGTAAATGTTTGTTATTTCTTTCTCTTACTTTTAAATGTTTAATTGTTGTTACTTTGACTGCATTTGTCTTCTCTGTAGGTTGGAGGTGTAAGTCTATAGTTATGAATGGAATGAAATGGACTGAATTAATGATAGCAAAATGAGCTCGGAGTCCATGAAGCCATAAAGCTATCTGCTATGCCCAACTCGGGTAAGGAAAAACTACTTACAAAACATAGAATCAATCCCAAGACCTCCAGATTAGTAGCAAACACTACCACCAGACCACGGAGGTGGTCTCTTGATTTTAACGAACTTTATGTTGTAGCGTTATTACACTATTTCCTTTGTTTTCAATGCCTTCCTTTTATCTATCTACCTTAGAAAGTTCGTCAGCTAGCATTTATTCCAGCACATTAATAGGAGAATAATAAAATGTAACAAAATATCCCAATACCTGGGTCACTGGGCCTAACGAACGGAGATTTCCAATTTAGCGGGGAAACTTATAACGTTTGGATTATTGTAATTTGAGGGCGGCACCATTGCCTAAGTACTAGCATTTTAAAGTGTTTTTGTTTTGTTCATTGTTTCAAGATTTTACAGACTTGTATATTAAGGATGGCATTGTTTTATGGATTTATGCTTGTTTAAACGTTATATTGCTGTTTTCCTCTTTACACAAGCGCCATTTTCTAAGGTGAAGTTCATTTAATATGTGAATAAAAATAACATGGTTATTGTACAATAAAATATCTCACATTTATAATTTTTATTCTCCCGTCCTGAAAAGTTCCAGCACACTTCCAAGTGTAAAATTTGTTCTGGGCATCAACGGGAGCGTGTAAATTCATGGAAGTTATATTATATCGGTAGGTGGCTGTGATAACTCCATATCGTAATGCTGTCTTTCTTATAACGCTCACTAAGTGCTTAACTGCTGTGTGGGAAGACTTGTTAATCGCGATGTGTACTATGTCTCAGTACATTGTAAAAACAAAAAAAAAACAAAAAAAAACTGCACTTCTCTATGATACGCCTTCTCTGCAGAGGAATTACTTGGTGGACTTCATTTTTTGTTTGAATTATTTATTTATGGATGCTCTTTAACAGCTCAGGTCATCAGCGTCCCATTCAACTCAGGGCATGAAAGGGCCGACAAATTTTGCTCAGAGGCCTCTCTTTCAGGCTTGAGGTTCTTTTTCGTGCCGTAAATGTACGAGACGGGACCCACGGCTTTATTTCCCTTCCGAAGGAAGCCATACTTAGGATTTTTACGCCCCGATAAAATCCATCGGTCCTGGCCGGGTTCGAAGGCGCGATCTTGGGTTTAGGAGGCAAGTATGGTAACCACTACACCAGGACCGACGGTAGACTTCAGAAACCAATACATGTGACATGTGTGTGTGTGTGTGTGTGTGTGAGAGAGAGAGAGAGAGAGAGAGAGAGAGAGAGAGAGAATTTAAGTCAGTCAGACCTGGTAAAAACAAATCAGTAATTTAATTTTATTAGCTATAGCCACAGTACATTTCTGAATTTGTTTGATATTATACATTCCACGCCCTCCATTATTTCTCCAGCTCCCCACACTAAGAACAGCAGTTATGGTCATTAAGACAATAATAGCGAAATAGACTGGAAATGGCAGGTAGAAAACAACCGAAACCTACCTTCAATTGTTACCGGTCTACCGTTATCAATAAAGAACCAGTTTACTAAAGGGCTCTACAAAAATTAATGAGCACTTCTTCAAACAAGAATCGCATGCAAATGACTATAACCGCAGAAGAAGCAACAAGCGTTTCTATTAATGGAGCGCGTAGTTATTCGGTATACAAGTTCTGAAGGAACAAGTGTTTTTTAATATGCATTTGGTCTAACCCATCATGAGGCTTGCCGCGGGTAACTAGTAATTCAACTATAGAGGGTCATGTAGACTTTTTCTTTTCTTTTTCTACATCCCTCTCCTCCTCCTTTCCCCTGGGCAGTAAATTGTAGACCTTGGGGCCGAAGCGCCGTGACCGAACCCGCGACAACAACAGTCATTAAACCTCACCGTTTTAATAAGAAACCCCATGGCCCGCGCACTTCCATTCCACAACACGGGGCACAAAGAGAGAGAGAGAGGAAAAAAAAACGCTACCAGTAGATCCTCGGAGCCTGCCTTCCGAGAGAACTGGAGGAATGCAATGGTCAAGAAGGAAACTTCAGTGAGGCCATTAAGAGGATTAGATCACTTAATTTAATTATCTCCTGCCAGTGTCATATTTTAAACATTGTTACGCCCCTTGTTGTAGCATAAGGCAGCTTAACTAAAGAGATTTGTTCAGAAAATCTGAAAGAATAACTAACTTTCCTTCAAAGTATTTTCAGCGTTTATTTCCACTTTTCAAAACAGCGCACATTTCTTTCAATCTTGTTCAATAGCGAAACGGAGCATTATTTGATATCTGACACTCGTGATTGATGCAATATTTTGTCAAAAACCATCTCTATAAGAGATAAGAGTGGGCTAAAGCGCTAAAGTTCCCTCTACTGCCCTCTACTGCCAGGAACTGTAAACAACAGATTTTCTATCTATGTTACGTGTACAGTGAGATTAATTGATTTACGGGCCTGTAAAGTGCAGCCGCGAGCTGGGAAAAGCCAGCCGTCAGGTAGCAGTATGTAGTTAGTGTGTTATTCGGTGGTTTCATTGCGTGTAAATTGTATATTAACTATGCTACTACATGAATATGCATAGTCTTAAGTACGGATTTTATATGTACAGTATGTATGTGCAAACGAATTCTTGCAGAGAAGTGATAAGATGATTCGCAAGAAAATATCCTGGGAATTGTATCCAAATAGCAAAACTATTCGTTAACTTGTTCAAAATTTAGGAGGGACAATGACAGAAGCGTGTTACGAACCGCCGTATTATTAGGGGGGGGGGAGAGATTAAATACAGGAATTTCATGTGCAGTGTATTGCCCTTGAGGAGCATCATCATCTCTTATAATACAAAATAGTGCTCATTATTATAGTTTTACACACATCACCATTTTATTCCTTCAGTAAAGTATAAATACTGTAATAAAATATTAAAAATATTAACTCTATCTCCCTTTTTTCCGGTTGCGGCTGATGCACTTCCCCGTAAGTAACCACACAGCACACAGAGGCGGCTCGTAATCAAAAAACCTCTGTATAAATGTACATTAGCTTTTATTTTTAAGAAGATTTTAGTAATTTTAACAGCAACTAAAATAAACAAAAAATCAAATTTTCAATAATATTTATGGTTCTAGAATTACAGACCCATAAACTAATGTTTTTGGGGGAGTGGGCACCGGATATATGCTAAACATATTTACCATTCAACCGTTAAAGCACTTTATCAAATAATGAGCAAACGCTTTCGGCTAATAATATAGGGCATTATTTCCAAGTATATATCCTAGTAAATAAACAGCAATTTTAAAATGTTGTTTTCATGTAATGCCTTAGCTATTTGTTATAATGCATATTAAATAATTGACAGAATTTAATAGGTCCTAATTCAATATCCCACATCAGGTTTCCAGTGCTGTTTATTTGGGTTTTAGTAATCCCTACGGTCAAATAAGCTCGTTTAATTTTTTCTTGTTCTTCTTATTCATAACAGACCCATATTCTATTTAATCAGTTTTAATACTTACATTCCATGTGTACAGGATTGACACATTGTGAAGTTGAAATATTTGGCTAGCGATGACTAGATATGTAGTCATCGCTAGGGAGAGAGAGGTAAATTCCTAAAATATTTAAAACACAAATTTACCTTTAATTTTGCTCTGCTGACTTCTAAACGTAAAATTCTACTTTCTCAAGATAGAAAGCAGGATACACAATAATTATTTTTCCTTCAAAAGGCAGAACTCTCATCGATTTTCTATTTTACCAGACTCTGAGTGTTATCAACCCAGATGAATGTACTCAGAGAACCTTCTTTACAAGCAAAATAAGATCTTCATCGTACTTTTCTTTTCCCCAATGTTTTCAAATGGTACTTACTACAAACGTTTACAAAGTTCAGACATTTGATTATTATGTCTGGACGCTCGACATCAGAAATATCTGGACGGTGGCAACCCTACAAGTGTCATTTTTGGGGTTTCATGAGTGTCAGCAAGTCATTAAGCAACGCATTTTGCCCAATTGTTGACACGCTGCCTATCAGCATATCTCCCACGTGGACATTCTTGCAACAGGCCTTTAAAGGTCGGTATGAACGCTCACGTGTCCGACCACTGAAATGCTGACCATGGCATAAAAATCACTTTTCCTTACCCGTAGAAAAATTCTTGGAAGTGCTAGGAGCTGCTACAGCTCTAGTCCCGGGCCACTCCCTAGCAATAGCGGATAAAGCAGGTAGTGTAACTTCCAGAATATAGCTACATAATAAGGCTCTAAAGCTATTCTGATATGATAGCTTAGACGGTTAGAGCGTCATGCTATAGCTGTGAAGGTAATGGTTTCGAATCCTAACATATTGATGCTTTCTTTTTTATTCTGCCGGAGTTAAAGAAGATTTGCCACCATTACAATGATTTACTCGCTAACCTATACCACGCACACAATGCGTCATAAATTCATGTTTACAATTTTTTTCTGCTGGAATCAAAGGAGATTTGCTTCATTAAAGTGATTTATCCGTCCCTATCAAATTATATTTATGAAAAGGAGGCGAATATTGGCCATCAGGCCGTAGCGGGCCGCAGCAAATCACTAGGTTCACCGGCTTCTACACCGGAGGTTAGCGTTAAGTTTAGTGTGTATATGTATATGAATTAACTGCGAATTCCAATAAGACAATGCATAGTAAAAAGTGAAAAGCTCGTTTTTTTTAATAAGGAACAACAAATTACACCCAGAAAGTTACGGAGGAGAACGCATAGGTTACAATTACTTTTAACAAAAAAATAATACATGCAATATTTACATTTTTTACAAGCGGCCATGCAAACAGAGAAAAATACCTACTTCGCTCTGTTCGGGACTGAGGAATTCGCCTTTCTCCGCTGTCGCTCGGTACTGGAGCTCTAACAGGTCTTGCATATTCCAGAATTTTCTCCGGACAAGAGTTAAAAACCACCATTAGGAGCTTGTAAAATACGGAGCAAGCTTGGGCTGGAACTGCCACTATGGATATCTAGCTGCTAAACAAACGGTCGAAGAAGGAGTTTCATTTAGAACCGAGCGCTGGCGATAACACACGAGTATCGCCGAGGGACAAGTAAGGAGGCGAACAACTTATATCGTATAACTTGAGCCTTGAATGACTATGGCTTTAGTCTTATTTTTTATCCATTAAAAATGCAGCCTGTCAATGTTGTCTATAACTTACACCAGACATTTGCCCTATGCTATACAGTAGTCACATTATTTTACAATGTAACATCTTGTTTTATTGTTTAGGTGGTTGTGTCTTCTGCTGGCATTACTACAGGATCGCTCTAGCGTTCCCTTCTGCTGCGTATCAAGAGGGAGCCACCAATAGGGGCAGATGTAAACAGTTCGCAGAGCTCGGGAGAGAAAGTGGGAGTGAATAATTGATTGACATGTTCTTTGTTTATTAATTAAGTAATTCTTAAGATTTTGTTAGTAATAATAATCGCTAATGCATGAAAGTAACAATGGCCACACTAGAGATTTTACCAGGTATCTCTTGGCAGTGTGTTACAGTTTAGGCGAAAGTGCTAACAATATGCCTATACACTCGGAACGCAGTTGGATGGGGTGAGGTTATTAACAATGTTAATAAAACAACATCGAATACATTGGTACATTTTTCCCCCTCCCATTCGTGCTGCGGCTCAAATCTTTTATCCTTTCTTATAGCGTGCTTCGGCAAATTGGGAGAAACGTTATTTTTAGAGTAAGAGGAGAGTAAGATAAAACATTAGATGATTTTCGAAACATAAGTGTGGTGTTTTCGGAAAGTAGGCTGCAAACATCTCTTCCACGCCCACTCTAACCTCAATTATGACTTGAGTTGGAAATAATCGGCAGGTATGTGTGTGTGAGAGAGAGAAAAGGTGAAGGGGGAGGGCAGGGAAGTTTTGGAGGTAAAGAATTATTGTGCTTGGATCGGGCGGGCAACGAGAAGCGAATGCAATCAAATTAGAGCTAATCCCAAGCGGGCAAATTAAATGTGCGAATAGGGGACGTAATTGCAAGGAGCAAAGGCAAAAGGGGTGGGTGGGCGGAATGAGGGAAACTGAAATAAAATTGGGCAATTTTCTTTTCCTCCCTAAAATCTTGAGAATTAACGTACAGTTTAGAAGGCCCTTTTTCCCGAAAAAAAGAAGGGGGGAAAAAAAGCTAACTTAACAGCAAGACTAATTAAAACGATGCAGTTGCTACAGAGCGCTATTTCTGCGCTTGTTGTAATAAGAGGGCAATTACCGGGCGAAGGGGCAGGTGGGCGGGAGGGAAAACGATTCCGTGTAGTACGTATAGTCTGAAATGGAGGCGGTGTTAAGGGCTCGGCCACTGCAGGGCGCCAAATTGTATTAAACTTCAGCTTTCATTGTGACTATTTGTGGAATACCAGCAGCAGTTTTTGTTTTTCATGAATGTTTCATGCTTGCGGGTTCTGTAATCAACGGTGGCTCCAAGAATGCATTTCTGGCGCCCCTTCTCTTCCCAAGAAGAACTAAATACTGCATTTTGATCAACATTTCAAATTCATTAATTGTCGCTAAAGCTTGACTGAAAAAATCTCTCAACAGTACCTACAAAACAAGTGTTGAAGTTAAAGAGTTGGTGCACAAGGCCTCTTGTTTTAAAAAGCCGCTCTCTTACTGGCTATTTCAATTTTTTGAAGCTTTCAGTGCACTATCTTTCAGATTTTATTGCACGCAGCAGCAATGTGAACGCAGTCATTCAATATTTTATAAGTGACCCGCAGTTTTATAGTCCTTATAAATGCCTATTTTGACATTAATACTGTAACATTAATTAATTTCGTGCTTAAACTACGCACATTTACGTATAAAACTGTAAACATAACCAATATATATATATATATATATATATATATATATATATATATATATATGTGTGTGTGTGTGTGTGTGTGTGTGTGTGTTTTTGCATAAATTTTATATTCAGTGACTGAATTTTGTGAACTCAGGCAATAAATGTCACCCCACTTCAAAACTACCCAAATTGCTTTTTCTCTCACTTGTGCTGCGTTAAAGTAACAGATTTGGTTCAATATACAAGCATATCAAGTGTGTAGACTGACTATGTGTAATGGCAGGTCTACGATACACATATTCACCATGTGCGTAAGCTATAAAGCCCTGTCTACACTTTTTTTTTTTCGTTCTTCTGAAACGTGAACATTAATAAGACAAAAAATAATGCACCAGTTGTGCTAAATATTGCAAACTTCCTCGCACGCATTTTTGGGAAGGCTGTCCATTATTGTAGCATTTTCAAGTAAAAATGTTTGTAGATTTTAAAAGAAAATGATTTAAAACTATAAAACTAATATTTAAGTCATAAAATATACTTGAATATGGCAATTAGAAAACGTTCATTTGAAAGTTATTGCTTTCGTTGTTAGAAAAATAGCAGTTTCATTGTCTGATTAACTCGGTTTATAGTCTTGTTTCGTTTTTCCCTAGTAAACTAAAAATAACTTTTCAAAATAAACTTTAAACGAGAACAATCTCTGTTAAAGTAAAATATTTAATTCAATATACTGGTATATTAACTGTGTAAATTGACTATGTGAAGTCTACAGGTCTATGATACACACATTCACTACATGCACTGTCTACGCTTTTTTTTTCTGTTCTTCTGAAACATGGATAGTTGGATAAATATTGCAGATTTCTTCACAGGCATTTTTTGGGGATGGCTGTTATGCTATTGTAGCAATGAAAAATATTTTTACAAGAAACGAAAGTGAATCGCATTGTGCTTTGATCTTAACATATGTTAGTCCGACAATGTTATTTTTGCATGTCATTTGTAGATTTATGTCTTCAAACTTACACATACAGAAAAAATATTAAAAATTTAGTGGCTAATTTGGAAAAACACTTGCCAGTTATTGTAAGACAAATTATAGCAAGTAAATAATTAATGTTAAACGGTGCGATTATTATTATTATTATTATTATTATTATTATTATTATTATTATTATTATTATATTCAAACCAAAGCATGTCTTCATTTAAATTTCATTTTGAAAATTTATTTGGAATTTATTTGGAAACAATGAAACAAACTATAATATGAGTTAATCGGGCAGTGAAAATGTGATTTTTCGTGCGTTGAAAACAATATCTTTTAATTAACATTTTCTAATTATTTCCAAATTCAATTACTTTTCATGATTTGCATATTAGTTGCAAAGTTATAAATAACGTATTTTTAAAATATACAAGTATTTTTACTTGAAAAGGCCACAGTTAATAAAATGGGAATGCTATTTGTGAAATTTATATTAAGCGCTTCTAAAAGTTAACTGCACATATTTAACTCACCAAGAAGATGACACGGTGCATTGACGTTGATAGAGAGTACATTGAGAGAAAACTTTAATTAATCTCTCTGTCAAAATTATAGAGTCTATAAACATTCCTTATAGAGAAAACTAATATAACAACAAGGATGTAGATCATCGAGAAGTTAGTCTAAATCGTGATGAAGAGGTAAAGAGGTAAAATGAAACTGTGCAGTTCTGCTAGAAAGCGTGCTAAACGCATTGATATGTTACACAGAACGTATTGATTTGGCTATTAAATTGTTTACACAATAATTTATGAAAGCAGAATGTGACGTATTCACAAAAAAGAAACGAGTATTATAATTTTCTGCAAGTATATACTTAAACTTTATGAAAATAAATAGAATATGTCAATTAAGTGATCTTAGTTAATTACATGGAACACTTTTAATCTTTTTTATTTATTTACTCGCACTTCATTTTAAAAAAATATGTTGACTAAGAAGCACCTCCTCCTAGGTGTTTCACAATTTCTCAAGATGTCCAAGAGTAGCCACGTGTAATAGCCGAAAATTAAAAGCCCGCCCGGCTAACTAAATATAAAGCTGATGTAGATTAAACAGCCATATTTCATGCACTTGCTGGACCGAGGTGGAAGTAAAGCCGAGCAAATTGCAAGTCAATTGTGGGTCAGGACTGTTTAGAGGGGACCACCCATGAGAGAAGGCCCAAACACCTCACGAACAGGTCGTGCTTCTTTCTGGCATCTCGTTAAGCCATGACGTCATGCCAGTAACGGAGCAGCCCATTGTCGATAGCAGTATGGGAACCTTGTGCAATAATCACACGCAGAAAATTTCTTGAGCTCCTTGGTTCAGCACCATCGTCTTTTCCGAGAAATTCAACAAAACTCAAGCAAAAACATTTGGCTTTATTTTACATTATTTTGTTTGTCCTTTTATGCAGTAATGCCTTCATTATCAAGCACCACACCCGGCAAGGCTGTACTAGAATTCATTGTCCGTCTAGTTTGCAGTTGGTCAACAAATGAACTACATTTACTTGTGATATATATACTTTTTTTAGAAAACGACCTTGCATTTAACAATTATATTCTGAAAGTATTTGTTTTGCTGAAACTGTTTTTAAACGAGCATTATTTTGAATGTATTAGCGTCGTCAAATATTTTAAAAGAACACAATTTCTTTTCACATTCCGTTATTTTGGCACAATGCCACCTATTGTTCTCATATACTTGTGGGCTTTCTTCCCGACATGGTGTTTTTGTAGCGGTTTCTGAGACCGGGACGCCGCTATGTTCCCCCATTGGAGTTGATTTGTCCAGATTTCATATAAGGTGTTCAGTGCACAACTGGTGTAACTCCCACCAGTGCATCTTGAAAATAGACAGAAAAAATTAAGAAATATATCTTCTCTTCTCATTTGGCACCACAGCCCGGGGTGAACCTTGACTTACCGCGGCGACTGCTGCACCCTCTACCTCCGTCTTACGACTTCATTGATAGAGGGCAGTATTGAAGGAGGTGCGATCAACACGCCGGGATGCTCCCGATGATTTCGGGATCAAAGAAAGCCACCTCTCCATCAGGCTGCTTCCCAATTGTCCTCACAAAGTTGAGAAGACCCCGTTCCAAATCTCCCTAACTTAGAAAAATTCCTAAGCAGGTACCGGGAATTGAACCCGGCCCTCCCGATCAGCAGTCAGCAATACTAACCACTAGACCAAGGAGGTGGTGAAGGTATATAACAAATTACTTTATTGCAATATATATATATATATATAATATAAAAGAAAAATAAAAATAAAGTAACACTATTAACAATGTAACAAATTAACAGTGATTATATATATATATATATATATATATATTGAACTCCATTCAAATCTGCTAGAATAACACTTTTTATGTAAATAATTACATAAAAATAGAACAATTATAGAAAAATATGGAATTGCTCAGTTTATACACTGAAAATATAATTCAGTCAGCCCCTCCATAATACATTTACAGTACTCAAAGTTGTAGTACATTAACAAAACACGAGTTATCAGTTTCCTCGTCAGAAACTTGGTCTTTTGAACCCATTGACAGATGAGTAGAAGAACATTTGTAATTTTGTTAAATATGAATGATACAAGGCTTTTTCTTGGCTGCTGTCACAAAACGTCTGGTCTTGTAGAGAGTGTAGATATTGTAGAGGTCCATCTCTTTGGCTTATACAGAAATCAGTTTCATGGAATTCATCATTTTGGTTGAGACTCTCTTTGAAATTTATGGTACATGCTTTTGTTTTCTCAAACTGCAGTCGCCTCACTTTCAGCCACTGTAGCTGTTGCTCATTTAGCCCTTTTTCTAATCACTACTTGTTTCAGTAGCTCCTTTATGTACAAAATTTCTTCCCTCTTCAGTACAAACAATAATAAGGAGATTCTTCTTCCTGCATATTCATGCAATACTTACAGAAGCAGATAAATATATTGTTTCTTACGAATAGTCAATTCAATTCAGCCAAAATCTGCATCGTTAGGTAGGAAATTGTGACCTGAAACCTTGCACTTGAAGTTTATTACTTCCACTTTCATGTCTGGACCATGCAGTAATTTTAATATAGAAATACAAACATTGCCAATTTCTTTTAGTCAAGTACATAAATGAAAATGGGGTTATTATTTTACATTTTTGTGCATTTACAATTTTTTCACAGTACGCTATACAACATTCTGGGAACCTCAGCCTCTCTCTGCTTCATCCTACATGCACATGTGTATATTACCGCCATTCGTATCAGAAAGAATAAGTTACTAAGAGGAAAGTATTCAAAGCACAATAAAAGTGGTGACATCTGTGTAAAAACGTTAAATGCAGGAGCCACATTCGTGCAGCACTGAAACTATAACCCTCCGTATTTTGAAATAATAATAGTATCCACTTTTTAAGAAAAACGTGGATTTGCGCCACTTGTGTTCTCAACTCCCCATATCGTCTGAAATAGTATTAGTAAGATTACGAAAGATCCCATTCCTTTACAAAATTTGGCATTTTGTGTTTAAATTCCTAACAACGCCCACACAAAATTGGCATTTTAGAAATCTAGCATTGGACAACGACTCATTAGCCAACATGTTCTCCGCCGTCGCATCGGTCATCAGATAATTGGTTGTGCCAATATAGATCTCTTTTAGATTTCAGTAAGTTGTAAAATAAGATCAGTCTGGAAAGTTTAATCTCAGCTGCTTCTATCCTGTTTTTCTCTTATATTATTTAGGGTCCATATTTCTTCCCTATAGCTCAGAATGGTACATTTTCTACGTCGCTTTTTATATGTTTCTTTTTTGTTGGTTTTACTAACTCTTGAACTTTTGGGATTTTTGTATTTCTGTCACTAGGCACCCTCGAGAGAGTTATTAATTTATATGTTCTTTTGGCTGATTATTTATTAGTTTTGCTTCTAATGGCCTATTTTTCTGCAAGCTCGTGGCTTTTGTTTTCAAATTTATTTGTACAGCATTTAAACTTAAGGCAGCACGAGTAATCAATCTTAGTTAAAGTAATCTGAGCGTCTATAAATAATAGTGTCACAATGGGTATGTTTTTATAACAAAATCATACCTTACATTTTTTCGAAAAAAATTGTAATAACTTCGTCTATCATTGTGTATCAACTGCAGACTGATTTCATATTTTCATGACAGAAAATTAGAAAAAATTACCTCACACTTTTTTAAATATTGACAAATCTTATAATACTGGCAACATAAAAAGACGAACTGTTTTTGAAATATGACATAGATATAATCGTTTAGTGCAAACATTCGCGTAAGTTACCACATTTTATTAATTTTGCCTTTTTATGGAGACAGCTCTGAAACTCATTACAATGTAAACTACAATAATAACTCATTTTAGAGTTCATATCTTGTCGAATGTAATGTTTGTAAAATATAGTCATTAATTTATAAGCTTAGAAGAAAATCTGTTTTATGCATATCTGAATGACTCAAAGGCAAAGGAAAACTAAAACATGGCAAAATTGCAAACAATTACGACAAATAAATATAGTTAACAAATTATTTGTTTTCCAAGGCAGCGCGGCGGGGTGGGGGGTGCTTAGAAGTAGTGCTTATGAGTGGAAATGATTCAAGTTCTCGCAATTACAATTACATTGAAAACAAGCACGGAGCAGGAGATACTGATATATTGCGACATATAGGGGAATAGCAATGTGAGGAATGCATTAAAGTTCATTAAGAAGCAGGAATGACGGTTGGGGAAAAATAACATGTACATAAGCAAAATTATGATCTGCGCATCCCAAAATGAAGAAGAAGCGTGTATTTAACATTTACCCATGCAGTAACAAAAATCAAGAGTCTGTTAGAGCAACAGCGGAGAGAGCCGAAGGTAGTGTCATTTCCTCAGATAAGGTTAGATAACAAGGCTTTCAAGCGCAACAGCATGATAGCTCAGACGGTTACAGCATCATACTTTAGTTGTGAACGTAGTGATTTCAAATATCCTAATGATTTTTTAGCACCCCGCACACAATGGGTTATAAATTGATATTTACATTTTTTCCTGCTGGAACCAAACGAGATTTGCCATTATTAAAGTGATTTACTAGCCCTTATCAATTTATATTCACGAAAAGGAAGTAAGCTTAGGCCATTAGGCCGAAGCGTTCCGCAACAAACCACTGGATCCACCGGTTTCCAGGATTTACTCGTTAGCGTTAACGTAAGTGTAAATGTGTGTGTGTGTGTGTGTGTGTGTGTGTTTTTTTTTTGTATGAATTAATTGCGAATTCCAAAAAGAGAAGTGTTTAACGGTCTAAAGTAGAGAGTCGAGAGGGAAAGGTCGATGTGAGAGGTGCCAACATCCCTCCTGGGAATCCATCTAGTTAACGTCCAACATGGATGCAAGGTATACATATACATTATAAAGACTACCGTATTAATATCTAAATAACGTTTGCGCTTTCAGTTAATTCTAAGCCTGATATTTTCCCACTATGATCCCTTTGTTGTAGCTACGCTCCCAGTTCGTTAGATAGCTGATATTTTAGCCAAAGAGAAGGTCTGACATAATCTTCCTGCTACATCCACACCTTCTCGCCTGATGTTTTCTTTCACTTTCTAATCCTTGGCGATTTGTTCCATACACTTTATTTTTCAATTTCTAGCATAAATAAAACTCACATTTGTCACATTAGGGGACTAATTACCCGTTTTCAAAATTTTCCTGAATGACATTTAATGACTTATTAGCTGTATGCAAAGTGTCAGAATCTTGCTGGAAATACCCAGATCGCCATTCAATATGAGTCAGTTGTTAAAAAAAAAGTGCATGTATGTAATTCTGGTATATTTCTGTATGTATAATATCTCATAAAAGATTTGCTCTATTATTCTGTATGTATTATGGCGCATAATATACCAGCTTTCTTGTAATGTAAAACCGGGTTTTTCTGTACTACAATATCTGCACATGAGGCTAGGTTCATTAGTTTCTGGGCTCGCCGATGAGTATCACCTTCACAAAAGTCTTATCTGGTGTCATACCTTATCTGTTAAGTAAATAATACTAGCTGTAACTTTCACTCCGCTGTGTTCAGTTGTTCAGATATAGTTGCATAAAGAAGGCTATATGTAGAATGTCGTGACATGTTCAAAATAGAGTATGAGCTGTTATAAAGCTCTGCACAAAAGGACTTACTCCAAATGAAATTGAACAGCGATTGGACGGTGTATATGGAAAAGCATCCCCTCATATTCTACCTTAAAAGAATGGGCCAACTTTTTCGAATGGGTTGAGAAAACATTGAGTATGAAGAGCTTGCACGTCGGCCCATGAACTCCTGAAAACATCGCTCTTGTGGAAGGAGATATTATGGTAAACCGGCGGCTCGAGTTACAGAAATAGCAGCAAGATTGGGCCTTTCTAAAACAACAGTCCTTCGAAATATCCATGAACCTTTAAAGATGAATAAGGTTAGTGCCTAGACTTCTTCACTCAGTCCAAAAGCAGCAACCAGTCATTTGTTGCCAGACATTTTTGGAGCTTTGCCGTGGCAAAGAGAGAGAAGTTTTGCAAACCATTGTTACAGGAGATGAACCTATGTTCCTCTACTATGCTTCCATGTCCAAAAGAGAATCAATGGAGTCGCGTAAACTGACGAAGCACCGCTTCTAAAGGCCAAGGTCACTCAGTCAACCAAGAAGATCGTGGCCACAATCTGTTGGGACTGTGAAGGAATACCCTTCATTGACTTCAAGGAAAGGAACACCACAGTAAATGTGGAATACTGTGCTGGCCTATTGTACAGACTACGTGCTTCCATCAAAGAGAAAAGGCGAGCGAGGAAAGCTGAGTGGTGGTGTGCGCCTTCTTCACGACAACGCGCCTGTGCACACAGCTCTTGTTGCAAAGGAAGCTGTGAAGAAATGTGTCTTCAAAGAGATCGACCATCCATCCTACAGACCAGATGTAGCTGATGGACCTTTGAGGAAGGAAATTTAGGTGTGACGAAAAAGTGATGGATGCTGTTTCTTACAGAGGGGCATAAACAGACCTCCCTAACTTAAAAAAAAAGTCTTAAGTAGTTACCGGGAATCGAACCAGGGCCTCCCGACCAGCAGTCAGCAAGGAGTAACTATGGACTATGGACCAAGGAGTTGATCACATCAACTTTTATTTTGACAGAGAAGGAACATTCAGCCTATATTTTGATTTTACGGTTTCTGTGGGGAAATTATACAAATATGAATTAACTTGTTTATCTCCCTTTTAAGGTGCATTCCAAATTGAGGATTTTCATTAGAACTTTGGAAGAAATTGTTGATCAAAGAAACTATGTTGATGCTGACATCTTTTGCACATCATCGTATTCCGAGGTTTATTTTACACTCACTTTTGAGGATGAATGAATCCTATGGTGCCACAAATCCGATCTACCAGCAGCGTGAATCGTGAATTCATATCGCTTCGAAAATCTTTTGGCTCTCAGCCGATGAGAAACTTGGGTGTCGAATAGGTTCAATTTCTGGGATTTACACACCTCAGTCCCATCTAAGGAGAAGTTACAGTGTTCTAGACTTTTACAAAACGATACTTTTTTATTCTTAAATTTTATTTTCCACGGTCTTCTGGGAATAACAACATTCAAGTGATTTTTAAACCGTAATGTAATTCTTATAGTTTAAGAAGTTATGCGGAAGTGCCAAATCGAGTGTCGATTACTCTTAAGCAAATATTATGTTATTACGGAAGGATGCAGAGATGAGAAAGCAAACAGCTCAAGGCTAAGGGCATTTGCTTCTCAGCGATGTTCCGGTGATAGGTCATAGCCCCGCTTGGATTCCGATCGAAACCGCATGAGTCACGCTTGTACAGCAAAGGTATGGAATTCCCTGTAGGAACTTGGTGTAACGTCGTCTCCAGGATTATGAAGAAGGAACGATATTTGTGGAATATACATTAAGCAAGAAAGAGGTTTTTGTAGCATAATAATGTGGTTTTAAATTTCAAATGTGTTAGATGCTTAGTTTTGTACAGTTTCTATTTATTTATACTCATTAATTTAATTTCTTATTTTATTTATTGTCATTGTTTAATTTGTAAGTAGAAACTAGATACTATGTGCCTAATATTGTTCATTCTCATGCATCATAGGCGGATGTTAAGTTATTACTTTATTCAATAAACGTCATTTATTCGAAGAGTGAGACTCAATTGTTTCAATGCCCAAAAAAAAAAAAATGAAAAAATAAACCGTCATCAAGCCCTGCGGCGACTCGCGGTAGCATAAACTCTGGGTGCATAACTTTATTACTGAAACTGCTAAATATAGACTGTAAACTTCTACAGGGTTGTCATTTGGACCCGTGGCCGGCCGGCTTAATGGAGATTTGCTTAGCACCGGGAAGCACACTGTTTGCCGGCGGAGTTAGATATTCATAGCCTCTTTAATTTAAGCGCATAGATTTCTATAGCACACCAAACACCATTTTTTTTATCATACAATGGCATTTCGTGAAGAAGATCGGGGTTTTCTGCTCTCCAGTATCTATAGTTTTGTGTAACTACATGGTCATGTAAATAAAACGACGCTTCGTCCGTTAAAAAAATGAATAAACGCGATTCAATAGAGCAATCATTAACGTTTGACAATACCTAAACGCAGAAATTAACTCTAATCACATTATCGCGTGGTTGCAATTCCTGAACTACAGTTACCTTATAGGGTTTAAATTTTAAAAGTTTAGTGGCATTCCAAGTCGAGGTTTGCGAAATTCGTGATTCCTGAGTAAGCTTTCTCAGGGATTTCTTTTAAATTCGTTTTAACTTTTCTCCGATGCCATCGACTTTTTCCTCTGTAAGAGCGCGGCGTTTTACTTTCGGGCTCTTATCAAGAACAGATTCTGTTTCCCTAAAACTGTTCACAAGATTACCAAACGTTTCTCCGTGAGGCGCAAGAACAGCAGGGAATTTGTCTATAAACACTTTTCTACAAGAATGTGTTGTGGCAGAGGAATCATACATGATGATTCTGTGTGCTAAAGTTTACGGACTTTTTGGCATTATAACAGCACTAGCATACCATAACACTGAAACACATGGCCTCACAACGTTCAACTCCTATATAGCACAAAGACTTTGCGCGGAGAGACAGGAATGCGGAGGAGGGAACAGAAACATAGTAGGCAAATCTCCGTTAAGCCGGCCGCGCGTCCAAATGAAGGCTCTGTAGAAATGTAATAACTAAAATTAAAAGTCACAGGTGCATGAATGGATATACATAACAGAAAGGGAGAGAGAGAATGTATTAAAAATATCTTAGTAAAGCAGCTAGTGTAAAAATAAATTAAAAAGCAGTATCCTGGTTTTCATTGCAACAAATTTGTCGATACCCTTTGATTAAAGTCTGTAATCTTTAGGTTGAAGTATGTTTCTATAGAAACTATTTATTTTCTTTACAAGCAATTAACGCAAAACAAAATAAAGCAACTACTTTAGCCATTCATACGAAACTTCAATACTCTGCCATTACACAAAAGATTCTGCATGATACCATTGTTATTTGTTTTGATTATTGAAATAATTATAGGTGCTTATAGGATCAGCAACTTGAAACTGAATAATACAAATACTGTCTTCAAGGAACGAAATAAAAAACAAATTCGGATCGCCACATATTGAAATGTTTCAAGTTGATAGACACTTAATAGACAGCAGTGACCATTTTTACTTTTAAAGAATACGGGCGGTTGTTTGCTATCTATGGTAAGAAACTCAAATAGCTATCGTTCTGCATGGCACTTGACACTGCAGCAAGTTGGCGTGAGGTACAGTGATGTCCATTTTATTCTATTCCTCCTGCCAGGCTTTCAAATGAATGTTCAAGTTCGCGTCCTCTGCTTCCAAGGAACTCAAAAGCACAGAAATACATTGGCCCGGTATCAAATGATTTAACAGGGATGTCGCTATATTTGTTGATGATTTGATTTATTTACGGACGCTCTTTAACATCTCAGGTCTTCAGCGTCCCATTCAATTCAGGGCGTGAAACGATAGACATATTTTGCTCAGAGGCCTCTTCTTTCAGGCTTGAGGTTCTTTTTTTGTGCCGTAAATGTACGACACGGGACCCATGGCTTTACTTTCCTTCCGAAGGAAGCCGTACTTAGGATTTGTGCGCCCGAAAAAATCCACCGATCCTGGCCAGGTTTCAACCCGCGATCTTGGGTTTAGAAGGCAAATATGGTTATCACTACACCACCAGGACCGGCGATATCGCTATAGGGGATCGGATGTATTCCCGTAAAATGGCGGGTTGAAACAGACATATAGTGAAATCTTATCCTTAATGCCGCCAGGTTTTTAAGGTTCATGTCTCGGCTGATAATGGAGTTTGCAGTTGAGAAACTCAATTTCAATGAAATGACTTTCTATGTCGCTGTTATTTGGGCCATAGACAAGGACCTTAACCTACCAAATTATCTTGGGGAGTGGCTGGTCGTGAATTTGCCTGTTTCTTACCCTCTGCAATAATTACTATTCCAGCCTTTTCTTTCTGTTAAGCATACAGATGTCTTTCTTGATGAAATCAACCCTCTTACATTGCTCGAAAGTCTTGCAAGAATCACTTCTGTAAGTTTAAACAATCCAAACAGACAAAATTTCGGAAACAGGCTCCACTTCTGAGGGCGAGGCTACTCTGAACTTCTAAACTTTTTCCCATAGATCGAAGACTACCCATGGGATGGGAAAAAAATATTTTGAAATTATTCCAATCACACCAACAGCAGCACAATTGTGATCATGGGCTTTTCGTAAGATTTTATTCTGAAAAATTATTATTATAATGGTTGATTAATTAATATCGGTCCATTGTATAAAAAAAAAGTGCATAAGCAAACAAAAGTGTCAATGCAGGGTTATTTATATTCTGATCAGTTTTTTATCATCTGCCTATATTTAATAGAAATGTTGTACAACTGAACATTTTAATATAATAGCTTGTGTTTTTGTACTTAAATTTATTTAGTAATAACTCAATGAACAAATTACTATTGACGAAATATTAAACGAGGCTGTTGTTTATGCCTAATTAGATATGGAAATATGTGACTGGCTTTCCCTTGTTTATAGATAATTTGCATTGCTTCAGAAGCACCCATTTACGCTAAATTATAGCGTGTGACGGGTTTATTAGTTTTTCTGTATATTTCGCTATTTCGAAAATTGGAAATAATAAGCTTTAGTTTTATAAATGGTCTGATGCAGAAAAGCTACAATTATATGGCAGGGCATTTTGTTATTGTAATTATAATGTTTAAAAATATCTTTATATATAAAATTAAAATAACAAGAGCTAGAGCAACAAAAATAGATAAAAAAACGTAAATAATCATACAATTTTCGTCCTATTTCAAACTGCTCGTGTTTTTCTTCAAAGGCAGAAGACAAGTGAAGGTGGCAAGCATAAATATTGAATCTCGAAGTTAAATTAATGCGCAGAAGCAGGTAAAATATGCAACCATAGGAAATAATTTATATTATTAAGTAAGATTCAAATTTGGTGTTGCAGAGTTTTATGCAAAAATATATCTCTGAGTAAACTTTTAGGGGCATGAGTCAGTAACGAATCAATAAGTGTTATATTAAAAACATCATCGAAATCCTTACTTACAGTTGTTGGGCAACCGGCAATGGAGACCTCTTTTAACAGTTGTTAAAACGGAGCTTTGTAACTTTAACTTTTAACTTCTATTATTCTTTCGCTCCGTTTGATATATATAAAATATTGAACCCAAGAAAGGAGGTTCAATCCTGCCCAGGATCGAGGTATTTTTTCTGACGTAAAAATCCTAAATATGGCTTCCTTCAGAAGGGAAGTAAAGCCATGTCGTGGATTTACGGCAGGTAAAACAACCTCAAGCCTAAACTTTATCGGCCGTTTCACGTCCTGAATTGAATGGGCCGCGGGTGATCAGGGACGTCAAATAGTAAATAAACCAAATAAATAAAAATGTTGCAACTACGTGTCTCTGGAATTAAGAGCGTCAAACATGTTTTGAAAGAATGTCACGATAATGCATTCACCTTTCAGTGATTTTTCTAAATTTGCACCCCGCCTTACTTTAAGAACACCCCCAACCTTAATAGTATATTTCGTTGCAGTCTATCTCCTTCCAAATTACTTCATCCGGTCCATACTCATAGTTTTTCGTAAAGGTTTGTTCATAAGAGGTGTGTCGTAAAGGTCCTTTGTAAATATAAATGATTTTAATAATTGCAATTAAATCCAACGTCCTAAATGTAAAGTCTTTGCGCTAATTATGCCATGTCATTCGCCAATTTATCCAGAGAATTTCAGATTGCTCCGTGTTCTTCTAAGAATATATAGTTAAAACATTTTTATTTACTTGGTTTATTTACGGGCGCTCTTTGACATCTCTGGTCACATGTGTCCCATTCAAATCAGAGCGTGAAACGACCGATAAATTTTGCTCAGAGGCCAATTCTTTCAGGCTTGAGGTTCATTTACCTGCCGCAAATCTACGACACGAGACCACGGTTTTCTTCCCTTCCGAAGGAAACCATACTTAGGCTTTTTACGCCCGAAAAAAAAATACATTCGACCCTGGGCGGGATTGAAACCACGATCTTTGATTTGCGAGGCAAATAGGCCACCAAGACCGACTTAAGTAGTAACGAGGTTAATTAAATTTTTATTGGATTTAGGTCTGCATTGGATTTTTTCCGTGCGGAATGATAAGGGATTATACAAGATAGGATGGATATTTTTGTCTTGGAATTTTTGAGCTAGGATATTAATATAGGTACTTTGAGATGAAAAGTTGTTAAAGACGGTGACCACGGATTGAAAGAGAAAACGAAATAGCTATTTTAGTGTGCAGGAGATGACAGCTACCAAGATGAAGAAACTGTTGTAAACTAGTTGGCTTAATGTGCAAAGACGAAAGAAAAGAATCATTGCTTAAAGAAATATCATCATATAGGAACGTAGTAGCATCGAGGGAGACAGAAGTGAACTTAACTAACATTTGCAGTTAAAATTGATAAGGAACTGATATAGAGATAATAAATCATGAGTCGAAAGCACGAATATATAGTGAATATACCTCAGTCATAATAACGGTACCAGAGGTTCTGAGTTGAATATCCCTTCTCTAAGCGAGCCATAAAAAGATTGGCACAAGATGGTGCCATTCTGGTGGCCTTTGTAGTGCCTTTAATTGTAGATAAAATTTATTATCAAAACTAAATGCATTGCGAGTAAGAACACAATAAACAAGATGAAAAATGAAATCTGTGGGCGGGGTATGGGGAGGTGCTCGAGAGTCCAAGAAATGTCTAACAGCTGTTAACCTTTCATGGTAGGAAATGTTAGTATAAAGTGACCACATCGATAGTTGCCAGAAGTATATCAGAATGTGCCAAAGGGTCAAATTTCTTCAGCAAACAAAAAATGGAAGGACTAAATGTATCTTTCATTTTTTTTTACGAATTATAAAATTATTTTATTACTTATATACTTTAATTAATAAATATTCATTTTTATTACAATATCACTAATTTATTTGGAATATTAAGTCAATAAATATTATCTAGAAAGAGAATGTGACTTATTCGAATCTTCCCCTGAGTCCGTACCCAAGAACAAAGAAGGAAAGCCATACAGATACAGCCAACTTTACAGGTAAAACCCTCTATTACAACGCACGCGGGGTTTTGTTTTTTCCTTCCCGTAAGGATATATCGGAACTACAAATTACACAGGCATCTCTCTTGGTTTCACCTACCGCCTCTTCAGACCTCGTGACTATGGGGAGAGGAAAAGAGGAGGGGGGCGTATTTGGGGTGCTACATAGAATAACTGGTAGGTATCGTACCTTTCGGACATCGAAAGGTTGGTCGTACTGACGCCGCCAAGGCTGAAGATAATGGCAGGCGACCGTGACGTATACAACAATCCGATAAACAGAAACGGACGCCGGTTCCACGCCTTCAGAAACACAGTGAAGGCAACGCGCTTATCCTGTTCAAACCATCTGCCCTTAAAGCTTATACATTTTTTCCTCTCTTTATACCAATAAGGTACCGTTGTTACAGAGCGTAACATTTCATGTCTAGAGCAGAATTTTAATTTAATCACATTTTTCATCACCAAGAACTTTGAATCGCACAAAATAGGGCTGGAAAACGTTTGTTCCTATATCTTCAATTTGTGCTACAGATTTTAACTTATGATAAATTAATTTTCATATGTCTTACATGAATATTTTCCCAAAGCCACTGTCATAAAATTTAGGGATATTACTTTTTATTATACGTTTATTATATATTAGGAATGTTTGAACTTCCTTATGTACAGAACTGTTCTTTCATTACTCAGAATTTAAATTTTTAGTTCCTTAAAACTTAATAATATAACCTGTATTTTTTATTTAGGTTTAAAAATTATTCTCCAAACGGTCTCTGTATAAAGAAGAACTGATATTGAGAAAGATTGATAACGTTAAAAAGAAAGAAAAGGAAAAAAAAAGAAAAGAAATAGTGGTGATATATTAATATTTAAATAATGAATGTTAAATTTATATACATTTCATTGCACTATATAAACGTATAATTTAACACACTCACAAAGAAAAGTCAAGTTCTTAGATTTAATTGTTGATAACGACATGGGGTCACATATTGAAAAATACTTCTCCAAAATTGGGAATTATTCATGTGATTCTTAAAAAACAGATTAATAGCAGGTATTATGCTATGATCTTTTCTCAATTGACATAATTATATAAACTGTATATAGTATATGTATAATAATGCGTAAAATGAGGAAAATTATAAAATTTGAAAATAAAAGCCATTAAAATATTGACACCAACAATTCTGCTGCATTAACAGACAAACTGTTTCCATTAAAACTAATTATAAAGTAAATAAAATATTAATAATTACTAAACAATATCAAAAAATAAAACAGGATGTATAAAGACCTAATACAGCTAAATATAGACCTTTCTTTCATATAACATCTAAATAATATAATGCATTACAGAGAGTATAAAATCAACTTAAAACATTTCAATTTTCAGGAAAGAAATCATGAAATATTTATGGAATCAATAGTTATAGATAAAATAAGTAGCAGATAAAAGTCATAGCAGTTATAGATAAAATAAGTAGCTATTATAAAATAAAAAGAATTTGTTATATTTTTAGTTTCCAATTTCTGTATTTAAAATAATTTAGCACCATGCATATTTTAATGTCCATAATAGTATACCTTATCGCATGTAATGTGCGAATTTTACTGTTTTGGAATAGCTAGTTTACATAAATTCTTTTCTAAAAAGTTTGTCAGCAAAATATTGGACTTTTTGTAGTCAATTACATAACTAGTATAATTAGTATATAAGTCACCAATATCCATTCATGTTTATAACTAGCAACTCATAACGGTATTTCCAATCAGGCTTGAGATTCTTTTATGTGTCGTAAATCTACGGCTTAGGAATCACGGCTTTATTTCCCTTCCGAAAGAAGCCGTACTTGGGATTTTTCGACCGAAAAAAATTTATCGATTTTGGCCGGGCTTGAATCAACGATAAATTAATAAAGAGTCCTACCAATAATGTCATTGGGTAGTGATTTCTGACTCACCCTATACGTTAATGTTAATCTTTGTAACTCATTAAATATAAAGCTTCTATTGATTACAACAATGAATTCATAACGGTTAGAAATAAATGGAGCATAACTTTATTTAGGGTTGTATTGGAAGTAAGGCAAACTTTTTAATTTACTATTAGCTTAGGATGTAGAGAACAAATTTGAATCTACAAGCAGGTAGGTGAAGGCTTTAGATTTCATTTCTCCCCCGCCCTTCACATTTGGCAATATAGCGAGCTCAGCATCTGCGGTTTCTTACCATTTTTCATTAATAAGAATGTAAACAGATATATCAAAAGCTCCAAATCTTATACATAGAATACTTTTAAAAAAATTAACAATAAAATAATGTTATGACGAAGTAAAGATTTAAACATATAAATAAATATTACTTTAAGTAAGATATGCTTGTATTGCATAATTTGTATTAGCATTAGATTCATATCAGAGGCAAACTTTCATTACAAAATAGCTATTATTTTATCGCATAGGGTGGATTAAATAGACCCTATGTTTATTATGCATAACAAAAATAATATTTTCGGATGGGCAGTTTCATATGGCGAACACATGCTTGTAAAATTTTAGCAGTTTCCTTTTAGAACTGAAAGTTTGGGCACCAATTTTACCTTCAAGCTTCATTATGTTGAACATTTCCACTTATCTTAGCAAACGTCACAATAAAAAAGTTAAAGTCTTAATAATATTTTTTTTAACAAAGGCTCAGATGCGTAATCAACAAACGCCTGTGTACTTCTCCTCCTTTATAAACAGTTAACGAAATATCCGCTCACTTCAACCTGTTATTTTGCTGTTCAATAAATAAATGTAAGAGAGTTTTTCAAGCAATAATAATTTTAATTGTGTTTGAAACTGCTATACTGATAATGAAGCCCTGGGCCATCATGGGACTAATACAAAAGCATTTGTTTCAATGTACATGTCTTACTTCCTCCACCTCTGTCCATGTCCAGTCATTGTGCATTACCTTTTCTTCTTCACATACGTTCCAGTCCAGCGTAAGTGCGGAAGGTTATACTTTTGTTGACAGTGCATATCAGTTTTCGGTATATAGGGACAAGGAATATTCAAGGACATAGATTACCTTGGTGTTCAAGGACATGCCATATGACTCTTAGTTCTTTGAATGTCCTCCAGAGGCGTTGTAGATATACTTTGGTAATACCTTGGTAGAGGTCTCTGCTGTTGATCTCGCATTGTATTCCGGTCTGTATGGTATGATAAACGCTATTAAATTAATAGAAACAGTTTTATTTCTACGAATTCAAACCCTTGTCATTTATCTTATAAGCATCTTATGCAAGTGGGAACAAACAAACTGACGGAGTTTCAGAAAATCAAATGCATTAACAAGAATTTGACGAAAGTGACGCAAAAATCAATCGTTAAACACTTTATTCCCACTACTGTATTCCCATTGCGCACAAATCCAATGGTGGCCCTTACAGAGCATATTTTTATTGCTCCTGAAACAGGCGTTCCAATCCTCACATTTCAACTCACAGCAGTTTAAGCAATGCTGAGCTACAAACAGCACTCGTTCTGGTCTAATTAGCCACTTCAATCGTAATGATTGTGCCTTTGTGTGCGTGTGCAGGGGTATAATCCAGAAATTAAAACAAAAAAAGTAGTAAAGGGAGGAAGTGGGAGCGAGGAGAATAGAGGGGGATGCATCGGGCTTGCTTAATGCCTATTGATATTGGAAATCAATTTGTAAAGTGAACACTGATGCAAAAACAGAGTTTGTGGGCCACCCTGATGGTAACCATATTACGGTCACGTGACGCCAGGCAGTTTGTTAGGGTTGTGTCCCTGCATTCTGCAAAAAATAAACCTCTGCCTCTCAGCTATGTGTCTGGTGTTAACTGCTGATTTAGAGCCAAAGGTGTGTAGTCTGCCATTTCTCCACTTATGTCGCCTCCGTTGTCTAGCGGTAGTGTTAGTTATTATTAATCTGGAAGTATTGGGTTCGATTCCAGTTCAGGTCAAGCTGAGAGTGAATGTCAGATAGCTTTCAGACCCCAAGGACTCCGGGTTCATTTGAGTCATCATTAACTCATTTCATTCATCCTTACAGACAGTTTAGGCACTTCGACTAGGACAACGTAGAGGCGCCCTTTGAGCATCCCGGCCTCAGAAGTCCACTACAACACCGCCCTGAAAGGGGGAATACCAACAAGTTCATGAGAACAATGGGTTGATGCTGGAATAAAACTAAAAGTCTCTACTAAAGAAATGCTTTAACATGTGCAAATGTTTCATTCTATTACGTTCGGTCTTTATGTTCCCCAAGGTTACAGTACACGAATGTAATTAAGCTGCTTTCCATTCGCTTTTCACAAATGAACAAAAACGCTGTTCATTTTGGCAATTTAAGCATTTTTGTAAGAAAATAATGGTTGTTTAATTTGCAATACATTTTATACGGAATGTAATCATTTTGGAACTTATTTTTGCAATACATTGCGATTAAATTTCGTTCTCACTTTAAAAAGCGAAACTTTCTCGTCTTAAGGGATCAGAGGTGGGCATATGGCCACGTGTCTTTGCAATTGCAAATGAAAATATCATAAGTTAATATGACATTGATGATACACGAGATGAAATGATAAATTGGAAAAGGATTTTTTGTAAGAAGCGTTCCAGGTATAAGTTTAAGATACTTCCCCGGCATTTGCCACTTATGACGACTGAGGAACAGCTGGAAAAAACCTGTCATGTAGGACCAGTCCTGGCAGGAAGCACCTCCCGCTCATAAGTATGTGTCTTAACGACCCGGCAATGCATGGCTGACAATGACATTTTGTTTCAAATGCATATTTCAGTCCAGCATTTTAGTTTGTTATTTTTTAAGGTTCTCGGTAATTCCACGAAAATAATTTCTTTTAAAACAACCTCTTTCGACACTATTTGGCAATTTTTGCTTATAATGAAATTGTAATTTTCAAATATGTATATAAACAAAATCAAATGGTCTAATGAAATATAATTTGTTCGAGCTCAATAGAGTAGCTTGATTCTTCTGCCATCTCACGACTTATATTAATGATGCAACATAGCCATATACATGAAAATATACGAACGTTGTTAGAGTGGAATATCATGCTTGAATATTGACAAATGTGTAATAAAAACAAGGATAAATGGTATATCAATACTTAGTTGAACGCAAATCAAATGTTATAGTTAACTACATATGTCCCTACTTTAACCACTCTTTCTTAAAGCTAATCCCTTAAAAATAATGAACATTACTTTTGAGAAAAATATAACAGAAATAATAATAATAATAATAATAATAATAATAATAATAATAATAGTTCGTGCTGTACATTAAAACACGCAAGTTTATTCCTAAGGAGTTGACATAACCTAACTCAAGGTGGCAAACAGCTGTTTCTCCATCTTGCTCTTATATAACGGCACTGTTAATTTTTTACCAATACATTAAATTCTTTCGTGAAACCAAAACTTAAACTCCATACTCTTCACAAGAACTTGTACTGATATATTTATAATGTATTAGATCACACTTTTGCACAGTAGATCTCTTATACTTTGTGTTTGAAAGCTTGATGTTCTATTGTTTCACAGCAATGTGCAATAACTTCCGACGCCACTGGCGACCACTACAGCAACTACGCGATAAAAAATAAGTCGTCATTTGTTACGAAAGTTCTGAACTTCACTGTGAAACAGATAATTATCGAAAGGCTACATTCTCACTAGAAAACAAATACAAGTTATCTATCCGATAAAATGTATGGAATAGATAATTATGGTGTAGATATCTAAAACTTATATGCAACCGAAAACCTGGCAAAGGAAAAGTTGCACCCAAAGAATGGATGAAAACAAACTTCCTAAGCTCTTTCTCAAATACAAACTGAAGATAAATAGAATTCAGGGTGGACGACAGTGAACAAGATTCTGGTTTGTTTTATTTACGAAAATGCTCTTTAATATCTCAGGCCATCAACGTCACATTCAATTCAGGACTAAAACGACCGATAAATTTTGCCCAGAGGCCTTTTCCTTCAGGATTGAAGTTCTTTTACGTGAAGTAAATCTAATACAGGACCCATGACTTTACTTCCCTTCCGAAGAAAGCCATACTTAGGATTTTTATACCCGAAAAAATCCATCCAACCTGGCCGGGTTTGAACCCGCGATCTTGGGTCTACGAGGCACTAGACCACCAGGACCGACCCAGAACAAAATTGGAAGATATTTTCTCCTGAAGTAGAAACAGTACATAAGTTCTAAACCGGGATATTTGATGATAATCATGATCCTCAAACTACTTGTGGAGCAACTGTGACCAACACTACAAACCATTATTATCATAAAATAAAGGAAAATGTTCGGCTGCCTACTTAACAGAGATACTCGTGATTTCGTTAAGCATTTTTTACAGTTGCAAGCTGCTATTGGATCTGAGATTATCGAAGCAGTATTTACTAACGTAGAATAAGCGATGCAATAAACAAATTATATTTATGCCCGATGTATATATTGACCAGCTCATCAGTAATACGTACATATTGCATTGAAATGTATAACATAAAGATAACGAAACCTTACCATGTAAAATTATTATTTCTACCTTGTAATGAAATATGGCGTTTAACAAACAACGTAAAAAAAACACAGATGGACGAACACCGAGGCACAGCATATGAATGCCAACAGCTCCAGAGAGAAACCGGTCAGGTAACAAGAATCGAACCGCTGTACGGAGACTGAGAGATGAAAACCTGCTCCTGAATCCGGAGTCACAGCCATAAATTGCAGATCCGAGTGTTATTTTCTTTCCTGATCGTTAACTAGAGAGAGCCTCGTAATTTAATGAAGAGAGATGGCAAGCCTTGATATCGCAGGAAGACAAGACGACCGTTTAGTTAGTTCCGGAGAACCGCCCAGTGGTCTCCATATCATTTAAATATCATCCTCTCGCGATGACGACTTAATAACTGGACGGCTATACCAAATGTAATAAACAAATACTGTGTCACTCCTCCCATATCACGAACACATTGTTTAGTACACATAAAATTAACATGAGAATGTTAGGTTTGCCATCCTAAGTGTAAACACAAGCCATAAACAACTGAAAACAAAAGAATTATCATCCCATATATTTTCGTTTACGTCTTGAAATAGGCTCAAAAGAAAGAACCAATTTTAATATTAGATTCTCAGCAAATAAAAGATTACAAGGATTCCTTAAATTAATCTTTCCAAACAAAGAATTAACGTTTATGAAGAATGAAAGATAGCGCTGACCATCTTGTGCGACCTATCGAAAGAGTTAGAATGTTTTTCAAATTAAATATTGAGTGTTATGATATTACAATAAAATAATTTTTATTCATTGCCTCTTATTTATCTGGTAGAATACAAATAGTTCAAATTAATGATAAATACTCTCCATTATTACATGTTGCTATTGGTGTGCCTCAAGAATCTATTCTGGGGGCTTCCTTTATTAATAATTGCAATGTTGGCTACCTGAACAGACAGTCTTATAGGCTGACGAATGGCACGGCTATCCAGTCACCCCAGAAATCATTTTATTATCATGGATAATCATTTGATGATGTGATTTAGTATTACTCAACTTCTAGCACAACCCTAAGCAATCTCCTTCAGTCTCAACCTAGCACAGAAACTAAGAAATTAAAATGAAGGTCTCATACAAATGAACTCTGTGTAAACTATCTATAATAAGGTTCCCAAATATTCCTTGGCAGCGGACACCATATAAAGGTATATCCTCTAACATTTGATTCAAAAGTTTAAAACACTAAATTTGCATCCTGTATATTTTTTAAAGCTATTCATCACTAGTTTACAAAATTAAAATAAATAATACACAAATTAATGCATATTTTTTTCAATTTTTGTCTCTTTATTCTAGTGAATCTTTACACAATAGTAATTCCATAACAATAATATATTACAAATTATGTTAAACGCATAAAATGTTAATTTTAATATCTAATTTTAGTTTTAAATTCCAAATATAGAGGAATTATTGTGCATTTCCCATACAGGGAGATATATGGAGCTTAATAGTAGAATTTGTATTCGAGTTGAGATTCTATGCTCTACAAACTATTTCTTTGCTTTTCTTTTAGATAAATGAGTACATAGAACTAATTTTCATACAGTAAGTTGTTACAAAAAGCATGAAAACTTTCAAAGCCTTCTTTGATAGTCCGTCACTGAGAGTATTAAAATGGCACTAACTTTTTTGATTTTGGCAAGGAATCGTCAACTATCACAAAAAAGAAACTGAAAAATTCAGAGGTGGTGTGAATACTGATACATAGTAAAAATGCAGGTAATGTGAAGTACAAAAAACTTTCAGAGAGCTGAAAGATTGGTCAGTTTGTAATATAGGGAAACAAGTCTAGACAGCAAAATATTCCCTATATGCAGCTACAGGCTAAGGAAAAAGTAACTGTAGGATGCAGTCAGTTGTGCCTGCAGATTTATAAGATGTCATGTTAAGGGAGCTCTGGCTTGATGTAAACAACAGGATGTGTATAACATAAGCCGTAGTTTGGTGCCCGATCTCTACTTTCATTGATGAAGCTCTATACCGATATCCATGCAGAAAGATACACCCTCGAGAGGTCGCTATGGCAGTATTTTGCTCAAAATTATTTTAAAGAGTGAACATTTTTAATTTTCTTGTTTGATAAGTGTTTTGTTTATTCCAGTTGAATTTTTATTCTTCCTACATAAACTGACACAGTTTAACGTTTAGAAATCACCACATCTATTCATAATTAGCGTCCCTTGTGCTTTCTCTCATCGTTTTCTGGGCTTTTCTGCAGAAACTGGAGGATTACTTTAACAAAAGGACGTCCATACATAAAAATTGTTCTTTATTTTACAGATTATTGTTCTCCAAATTTTCTTTTAAGCTCAACCTTCTGTTTAATTTTGAATAGTCCCAGTACGTCATTAGCCCCCCCCCCCTCCCCTAAGTACATTTATGAGAAGAATTGAGTGATTTAGTTTGTGTGTTATTTTTTCTTGATCGCAGAATTAGACAGTTATCACATACTTTTCTTGTGTTGCGTAGAGGGAGGAATCTAGTTAACAAATGAAGGTAAGCTCTTTCAAGTGTGTGTAGTCAATTTACTTCCTGAAAATCATATAAAAATAAACAAAACAGTGCCATGAGCAAAAATATATATATGAATGAACGAACGCTTTATTATTTCTACATATTTACAATTACAATTTTACATTATTTCATTGATCTTGGAGTGCTTATTGTTTTATAATCCTATATGACCAACACCTCGGCTGTTGTGTGCACGGATCTACTTCACATATTATACAGTAAACGTTACAATTACTTCCCTAAAATATATCATCACCTTGTTTCTTTATTTTCTTTATTAGCTTCTTCCTTTGCCTTGATCATTTTCCCCCATCATTTTTCTCTTACTTTCCCTACATAATTTCCAAACTAATTCAAACATTCTTTCTTTTCTGCTAATACCAAAAACGTTAATGCTAAAATTTCTGCCTGCAAATTATTCCACTTCTTGTTCCACATTTCCTCTCCCCATTCTTCGGTTTCAAAGCATGCTAATACACTACAAATTCCTGTCTGCCTTGCCACATAATGGGCACATTTCTTTGTCAACTTTTAAGTCATTTACCAGCATTGTTCCTGTTCTTGCTCATGCCATATCCTCCCTTCCCATTTTATCACAAAAATCGATATACTTTTCCCTGCCTCAATCTTTCTGAAACTTTCTATAATGTATGAGAATACATACCTCTTATCCCTTAAGCTACCATATAATATATTAACCATAGAATTATGAGGAGATTGTGTTTATTGATTTTCTTAAAATGAATATCTTAGCTCTCGGTTCATTTAGAATTCCCACTCTACAATTACAGCATTAAATGTTGGATCTTTGAACATTTTTCAGACATTTCATTTTCAATATGGTTATCGTTTATTCAAGAAACAAACCAACAACATTTCTCGCGATCTGTAAAGCAGTATGACAAACAAAACTACAACTACAGAATGATGTAAGCAGAAGAGAATTTGTAGAGTATTAGAGTGAGGGAGATAGGTGAAGGGGGTCCGATACGTAGCATTTATTGCTTTCATCATCACCCGAGTTCGCTGGGGGTTGGCCACTCCTCCACCGAGCAAACAGCTGTTGCCAGGTAGCTATGAGGAAAGGGAGAGAGAGGATGCTATGGTGATTTCACTTCAGTAGCCACCACACTGCCTAATCCATTCCGTTCGTGGGCACACACCACAATTCACTCAAAAAACAGACTTTATACACAAAAAAATCAATTTCAAATCTCTCTATCTAGTAAACAAATTCAGCTAGAACTTGCAGAGTTGATGGAAAGAGACTAAAAGAGTTTATCCAAGTGAAATATGCAAACATGTTAAGTCTACTGCTTTCCTAAGAAACATTTTAGCTCTGTGACTGAACTACGTAGTCTGCATCCAAAACAACCTATGCAACTAAATTACTCGGATATGTCAGGTCTCAAACATTGAATTCTGAAGATTTCATGCCTCGAAGCACGAATGTTTTAAATACATCGTCTTGACATGCAGATTTTTTAATAGTGCTAATGGAACAATTGATCACATTAGCACTGCTTCCTTGATATTACTATATATAAACAAAATATATAATTCAGTTTCGATTACTAGATTCGCTCCTGGTGGTGTAGTGGTAAATATATTTGCCTTCTAAACCCGAGATCGCGGGTTCAAACCCAGCCGGGATCAATGACCTTTTTTCAGGCATACAAATCCTAAGTATGGCTTCCTTCGGAAGGGAAGTAAAGTCGTGGGTCCTGTGTCGTACATTAATGGCACGAAAAAGAACCTCAAGCGGGAAAAAAGAGGCCTCTGAACAAAATTTATCGGTCGTTTCACGCCCTGATTTGAATGGGGCGCTGATGACCTGAGATGTTAAAGAGCGTCCGTAAATAAACCAAACCAACAAATCAGTGAAGAACTACACTCTCGCATAATGAGTTAGCTCACTTTTTCTTAATTCGTAAAAATTAGCTTAATTATTAATTATAGTTTACTATTTAATGTTCATATCGATGGTCTAGGGGTAGTGCGCTCTATTCTAGGCTCAAGGTTTGCGGGATGACTAGAGTTTCCAGGGCCTTCCTCCTCAACTGTATTATATAATACATTACAAGTGTATGAACATGTAACCTGTAGTTATTAGTAGAATTCTGTTCACAAAGTTTTCTGCTACACTTGTACTTCACAACTCCATACTTACAAGTGTACAAGTAATTTTTCTATGTTTTGTTCTACATAAGTATTAGTATTAGCCGTGCATTTGTAACTTGTATAGATTTCTGTACGTGTTTTACAAATACTCGTGCAAGTTTTAATAATGTTTTATTATTATTATTATTATTATTATTATTATTGGAATCAGACCCGAATATGCAAAGTACTGATGAAAGTGGCGATAATTAAGAGTATGAAAATGTATTACCATAAATAAATAATAATTCAGTATTTAAGTATAATGAAAAAGTTAGGTTAAGTGCAATTAAAGTACGGCTAATGACTGTTATTCGCATTTCCTGTTTCAAATGCATATATCAGTTCAGTATTTTAGTTTGTTTTCTTAAGGTTCTTGATGCATACCTGATATCTAAATATTTTCTTTCCATTCCTATTTTTCCTTTAAAATATTCTCTTTTGACAACATTTCCCAATTATTTTCGCTTCTAATGAAAATGTATTTGTCAAACAATATAAAAAAAATATATAAATGTACATGACAGAAAGCAATCGGGAAACTGCCATCTCTCGACGATTGAAATGATGCTGCTATGTATCTGTATGCGATCATCATCTCAAGGCAAACTATTACGCTTGAATATTGACAAATGCATAATGAAGTATTTGAATATAATTATTTCTGAGAAAAAATACAAGTACCGTTTACCTGGAATGACAATAATTCGCTCTGCATATAAAAAATACGAATTTATTACTAAGGAGTGATCATAGCCTTATTCAAGGATAGTGACATGTGGCAAACAGCTGTGCTTCCACCTTCCTCTCATATGACCTAATTTGAAACTTTTTACTAATTTTTAAGTGTTGTACGTTCCTTCGTGGAATATAAAATTACAAGCCCATACTTTACAAGAACTTGTATTTATATATTTGAAATGCATTGGCTACTTTTTGTAAAATGGGGCCTTGGAAGTAAAAGTCTCGAGCGTTAGTGCACGGTAAGGACCTACTTCTACGACATCTGTAGGTATAAATTGTAACTAAATTCGAATAGGTTATACGTTTTATCAGTACAGAAACAGGTCTTAGATCTAAAGAAGATTTAAAAGGCATCGCGTTCACACAATTTTCAATAAAAAATGTAGCCTTCATTGCAGAATTTCCTAAACATAAGCGTTTTGAACAAATCTTGTTAAAACATTATATTTAAAAAGAATAGAGAGATTTCAAATTTATTGTTATAGATTTATTTTTTTTATTTTTTATTTTTTTTTTTTTTTTTAATTTAGAATCATTCACAGACTGTTTATTCCAGAACGACAGAAACTAATTGTCTGTGCTGCTATAAGGTTTGGAAAACAAATGCCTTTATAAACTGAGTAGTTTTCCAGCTTAGTTCTGTTGCTATAATGATAAACAAATACAAAAAAATGTTTCACTTCTCCTTTTCCCACATCCCAGATCACGCGCTGGCTCCCAGAGACATAGGCAGCCCGCTGGTTCCCTCGCACGTCCAAGCTGACATGAAATCACTGCAGAGATGATGGATAGCTACAACAATACTAGCAAGTATTAACGTTCCATAATTCGATATTACCATCTCAAGGCGTTATTTTCTCGCGCTCCCCTTTTCTTGTACAAAAAGGAAACCAACATATTGATTGAATTTACTTCGCTTATTTCGATCCACGCGCGAGGGGGCGATAGTTCGCATTGATATTCAGCAATCGCATTCTGCGAGGGGAACATCCAAATTGAAAAACGAAGTAATGACACACAGAAATGTAACGCGGCGTCATTCTGCTGGAATTAATAACGACCGTCATTTTTCTTCTACGTTATGATTCATTAATTTACATTCAAACATCCTTCGTTTGCTCTCCAATCATTAACTACTTGCTAAGTGTTGGGGTTTCTCCCCTGAAGGACTTGCACCCTTGTAATTCCCCAGAAAATGGAACTATGGCTTGGGATCTGAGATCCTGTTCTGGGAAGAGAGTGAGAAATGTTTTGCGCTTTCTTGGAGCTGATGACAATTTCACGGGAAGTGAACCAAGTGAAGATCTCATTACCCCATAGTTCTCTTCGGGGTAATTCAGTGTCCAGACGTGCTAAAAGCTGCGTTTCTATAGACGGACTGTTCGAATGGGGGTAGCCCAAGTGGTAACGCTCGGGATTCGCATTTGGGAGGTTCCAGGGTCAAAACTCTTGAAGCCGGATCATCAGTTTTCCACGAAATTTTCGCTCATTTCATTCCGTTGATCCTGTCAAAAGTGTATGCAAAGTGGGCTGGTGTTGTGTGCGATGCGACGGCTTTGGAAATTTTTCTGCCCCGACGGCTGTTTTGAAAATACCCTGCAGTTGGAAAATGGCTTCGCCTGCCTCAGAATGTTCTATCGGGTATCCGATTTTACGTTCATTCCCCATCGCCCTTGGATCCTGGCCGTCCGGTGTCTATCTCATCTCATTTCTTTCTCTCTGAGGTGCCAAACACTGGAGCCCTAGGTACAAACGGCGAGCCCTTGAGCAAGAAAGAAATAGTTTTATATATATATACTCTTTCGTCCCTATGAATTCAACTGGGTCACTTACCAGAAGAGGCCCCTCTATAAAACACACCTTTTAGGGACACTGAAGTACCCTGGAAAAGGACATGCAGCTGTGATGGCCGAAAGCTTGCCAGACTTGGCTCATTTTAAAGGTAGTGAGAGCTTTTCTTGACTTGTGTATTTCTGGCTACAACCTCTGAAACAGCTATAGAGGTTCAAAAATAAAAACCGGAGAATAGCTTCTGTTTGTTTTTTCGTTTTCGAAAAAGGTAAAATGAAGGGTAGAAAGAAATGGAGGGTAGAAAAACGAGTGGAGCAAAAGCTGGAAAAAAAGGAAAATTTCTAGTAATGATATTGTTCTACAACGTTTATCTATACTTGATATAGGAAATTCTCCAAATCAATATTTAACTGCACGAAAATTAAATTCTTAAACTACAAATGTGACCCCATATAAACTAGTGAGTTATATTTCATTACATTTGTTTATATTGGTTTGAGATAGCTCTTATTCGATATTTCAGATGGGTGGTTATTTAATGAAACTTAATCTTCCTAACCGGGCTTTAAAGTAACCCAAGGACTTCAAATGGAGGTGAAGGGAGGCTATAAGTTTTCAAAAATCTATCCTTTATCGAAGTTTAATTAAAATACCTATTAGGAAACCACAAAATAGGCCCAGGACTTCGTTTCAACTCATTCAAAACTTCGATCTCCAAAATAAAGACACGAAGTCATAATTGACAGTTTATTTTTCATCCTCTCTCCTGGAAGATCCTGAGGGTGTAGAATACAAAATAAAATGTACAAACAGGAAGCAAACCTGGGATTCCGGCTAAAATGCCAGTCCAAATCCTTGGTGTGATTTCCAGTTGCTTAATTGCTTTTGGCGCTACTGGGGAGGAAAATGAAACACGGAAAGCAGTGTAAAAGGTTAGGAAAGAGGAAGGGAAAAGATATATGAATAAAATCACAAAAAGAATAAAAGAAGCCATAGCAAAAGAAAGAAAAAGGCACGTAGAGCCACTATACTTCCTTCATAAGGACAGAGAGACGATAAAAGAACAGAATAAGCAATAAAAACATAAATACGGAAATTAACAAAAAATAAAGAAGAAGTATACAAATCTAGAACGAAGTACAGGACAGAAACTATAATACTATTTTAATTAAATATAATTACATAAATTAAAATGCAAAATGTCCACCCAAAACAGGGAAGAAAATATAAAGACACGTGGAAAGTAAAGATTCTCGCCTAAGGCGCAGAGTCGATGCTTGCGAGGTTATGAATCATGGCATGTGATGAAATAAACAGTGTGGCTCCTGCCGCCTCTACCCCCGGCGAATACTGTTGAGGAATTGAAACTCCCTTGGTAATATTTAGATGAACAAGCTTATATGAGCCGTGATGGACATAAGATACTAAGGAAAATATTAAACCGTCCAGTCTATTGTCATGTGTCTATCACCTAGCTATCGAAGAAACGAAGAGAACAGAAGGGAAAAGTAAACTGCAATGGAATAAGAAAGATAGAAGGAGGGAGAGAAAGATAAAGAGAACGGAATGCAAGTAGAAGAGTTAGAAAGAACAGTAAAATTACGAATGATAGAGAAAAGAAAAAAGAAAAAGACGTAAATGAAAATTCAAGGAAAAAAAAAACAAAAAGGAAGGGAAAATGAAGAAAGAAAATAGTAGAAGGAAAGAAATTAAGAATTCAGAATATCAACAATGAGGGTAAGAAATTCAAGAAAAGAAATAAGAGGAGAGCAGAGAGTGTTAGATAAAGAAAAAGAAATAAAAGAAGAAGCAAAAGTAAAGAAGAGATAAATGAAGAAATAGAGAGAAAGGTCAAACGAAAGAAATAAATAAAATGATATAGGCGTAGAAAAGAAAGGGAAACGAAGGAAGAAAAACGGAACATATAATGCTAAAAGGAAAGAAAAACATGACATGGAGAGAAGAGAAAAATAAGCAGAGGTTAAGAAAACCAAAGAAAGAATAACGAACGAAGGAAGAAGGAATTTAAAAAGAGAGTGAAAAGGTATGAAAAAAATTAAGAAAGAGAAAGAAAAGAATAGAAAAAGGATAAGTCACAACGAATGAAAGATCGAAGACAGGTAGGTAGAAAGTAAGATAAAAGATAAAGAAAAAAAACACATAAAGAAGTGGATGAAAAAACTAAGAAATGAGAAAACGTTTAATGAGAGGTTAATAGGAAAAGATCTTTGTGAAACAGGCAACGAGGAAATAAATAAAAAAAATGGAACGAAGGTTAAAACGAAGGATGAAATAGGAAGAAAGGAAAGAAAATCGACAAAAATGAATGCATATGTGGAAATATATAACGAAGGAAAAGAAAACAAGAGAAAAAGGAAAGACAAGGAGAACTGAATGCAAGAAAGGAAAGAGAAAACATAGGAAGAGCGAAAGATAAAGAGAAAAAAAAAAACAATAAGGCATACAAACAAGTCGTAATTTCACAGTTCCACGTAGGTTGCTGTCAACCTCCTGAAGAACGCCAAGTGCGCCAAAGAAGGGAGGTAAAAGAGGGAGACTAAAAGGGTCGAGCAAGAAATCTATATTTATTGAGTACACGTGTTGTTTAAATTGGGTTTGCGTGATTGTTGGAGGGATGCAAAGCCAATAATCACGTAGGGCTCCAGACCCCTCCCACCTGCTATCCTGTGTTCATCCACTGCGGAAGTAATGCTTCTTTTGTTCCAGCGCTGGAGAAATGATGAGATGACTCATACGCAGCTTCTCGGGAATTTCCTCATAGAATGAGGATAAACATTACAAGAGAGATGACAAATAAAAAAGAGCATCACTTAAGATCAGCCTGAATTGCAAGGTTGCACTCATCAATGTAGAAGGTTTTCGGCTTCCACGACTTACAACAGCCTGGCAGTATATAAGGAAGATTTTAAAATGGTTGGTAGTTTGAGAATCATTCTCAACAAAGAGAAAATGAATAAGCATATAATGATGAAAAGTATACACGTCAACAGGAAGCGCAGACAAATATTATAAGCAGACCTTTCTAAGCACAAAAATAACACCAGGAAGTAGAAGACCAAGGAATAGTTCTTCTGTTGATAGCTTTCTGGTTCTTCAAGCAAGAAGACATCCAAGTACTCGACAGCCTGTTAAATTCAACATAATACAAACATCAGCATCAGTCATTACATTGCAAAACAACGTTAAATGAAGACCAGAATCTGCTCTAGGCACTCTCTCAATCACAGCAGAAGTAAGAGAGACAGAATGGCTCATTGGAAATGGGAACAGGAAAGACACTATTTATGGATGGGTTGAAATTTGGGTATATAACTCTATGATTCTCTCAAACCATCCGATACACCGGGAGATTTCATCATTTGAAGAGGGTACGATTACAGTCTGGGATGATATTTGTTTGCAAGGACGTACATATTTGTCCAACTATCTAAAGGCATGAGCGCTCAAGTGTATTGTGACTTGATTTAATGAAGCAGGAAATAACGCCAGAAGTCACCTATCTTGAGTGATACTCTAAAGACCATAACTCCGCTCCCTGTCCCTAGGAGATTTTGCCAATGTTCTCCATGGTTTACAGTAAATCATCACTGGGGAGCTGAACAGCCTTGTGCATGGTACGCCAAAAAGACGGGTAGTAACAACCATCATCCAGGCAACGGATAGCAGAAAGGGAACTTAGTTCCTCCTTCCCCAATCGTTTTATTGTTATACCGAGGTTTTTTGCCGTCGAAACAAGGCACCTGCCTGACTGCCTACCTGCACTCGTTGCTTAATAGTCGCTGTGATCCTCGTTTTTCCGTGAATTCACCTCTAGTTGCTTTGGTATATTTACTTCGGCGTAGAAAAACTATTATAATGTCGCAACACAAGCACACGAGGACTGGAAAGAAAGTGCTGCAACTTTGTCACCACAGTGCTAATGAATATGTGAATGCGTTGTTATTTTCACCACATCTAGAAGAAGAGAATCGGTGTTCAATATTCTTAGCCTCACTAGTGCACTGCGTGTAGACGGACAAGTGCGATACTATCAAGTTATGGCCTAAATACGCACACTGTAAAGCGATATTTTCTAAAAGTGAGAGTGTGCATTGATTAAAATAGAAGAGGCACACAAGGAAAAGTCTTGCGGGTCTCCAAGAAGCTCTGGCAATGAAAATCCTCATATTGGACGGTGGCCTGTTTGGTGTCTAGCTTTCGAGAAAGACTGGATAGTGTGAAAAAGGCTTCACGTACACGTCTTCCTAGAAGCTGGAGGTATATCAGCAATAGACAGGGAGGAGTTGGCTGCAGAAGTTGAAACACGCTACACTAGTGTACTAAAATGGCTTAGCTACGGGTAACCAGGTCTTCCAGAAATGCGGCAGCGGATGCTAATGTTGCAAGGAATTTCACTGAAGGAACGTAGAAGTCCCCAGGCTCTACAATAAATGGTTTGTTTATTAATAAGTATATTGCAATTATATTTCTTCCAGAATGTTGTATACTGTTCTTATGTAAAATAAAGTCGTGCAGAAAAGCAAGGAGGCGATTTTTAAGCTCCACATAGAAATTGTGTTATTTAAGATAAAAGGAAATATGTTGTCAATAAAATCGCTAAATAAATATTACTGTATTGCTATCGAGAAGAAACTTGATCACACTGCAAAAGTATCACAAAGAAGTTCAAAGAAATCTCTCTGCGAGGGTTGTATAGGAAAGAGAATTCAGAAACTGTTATTACGTGATAATGTAAACCACCTAAAATTCTGTAACTACTTTTTAAATAATGCTATTAATGATACAATTTATCAAAATATTTTTTTATTCAATGGCAAAACATGGTTCCGTTTAGTGGCACAGAATAAAGATATTGGAATGCACAAAATGCACCGACCTTGTACACCAAATGCCATTGCATGATTAGAAAGTTGAAATACGCCCATTGCAAACGCATGCCGATTAAACGTTATATTTTATGAAAACGCCATCAATGTGGTGATATAAGAATAACATATATCGTTCTTTGAACAATTGTCCAACAATGAATTAAATCTGACTTTAATTATAGTGCACACAGCTGATGACTGACCTTTAATTGAAGAAATTATGAAGATAGAAACTACGATAGAGAAAATAAAAAGTGCGATTCTCAGACTTTATGTAAGCCATTTTTTTTCTCTTAGAGAATTTGCCTCTTCTGTAACAAAGGTGTTTACGTTAATTGTAATTATGAAATATTGTTATTAAAATAAAGTTATGCGCTTGAATTGAGGGCCTAAGCATAATCGATTCCGTCAGCAGGCGGCGTTCGGGGGCCACGTTCTAATGGCATGAAAACCTTGTGAAGGAAAGCCATTATATTAACAGTACACAAATTTATTTATTTGCAAATGTATACAGAAATTATGCTATAAAGTAAAGGAAATTTGAAATAAAGCTCTTCCCGTTTCCCTTGTTTTAATTAATTAATATTTGCAACACAGATTAGCAGTCCGTCTCGAAAATAATTCTTAAGTTATGATACCTAAAAAGCATGCATAATAAAGAAATCTTCTTTAGAAAGCCTAGAGCAACATAAATATAAAGCACGATGCAAAATAGTACCAAAATATCTTGAAATGTGATTGGTATTTTAATTGATTTTAGAATTGTTTGGAGTAATAAAAACACATGGTTTTCATTATTATTTTAATAAATATTCTTTGGTAAAATTTATAGATTTATATTTACATTTAATCTTCACACACTCTGTCAGGTTAATTCGAACTAGCTGCCTTGTTTCTGAGATGTTGTAGCAGACGCAATGACACTATTTCATTATACTAAAATGGAAGGAAGGAAGGAAGGAATGAATGAATGTTGTTTAATGCCCGTTTTTGCTACAGAGGCACCACAGGCGATGGACACTAATGATACATGAGATGAAATGATATATTGGGAAAGGCTTTATTTTTAAGGAAGGAATCGTTCCAGGCCTAAGTTTAGGGTACCTCCCCGGCATTTGCTATTTATGAGGACTGAGGAAAACCTGGAAAAAACCTCAGTCAGGAAGGACGGTCCTGGCGGTATTCGAACCCAGACCTCCCGCTCACGAATCCGAGACTTAACGACCTCGGCCACCCGTGGCGGTAAAAAAAAAAATGGAAGGAAAATATGTAATCCCATACATTCGCCTTGAACAATCTGTCTTTTTCCTAACAAAGAACAAAGCAACCAGGATATTGATGATAAAATCGAAGGAAAAACAGAAACAAAAGAAACAAAAGCTGGATTAAATGGATTCTGCGTCACTACTTAGAGAAGAAGTACATACTTTTTGCATTTACAAAAGTTTTACATTTTTGTTTGAAGTAACACTTCATAAATATAAAACATTTGGGAGGAATAGAACAGTTATTAATGTAACATAATACTTTATTACGTGATAATCGTATACTTTAATATTATAAAGTTTAACATTTTACTCTTTTCTTTTATAGTGCTAATGTTCATTTTCACGCTGAAAATAGTCATTTGTCAACAAGTCACATAAAAGTTTTGTTTCAAGAATTACATGTGTTTACAACAGGTTTCTCACTTCAACTACTTAGCTTATAACACAAGTATTAATATACAGAATGTGGAAGAAATGTGTACAGCTCAAGCAGATAACTCTGCACTCGGCTTTCGTCAAACAGCTGCTTCTCTACTACTGTCATGACGACATTGACCTCTCGGAACACTGTTCGAATAAACTGTAAACTAAACTGCATATTGCATTGTGCTCAACTATTAGAATGTCTATTATTTTAAAAATGGATGGTGCATATAAAATGGCGCACAAACACTTTTACTTTCATTTGTTGCCATCTGTTTACTCACCCAATGAAGTAGTGTTTTCTTAGAAATTGTATTCTCTCTGACTCCAAGTACAAACGTATCTTGCGGAAGGTCTGCGAATAGAAATGAGGCTTGACGTACCTATGTATTTTGAAACTGGGCATAAATGATCTCAGACGTTTCAACAAAGTGCTACAAGCATCAATATGCTTTGTCATAGTTACGTTGCGATATTCATTTTTATTTAATTTTAAGAATGATGGGTGAGTTGAATGAAAGCAGGGGAATAAGAGATAGGAGTTCTTCGTGATCAGAAGCAATTGGACGAGGTTTTCCTTTTTGTTTCAATAATCGTTTAATCATTTGGTTCTGAGTGTGTGGCGTGCTGATGTAGTTTGATTGAGCGAGTTGTGTGTTGTTTGTCCAGATTTATTCTCTGTCACTGTGAGAAGGATTGTCGGTGCTGTTGGGGAAGTTTGAAGAGAGGCCGTTGCTGACCTTTAGTAGTCCTGAAGTCGGTCTTTTGTGTTGGTAAAGAGCACCTCCAGGGCATTAAGGCGTTATGAGGCAGTTTGTTGGAAAGTGGTGAATTGATTGCATAGAAGTCGCAGTTGCCCCGATAGGTCGACAGTGAATTTGGTGATGGTCTCTTCCAGCGCTGAGGCCATGTCTATAGCTCTGTAATGGTTGTTGGTTATGTTGGAGGTTATTTGTCTGTTGATGAATGCTGCTCCGGAGTGTTGTGGCCTCTTATTTTCTGCACTGGTTTTCATAGCCAGTCAAATGTAAACGTGTCACTGATGGTAGAGGCGCAGTCATGCGCAGACTGCTCTTTAAACCATCCATAACTGACGCAATACGTATTCATAGAACTAGTAAGTTGTATTGGAAACTACAACACATTTAATGAACGATTACTGTATCTGAACATCAAGAAAATAATTAATATTGCAGCATGTATTCGACAGGATAAATTAGTCAATCTACATCTTGAATAATGAATTGTGGCCACCTTGGGTTATAAATATTGTTCATTTGTTTCAAATTAGACATGTGTTTATATTATTGACAGGGAGTCGTTTTTTTATTCTGTTATAAGAAGAACACTGATTATGTATATGGAGATGCGTGCCAGGCTATGGAAACTGATAAAATCTTTAGATTACTCTCAATTTCTGTAGTTCCTGCATCCAGAACCCTATGCAAAGTTATTTAATCACCTCTTCAGTTGAATTTCAGTGAGGACACATTGTTTTGTTTAAAATATTAACCACCCTCTATGTGGGTAACTTTAAGCAATTAAAAAATATTACGATGTATTTGACAGGATAAACTATTTGTTTAAGGCACTGTTCCCCATATTCATCTTTTTCATTTAACAGTATAATACTTATTATTATTATTATGATTACAATAATTTACTACTGTAATAACGAATTATGGTCATCGTAGATTAGAAATATTTTTTCCAGTTGTTTGAAATGAGGTTTGTGTCTAAGATATATTGACAGGGAGTAGTTTCCCAAGTCTGCTATAAGAAAACTAATTATGGACCCGGAGATGCGTGCCAGGCAATGGAATTTATGACAAAAATAATGTTTTTTTGGGGGGAGGGGGCAAATGGTTTCTTAAACCTTTGGAAATTTACAGAGAATCAACATTTTCATATCTCCCCCTCCCCTTCTGGCTCTACAGCCATTTCAAAGCTCTGCGTGTCCGTTTATATCACACCTTTTCCCAGCATAAGTTGCTATAAAAAGAGTGTTTTTCTCAAAACGTCATTTTCATGCATTCAAAATATCCCACGCGTCACAACTTTGCTTAAATTAAATTAAAATTACCAGAATGTACAGCAGTATATATTTTAACTTTCTATAGGGCAAAAACACATGTCAACACTAATGATAATTTCCCAAAATTTTTTCTATGAAAAAATAATTAATATTACAGATTAAACTTTCTTACAGATTTAAAATGTTGTCACAGTTCAGTCATCAAATTTATTTAAAATATTTTTCTATACATTGTTTGTATGGGGTTTAAAGTTTCAATTGCGGAAATTCCAACCAATTTTCTCAAGCCATGAGCCGTTTGGGATATTTTGATTATGCATCATATTTACGTAATAAAATTTATGACAAATTTATAGTTTTCAAAGTATTTATCCAATTTGAATAAATTTTGGTAAACATATTAACTTAACAGTAATGCAATCAAAGAAAAAGTTTCAAAAATCCATACAAAAATGCGGTACAGTGCCCCTTACATAAAGTCTTAGGTCACTTTCAACTTCTGTGGTTTCTGATTTCAAAGCCCTGTGTCAAGTTATTTACCCACCTCTTCAGATGAATTTCAGTGAGTTAGTTTAAAAGGTTAATTACCCTGTAACTGTGTCATTTAAGCTCCTTGTAAAATTCTGTCTGTTTTTGAACTCATGATTTCAATGTTTTAAGCATTGTTGCATCATTTTTGGAAGGGAATCCCAAAGTAGGCCCATCTACTACAGAAACTTTAGGCTAATTGTTAAGCGTTTTTTATATTAATTGGGGTTTTGCCCAGCTCAGATCTTTATACAAAAGTTTGGAAACCATTGGTTTAAGGTATTTTCATTCCTCTTGACTGTCCATAAACATCTGTTGCTTTAAAGCTATTCGCCCACAGCACCACATTCGTTCCTATTTTTCGACCCCTTTTCTACTAGTAAATTTTTGCACATATTTTTTCCGCACCCTGTATAGGCATCTGAAGACATTGGCATTATTGCTGACTGTGCTAATTCACTGGCAAGGGTTATGCGAAGTCCACACACGCTCATTTTGTTAAGAAATTAAATTTCCCTCGCGTAGCGAACCGAACTATTTAAGGTCGTCGTTCTTTTCTACTCGTTTTTCACAGTCCCTCATTAAAACCCGGGGAAGGCAAGAACGGTGTGTAACCCAAGTTCATGACACATTCAGCAAGTTCATTCAAAAGGGTAGTTAGTTTTCTTTGCGACCTTTTCACCGAGGTGCGTTTAAAAACAGCGTTGAACAATGGCGCCCGCCTATAATATTCATCGGACTTTAACTATGAAACATACTACGCGGGGCTGACACACACATACCGTGTTGGGTTAATTACATCATTGCAAACACATACATCGCCCATGCTCACAACAATTGGACGCCATATTCCTCCACAGATTGCTATTTCATGAAAGAGTTAGGCCCATAAATGGAAACAATAGCCTTGGTTTGTACGGAGAGCGAGAGGGGTGAGGACTCCGTTTCTATTGAAGGATGTTTTAGCATAGCGGGAGGGTATGGGAGGAGCGTTTGTTTTAGAGAATGTACTCCCTATGGCTAATTAATTGTAGTGCAAGCCCCTAGGACCAACTCTCTCTCTTAAATTATAGGCGTGCCGTAACAATGATATTCCGGGACCCCGTGCAAGCAGGGCACATTCTGCTTGCCATAAATTTCAAACACTGGCATTTCAAACTTCTGTAACGGGAGAGCCAATTTCTAAAACTAACTTTGTCTTTCATGGTCCTCTCGGCTTCCTTGTTGAAGCTTCTGTCGTGGCACGTTTCAGCTTAACGCGAAATCCCCAACAAAATAATTGTTATTTATGTGTGAGACTTGAATAATGGCATTCAAAATTTACTTTCTGTGTACATGAGCACTTTGACAAACCTATAGCTTAATAATGCATAAAACAAATTAAACTAAAACAATAATAATAATATATTAAATACTTGGATGTGTAAAAAATACAGGACATAACTTCAGGCATAGATTTCTAATAATTATAAGCTATAAAATATGTTATATCAACTTGGGTTCGAAAATAATTAGTTTCCTTGTTTTTATTGTATCTGTGACACTTACCTCTTCACATTGCTTTAATGTACAGAATTTTTAAAAATAAGAGGCACTTCATATTTTCATCATTTTCTACTTAATCCCAAAAATATTGGCTCTGACTTATTAAACAACAATCACCATCCATTACTATATCTACTAGATAATGTAAGTGCAAAATGTCCAATAAGGCTGCCTTTTTTAAGTATTACTTACAAGAATTAATGCGCTCTTTGTGACGTAAACAGCCATCACCCCTGTCTTGGGCAAGCGTAGTAGCGACTTTCCAAGGCTTGTCCGGGAGAGGTAACTTATTAACCTTATCTCATCCAAACAATGACCAACTATTTGATTAGCATGTCTGTCCTCTTCTGAGATTGTGTAGAACTTGAAGGGCAACAGAAGGGCTTGAGTCGGAATGCAGACATTAATTTAAAGTATGCAGTGGTAGGAAAATGTATTGCAACACACCCCCTTCGCATTTGTAATTATAACTTTGACAACGATGCATTTACAGCTTAAGTGTTCATTGTTGAACTGACAATTTCATTTTATTAACAATGCAACTCTATTTTCTCAGTTTACATTGTAGAAATACAATATAGACTCATTTCTAGTTGAGACACTGTGGTGATAAGATGGGTAAAAAGGACTGGAATTTACGCCATTCTTGCTTATTCCTTCGGTGATCTAAGCACTGGAGACATAGCCCCCAGTTTCATCAATCTCCCATTTCACGATAACTAAAGAAATAGCTTTACTTTTCCTTTAAATAAGTATAATACTTTATATGGCACATATCTGCTGATGCCTGCAAAGGCATTTAAGCTAGGACGCATCCAGAATGTGCCCAGGAAATGGCAGTTTGCAAGAACGCACAACCTTTCAATTTAGTATAACAAATAACACGAACAAGAATACCAGAGCTTACAGAGCGCGCACTCAGCAACGCTATTAACTTTAACAAATTTGATTAACTTTGTCAAAACCACATTAATTACCCAAGGCAGCAATATGTTTAAAGGGCTAAGCATTTTACTAAAAATACACTGAAAAGCGTTTATATTAAAACTGTACTTCCTTCAATTTACCAAAATATTAAACTATAATAACTTAGAACTTTAGCTAAGTTAAATATATAAGCATTGATATTAAAATGATATTAAACCAGTACTAGCCTGCAATTTACAAATACAAAAAACCCTCTACTATGAAATAAAATAAAATTACCACAAGAATAAATTAAGCAAAATTTACACTGACACTATAAAACTTACACGCTACCTTGGTCACTGGGCCAGGCCTGAGGACAAAGCAACGAACCTAACAATTTTGAATTACTGACCAAACGATCTGAACACTTCAATTCGGCACTCTCTAAAAACAGGAGCATTGAAGGCCAAGCATAACATTCTGACGTCATCACGATTCTTGAAAGTGCCATGCTAAACCGAAAGCTGATATACCAACAAACATATCCTTCCGCAGAGGTGGAGGAGTAGGACATGTAATTGATACAAATACCTTTCTATTACTCTCACAATGAGCACAGTGTATTATATACAAGCAAAATGGTTGCTTGAAAACCTTTCTTACATAATTTTATTTATTAATAACCAAAATATCACGCTGAACTGAGCATATATTTGTGAACTATTTACAAAATAGGAGTAATACACGTTCGTCAAAAACAGAGAACAGTTTCAACCAATCGGGATGAAAGGACGTGGACACAGAGTGGACTCCAATGTGGATCAGGCAGAGTATGGAAAGGAAGCATGCAAAACCGGTACAGTGTATTACCTGACAAAAATATCGAGTAACGAAACGTAACATGTATAGGTATCGAGGAAGTTTTGTATTTACCTATTTCCGTTTGAAATAAAAGTTTTATTGCAGGTGATTATTGCATTCTGTATATTTACAACATCAATGTTTATCTATTTAACTTTGCTAAAGTTCTAAGCTATTATATTTTTGTTATTTTGGTAAATGAAGGAAGCACAGTTTTAATATAAACGTTTTTCAATGTACTTTCAGCAAAATGCTTAGCCATTCTAATCTAAGAACTGGAATGCAAGCGTAAGGTGTTAACTAAACTGATAAAGTGTGTATATAGGGTGTCCATTTCTTCTGGTGACTTACTTGTAATGGAAATATTTTGGGATGGGCAGTTACGAGTATTAAAGATCATTTTACCCATTCCTGATTGCGTGATTACGGTGTACATTTGAACAAACGGATGACGATTATGAGAGTCGTACGAATGTTAAAAAAGTTTAATTTTTACATTTAAATGTTAATTGTTTTATTTATATACATTTAATAGAAACAAAACATTAAAATGCATTAGTTAAAATGTCACGTTTTACTCATTAGTGAAATTGTAATTTACTCATCAAACAATGCTAGTCTCGGATGTAGAATGGAATAAGGCTTCAGAAATCTCTCGTACATATTGTGTTTCTGAAACCTTGTGCACGCACTTCCATGAATCTGCACACACAATAGAAGTCTCTCTACCCCATCCTCTACATGTAACATAACGCTAATTACCCCTGCTAACAAATTGTTTCTCAACTGCTAATTTGTGTGTGTTGCACAGTCCTCAACAGTAACGTACCTGAGGGGGTATTATAGAATTACAAGCCCCACCCTTCCAAGAACATTATTTTAACGTATTCCTCGTTAGTGACTCTAGAATGAATTATGCGCATGCATGGGAATATTTTGAGGAAGATTTTGGCCCCTTATGATGCGAATGATAGCCATCTATCACCCTATTAAACTAATTAGAATTTTATTATAAAAATTTGAGATTTGGGTCTTCAGGCGTCCAAAGTAAGCTGAAACCGTGAGTTTCAAGCCCGCTTGGAAAAGTTCACTATTCGCACACATACTGAGATTTTCAATTTTCAAACAAGTAAGTTCTGATTCGTGACTTTTTTCTGACTGTTTTTATTATTTAAATTCGCAAAATTAATTAGTACCAAGCTAGTAATTTTGTGATCTAAGGATGTGAGATGGAAGCCTTTCTCGTAATTTTATACAGTAGTGGATTTACTTATTAGACATGGAACTAAAGTTCGATTCTCTATGAAAAATTTCATCAGCATTTTGCGTGCATGAAATTCCTCAGCGGTATCTTATGGGCCAGCGATGCAATTGGTCTTAGGTTTGAAGTCCTAAAATGTCCTAGTTAACCATTGTGCCAATCGACTACAATATATAGAAAAATAGAACTGCGGCACGATAACTTTGCACTCGGGAGTCTGTTATTGTGGAAAAGAGAAAGTTGGTCACACTGCGCCTGCGCACAACCTTCTTCTGCAGCAGGAATCATTTCGGAGAAAACACCAGTTCTGTACCTTAACTTAAAAAATTGAACACGTGTTCGTAGCCATTTTTAGTATGTAACTCGTCATAATACGCAGTTCACTAGAATGCGATATGCTGTTTAGTTCACAACATGACGTTCCGGTAGTGGTCCGAGAGGTCAATTTCATTAGTAGAGAAACTATCTCCAGCCGTGTAACAACCGAGTGCAGAGTTTACGTGCAGCAGCTCTACTGCTGGGTGTAGATTGGAAAAGTAGCAAACAGAAACAAATTAGCCCTGCATTGAGTTCAGTTTTGTTAACCTAAGTTGGAGTAACTCTATAAGCGCATTTCTTATGGTCTGGAAAGGTGCATTCATAACAATAATGCTGGTAGCACTAACCTCACTCACTTACTAATGCTAATTTAACCGCTTACTCGTAAACCCAAAATGTCCTTGACACTTAAATCTCATCCAGGGGCATATAACTGATGATATAGCAACAGTGACAGATTCATTATAACTTTCTTCGGCGCCTTATGAGAAAAATATTAAAAATATGAAACGTAATTAAATTTTGACGCAAATGTAACAAGATAATACAAATAGTACACAGATAGGTTTACTCCTATTTGTTACTCTTAGTGAACCAAGCAGAGTGCCTCAGGCGGGAACGCTTCAGATTCGCATTCGTGTGGTTCTGGATTCAATTCCTGGGCCGGCCATCCTGAACTTGTTTTTTTTTTTCTTTCTTTTTTCCCCCCTGGACACTTAAACTAATGCTAAGAATGTCCACTCCTCTCTTCCATTTCGTATAATTTCATTCCGTTGGTGACGCTGGCTCGCGCTTTGGAAAGGTGTCTGCCCCAGTATCTGGAATGGAAGCGGACTTCTGAGGGGCTTGCACAACTCGGAGTGGGGATCTCCACTGGGGTCGTGGTGTTCTATCTGTAAACATGTTAGGGACTCCATCTGCGTCCGCGCAATCACTGTCCGTAGATCCTGCCTGCCCGCCCGGATGTGCCCCCATTGGGATAGTAGGCATGAGCAGGCTCGAAAACCGAAAGCCTTAGTCCATCCTTCCATTCCACATTCTTAGTGCAGTTGCCTCTTAAACAGGAGCAGTTTGTATATGTACCACATCTATGGATTTCCAAGCCTTTAGTTTACTCTACTTAAAAAACATAAATTCACCTTGTTTTGTAATTGCTATTTTACAACCCATAATAATAATAATAATAATAATAATAATAATAATAATAATAATAATAATAATAATAATAATAATAATAATAATAATAATACATGGGTGGTAAACTTTAACTGATAACTGACTAGAAGCTCGGAGCCTTTGAAGTTATCGCTTTCCAACGAACCGACAGTTTCTCTGATTCTAAATCACGCGATTTGCAGTACGTACACAACACTTGCGAACTGTTTCAGAGCTTTGATACGTAGCACCTTGGGCCAGTCTCTGACAGTAATATCAGAAGAATGATTGCAGTTGAGGGTGGTATGATATTAAAGGGTAGGTTGAAGGCTGTCAAGTCGCTAGGGCTGGTAGCGGAAGAGCTCATTTAGCAGACTATACTTTGACTTAGCAAGCCAAGGCTCAAAATGGGCTGTAGTGCCATATAGAAGAAAAAGAAAACACAGGAAAAAAGAAGATAGAAGAATTTGAATATACAAAACGTTGTTTTGAGACAAAAGCAATTTTATAATAAACGATAGTTAAAAGAGCTGCGTACAACTCTTCAAATGTGTCCAGTGAAATGGACCTTTTTCTGCTGATGGCGTTCATCAACAGAAACAAATCATGTAAAAAGTTTTAGCATTAACCAAGGTAATTATTATTTACATTACATTTATTACATATTTCCATTTTTTACAATAATCCAATACATTCATTAATTTTGCTAAGTTGCTTGCTAACATTCTGGTCCCAATGCACATAACTCCAGGTTATTAGTGTACTGGTGACAATCATACTCTGTAATATCCTTCAATTATTATACTTCTAAGATTACATTTCTTTCTATCGTCCTCTTTGTCACTCTTATCTATTCCCTATCATTTTTATATCCTTCTCTCTTTTTACCTTTAAAAACATCCTAATTAAAATTTACCCACCTAAATTTTCCCATTTTTTATTCAAAACCCTTTCTTTGCTTGATCACAATATAACAAACAATGAAAATCTCTATTGTATTCTCCACACATTAAACAATTTCCTATTCCTTTATCATATCCTAATCCTTTTAAATTCATAATTCCAGTTCTAGCCCTTTTCCTGCCTTATCACGTTGTTTTTAATATATTTTTTGCCTACCCCATACTATTTTTATTTCCCTATAAAATCTCAATGAACTCTTTTCGTCGAAACAACTAAATACTTCTTGTCGTTCAATATCTTCCAATCTTAAATTTATTTCTGTCAGAAAATCTCTGTTTTGGTACCCCCTATTTATCCACACTTTTCCTAAACCTATCCTTTGTAAAATTTCCTACACTTTGAAATACCATGATCCTTTCCACTTACATTTCTCTTGCATACTGAAGCATTCTTTAATAATATCACTCTCTTCTAATGTGGTAAGTCTGAATAAATATTTCATTATTCTTGTGAATGTGTTTTCCTTATTCCAACATCTATCTAATTCTAGCTGTGCTGTACCATTTGGGGATGCTGTTGGTAAAACCTAAAATCAATTTATAAAAACTTAGTCATTACTATACTCTAACTACTAACTACTCACTCTATTTCATGCTGTGATAAAATATTCTAGATGCATTATCATAGTCAAAGCATTCCCTTTTTTACCAAATTATTTATTATTGTTACAATGCCAAATAGTTGTTTACTGCAATTAATACGTTGAAATGACAAAAACAGAGTAATATGTGCCATTATTTTGTTCATTTCTCCCAGGCCTGTGGACGCCGCTGTTCTGAGTCATTTTTGCTGGTGGAATGGATTTTGATGAATCCGCTCACGCAAAGCTTATGGTGCGTATGAGACGGTGTTCAGTATAACAAAGTTGCCTGAAGTTGCAATGAAATGTCTTAACATTTTTGTCATCTCTTTGGGTCTCTTACTACGCTAAAGCAGGGGAATTACTGCAACTCTGTTTTCCCATTATCAGTTGAAACAGAAGGGCAAACTAAACAAGTTTGAGCAGAACACAATTCCGGTTTCCACGTTTAGTGAAAACATCGTCTATTTTTATTTAGATTACGCTTACCAACTTATGACAAGAAGAGAATATTACAATTAACCAAATGTGTTTCTTAAAAGCCCAAATTTACGCATAATATTAGCATTTCTTTTAGCACAAAATGTGTAATGTCAAGAACTGGCCATTTAGACTTCTCGCCCACAGAGAACAAGTGTTAGCGTGTCATTATAACAAGGTAGGCTGCAGTGAATTCGGGGGCTCCCCCATCTTCAGCGAGAAAATTTTATGACTTCTCCTGCTTCGGTTACCGTGACCGAAAACAAAATGCTATATTCAATTAACGAGCTCTGCTAGTGGTGAAGGTGCCAGGCTGTGGCGGACCCGTATAATGAACCCACATTGTGAAGGCAGGCTCCGAGCCGTGAAACTCTGCGTCCCGGACAAGTGATACACGGTATCAATTAAATGACAGAAACTCAGGTGGACAAAAAGAATACGGAGGGCTGTGCGTCGGTTTTATTTTTCAGGTCGCGTGGTCCTGGAGGTGTGTTATTTCAAATGCAGCCTGGATAAAGCTCCTTCATTATTTCGATTTGCTCTTTTGGAGGTTTGCAGATATTTAGATAGGAAGCTATTCCAACACACGTCTACAAGGGCCAATATGTTCTCACACATGATTTTGTTCGTTGTCAACAACAGAATGCCACAGTAAACACTTTATATATAAACTTTTATAAATATACAAAAATATGAACAGTGTTAATGAAAAATGGCGTACGTGTTTAGATTATTCGATTACAAGAAAAGAACATAGTGGAATGAATGAATAGTGTTTAAAGCTCGTTTTTACTACTGAAGCACCACAGGTGGTGGACACTGATGACACATGAAATGAAATGATATATTGGAAAAGGATTTTTAAGGAAGGAAACGTTCCAGACCTAAGTTGAGGGTACTTCCCCGATATTTGCCATGTATGAGGACTGAGGAAAACCTGGAAAAAACCTCAGTCAGGGAGGACAGTCATGGCGGGATTCGAACCCAGACCTCCTGCTCAGTTAACGACCTCGACCAACTGTGGCGGTGAATATAGTGCAGACTTGTTAATTTGGCAGTAACTCTTCTTTTGTTTATATTTCCAGAGTTGAGTAAGTTACTTTTAAGAATTCATTTACGGTACAGTTCCTTATTAGAAAAAGTAACAGAGTTGCAGTTTAGTTGCTGTTCGCGAAAATTAACTGAAATACAGTTACAGTTATGGTTCTCAATATGCAGTTACTTTTACGGTTGTTTTTTTCCATATTTAAACGTTAATTATAGTTTTAAAATTAATTATAATGAATCAATTAACTTCAATGACTACATTGACAGTTGACGATTGGATCATATCCAAAATATGCCTAAAATTTCAAATTATTCATTATGTACATTTCAAGGCTATTTAGTAATATATACCCTTCAAACCATAAAATACGGAATGATCCAATTAACTATCAACCAATTAGCAGTATTTTTTCCATTGAGCACAAATATTTTCCGCCGCCATCTGAAAGTGGTTGTGCTAGTTTATTATGAGTGGGTTGTTCTGTATTTAATTGTAAAGTGAAATATGACTCGGTATATGTTTTCTACCCTACAACACAATTCATATATGTTAACTCAGCTCTTAAGTTCAAAGACGATTTGAGGAAAGATTCCTGGGTGTAAATTTAGACCGTACTATAATCCATAAACTTTTATCATAAATTCCAGTCCACAGGTAATGTTTAGAGCAAGAAACTTAACACACAACGTAGTGTTCTCATCGAAGAAACATTAGTCATAAACGGCCATCGTTTGGAGAATTTCTCAAAAAAAATCATCACAACGAACAGCCATTCCCATTGCTCTATACAAATAGTTAAATTTTGCCTCCCTCCCGTTTTAGAAAATTAATCAACAAAGAGCGAGGTTTCGTATTATTATTATTATTATTATTATTATTATTATTATTATTATTATTATTATTATTATTATTAACACCTGTCGCATTTCATTTAGCGAATGTATGGTTGAGTTTTTTAAGAATGATTAGCAGTTATTAGTAAGGATTTGTGGCCCCTCGGTGCCCCGATCAAACCCCTTGTGATTTTTATCTCTGGGCTAAATACCGTAAATATACAAAAATAAATAAATAAATAAATAAATAAATAAATAAAATCTATGTACGCCACCCCGATACCTGTTTTCTTAAACCAGGGCATGTATATCAAAATTATCATTTATTATTATAAACTATACAATACAATAATCTCTTTCTACATTATTTTATAGATTTTCCTAATCATTGGATTAAAACAATATAATAAAATAGTAAAAATAACTCAAAATTATTTAAATTAAACCAAAACCAAAACATAAACCGTAATATACAAGACAAACCCACATACCCGGGATGAATTGAAATAAAATATCCGCTCGGAAAACACTTTTTGCTATTTAACGCCCGTCTTTACTGTTGAGGTTTCACAGGCGAAGGACACTGATGATACATGAAATGATAAATTGGGAAAGATTTCCTTTTTTTTAAGAAAGCGTTTCAGGCCTGAGTTTAGGGTACCTCCCAGACATTTTCCCTTTATGAGGACTGAGGAAAACCTGAAAAAAAAAGGACGGTCCTGGCAGGAATCGAACTCCACACCTCCCGCTCACGAGTCCGCGCCTTAACGACCTCGACCACACGTGACATTCCCGCTAAGAAATAACCAGCATTACTGGTGTTTTTTTTTTTTTTTTTATAAAGAGTTGCCAAAAATGTGTGTACAAAGAGGTTGGCCACTTTCAGCACCTTCTTTCATACAGTAGGTAAGTAAAATTCTTTAAAATAGTTAAGAAAAATATTATATGGTTATTTCAGCGCCACTCTACTGTACCGCAAGAATCGCCGCTCTCGCCTATAGGCAAAACACCCCAAGTTGGTTCATAGTTCATTGGGTCTCTCTGTTTTTTGTCATTACTGTCCCAGACAGCCAAGGCCATCTAGCTTCCCATGATTTATTGAGTCAGATTCCACTTAAAATTGAGACTTTAAAAGTTCTGGTTGTTTGGCAATCACTTGTTATCGATAACGGTTAAGTGTGACCACAGCTAATTTTTTTCACGGAAAAATGGTATAGAGAATATTAATCGTAGTTACACTGCGAACTTTAAATTAGATGCCATTTCACCTCTCTCAAAATTACATACATGGTGCATTTTTTCAAGCGGAAAAAGTATTTAAAAAAAGGGGGAGGGGTCGTGAGAGTAAATATGTTTATGTTTTGTTGCAATTACACTCTGCCTAGATTAGTAATGTTCCTGAAGACAAGGCTTCCTTTAGCTCAAACGCGCCGAAAAGCTGTGCAGAGCGTCTGTTTTGCTTGCCCCGAGCGTTTATGATATGGCACTGTGAAGTGAACACGGCCTCTCCTGGTGGCCAAAGCAAGCGACGCACCGCTTAGATTACACAAGGATCACCGTGTTTGATTCTCTCTCTGTGTACACACACATACACACCTGGAAGTGAGCCTATCTAGAACATAAACTGTAATTTAATTAACAATACTAACCTCGAGATAATTTGGGGCAATGAAACGTAAATACTAACAATGCTAACAATAACGTCTGCTAATGACGCGTGTAGACACAGCTAATGTAATGAAACTTCTACAATTACGAAATTTGCTAAGGTTTGCGTGTTGCTGCGAGCGTGGCATTTGCCATACGCACACAAACACAATTTCACTTTGATCTAATAACTCAAGTGCAGTCATGTGTTTCTGCTGTTGTTTCCCAACGTCACCGCCAGAGTTCGCCGAATTCTTTTCCCAGTTGTTCAGATGTCACCAACAGGGATGACAAACCTTGAGAAACCTCTCTCCAATAAATAAATCAGAAATATTCAGAATATTTTATTAAAAAAGACAAACAAATATGTATAACTTAAATTTTATTATATTTTATGCAAATGAGAGAATTTGGCTGTTCATTTTTCGCTTCTTGTCTAAAACCCTACATGCTGCGGTGTTGCCTGTGTGAAATAACGTCAGTATGGTCACCATAATTGGAAAATATCTTTGATGAACAATTAAATGAACAGATCAGCGGGAAAAGAATAGCACACCAGCTTTCCTAGTTTCGAGAAAAACAAAATAAAAGTTTACAAGCAGAACTATAACTCTTATCGAAAACGTTACTGCTGAGCAATCTAGGGTTCAGTTACTGACAAAATCTTAAACAGAATATTCATTTTGTTTATTAATTATAAATAATTTCAACGTGGTGAAACACATACTTTTTCTACTCAAAACTTTGGCAACTGATAAAAGAACGAATTATTATTGTAAAATTAATGACAAATAATATTAAATTATGCATGCAACATATAAAATGATTGTTTTACTATATACAAAGATGATTTGAGAGTTTTATTCATCCATGTCACTGTCTGCTCTATGGGAAACAGGATACTTAAGAATGTCATCATAAAATTTCTGGTAATTAGTGAGTGACTTTTGAGATGTCCTGTAGCATCTTTATGCTGATTGCAAGTTTCTCATTATACGCTTTGGTAGTTAGGAGCTCTACATGATTTTGGTTCTTAGACCTGAATGTTCCACAAATCATTCCATCAAATACACTCTGAAGCCTTTTCATCTCCTCAGTGTATGTAAGCTGTCTTTATTTACTTAATGTCTTTAAATTCTTTATATGTACACACACACACACACACACACACACACACACACATATAGGGCCACAGTTTTAGAAATTGAATACCTGGTCATTCTGAAGGCTCTTTACTTGATAGAGAGGGTTCAGTTTCTTGGGGAGCAAACCAGATGCAATCTTAGAACACATCGCTTGATGATAGAGAATTTTCTATGGTAGGAAATAATAATAATAATAATAATAATAAATCCAATCTTGAGTACAAAAATATTCCTAGAATTAACATTTTTTCCGCTCAAAACTTCAAAATTCATTATAATAATGACGCGGTCCTTTCTATATTAATTGGGTAGCTCAAACAAAAATCTATAAAAGACTGTCTCATTGAATTTTTACAATGTTCCACTCACCCGTTCAAATGTATTAACCAAGGAATTGGTATTGACTTTTGGCATTAAAAGATATTTTATTTCGGTTATGAAGTATTTCGAAAGTTATTAAATGGCTTGGTTTGGGTGGATTGAAATTTATAAATACATTTCATGTTTGGACCGCGCAAAACCAATTGTTATGTCTTTAAATGTAAAAGTAATATAAACTGACGCTAATCAATTTCAAGACATTGATGGTATATAACAATGAATAACAAAACAACACACCTAAGTGGGGAACTTTGTACTAACAATGTTTTATGAATTTCTGTTCAATAACAATGGGGGGAAAATAATAACCTCTTATTGCATAGACATAAGTGGGAATAAAGATGAATGTCCCACTTCTGAATAGAAGTCTAGTTAACCAGTTACACATGAATTAAATCAAACTTGAATCTCTGAAAAACATCCAGATACGAGAGTAGTTCGGAAAGTAAGTTCCGATCTCGTCATTCACTAGCACTATTCTTGATGTGCTGTGTAGCTTGGTTCAGTATGAGAATGCATTCGACTTTTATTTCACTAAGGCAGGCTTATAAAATGTGCGTTACAATAGAACCTCCCATCGAGTGTAAGGTGCGTGCAGTGATACGCTTTCTTTGAGCAAAGAAACAAACGACAGCTGCAATTCACTGTGAGATTACGCAGTGTACGGGAACCTTACGAGCAAGAGTATGGTCGACGTTGGTGTCGTCAACTCCAAGATGAACGCCGTATTCAACCAAGAAGCTCATGGCAGCATTTTTTGGGACAAACAAGGCGTATTTGTTGGTGAAGATCGTGGAACTAGGCACAACAATAATAAATACTCGTAGAGAGAGACACACACACACAGTAGACATACTATCAGCCTCTAACAAAACGAACGAGGAGCTCAAGGAAAGCGGCACTGGGTGGCTGCAAATCAGGCAGCAGAGATCTATACAGGGGGATTTCAAAGCTTGAGAAGGGATACGACAAATGCCTGAATGTAAATGGAAATTGAAAAATAATTTAACGGTGTATTTTTCACTTGTATGTAATAAAATTTACAAAAATAAAGTAGCATTCCATAAAACAATTAACGGAACTTACTTTCCGAATTGCCCTCTAATGTATAATAATAAACAAAATATTACTCTGCATGTTTTCTGTGCTCTCTCACAATTATTGTGCTGCGAATGAAAAAGTTTACACTTGTTGCAATATACTGGGTTGCTTTCTATATAATGAAATCTGCTTATAATTCTTCTTGCGGATAATTTTCCTTAATTTGTTAGGAATTGTTCCTTTATAGATACTGTTCACCTTATACAAATACATTCCATAGTCTATAAATGGGTAAACATCCATATTTAAACTAATACAATGCCAGTATAACATGTTACTTTCAAAATAATATATCTCCCTTGTACACACAGCAGATGCACATGTGTGACAATTTTATGACTTTATGACAAGGCCCTTACTATTTGAAGGCCGCAGCTTATCGAGGCAATGAAGGCGATAAGCTTATCGACCTGCCAGCACGCTATGGAAATACATGGGTAATAAAGCTAAGTAAGCATTTATCTGAAGTTTATTGAAAGATAGTAGGCATCTTGTAGTCACATAAAAGCTGTCTGCAACGCTACTATTCACGTTTTATTCCAGGGCAGAAGAAACACAAAAATAAAGAATGGAAGAAAAATAAAACTCTTAGGGTCGGTTATATAATGAATTAACTCGAGTTTAGAGCATAAAATTAACCATCAGTTATGTTTAACATGGAAAATTTGGTTTAAAAACATTAATCCAAGATTATTTCATCTTAACCTCAAATTAAATCTAACTCGCGAAATTTCTTTCACAAATTATAGCACCAATTAGAGTTTGGTAATTGTTAAATAAAACATTTCCTGGGAACAGAAGCATAGCACCTTCATTTATAAATAAAATGCTGAGTAACATTTATTTTAATTTCATGAAGATAAAGTTTCTTCAATGTTTCACTTTTCATTTCCGTGTAATAATAACGACAGAGTTGCGTTCAATTCTAGGTTAGTTACATCTACAGGTATTACGTATTTTTGAGAGTTAGTTGACCTAAAGGTACTAAGAATTACCGAATACTACGATAATGATGAGAAGTAATATGTATATAGAAACAATAAATTAGTATAAGTTAGGTTAAGTGCAAAGTAAGGCTTATGAACGTTATATCAAATGCATCTTAGTTAAATGTATTTTTAAGGTTCTTGTCACATGCCGCGAAAATACTTTCTTTTCATTTTTCATTCTCTTTTAAAATAATCTCTTTTTGACAAAATTTTTCCAATATTTTGTTTATAAATACAAATAACCGAGAGCAATCGGGAAGCTCGATTCTTCTGCCATCTCTCGGCGACTGAAATTGTTACTCCTAAATGTAGCCTTATGTGATCGTCGCCTCCAAGTGGATTATTACGTTTGAATATCGATAAATGCTACTAAAGCATTTAAATTATTATTGTTATTATTATTAAAAAATTAAGTCCAACTTAGCAGGAATGACAATAATCCGCTCTGTACATTAAAAATCTAAGGAGTGGACATAACCTAATTCAAGGTGTGGCGACACATGACAAGCAGCTGTTCCTCCATCTTGCTTTATATCATCACTTGTAACTTTTTGGTAATACTTTACAAGTGTTGCACTTTTTTTAGTGGAACAGAAAATTATAAGAACATACTTTACAAGGACTTGTACAACCATACTTTTGTGGAATAGGACCCGGGTCTTTATATAATATCAAGCATTATATATATATATATATATATATATATATTGGTCTAGGTACTGCAAAGTCTATATTTCTTTTAAAGATACTATTTGTTCCCTAATGCACCAACACTGCTTCTAAAAGGAATTTGATAAAAGTAATAAAAGCATGTGAACAACATCCGAGGGGTTGTCAAAGACAAACATATTTACTTAGCATCTGGGTAAACATGTTCCCACAGCTCAGTAAACCAGTTAAAGGTCTAGAGAAACCAAAGAACCACTAGAAGACCCCTAATTTAATTACTCTAACACAAAATATAGACAACAGTTCGTAGAGACATTGTAACAAAATGAAAAGGTTACCTACGTGATGTATTCAGGAACGATGAAGATCTACACGTCGGTGGTCATGAGACCGGCAGAGGGGAGGAGAGGGAGATCACGAGATAAAGAGGGGCATAGTGGGAGGGGGGCAGTTCCAGCCTGGGGCCACAAAATCGGGCGGGCTGCAAGGACAAACCGGGGGAACACATTCCTACAGATTCCTCAGCTGTGTTATTCAAAAGTTTTGCCTCCTCCGTCTCTTTTCAAAAGCTAGAGAAGGCTATGTTGTCAGATGGTAGAGGCCTGCAATGCTATATTGTTAAGCGGTATTCACATGCGGCACTCTGGCAACACTGCTAGGGCAGGTGCTACGGTAAGGCGTAGCGGACTGTCTAATCTCCACTCTGTTTACCACCTCTAATACCGCGTTTATTCCATAGCTTCTATACAAATTATGCGAGAGTAAAATCACATTTCAGAGAAGTAGAAATCAAAACGTATGAAACTTAGGCAAGAAATCAAATTGAAATACAAACAACATGTAAAAATTAGAGTGCAATCACTACAAAAGAAAGTCAAATAAATAGAAAAAGACAAAAGAAGAGAATAAATAATAAATGTGCGGCACTCCTCATGTATTACGTTTAATAAGATACTACCATTGACTAAAATATTTTATCTGACATACTAAATAGCTCAATGGCTTGCCAGGCCGGTTTTGTTGCATTAAATTAGCATTCTAAACACCATCAAGACTTTGAGTGTATCAATATTCCAAAATGAGACATAAAATGTGTTCTTATACGTTTTTATCAAATGTTATGCAATATTTAATGCGAATAATTCGCAAATAAACAAAATAAGGAAATGATGCGTGGTATAAGGCCCGTTTGCGCTGCTCTTTACAGACCATATATATAGTCAGCAGAAGTATCGCATGGTGTAGCAAAAGAAATATTGCCAACATACAAGGGAGATAATGAAAAAAATGCGTATAGTAGTTCTTTTAATAGTATTTAACGCGGTGGCACTGATGATAAATCAGTAGAACTGATAAATTGGAAAGTATTTTTTTTAAGGAAGTAAGCATTTCAGAACCTAAGTTTAGAGTACCTCCCTGACATATGCCATTTATGGGGACTGAGGAAAACATGGATAAACCTCGGTCAGGAAGGACGGTCATGGTAGGAATCGAACCCCAGGCCTCCCAATCACGAGTCCGCGCCTTAATGACCTCGGCCACCCATGGCGGTCGGGTAGTAGTAGTAGTAGTAGTAGTAGGAAAACAAGAGTTAAAAACGCATAAAAGGAATAGTAATAATGGCTTTGAGGAAAACGAAAAAAGTGTATAAGCGGCATAATAAAGACGTGGTTTGTAAGTACAGCCATTTATGTAATATCAAATTGAGAGCCAAAAGTTATTGAACCTGTAGATAAATATGTAATAAAGCAACTATATGTAATAACATAATATTTCCTTTCTTTATTAAGTAAGCTTTATATATATATTAGATAAGATATTTAAAATTCTATACGTTACAGCCAGTGAAACTCAAAAATTCGAACTGTGAGCTCAAAATAACCAGTTATCAACTATTTACTTCTGCTATTGAAATGAATGCAAAAGTGCTGAAAAATAAGCTTGATCCGTTTTTATTGGAAGAGAATGTACAATTAATTAATGATGAATTTTTCAAATGCTCTTCTGTTCTTATTTGGCGCTACCCCCTGAGTGAGCCTTGGCCTGTCGCAGCGACCTCTGCATCCTCTACCTTCGTCTTACGACTTCATTGATAGAGGGCAGCATTACATGGGGACATGTGATCAGCATTCCGGCACTCCGCCGGTCGCCTATCACGCGGCTTTCGCGGACGAAGAACATCACCTGTCCGTCAGGCATCTTTCCAATTGTCCTCACGAAGCTGGAAGGACCCCGTTCCAGACCTCCCTAACATAGAAAATTTCGTAAGTAGATATCTAGAATAGAACCCGGGTCTCCCGGCCGAGTCAGCAACGCTAACCACTAGACCAAAGAGGTGGTCTTTCACATGCTCTGGTGTATGTTTACACACCGAGTAAGATCTCAAAATGTCAGAGTTAATGAACTGTACTGCAATAATATTCTCACCTTCAAATGCGCACACAAATTGAATATTCAGAATTTTCTTTCAGAACAGCTTACATTTTACTGGAAAATACATCACCTACCTCATCTTAACATCTTACAATAGCTTCTTAAAGAGACATGCCTTATCAAAAGTTTCCAGTTTTTGATAATATCAGAAAAGCAACTGAAATGTGATGTATGAAACTGAACTGCGAACTTTGATATGACTCAAAGCCCACAAGGATTCACTCAGAAACTGTAGAGAATAAAAAGAAAAGCTCCGAAGAAAATCATAACTTTAATCCGGGTTGTCTATCTGTTGTGGAGGCCGATATAGAATTGGCTTGTGCTTGTGGCATTGTACGTGATAGAAAAAAACCAAAATCAAAAATTTTGTTCTCGATATGAGTTTATTTATTGAACTCAGTCTGTTGCAAAAACTAGAGCCAGGCAAGTAAAATGCACTAAGTTCATACAAATCTTTCCAACTGTCGAAATCAGCTGTTATAATTAAATTTAGAATTTTTATGTAATGACTGCTAACTTAAAATATTTACAATTAAGCAGCTAGGACTATTACATTTAATTATACTGCTCTATATTTTTACATATTTCCAACAATACAATTACATATTTTTAGATAATTACATATTTGTACATAAAACTAACACTCATGCCAAATGCTGTGTAATTAAACGCAGAGAATAATAGGCAACTATAAAATACTATTAAACAATTTTAAATTGCAAGCTGTCGATATGTAATGCGACACATATTTCAGCTTTCACAGAAGCATTTCTCTGCTTGATCCATCATCTTGCACTTTCTTTTTAGCTCTGAAAAAACCAGCTGATTGGCAGGTCTCGCCACACGTCTTAAGGCAGCTTCATTTTTAAAGTTGCTATTTGTTAACTTATGTTTAAAATAAACTCAAAATGACAGTATATCTAACGCATTTCTGGATGTGGGGGCATGTTTTAACAGTTTGATCTTGTTTTGCAATATTTATTGCTACAGTGCACCCATATACAAGAGGGTCACTTTTTTAAGTTTTTACAAACGACCACTAGGTGGCGCTCTTAAGATGTCATTGATATTTTCTAAACAACTGATTTTAGTTATTGTGAAAATAGTTGAAGCTTAGAAATGAATCGAATAGTTTATTTACATTGAGTGTTTAAAAAAAGCAATTGGCAAAAAAAAAAAAAAAAAAAAAAAAATGGAAATTTCACATGAACGTTTTCGTTGGATGATTTTATTTACGATTTTAGTAAAGGCCTAACTCAACAGCAATACATAGAATCGCTTCGTTCAACTTTCGGTAATGAAGCACCACCAGAAAAGACTGTTTACAATTGCTTTGCACCGCCACAGGCGCCGAGGTCGTTTAGGCGCGGACTAGTGAGCGGAAGGTCTGGGGTTCGAATCCCGCCAGGACCGTCCTCACTGACTGAGGTTTTTTCCAGGTTTTCCTCAGTCCTCATACATGGCAAATGCCGGGAAGATACCCTAAACATAGGCCTGGAATGTTTCCTTCCTTAAAAAATCCTTCCCCAATTTATTATTTCATCTCATGTATCATTAAGGTCCGCCGCCTGTGGTGCCTCAGTAGTAAACACTATTAAAAAAAAAGAATTGGTTTGCAGAATTTCATCGTGGTCGTGTGATGCGTTTCGTGGAGATTGACCAAAATCGGTTGTCGTTCAAAAAACCACCGATGCTGTGCGCAACTTGATTGAAAAAGATCGGCATGTGTCTTACAGTAAAACAGAAGTATCCTTAAGCATATCGGAGACTGCAGTACATTTCATTTTGCATGAAAATTTAGATGTGGATAACATCTGTTCTCGATTCCGCATAAGCTCAAAAAAACGCTCTTGGTAATTGGTATGATGAAATGCTCAAAAATTTCACGGAGGAAGAGCAAAATCCGTATACAACATTGTTACAAATAACAATAACTTGGATGTAATTGTATGAACCGCAAACTAAGCAACAATCTACAGTTTCGGTGTTCCAAGATGAAACGTATCTCACAAAAGTTGTTCTCTCACGAAGCATTTCCAAGAAAATGATAATTTATTTCTTCGATTGTACCGGACATGTCGGAACCCTTCTTTAGAGGATCGAAGAACAGTTAATGCTGAATGGTCCAGGAGTCATCGACGAAAACAGGAAAACGAAAACGTCGCATCATTCTTCATGACAATGCCAACTCTCTCAAGTACATTAAACAATTGATCATTTGAAAGAGAAAAACATCGAATTAATGTTCCATTGCCCGTATTCACCTGATTTTTTACCTAACGACTTCGTTTTGTTTCCGAATGTTAAACAAAAAATGAGTGGACAGCGATTTTCACCACCTCAATGAGCTGTTAAAGCATTTAAAAACGATACCAACTTCAGAATGAAAAAATGTTTCGATCATTCACTTGAACGCATGCAAAACTGTACGAATCTTAAAGGCGAATATTTGAAAAGCAATAAAACAGGCTAATTTTTTCTTTCCTAGTTTTTGCAATAACTTAAAAGGTAACTCTCGTATACTGTACTCTTGTTCGACTATAGTTCAGTTTTGGAGTTACTATCTCAGGTGAGCATGAACAATTACGCTTCATTACAAAAATAAACAGTTGCGTTCAGTTAAACAGCACACATGCTTTTTCTCGAAATGAGTTTGATATGTGTTAAGCGATGATCGCAGCAAACATATCTCAGGTGCCAAATACCACCAGTGACGTTGTGTGAGTCGAGAGAATATTTTCACTATATAAGAACATTTTTTTCGATCGCTGACGAAACCTAACCCCTGAAAATATGGAGAAATATCTTGTGGTATATTGCGATTCATGTCTTGGTTGGCTTTAGGATTGCATCTAAGGCATGTGACATGATTAAATAAATAATTTATATCGATATTGTACTTAAGTTGGTATAAAATATTTTTGATGTTTAGTACATATTTTAAGGTTTTGTTACACATATATGTGCATGTTTTTTTTTATTACATTAAAACCCGGACTCTAGTTCTAATGTATACTTTGATGGTGTGTTTTGAGAACAAGAAAGTAAAACATTCGAAATTAAATGTGATGTTAGACAACCACCTAAAAGTAAAACTTCAAAATAGTTTACATTCTCTGTCAAATACTTTACCATGAGTGACTTCATTCGTATTGAAGTATGACGTAAAGCTTTCCTTTGTTTACATGCTGTGTGAAGTAAAGATGTCTACATCTAACAATTTGTTAGCTAAAGGACATTTTACTATAGATATGATATTAAATGATCAACTTTAAATAGTAGTGGCCCGCATTGTTAAAAAATCTAAGAGCTTAAAAATTGAGAAATTAATAATATTCGTAAGAAATAACACTTCATATATTAAAAAGTAAAAGGAAATGTGGTAGCACATGAGTTTTTACATTCTGTAAAAGATGAACACTTTGATATTCATAACTAAAGTACACTTTATTCAAATTACTAGTTATGTGATAATTGTGGTTCAACCTTATGAAAAGAAATGGGACGCAACTTAGTGATTTTGACTATAATTGTTACAACAAACTAGTTTTACAAACTGTAATATTTGAAATGTTTTATCTATTACTTACACTGCTGAAGTTTAAAAATTGGATTATGTAAAATTTATTTTTACCCACGTTCAGCTGCCATTCAAAAGGAAAACATTCTATGAAGTTTATATAATTACATTTCATTAGTTATTTAATATTTATTTAATTTTGTCATTTTTACTGTCAGAATTATATACTATATTATTAGAATGTACAGTTTTTCTAAAAAATTATGAATTTACTTAAAAAAATTGTTTCATTTTCCGAAAACTGTGTTTAGAAAAATGTTTTCTTTCTTTCACCCATTCATTCATAAAGAACATTTTCTGTCATATTAAAACATTACATTTTCATTGTAAAGATAAATATTATTTTATAAATTAATTATTCAAAGATAAATTCATAAGTGTCTATTAATTTCTAATGTCAGTCGCAGATGGAGCAACGTTAATTTTAACTTGCAACTAGAAGTGATCTAAGAGTGAAAGTTCAAAAGGAAAAATAAAAAAGGGAGCAATTTTTAATGCCAACTCAGCTTTTGAAGTTCCGCGCATGAGCGGCAGAGGGCAATAGCACACTGACATGCACACACCAAGAATCGGCGGACTACATTGCACTAAATGATGAAGGTGAAGCTGGAGATAAGATGGAGGAGCAACAGAGGAGGAATTGGAGAACTGAGAGAAAGCTCGCCCAAGCGCCGCTTTGTCTACCACAAATTCCACTAGGAGCCTCTGGGATCGAAATCGGGTCACCTCGATAGGTGGCGAGCAATCTAACTCGGCCAAGGTGCCGCCACAGATGAAGAAAAGTTGCAACGCATGTACTTTTGCGACAATGAACAAACGTTCACCTCTTTTAAATGGCGCACTATGCAATAAAATCGGTTAACATAGAATTTTGCTACAACATTACTAAACAACGGAAAAGGAAAATTGACCCAACTCAGAAAATGTATTACTTTTTCGTAATATGCTAACGAGCCCGACTCGTTATTCCACTGGCCGCGTATGCGCATGCGCAGATTTTTTAAACAATTTTCAAATGTATTGCCATGGCAGGAAACAATAATTGTGAACCTGTACAAACCGCCACGGGTGACCGAGATCGTTAAGGCACGAACTCATAAGAGGGGATTCTGGGGTTCTCTTCTCACCAGGACCGCCCTTACTTACTGAGCTTTTTTTTCAGGTTTTTCTCAGTGCTCATAAATGGCAAATGCCGGGGAAGTACACTAAACTTAGGCCTGGAATGTTTCCTTCTTTAAAAAATAATATTCTTTCCCAATTTATCATGTACCATCAGTGCCTATCACTTGTGGTGCCTCAGTAGTAAAAACGAAGCTTTAAAAATTATTTTAAAAAATTAGCGACCATTTAGAAATAGACCTCTCTGATTGCTTAAAATTCAACGCATTCTTAAAACGGTTTACAGTGGCGGCTCGTGACAGTATAAACTTGGAGTACATAATTTTACCTTTGCTACAATTTTTTTTTAATGCTATGGGCGCTCTTTAACATTTCAGGTCATCAGCGTCCCATTCAATTCAGGGCGTGAAACGGCCGACAAATTTTGCTTAGAGGCCTCTTCTTTCAGGCTTGAGGTTCTTTCTGGTGCTGTAAATGTAGGACACAGGACCTACGGCTTTACCTCCCTTCCGAAGGAAGCCATACTTAGGATTTTTAAGTCCGAAAAAATCCATCGGTCCGAGCCGGGTTTGAACCCGCGATCTTAGGTTTAGAAGGCAAGTATGGTTACCACTACATCACCAGGACCGACCTCTTTGCTACTGCTGAATACAGAGTACAAGCTTCCAGAACCTTAATAACATACAGGTGTGGTTGAACGTACTTTGTTAACGTAGTAAGGCACCTATTTATAGAAATACATTACCCTAGTGTTCATGCCATATACTAATCAATAACTCTATGATTAAAGCATGGTACATAGAAGGCATTATAAACTCTTGTGTTTTGAAATCACAGTTGGATTCAAATAAATACCTGGAGTTGGTCTAGCCATTTTTTAATTTCGATTTTATCTTCAAATGTTAGCAAATAAAATGTCTTACAATGTAAGCTTTGTATAATGTTCGTTTTGTTTACATTTAATTAATATAAAACAAAATAAAGCGGCTCTTTCAACATTTCACACGAAACTTCATGCCCTCTATTCAGTAACAGCTTACTACTAATAAGGAGATATTCTTACACCGTGAATTGATCATCGCTACTGGAGAGTGTTTGCATAAGAGCACTGTTACTTTAAATATTATATCATTTGATACTGAAATAAATGCAAAATTTTTCTTTATTCTATGTTAACATTTAGATACTGTTTCCTTAATGTAATATTTTTATAACTGTAACGCAACAACAATCAGTCGTATTAGACTGGAGACTGTGCTGGCAACACAGATGACAAGAGATGACGTTTCTGGTGGTGCGAGGACATAAGTCTATGCTCCTCTACTGTTTCCTTTCACTTTCCTCGGTCAAAATACTCCACAAACTCATCCAGGCGTTAGTTTGCAGTGCATCTGCAAACGAAGACCCCTAGAGACATTAGCCGCAAATACAAACATAGACATAGTTAGTGCGTTTTTTTTAACTTTCTTTTACGCATAAAAATGTATTAAGCAATAATTATACGAAATTAAACGTTGACATTTTGGGGGATAGCCAAACATAGCAATCTCCTACAGGAGCTGCCCCAGGTTGATTTATTCATTGTTAACAGTAATATGCGATTCTTGTGTAAATCAGCAAGCGTAGAAAATAAACTGATTAAAGAAAGTACGAGTGCACGGTAAGAAGAGGTCTTAACAGAATACGGGAGACAGAGAATTAAAGATCTTGAGTTACAAGATAACCATTGTATTATGATAAATATATTCAGCACTGAAAAGCTTGTTCATGACCCTTCACTTCAGTATATGCACCCTGAATCAGCAAACAGCTTCTCATTCGTGTCTTGTTTGTTTCTGCATTGGGTTGAATACTTTTATCACAGTTATATGCTAATCTTGGGTTAGGGTAACTAATGTATGAGAACATTGTTCATTGCTCTTCACTCCTGTCTGCGTCTTGAGTCAGGAAACATTTCCTCAATCGTGTCTTGTTTGTTTCTGCATTGGGTTAAATACTTTGATTACAGTAAGAAGCTGGTCTACATTGTTCTAATTGTGTTTTAAATGTCCGAATCTCCTTTAGTCGACGAACCCCAGTGATTCGTGAGCTCTTGATGAAGAAAGCCGGATAAGTCCCCTTGCAAGAGGAATGTTTACGCCGGTCCATCCTGAAGAAGAAAATGCGCCATTAAGTCTGCTTTTCAGGAACTTTTACCAGTTTCTGTGTTCTGTTTACCTCGGGACGGTACCCCGAATTAACCTCTCCTTAATCCGGCTTTACTCCATTATGGTGCCGCGTATTGCAGATGCTAAAGGATCCGCTCTGGCTGTTTTTCTCGCAAGGAGGGCACGTGACAAAAGACGGGGGATTCTGCACCTGTTCAAAAAGCGGATCTAATGGAGCCCTCGTCTGCTCGACCGAGCTGGACTGAGAGGAATATTAGCGAAGGAAAGCTTGCCTTGTCCGGTCGGTTGGCTAGTAGCCTCAGGCCAGAACTTGGTACAGTCAATGCCCCATTCAATGTTGACATCAAGTGTCTTGGCAAACAAAATAAAAAGGAAAGCATACAGGTCAAGTGAAAATTATTTGAGAGGTTTATATTAAAATATGATCGAACGCCTAATGTTGTGAAAGGGTGTTTTAAAATGAATTTTTGGGGGTAGAGGGGAAACTCAACTTGTTAGAATAAACAAATGATAAATAATAAAACTTAGATCAAGTCATCTATTTCTTATTTGGCGCTACAAACAGGGTGAGCCTTGGTCTGCCGCAGCGACCTCTGCCTCCTCTACCTCCGCCTTACGACTTCAATGATAGAGGGCAGTATTGCACAGCATGCCCGACCTCGCAGGTCGCCTACCAATGGTTTTCGTGATCAAAGAACGCCACCCCTCCATCAGGCAGCTTCCCAGTTGTATTTACGAGGCTGGGAGGACTCCGTACCTCCCTAACCTAGAAAAATTCCTGGTCAGGTACCGAGAATCGAATCCGGGTCTCCCACCCAAAGGTCAGCTATGCTAATACTGGACCAAGGAGGTGGTCAGTTATTTAGGTTCCAATCTCATAAAAGCGAAAGCAAAATATGAGAAAAACTTGAACAAATTTGCAAGAATTTGTAAAAAAAAAAAAAAAATAAAATCTTTGAAAAACAAAACAAGAAAAGCAATCCAAATGCATCTACTTTTATACCCTGTCCTCATTCAGTTATGCAATTGAAGTAGAAAACGGTTGACCTTCAGAGGACGCGCAATTGCCGGTAAGACTGGAGTTAAAATTTCGTCGGCGTAGGCAATTGAGCCTGCTCAGCCATGGTTATCACGTCAACTGCTTTAATTGCGCGGCAAGTGTGTGTTAAGATATTTTATTATGTATTTGTGGCAGTATGCAGAGAATAAGATATACACTAAAAATAGTTCAGTTAATAAATCAATTACTTGCATTTGTACTTTTATCGTTATGACATTTTATACATTTTTTAAAAATATTTGTCGTGTTTTTCTGCACTTCTGTTATGTACTCTGTCACATATCCTAACATCACAATCTCAAACCTCTCATCTTTTAAAAATACTATTTTAATGATTTTTGGTAACAAACTGTCTTTATAACACAAGCATCGACTAATGCTTTTCGTTACCATAGTATTTAATGTGCAATGTAAAACAGATTAATATCGCTTGGTATGCACTTCCGTTTCTCGCCATGTTATCCGATTTTTTAAGTTCATAATAACTTGTCAAATAAACTGACTGGACTCTTTTTACATTTCTGTATTCATAGGTAGAAGCTAAAGATTCAACAGGCTTTAAAATATATGTTCATCCGCTAGAGCGCGGGCAGCGACAGCGGAGAAGTACCTGCTGTTTACCAGTTCTTGACTCCACCTAAAGCCGTTGTCTTTATGCTGTGCAGACGCTCTTAAATGTGAAACAAATTGTTTATCGCTTTGTTGCGTGTCATAATGCCAAAAAGTCAGCACACTTTAAAAGAATTTTCACGTGATTCATACGCGAAAACAAACTCTTACAGAAAAGTTGAACCCGAGTTGTAAGAAAATTCTCCACTGTTCCTACACCACACAGATGTAATGTTCATAACCCTATGAATAGATTTAGATAAGTGGGATATGTTCTTTAAATTGCAGAAAGGTTAGAATGAAGTCCAAAGAAATTTCTGCGAAGGCTTACTGATGAAACAGAAATTTTACTTCCAATTTTTTTTTTTAAAATTAAAGCCGTATAAGATAAGTTGTTCAAGAATTTCAGTCATGTGATAATAGATATAAGTAGAGTAAATTTCTACTAGTGGGTTTTGAATAATGTTAGCATTGACTCTATTGACACATTTTTATTGTTTTCGCAGACGAAGCTTAGGCACAGAACAACAGGTACCCCGGCATACAGAAAAAACAATGTAGTACTGGGAATGTCATTAAATGACCAAAAGCTGGTATTAACAGAATTATAGAGCCTATATTTTATAAAATAGCGCAAATGTACAGACAAGACCGATTACATTTGACAGACCCCGATACGGGGGGGAAGAAAAAAATGGCGGCCGAAATCGGCCTACTACTGCCAATAGCAATTGCGTAACTTTTACGCAGTATTACGTTTACAAGACGACATTATTTATCATTAGTAAATATTTCCAAGATTTTTAAGATTCTGAAATTGTTTACAAACAATATTTCTCATGTATAAAAGAAATATAAAATAATATGAATTAAAAACTTCTCCACAGTAAGCACAATTTTTTATAAAACACACTAATTTCCAAATTACTCGACAACATTAATTTTAAATCGACATAAATTGGGCGTCATCATATTTATCATACTATATTTTAATAAAAAGATTGGCAAAAGTTATAATGGGTATACGTGTCTTGTCTTAACCTCACTTACAAAAAACTCGAAACTGTTATAATATCACACTCACACCATTCATTAAAATTCTCATTATTTCCACCCAAACGCTTCACACGTCCTTTCTGATATTTCCTTTCTCTGCTAACGGACACCATCACATACCATGGTAGATTACAGAAATTTGCACAAGTAAAATGTCCTCCCTAACCACAAATTTTGGTGCGAAACATTTAATACGCTATAGTTGAATTATTAACTGCAAATTTTGCATGCTGTCTTTATTCACTCCTCTTTTAATTACTGCTATTTTGGAAATGCCCATGTTGTACTAGCACTTTCTATTAAACAAGTTCCTGGTGTGCTTTCACTAAATCTATATTAACTTAAAGGAAGTAATAGCTACTGTTCATTTACTTCCAACTATAAACCAGGTAAATGGAACGAACCAACATAATAAAGTCATTCAGTTGAAAGCGTGGACCACATTTTCCACCATTTTGTCTACTATCGATACCTACACTGGGGTTTGGTAAACATAGTCGGTCTTAGTACAGAGATGCAGAGATAATATAATCACGCCATTCTTCGAAGAATTAATATTTAAAGTAAAAATAAAGTAAAGTACATCAAAAAGACTCACCTAGAGTGCATAAAGATGATCTCCCATTAACCTTAATTAACAAAAATTTTGAGGATCGAGTCATTAAGTCAGCCCGCTTCCCAGATCCTGCCGTATGTGATTTTTATGAAGAAAAATAACGTGTATCTGAATGAGCGGCATATGTTGGAAGTATTGAAAGACAATACAAAAAGAGAAAGTGCAGCAATAAAACTTACTGTAGTGTAATTCAATTTCGGTAAAATATTAGATTTATTTTCTGTTGCTTTGGATAGCTTTGATGCATTACGGTACAGGGAGGCGGTTTATCACCTCATTATCATGTTCTACGCTCACAGAGGAACATCTTTTTATTTCCAGAGTATTTCCTTCCTCTTATGCAGATTAGCGTGCCGGGGCCCTATGGGACCTCGCACAGCGCCGTAGGATTTGCAAGGCGTTCGCCTCGGACGTTCCCTTTGATGTCCATCCCGAAAACGCTAAGTGCTGTGGGTTTCTAAGAGACGTTTACACAAACTTTGTATCTCAACTGTACGTTTTCCTGAAGGGAGACGCCAGCTATAGTTGCTAACAGTTTTAATATTCATGCGCCCTTTGCGGATGGATTATGATGCAAAGCGGTCAGCGGAGTTCTCCCCTACACCCTCAAGCAGTCGGCCAGTTCCCTGATGAGGCCCTAAGGTACGGCAAGGAAGCGGCTAACTAGCCCAACTAAGCTACACTCACTCAACTAATGGCCGCCCACCCCCGCGCGCCCTCCCAACTCTCTCCGCCCGGCAAAATTATCTACTAATGCCGAGTTGCCGACCCGGCCTTCTTCCTGCAGTCCCCCGCCACGAAAAGGGGCCACCTATATAACGAAGTAAACGTAGCGTCGGGAATCCTTGTGACGTACAGGTAGCGACCTATGCATCCGGTTTCTGAACTCTTGTCATATCTCAAATTGCACGGTCTACAGAGTCGATGCTCTCTTGTCTTAGACCTACACACCTGTAGTAATATGAACCCTGTTTCTCACAATGCAATGCAGTTTCGTGGAATTCCACCAGGACTCTATTCCGCAAAAGTATGGCCTAATACTTAACAAATGTTTGTAAGTATTAGCCCACGAAAGAAGTACAACACTTGTAAAGTATTAGTAAAAAGTTACAAGTGACGTCATAAAAGAGCAAGATGAAGGAACAGATGTTTGCCACAGGTCGTCATACCTTGAATTGGGTTATGTCCAATCCTTAGTAATAAATACGTATTTTTTAAAGTACAGAGAGGATTATTGTCATTCCGGCTGAGTGTCTTGTATTTTGTCTCAAATACAATCATAATTTAAATTCTTTATTATATTTTGTCAACATTCAAGTGTAATAATCCACTTTGAGACGATGGTTCCTTACAGCTACATTTAAACCATCAATTTCAGTTATTGAGAAATGACTGAAGAAGAAGAAGAACTGAAGAAGAAGAAGAAGAATACTTTGAGACGATGGTTCCTTACAGCTACATTTAAACCATCAATTTCAGTTATTGAGAAATGACTGAAGAATTGGGCTTCCCTGTTGCTCTCGGCCGTTTATTTTATTGCTCCTTTTGATTATTTAAATTAATATAAATTTGTCTACATTGCTTGGCAATCACATTCTCATTATAAGCAAAAATTTGGGGAAAATGTGCCAAAAAGATCATTTTAAAGGAGGATGAAGAATGAAAAGAAATTATTTTAGTGGGATGTAGCAGGAACCTTAAAAAAACATAAACTGACTGGACTGAAATATGCATTTGAAACAGGATATCAGCCATAAGCCGTACTTTAATTGCCCTTAACCTAACTTGTTCATTATACTCAAATAATGAATTATTCTTTCTAGATACATATTCCTACTCTCAGCATTATCATCACTTTTGCCAATACTTCGCACATTTAGGTCAACAGACTCCCAAAATCATTCAAATATGCTACATTTTCGGATAGTATTTGCAGTTACTAATATTCTACCCTTGTAGAGAAATTTACACAAATCACTAATACTTCTGTAAATACAACATGGAAAAATCACTTGTGCACTTGTAAGTACGGTGTTGTAAAGTACAAGTGTAGCAGAAATCTGTGTGGAACAGAATTTTAGTAATAACTACAAGTTACAAGTCTATGTTTTTAATGTATTAGACCATACTTTTGTGGAACAGGACCCAACAGTTTTCATAAGTCTATAATGTGTGTGTCTAAAGGAAAATGTATTGCAATTTGCATTTAAAACAATTTATTATTGAAATATACTTTAGTACATTAAATTGAATTACGTGTATTTCGTGTCGTGTTTGACTTTTTAACAGCTTGAAAATTTATGTAATATTTATAGATTATCAAGAATTAAGTTATTTAATTCAGTTCATTTCATACAAGTAAAGCTATCACAATGAGCACATGCTGATGTGTAATGCAGTTAAAAATTGTATTAAGAAATTACAGCTATAATAAACATTAGATCGGAACTTTAAAACTGAAAATAAGCAAAAAATGTAATGTGTCGTAAAACAAATTTGCCATCAATCAGGACATCATTTCAAAACTTCCCAATCTGAATAAATACCTATTTAACATAAACTTAATTTACACAAACAAGTCGATTTAGATACGGAGAGAGAAGTTTAAACCCAATGCTGGTTCAATTTTAGGTTTCACTCTCTCACCTCCGGCCACCTCATATTGTTTTGTGAATTAACATATTCCTTAGGTCAAGAAAATTATATTAGGGTAACTTTCTCTGGCACGCACCTATTCAAACAACCATTCGCAAAATCTACTCCTGGATGCAGGGTCACCCGGTTTAAGTTTTTGCACTACAGTAGTATCTTTACAGCCGCTCGAATGGAGAAATAAGTTTCCGTTTGCTGAGAAAGACGTTGAACATAACATCTAATGTTTCTTCTGTGAGTGCTGTACATGGCTATGAATGTTTTTTTTATCCAGAACACTTCCCGCTTCACGAAATTTATGCACCAATCTGTGAGTCGAATTTCCACTTGGAAGTTGAACATCAGGGAATCTCTACTGAAGCAATCTTTGTACATCACGAGCCAGCTTACAGGTGAACTCGTAAATCAGAAAAGGAAACCAAGAATTCTGCAATTGGATTTGGCGATGAAAATGTGTCATTTCAAATTTGCACAACAACTACCTGCCTGGAAACAGCAAAAAATTCTTGGAAGCAATTAAAAAAACAGTTTTGTTTTGCTAATTTTCTCTGATGAAGTCACATTTCATATTAATGGAACAGTAGATAAACACAACTGCTTTATTTGAGCTACAGAAAATTCACATGAAGTGTAAGAGTACAGTAAACTGGAAATAACCAGTCATGTTTACTAAAGCTGGCATTGTACTCTTTGGATATATTGAATAACTTTCTCACAGATAATATTCTACTTGTTATTTTAAACATTTTAACTCTGGATTGCGCCCAAAATGTTTGAAGATATTTGAATGATACACTTGGTAGTTTTGTATTGGTCAGCAAGGTTACTTAACTTGAGTCCTGTGACTTCTGCTTAAGGGAATACAATTTAAAATAAAACATTGGTCATGTAATCAAAGATAAAGTATTTTGCCGCGAAACCTGATGGTATTGAATATTTTATATGACAAATTATTTGCGCTATACGTCCATTGAGTAAGGCGAACCAATCACATATATGCATTGAAAACTAAGAAGCATATGCTGAAGGAGTATATTTGTTTTATTTGAAATAATAACATTACTAATTGAATAAATAATAAAAGCATACCAATTGCACTAAGTGGCATTATTTTTGGCTCACTCTGTACTTTCCTCATTAAGTGAGGTACTTAGATGACAGAAAAGAAAAGTGTTTGTACAATTTTGTATCAAAGTAATTATCTACTCTAATTTTCTAACCAGCTATTTTCCTACGAATGTCATGGTAAAGTTTCCTTCCTGCAATTCGTTGCACATTTCGCTCAAGTGACGCTCCGCTTTTTATGGCCGAAAGGGTTTGAGGAGATCCTCTAGTCTGGTCCTCCAGGAGAGGACCACCCACGTAAAAAGAAGTGCTGTTCAGAAGCCTGAAATGGCAGTGGCAGAAGGGTCTTCTCACAGATGGTCATTATGGACAATGTGATGAAAATGAGCACGGAAGAGTGTGGCACGCTTTTGTATTTGATGAATGTTGTGGTTGAAAATCGTAAACTAAGTAACGAAATGTAAATGAAACTTTAAAAGTTGACCTTACTTGTGATCCTAGCTAGGACATTTACACGAATAAAGATTGTGCTGGAAATAATTTCAGATTTTTTATTTATTTATAATCCATTTCTCTAATCAAAACAGAACATCTATACCTAGGCAACTCAATTTATAAATATTTATGCGTGAAACAATAAATTTTAAGCAAAAACACTATTCGTTTGGAAAAATTTACAATGTTAAATTTATTACTTCACACATTTGTAAATATTACATTCAAAGAATTTGTAAGTTCTTGCAAACAATGCTTTAGTTAGAAAGTCTGTAATTTTGAAAATGTCTTGTGTTAGAATACCTAACATGCATTTAATATTATTAAGAAGCTTTGTTAACAAGTTAAATGTAATATGTTGCTCTCTCCCTTTAAATACTCTTCTTTTCTACTTGTCTTTAAGGCGTTTCCTCAATCCGTTCATAATACTCTCTATCGGTATCAAAGTCTTTCAATATTTATTGCATGTTGAAATACATAGGTTCTTGCTACACACACACGCGCGCGCGCACGCACGCAAGTTTGGGGGGGTTCAGAAAATTTACAAAGCGTTTTAATGTCTATATTTCGCCCTTTGAAACCTGTTTAATGCCTTTTAATTTTCTGATTAATTATTTACAAGCAGAAACTTTGCTTTCAGGTGTCTAAATATATTTGCAATAGTTATTTGACTTTTAACATAGTACCATGCCCTATGTTTTACACAGCTCTTAATATCTACAAATAAATTGGTAATTATAAATTTAATTTTTTCGGTCATTACGAAACGCTCCTTATTTCAAGGAAACAGTTCTCGTACTAGGAGGAGCAAAGAAGAAACGTTATTCACTCACAGGGGTAGTGGTAACCATACTTTCCTCCTAAACCCAAGATCGATTCAATCCGGCGAGGATAGATGGGTTTTTTCAGGAGTAAAAAATGTTAAGTGTGGCTTCCTTCATATGGGAAGTAAAGGCATGGGTTCCATATCGTAGATTTACAGCACGAAAAAGAACCTCAAGCCTTTGAGCAAAATTAGTCGGTCGTTTTACGTCCTGAATTTATTGGGAGACTGATGGCTTGAGATGTTAAAAAGCGTTCGTAATTAAACCAAACCACTCAAAGGGTTGGCTCAGGTGGTAAACTTGAGATCAATCTTGAACTTGGGTTTTATACTGTAGGTTTATAAAGCGTTTATAGCACTGAGCTTTGCAGAAACGATTTTCTAATTTGAGTTTCTTGTGTTGAGAGAACTACTTTAACATGAACCGTCTAACATTATTTTTAAATAAGCAGAAGGCTCTAAGTATATGCCCCACAAAATTGACGATATAGATATCAATAGCATTTCGAGCTAGTCTGGTAAAAATTATTTTTAACGTGATATAAATCGACATCAATTTCACATGTTCACACTCCCGAAAAGGACACCATTTCACCATTTTAAGATCAGCTGTTTGCACTGTGGGGAGCATTTAAGCTACACTTTCATTGCTTGATCCAACACACGGACTTTAGTAACGTTACATACCTGCCAATCCATTTGTAAGCAGAGTTCTTGCTGTAGTATTCTGGACATTTCATCTCCTTGCTGTAGCTCTGAGTGTCTCGACACGGAGATTAAAACGTTACGTGTGGTCATTCAGATGGACGAGCAGCCTATTTGCGAGCTGTGCGCCGATTTATTGCCCATTAGAGAACACTAACCCCCTTCCACCGCTGTTTGTTACGGCACTAAAGATAAGCAATAAATTTCGCTCTGGTCCCAGTCTTGTGGCTACCCTCGTCTTCGTGAAAGGCGTTAGGATCATTCAAAACAATTGGGCGGCCGGCAAGTCTTGAGTGCTTTGTACCGATTCCAGTATTCTTCTGTATTTCCATCAACCGTTTCCTTCTCCTTTCCTCCGCTGCAGTTGCCCCTACCTTCCTTTTCTGCCTTGAAGCACTAAAACTATATAACCAACTCACAAGTAAACGGACAGGAGTGGCCGAGGTCTTAAAGGTATGGAATCTTGAGCGGGAGGTCTGGCGTTCGATTTCCACCAGGACCTTTCTCTTTGACTGGCTTTATCCGGGTTTTCTTCAATCCTTGTAAATACCAAATGCCGGAGAGGTACCCTAAACTTAGGCATGGAGTGCTTCCTTTTTTTTTTTTTTTAAGAAATCCTTTCCCAATTTATCATTATATCTCATGTTATCACCAGTGCTCATCGCTTGTGATGCCTCAGGAGTAAAAACGGACGATAAGCACGATTATTTTAAAGTAAGTTTGAAGTGGCGTCTTAAACTGCTGCGGGCCATCAGTAAGTGGTCGTCAAGTTCACCAACTTTAAGTACATTTTCCTCAGAAACTACCGGATTAGATTTATAATAATAATAATAATAATAATAATAATAATAATAATAATAATAATAATAATAATAATAAGAAGTTTGAAACCCTGTAAAAATGCACGTCATTAATTATCATTTAAGAGAAGCCCTTAACAGTTAAAACGCTGCAAAAAGGATTCAAGTATGCATCTCTTGTTCCCTTTGCCCTTTGGAAACTGCAGTGAGTTTTGTTGCACCTTGCAGATAAGTTGTTCATCTTAACAAATTCTTCACAACAACTGTCTGTGTTATTTATTAGTATTTTATAGATATTTAAACAAGTACAACTGACTACACTGAAACAGTTCTTTCAGAATGTTTTGTAAAACTGCTACTACGTCATATATAACATTCACAGTCTTGAAGAGGCAGTAACGCTTGGGACTTGTGACGGTTTCACATCTCTTGGGGTCGGCCATGCTGACCTTGGGTTTTTTTTTTCGTGGTTATTCCTGGTCCCTTGGGCAAATGCTGAGTGGATTTTCCTTTCACATCAAATTTCCGCTTTTTTTAAATATCATCATTGCGTTGGTTTTGTCATGAATGTCGAAATTGCCAGAGCGAGCTGGGCTGGTGTGGTATGACGGTGGCTTGCGCTTTGGAAAGATCTCTGCCCAGGCGTCTGTTTTGGAAGCGGACCTTCTGAGGGACTTGAACTCCTGGGGGGGGGGGGCTGTTACGGTGTAGGTGTGTTCTATCTCCCTTCCGGAAGCACTTCCACTGGAGGCGTAGGTACAAACGGCAGCCCTTAAGCAACACCGAAGTATCAAAATAAACTCTTTCATTTCTAACAATTCAATCCAATTCACTTATGGTCCAACCAGAGCTATTAGGTTATTAGGGTTATATATATATAATAAAATAAAAATAAAGTAAAACTATTAACAATGTAACAAATTAACAGTAATAATAAAAGTAGAATAGGATAAACACTTAGATTACGTCACACTTGAAATTGTTATATTTCGAACTCGTTGAGTTCTTCGATGGCAAGAAGCTGGACAAGTTGACTTGTATATCCACAATTTGCTTGTGCTAGGCTAAGGGTTGGAATCAACCAGAACATAACATCTCAGATAGAAGAACATCGGCACAATAAGCTGAAGATCTGCATTTTAGTCCTGGCCATGCCTCAAATATTTCCTTTCTGATTCACATAGTTCTGCACAGCAGGTGCAAAAAGAAACCAATAGTACAAAAACAGAAGTAAAATTATTTTTTTTAAAAAAAGCAGTAGTGTAAAGCTATTAATAATTTGTTTTAAATTGTTTTAAAAATAATGTATTATATTTATTGATACGTATGTAGTTGTAGAAAATTCAAGAGATTAAAAATATTACCCATATAATCCAAGTTTTAAAAGCAACCCCCGCCCCAATCACTTCGAACATATTTAATTATAGTGAAGAATCGCTATATGAAGAAGCTATTTAAATGGTATTGCAATGTAGTTAAAAGATTTAATTAATAAGCTCTTAAGGTAACCAGGAAGTATAAATCTAGCAAATAATGCAGTATATACATTTTGCTCTATATCTCAGAAACTCATAAATTTATAAATATGAAGTTTTTATGAAATATTAAGAATACCTAAGTAAAGATTTTCTGTAAATTTTGATTCTCTAGTGAACATAAAAAGATTTTTAAATAAAAATAAATCTAATTTGCCAATAACTTAAATTTTTGACATAAATGTGCATTTTTCTCATGATGGGGTAAACCAATTTTGTTGAAAATTTGCACACATATAATCTATGCAAATTTGAACTGTGTTAACTAGAAGTATTTAAATATCATTATGACTTGATAAAAATTAATATCAATAGAAATTTAAAAAATATATTTTTTAAATTTGAAAATGAATATCTTTTCAAGCAACTACCACAGATATATTATTCTAGTTCCCAAGATAGCATGTTGCCTGTAGTTTAAGTAACAAAAAAAAAAAAAAACCTATTCATCAATAGTTATTATGTTACAGTGTTTTCAGTTTTAACAAGAGATTATTTTGGTTTAAATTTTTTTTAAAAAATTATGTGCATTAGTGAATTAAAAATTACGGAGCATCTTTCGTTAAGTTTTCTTAATATCTCTCAAAATTTTCACATTGGTAGCTTTGGAACTTTCTGAGATACATTGTAAAATTAATATTGTTGCATTATTTGCTTCCTGGTTACCTTAAAAAGATAAAATTTATCTGCAAACATGGTAATTTTCAGTTACTTGAGTTTGCTTTAAATTTTTGTAAGTTTTAAAAAAAGTAAGACGTGGTCATAGGTTTTAGTTGTTTGGGGAGTGCCTATAAGCCACACTGTAGTCTATTTTTTCTAACTTTTTACTGAGATATAGAAGCTATAAACTTAAGTCTTCAACATGCATCGTTGTTGAAGACTATCAAGCCAGGATATCTTTTACATTATTTATAGAATCCAAAATGAACTAGCTTGTAAAGTATGTACGGCAGCTGTTAATAAAAACACAACTGGAGAACCTTCCGAGATGAAACGGTAGTCTTTTTAAAGCTCCAATTTGCAACAATAAGATAAGCAGTTGTTTGAAGTAAGAAATCGGATTATGCCTTGGCCATTTTAATGAAACCTCCTAGAAATGTATATAGTTGGTGTGTATAATCGAGAAGCTGGATGATAGAGTGGTCCTGTAACGGTCTTGCGGTAACCGTGTTATCAAATTCATTAAGCGAGCGAGGTAAAGCCAGCTTTGGCCTCTGTGTGTGCGAAGGGTTTCTCCTTCCGCTAGCCCAAACTCAACCCTACCTCTTATCCCTCTCATCTTGTAAATACGTTTTCTTTAGAGTGGTCAAGCTCCAGCCAAAAGGCTTTTAGTGAAGTCAGTTGCTCACAAAACTTGAGCAACACACCGCTTACTAACGAGCCCTTGTTGACCCTCAACATGAATAATTTCTTTGAATTATTTGGACGTAAACTGCTTCCATGAAAAGGGGTGGGACAGTCTTATAGCCCTTTCACATGGCAAGGAAGCGAAGTAACCGTTCCTTCTAGTGCTGTTACCACTAACGAAAATTATAAATATATTTTTGAAGAGGTACTCCGAGTACTTCAAACCTGGTTTCAGTACTTGATACAGTTCAGGTATCGACTTTGACAGGTTTAACCGGATGTAAGAATGCATTTATCACGAGAGGGTCCGAGATTACCGATCAATTCACGAATGTAGTGTGTGGAAAGCGCAGACCATCAAGTGATATTTATTAGGACTATTTCACGAATAAAATAAGGCTGTAAATACAATGCCCATAAACTTAGCTTACAAAATTGTAATAATTGTATCTTTGTTCTTCACCTTTTCAAGCAATCTTGCGACAGAAGAATGCCGAATGTCAGTAATGACAATAGAGAAGAGCAAAATACGTGTTTATGAGTATTACATGAATAGAATAAGAATAAAAGTGATATATACTTAAAATTCGTGCATGGAATATTAGCACTTGTTATATTTATGAATATCTATTCTATTCAGAAACCGTAAGACTGAAATGGACAAAAGGTTCCCTATTTTTCTTTGTATTCTGTGGTTTGGAATTCCTAACGATAAGATCAATTTGCACATTTGACGCATCACCAAAACGCTTTTAAGGACCCTCCGTTTTGCTTTATGACTGTCGATTGTCCATACCTTTGTTGCTATCATTAGCTCCCTACCGCCTCTAATAAAAGTGGTCAGTGATGCGTGTTCAGGAATAGTGGAGGTATAGAGTTGGCTACACTGACCATAAGACAAATGTATGTCGCATGATAAAAGGGATTTGATTATTTTTCTCGATAATTTCACTCCGTAATCCGGCTGTGATTGGTCAAAATTCAAAATTTTGTTTCGTTTTAAGATGACATCACACGAGTGAAATGTCCAATTAAATAATTCTATGCTCAATGTTGATCTAAATTCTCTCAGGTGAGTAAATTGTAGACTTCTCTTTATTTTCCATTGTTGTGATCATGTTTCTTTACATTCAAGAGTAAATGTGCAAAATTCTCTGAAGTTCGCTTTCTTCTTCTTCTTCTTCTTCTTCTATTCCTCCTCCTCCTCCTTCTTCTTCTTCTTCTTCTTCTTCTTCTTCTTCTTCTTCTTCTTCTACTCCTCCTCCTCCTCTTTTCAGCAACATTAGGGACCGATTTCATTAACAGATGTTAAAAGTTAACAAGTGTTAGACTGCTTTAACATTTAAATTAACAAAAACTCGTTTCATAAAGCAATGTTAACTTTAACAACGAGTTAAACTTCGTGTTAAAAGTTTAACAACTAATAACAGTTCGAAAATGGAGGCTGTAAACCCAGCTGTAGATGTCGAAATTCTATATTTAGATATACTAAGTCATTCATAACAGAGAGAGGGTTCTCAGATGTAATGACTTTGAAATTTTACACGAAAGAGCAATTTTTACAAAGGTTCAGAATGTGATAAACAGTCGTTATAGTATTGTAGATGAAATACGAGAGAGGTTTGTGTCTCTGTTTCTTTTAATATTCCTTGCATGACCCATATGTTTTAATTATTCTACGCAAACAAAAGTACATCGAACTGCGTTCAAAAGCATATCGGTTATGATACCACCTTCTCGGTCCGTGCTATTTGCAAAACACGGGAACCCTAAAAAGGTGCTGGACGACATTGTGCTGGGAAAGCTTGGTGTAACGCAAGGAGTCTTAACATATTGTTACAATATTAACACAATGTTAACAAACAACATGTTAGTGTATTTTTAACACCCAAACTTGCCGAGCTCAGGAAAAATTCCTAAGTAGGCACCGGGATTCGAGCCCGGGCCTCCCGACTAGTCAGCAATGCTAACTACTAGACCAGGGAGACGGTTACTACATTAATTAAGGTGAAACGTGTATTTTTTTAAATCTAGTTTTCGGTTTTGATTGTTTACTGGTGTTTCTGAACGAGGGTCAAGTATTTTTAAGCATGACTAAGAGTACTTAAAATTTTCTCCTAAATCCCTACAACGTTTGTGATACAAAAATCAAGTTGAAGCAGCAGAGTAGCTTAGTTTTATAAATACAGAAAGAAATCTGAAAAGCGCTTTTGTTTTCCGATCTTTACAGCAGCTTTACAATATGATACCCATAATGCATAATCAGTGGGGAGAAGAAAATCGTAAGGGGATATGAATGGTGTCTGCAAAATTATTATATAAAATAAGCAATTGTACAAGAACGATTTGTTTTAGTATCAATGGATAATCATTTACTACTACTACTATTATTAGTATTATTATTATTATTATTATTATTATTATTATTATTATTATTATTATTATTATTATTATTATGTCCTGCTGGTATAGTGGTAACCATGTTTACCTCCTGCCAGTATCGTAAATTTTTTCGGGAGTAAAATCTTAAGTATGGCTTCCTTCGGAAGGGAAGTAAAGCCGTGGGTACCGTGTCGTACATTTACGGCACGAAAAAGAATCTGAAGCCTGAAAAAAGAGGCCTCTTAGCAAAATTTGTCGGCCGTTTCACGCCCTGAATTGAATGTGATGCTGATGACCTGAGATGTTAAAGAGCATTCGTAAATAAACCAAATAAAAACGCATAATAATAATAATAATAATAATAATAATAATAATAATAATAATAATAATAATAATAATAATAATAATTTATTCCGGGAAACATTTTTCAGTGTTTTAAAATAATCCAATGGTGAAAAAGTACGAACTTGAAACTTTTGGGACTATTTAGTCAGAAATATTCATAGTAACTGGAATTAGCATAGAAATGTGTATTATTGCCGTAACCTCTGCAAGTGTGCAATCAGAAAAGTACGTAGGCTTTAATTCATATGAGCGGGTAGTGCCAACATAATAACCAACCATCACCATTCAGGTGATATAAAACTTTAGCGTCAAGAGTAAACATTTCGGAATACTTACGTTCACACAATTATTAGGGGTTCGATGTCATACACGTGCTAATAGGTAATTTAATTTATTAAAAAAGTAGCAATAAATGTAATCAATTATGTCATCCCTTTATTTATGCTGAACTATTTGAGGGAGAATACGGGTAGTAACAGTCAATCTCGTGACAAGAGCACTCAGAACTCGATCCCGCAAAATACCCTACACGTCCTTACTGTGGATCTCGGTGCGCGCATTATCAATGGAGAACGCTACCAACCCCTGCCGCCAGTAGCGAGTTGGCGGCAATGGACTCGCTAAAATTACACAAAAGTTACAAAAACAGATATATCCAAGTAGATTGAGGAACGCGTTTAAGAAGATACTGCTGCTCTGCCCTCATTTCTGATAGATGTAAAGGTTTCCGCAAGCGAGGGGAATGCATGGAATCCATCACCAAGAAATATCATGATCCATTTCGAGGGATGGGATAGTGTGAAAAGTAAACTTCGATATTACGTTCGTTCAGTTTTCCACATCAGGGTTTTAAAGCTAGCCGTAAATTGAATGATCAAAACGGGCTGGGAAATTTATCTCAATGGCCTTTTAATTTCCAACCTCAGGTGATTAACATCCATTTTGCCAGAATCAAACTTAAATATTGTGGGTTTTAATGGAACGAATCAAGTGGAAATATGAAAATTTTTATGGTTTTACTGGGTAAGAAATATTAATAATCGGATCGAATATTTGCAATGCCCTATAAATAACCAAAACTCTTGGTGGCCGCTAGGCTGCTAACAGTGGGACGGTAAACTTTGTTTGAGTGCATCAGGCCATTGAGGGGGTACCAAGGCTACCATGAGAAAAGTTGTACTATGATGGAAAAAGAATGCTGGCCTTAAAAAGGGTAAACAAGTATCACACTAACCCCCCCTTCCAACCTTCATGGAGTGGTGTAGTGGTTACCACACTTGCCTCCTAAACCAAGATCGCGGGTTCGAACCCGGCCAGGACCGATGGATTTTTTCGGGGCGTAAAAATCCTAAGTATGGTTTCCTTCGGAAGGGAATTAAAGCCGTGGGTCCCGTGTCGTACATTTACGGCACGAAAAAGAACCTCAAGCCTGAAAGAGCAAAATTTGTCGACCATTTCACGCCCTGAGTTGAATGGGACGCTGATGACCTGAGCTGTTAAAGAGCGTCCATAAATAAATCATTCAAAAAAAATGGAGTACGACTAGTAAATATGTCTTGTGGTAGCAACAGTCGCGCTAAGCAATCAAGGCTTGACATGTTTTACTCCATGTTTCACTCATTGGACATAAGGAATGGGGATGCGGGAAATTGTCTTTCTATTGCTGACACCGCCACTGAATTCGATGTGTTTCATTTTGGGTTGCCCATAGAGGAGAGTTTGAAGAAACCATGGGTTCGACAAGTGTGGGAAGAATTAAGATTGAGCTCTTGATATTTGCGAGTCTCTTGTCATATAATTTCCGAAGAGACTAAACAAGGTCTTAGATCAAGATCCACGATCGTGGAGAATGTGTTAATTTTAAATAAACGTTTATCAATTTTTGGCATGTTTCATTTCCGGTTAGAAGAAAACGTTATATAAATTTTACATTAATAGTAATTCCTAATACTCACAGGATTTTTTTTTATTATTAGAGGTTAGAAGAAACTTTGTAATGTTCTCTTCTAATGATCTCAATTCGATTCCTAGCATACATAAAATTATTTTAACCAAAATATTTTTCCAGCAAGCTTTTTCTTCAGATTTCGAAAAAGGAGAGTCAAATCTGTTGAGTGGTGCACATGGCAGCAATTAATTTATTTGTGACTGTAAATAAAAGAATGCACAGGTGAATTGTTGTGATGGGGGAAAACAATCTTTGTGGACGTCATGGTATCCTAAAACATTTCCTACAATGCCGTATAATACTCTCTGTTGACGGTTGGAAAACGGTTAGAACAAAACTAGAGGGTATCAGCAGGAAGAAAATAGAGGCAGAGTGTAAGTCTCTTAAAGTTCAATGAATGAAATTAGATTAAACTGGGATAAAAAGGTATACCCCTTTCTAAGAAGAAAGGCAAGATCAGGAATGGCTTGGATTGGAATGGAAGGTTGATTGCCTCACGGTACGAGAATCTGCTCATTTTTGTAAAGGGGAAAAGAAAATGCACCCACTAAAGCACATGAGAAAAACGCTGTTTCCAGAAAATTTGCTCAAACAATTAGAGGTCGATTAGCATGCTGGAACCTTTTTTTCGATCCACAAAGTGCTGAATATGGACATTTTCATAGCCAAAGTGCGCGAAACTAGAAGCAATTTATTTCCTGGTCAGAATGCAATAACCAATATAAGTGTAAATAATATGTAACTTGCTTTAATTCGTTTCCCTCACTTTTTACTTTTATTTATTTATTTGTTTTATGTTTTTCCTGTATATCATACTTAAGCAGGTACAACCGACAACCAGCATCAATTATATTTAAAATATAGAACTTTATAACGACAAAGATACGTCTAGCTATTTATTTGGTGTTAAATTAGAGGACAGGGCTTATTTTGTTCCATTACAGCTTAAATAATTCAAAAAGATCCCTTTGCCATCATTGGAATTTTTAAATTTGCAAAACATTCAACAGATATAAATGTACTCACATAATTACATCTATACGTATATATTTACATTTCAATCTTTAACAGCATTTATTTTCTGGCCGCTATTCTTTCTTCTGTTACTGCACACGAGTACTGAATTTGCATAGAACAGCCTCCTAATGAAGCTAGGCAACAAATTAATATACTCAGGTAATATACCAATTGATCTCTGATCAATCGTATCGACTTGTTATAAGGGGAGGACAGTAGAAAGGTATTCTGAACATTGTGACGTCATCATGCTATCAGGCAATTATCAATGGACAGTTCGCAGCCGAAAGTTAGCTAGGAGAAATAAGTTTAAAAATAGCTTTTAGAAAAATTTGAACATTTGTTACATTTTTTGAGGTAACAGACAAATAATATGCTAAAATTGCCTGTGCACGCTGCTTCAAAGTGCAAGCTTTATGTTAATCGCATTAAGTTTCACTTTAAAAGCTTTATCTTATCTTCACAGATAGATATTTCTTTTTATTCTTAAGTACCGCTGCATATTTTACTTTTTACGTCCATATTTCACTTTTTTGCATCTTTTTACGGTAGCATAAAATTGTGTTATTTCTTGATAGATGGTTTCTTTTTTCTCTGCTATAAAGATTTATGACTCAAAGCTGCACGAGATATGAAAATGTAGCTTACAGTAGACATACTAGAACCCTAGTCGAGTATCTCTACCTTCATAGGCTCAGTGAAGGATTACGTGCAATGAATGACTAGATTCCGTATCTATTTTGGCTAAAGTAAACGAACAAATGTGAATTAAATATGTTAGAAATATAAATGTATATAAATTTAAAAAAGGTATGTTTTAAATGAATTGTGAAATGCTCTTTGCTCGAAATCAGATAATACTTTTATCTATTGTTATCTCTTATAGGAGGGACAGAAAAGAGTCTATTAATTTTGTACCACTGAATATACATAACGGTGGTGAAACAAAATATCTTGAGAAAAGAAGGCCTCATGGGATCTGAGGGGGAAAAAAATTGAACGCGCATATGCGTAATTGCGGTAACAAAACAGAGCAGTCAACGATGTAGAAAAAGGAGATACACAGTCTTGAACTTTTGGATCCGTTTGCAGGAATCCGTCACTAAACATCACCAAATATTGCATCAGGCGGTGGTGAAATATTCTTCCGCAATTAACCAGTAGTTCAAACAGTGTAAGAAGGACTGTGTTTCGACCACAAAGCATGTGGTCCTGCAATGAATGAGACTGACATCATGGTTCGGGAATATCGACGAATAAACTGTCGGATGTGCAAAACATTTCCATTCTAGTGTTTTCATCATAAAGCACATGAGAGGCGTTTGAGACCTACCTCAATTCCATCATTACTAGTGATGAAATTTGGCTTCAACACTGCAATCCCGAAAGCGTTTCAGTTCATCAACGGACGATGTCAAAAGATGAACTCCAGCACCGGTAGAAACGTTGGACAAGTGCATATAACATATCAACCAGCATGTTACGTGAGTAAAAAGCTCATTCTCACTCTTACATCATAGCTTCAACTTCCATTGTGCAATTAATAATTTAACATGTAAAAGTATTGCCCAAACAGGCAGGCTTCAAAAGCCTTATACTTTTGTTACGAACTGTTACGTGCATGATCCGCTCGCAGGCAGGTGTTGCATGCCTGAAAAGTCGACTCAAAAGACATTAATTTTGCTAAATATTTCTGGTTAGGAACTGCAGAATATGGAAGAACAATATTTGTGGAAGTCCGGGTACAAAAACAATAGATTAACGGGTTACAGGGTGGTTCCAAAGCGCACCGATGGGATCATGCGATGTCGTGCCAGAGACGGCGATAAATTTTAAGAATTAGTTATTGTAATTAAACTGTGGAATGAGTTATTAGACTTCTAAATGATCGCACATACAGTAATTAGTCCAGTTACCTTGGCAGCCACGTGTCGCAATTTACGTGTAGGAGCAATTATGAAAATGACTGCAAATTACACACACACACACACACACACACTTGCGCAGTTCTCTCCTAGCTGCCTTATCTCCCTCTCTTCCTGTAGCATTGACTGGTTTAACAGATACCCTTTTTTTAAGCGACTGCCACAATCAAACTGCACCTGCTTCCCAGTGTTTGTGGTTTCGAGTTTGATGCACAGCGCAGCGGTTAAAGTTTGACCCGAATCTATTTTCTCAATTTACAGTATAACTACTTTAAAAAGGGCGTGCAGCCCCAAATGACTGAGTGGTATAGTTCATGCGGTAATGCATTCGGAAAGTCCCGGGTTCAGACCTTTGGAGAAGGTCATCCTAACCATGATTTTCTCGTGGTTTCCCCTGATCGCAAAGATTTCATATCATTTCATTCCGTTGATTCTGTTATAGGTCTAAAGTGCCCAATCGAGATGAGGTGGTGCGGCGGGACGGTGGCTTGCACTTTGGAAACACTTTTACCCTGGCTTCTAATACGAAAATGGACCTTCTGAAGGTTTCCAACTCCCTTTTTTGGGAGGGGATTCTCCGCCAATGTCAGGGCATTCTATCTGGAAACATGTAAGGGACCGCGTCTGCGTTTCGGTATCGACGCCCGTACCAAAGTTTCTTTCTTCGCCTCTAACAATCTAATCTAAACTCTAAGGGACTAGGAAAGAAAGTGACTGTTATGACGTCAACATTTGCCTTTTATACCCCACATTCTCTTATTAGTGCTCAAGAAAGCATTTGAATTTTAACAGTAACATTCTTTTGGAGCCTGGTTAATCTATTTTGTATGGTAATTATTTGCAGTGCCTGTAGTAGCATAGAAAAATGAGACAATAATGAATATATAGTATGGTAATTATCTGCAGTGTTTGTAGTAGCATAGAAATCAGACCCTCGAGTTATTATTAGGACCATTTCACGAAAAAAATTAACATTGAAATATAATTACCCTCAACTTAACTTACAAAACTGCAATATTTGAATATTTGTACTATGAATACTTAAGCTTTTCAAGCCAACTTACGACAGAGGAATGTCGATAATCAGTAATACCAATAAAGAAAAACCAAATATGTGCTTACGGCTTTTTCAGTAATGGAATACGAATAAACGTAACATATGTTTGAAATTCGAGAATATTAACAGCAGTATAAAATGTTATATATACTAACTTAGAAATCGTGAGACTAAAATGGACGAAAGTCCACAGTTACGATTTACTAATACTAGCTGATAAAAACAAGGCAGAAATAACAACGTTTTTATTAAAATTTATGGTTGCCTAGGCAAGTACTGTTACATAATTTACAAATCATTTCAACTGCGTGGGTGATTACGCAAAAACAATTGAGTGAATATACATTAAGGTAGTTAACTGTACAATTATTGAAAACTCAGTTATGAAATTTGAATGAAGGGGCTGCAATTTCATTGGATACAAAGGACATTTGGAAATTAGTATATGAAGATGTGGAAGCAGAACTCCGCATTTTATTTAATATTGCCGAATGATGTTCTTGATTAATTTGTATCATGCTCATGGATTATAGTCCGGGTATAGAATTGGCAACACTGACCAGAAGACAAATGCACTCCGGGCGGTAAAGGGATTGGGTAAAACTTTCCGATAATTTCACTGCAATATCGGCCTGTGATTAGTCAAAATTCAAAATATTGTTTCATTTATTGGTACATTTTTATAACATCACATAAGTGAAATAGGCAGGAAAAATCAACTGGTGCAATAAGAGAGACACGGGTTAGATAGCAACAGTTATTTACATCTTACTAGGTCATTCCCTCAACCTCTATAACCTATTTATCCTCGGCACCAAGATTGCAACTACTGTCATCAATGAGCCATCTGCAGCATCTTCAGGATTTGAAAATATCTTCTCTAGCAGTCGGTTCTTCAGCACAGGGAACAGAAGCCACATGTATTAGGAATGTATGGAGGATGAGTGACAGCTTTTCTACCAGGAAGTCAACTTGGAGCTGAAGGTATGAGCAGAGTATAGTGTGATAATGTCCGACTGTTTTTCACACATCTTTTGGAAAACTTTCTGTTGTGTGCTCTGCGATCTTCAAGGTGAATTGTTTCCACATTAAACATATCACCACCATTTTCTTCTCTAGTTCTTGTGCTTTCTTGACTTTTGTTGGATTGTGTCGCCTGGGAAAGTCCAAACTTGGTGCTTTGTACATGATAGATCCACCTGTTTTGGGCTCTGGTTCACTACTAGTCACCGTTAATGTATCTTTACAGTCTTCCACAGCCTATTCCACTCGAGTAACCCTCTGCTCTGTACTGAGAATTATATAATTTTTTTGAGAAATTTCCCAATTCAATATCAAGGGATCTAAATACTTATAGATTACTCCAGGGTCTACCTGCAACCCGCCAAATGCCTTCTGTTTTTCCTTTCATCTTTATAAGGTACCGGCTCCTCTTAAATTCCGCAAACCAAATGAAGTAACCGAAGGAGCAATGTCCCTTAAAGTCTATGTTAATTCTCTGAGGTAGTTTCTGGTTTCAGTTGCTTTTAAAAATGCAATGTATAACAGCACGCTAATGATCTCGTTCCAGCTCCTTTGCTGGGAACAAGCATACATTTTAATGTAACCATAGATGAATCTGTTAATGCACTGATAAAAATTTCACCTATTCAGACATTTTTTTATAAACAGTTTACTCAGGTCCGCACACCTTCTGAGCGTCTCTTGTACTCCTGCCTTTCCAAAACAAAAATAATGACTAAATTTTGCGAATTAAATAAACTGGTAACAAACTATAAAATTATAGAAGTGTTTTCCAATAATGTTATAAATTAAGTTGTTCTTAATTATATAGCACCGTCTTTTTTGAGTTTACGATGTTCAACTCGAGAACCGCAATGATTGGCCTAAATACTTCTGATATCGATGCAACTACATTATTAATAAAGGTCATCGGAGTGTATGGCCTACTGTTTTAAATCTTATATGATTTACATAACTATTGAAGGAATTTTCTTCAAAATATATTATATGTTAGAATTATTTCCTTTAATATATAGATTATTTATTTAATATTTTGTAAAGAGTAATTTAAAATCGATACAGTGAATAAGCCATATATATTAGTGTATTCTATTTTTTAAAACTATAGTCAGTATACTATTATATTTTTATACATTCATAATATGAACACTTTTTGTAATATTTAATTCTTCTCCCCTACTTACTAAAACATGGTTTCACGATATTTTTATTCCTTAAGACTCGATGGATATGACTGTAATTTTCGAGATACGAGCCTGTACCTACACTTATGCTTACATCTCTTTTTTGCTGCATTATATTTAACTCTTTTCTTTGCCGAATAAATTTTAAAAAGTAATTTATGTGTATGAAACATATAACATTAATAGTTCTCTTTTTTCTTGACACTCTACAGCGTGGAGTGAGCCTTGGCTTGCCGCTGAGACCTCTGCTTCCTTTACCCCCGTCTCACGATTTCATTGGTAGAGGGCAGTATTGCAGGGGGACATGCCGGCACCCCACAGATCGCCTGTTGCGCTACCTTTCTATAAGGTAGCTTCCCAGTTGTGCTCACGACGCTGTTCCAGACCTTCATAACTCAAAACTTCTTAAGTAGGTACCGGGAATAGAACCCGAGCCTCCCGGCCAGCAACGCTAATCACTAGACCGGGAACCATCTGGTCAATAATAATATTTTCCATGCGTTATTGTAGGAAATACATATTATAAACATTTTTGAAAAAAATCCATGCAATCAGTTTTGAATTTTTCGAAACGCAACGCTTAATATGAAACACGGACACAATAAACATATGCTCTTTTGTTATTCCTAGTTATTAAGTACTCAATATTGTTTTGAAGGTGATTTAAAAGAATTGACAATATTTCTGGCAATTCATAGTTTCATACTAATTGTAAGAGAGAGAAATCACCTAATACCTTTTAAACTTCAATTTCAAGAATCTCCAATTCCATTATAGATTTCGGACAAAAGCCTTAAGATGTACAGCAAAAATATCACTGGCCCTCTGCATTGACTCTGAGGAAAGCTATATACGAGAAAAACATATGATCAGGAGGAAATGCACCATTTGCAAATCAGTATAGTATAATTATTCACAGTCCAAAAGTATAGAGTCCAAAAATATGTAATGTATTATTCAAATTAATCAGTAAAAGGTACAACAATCAAAGAATATCTAGGGAGAAAATAATAACATTTCACCTATTGTAAATGTTTGCCTTTTAACTAAGCGTGCATCAATATTTAAAACTTCAAGTTCCTCTTTCAGGAGGGAAAAACTGAATTCCTTGTTCTGTAAACTCGGTTTCAAAGCCAAATAGTAGGGCAAACCATTCAATTGCCAAACCAAACATTTTAAAGGGTCTAGTAATAATTAATGTTGAACCATACCTTGCTTCCATTTCCATGCTACTGGACAAAAGCATTACTGCCCATAAAATAGTCACGACCTGCAGATCAACTATATTACGGCTAAATAGACCAAACTAATGCTGTCTCTGCGGGATAGCTTTAGCACCACCAAGTTAAGAACCAAAGGGTTCATGTTTTAATGATTTGGTATGGTATCCAGGACTGCAGTTTACTGCACGAGTCATTTGGTAGCAAATCAAAATCAGGGTAGGCAATCAGCTGCAATGATATAAAACCATAGAAAGGAAACGCAAAACATAATTTCCTCTAATTTGTTTCTATAATATTTAGAAAGTGTGCTAATTTAAGTTCTTGTTTACATAAACAGTGCAACTACAAAACTGCACATTTTAACTTTGAAATTAATGAAAAAAGTTCTTTATAGGCAAATATACAGGTTGTAATAAAACCAAACAAATTGCGCCCATCTTTTAAGCTAATGCCATTAAACCACACCTCCATTCATGTAAACAGGGTAATGTGACACTATGGGTAATAGAAAACGTTCCATGAAACAGAAGAATACCCTTATATCAACCCGACCTGTTAAGAATCAAGGAAAGTGAGGAAAGCATGTGATGCTAAGTCCACAAATTTCGAATTAGCTGCTTGGCCCACTGTTCCAGACTTTCGAGAACTTCGGGGACGATTTGACTTCCCTGAAAACTTGGAGGCTGTCAGGGACGAACAGGAAAAAAATCCATTGTTTGTTACTTTCTAAGAACATAGATGAGATGCTACAAAAGATAACCATCATTGCATTTTCCCAAATAAAATTTACATTCAACTTTTAAATATTAATATCATAATGCTGAAGTTACTAAACATCTTATTATTGTCGATGTAAACTCTTGGACAAAAAAAAAATAATTAAACAAAGTCATCCACAGATTCTATGTGTCGATCGGAGAACTTCGGGGACGCTCATAAACGCATGCAGCGAGTGCACACTGCAGAGGGCGCTTTGCCTGTAATGATCACAATCAGAAAATTTTGGAAGGTGAATATGAGTAGTGTAGCGGTGGCATTGCTCTTCTGTGGAGCCCCTGGGTTCAAATCCATAATAATTTTTTTTATATTATTGGTTTTATAGGTGCACATGTAGAACATCGTTTTGCCTTAATATCATATTATATTTTAACGTACCATTTGAGTTTTATGACATTACCTACGCACACATAAAAATATGTATGAACCTTCAGCTTGTATAACTGCCCTCAATCTTGGGGGCATAGTTGATATCAGATTTCTACAGTAGTGTGGTACAACACCCCAAGTTTCGTGAATTTGTGCCCATAAGTCATCTTTTGTGCTTCTTGTATGTGCAAGGAATGCGTTTGCCGTATTGCATTCAGATAGAAGAAACACTGAAGGGGATTATAATATTCATTATAATATATAATATGTTAACGCTAAGGCTTGCTGTATAAGAAAAACTATATTACGAAACCAATTTGTTACATTATATGGAACATAATATATTACAAAGGTTTGTTGGGAAAACAGTCGTTCCTGCAGGGAGGCGAACCTGCGCCCTTAAAGACGACATAATTGCACACTCTGTCACAGAGCTAACGGAACACACAACTAGTCAATATCTTAAGTACATGTCATATAACACAATTTTTAATTTTTTATTTTATTTATTTTTTATTTAATTTTTGGTTAAAGGGAGTATCTAGGAAATATAACACAATCGACAAAATATTTTTGCATTCCAAAATTAAGTAAACGCATACATTTACAATCCAGATACATAAAATATTTCAATTTGATGACTATGCGTTTCGAAAAATCGGCATATTTTTATGTAACGTGTTTTTTTAATAGTGTTTAACGTCCGTTTTTACTACTAAGGCACCACAGGCGGTGGAAACTGATGATACATAAGATGAAATGATATATTAGAAAATTATATTTTTAAGTTTAGGGTACTACAAGTATTTGCCATTCATAAGGAATGAGGAAAACCTGGAAAAAAACCCAGTCAGGGTAGGAATCGAATCCGACTTCCCGCTCACGAATCCGCGCCTTAACGACCTCCGCCATCCGTGGCGGTCATGTAATGTGAGAAAAGTCATTAAATGGCATCATCTTTTTATAACGATCTATGAAAAAATGTCTGCCGATGCGATGCATGTCATGAAGTGAAGTAATTTGAAGATTAATTGTTTATTTGAAGACGTGAATGATTGCGCAGAGGGACTCCGAATTAGCGTTGAAAAGCTGTTTATGTATTTAGTACTGGTATATGCAGCGAAGACGTGAAATGAAGAAATTTATAAAAAACTATAATTTTATAATGGTAGACAACCAAGGGAACATGCGCGAGATAGCTGAAATAACGGTTTACTGAGTATGCAGTGTATTTCTCGTTTTGTTCACTTCTTTACAATCTTCTTCATTTTCGCTTATGTCACATTATTGTGTTGTACTTGAATGCCAGCTTCAGCTAGGTCCCTCTTCAAGTCGCCCTTTCCACGGATTTAGTCGAAAAAAGTCATTTTCAAGACGGGCTGAAACGTATGGAAACTCGCTGGAGGAAGTGCAAAGCCCTCCCTCCATCGTTAGGGGTTATTTACACTCCAGAAGGCGCCAAAACTAAGAAAAAAAAAATACTTTAAAAATGTATTTAACTTGCCTTCTTACCATATCTTTCAAACGACACATAGTATGTTGTTCATTATTATTGCAGATAAGATATTATATCGTTTTCCGAGGACTTTAGAAAACATGTCGAGTGTCTTTTGATATTAGTTCTTTTAAAAACATATATTTATACAATGAAATGATAACCGGGGTAAGCTGCTCAACAAGGTTGACTTTCATTACAAGAATAAGCTGGATGGGATATGAAGATTATGGGCATCTATGACTAATAAACACTGTCCTGATATAAAGTTTCTTTGTTAACGGCTTGTGCCAGCCCCTTTTGATTTATTGTTCCAAAATCCAGTTCCGATTTGGGTGTACTTTTCAATGAATCCACATGACGTCGCGGCTATCGTAACGACTAAGTTCGTTGTTTAACCAAACTCAAACGTAGACGCTATAGATTCGTTTACTGAAACGATGACCGTAATGAAAGTGTACCTTTTTTTTTAATACACACAAAATTTCAGTATTTGTCATTGAAATAAAAGGTAATAATGTAGAAAATCATATTAATTAAGGTGGGTAATCATGATTTTGGTTTTGATTGTTTGTTGGTGGTTTCTGCATGACGGCCAAGCCTTTTAAGCATTACAATTATTATTTTATTTTTCTCACAAATTCCTACTCCATCTGAGAAAGTATAACAAAGCTACACAACCTTAACTAGATGTTTATCATGATTACTTGAAAAAACATGGTTTGAAATGTAAGCTTTGGAGAGAAAAACATCTTCCCCCGGGCTCTTTTAATCGACGTCTAAGGTGATTACAAAAATTCGTTTTAGGTATATCCCCACTTCCATTAGCCGATTTCTCTATTTTTATAAACTATTTCCCTATTTTATTTAAATGGTATACACCGATTTTTGTTGATAAGAAAATATTTGTTTTTTAATTTTGGATTTCAGGTAAACCCTCACTCATAGTAGTCCGATTTTGCTGATTTTCAGAAAAATGTTTCTTATTCAATGGCATATACTAAGAAAAAAAAAAATAAATTACGGCCGCTAGAGGGGTTTTACATTTTTACTTTAGGTTAACCCCCAACCCCAATGATCCAACTTCCCGATTTATAACATTTCTGTACAAAAATATTAGGTTAAGGCGCTGGCGACCATAGTTTAGTTTTATAATCATCGTAAATGACATCTCGAAAAAGCGTATATTTTGTTTTCCGCACTTTACAGCAGTTTTAGCATATGGTATCCTTACTTAATAATCAAGTAGGGAAAGGAGCAAAGAATGACGTAAAGAGATATAAATAATGTTCTGCAAGATTTCCGTATGTGAGTATAATCCATTATCCAAGAGAAAAACAATTTGCACAAATACTTCATTTTTCTGTATTCCCTTTCTTGGCAGCATTTTACTAAATGAGAACAGCAACAAAAGTAATAATAATAATAATAATAATAATAATAATAAAGAAAAAAGGAACAAGGTTAATTTTAGTATCAGTATTGATGTTTATTCCGCGGAAACTTTACAGTGTATTTTAAGATTTTCCAGTAGTGAAAAAGGAAGAAAGGATGAAGTTCTAGGGTCGGTCATTTGGTGAGAATTTCAGAGGGATTCGATTCAGAAACTTTTTTTTTATATTATTGCCGTAATCTGTGCTACTAGAAAATTATCGCAAGCTTTAATTCCCAAGCACGGGCAGTGCCAACAGCCACCAACCCGGTACTTACACTTAAGCGTCAATAGTAAATATTTCGCAATACTTATATTCAGCAGTAATAATTATTATTATTAATGTCTCGATGCCATACTCATTCCTGTAGCAATAAATGTTCTCGGTTTGTATTCAATTATGCCATCCTTGGATGTTTATTTCTCCCACCCCTTTATATGTGCAGAACCATATAAATAAGAATACAATCAATTTCGTGACATGCGCACTAAGAATTCGATCCCGCAAAATACTCAAATCTTCCCTTCCCTACTGATATACTGTGTTATTTGTGTACTATTCCAATTAATGGGATAAAATAAAAATAATTTTTTTCCTTTTCTATTTCATACATTCCTACGAGACCTATAAGGAAGGCATGGTGTTATAAAATATATAGTTTATTGAAAGCATATACAAAAAAAACTGAATGCCAAAGGAGCAATATTGAAGTTTATATACAATGTATATCGCTATGTCTTTTGTTTCCTAAGTGAAATCCTCGTATTGCAAGTCGATAACGACTTCGACTCGGCTTGTTAGGCTCTTTATTTCTAATATTTGTACCGAACAATGGAAAACGTACAAACTTTTGATATCCATAACACTGCAGAAGGGCAACGATTCGATGAAGTGGCGGCTACTGGTAATGACGGAGTATTTTCCAGGACACCAACTTTCCTACTGTGCGGGGGCATCCACCCACACTCCCCGGTTTAAAAAAATAATGCGGTCTTTATAAAGCAGTTATAGATTTAGTTGTCAGAAGCAGAGTAGGGTGGACTGAAAATGGCCAACACCAAATAATATACCGCAGCTTTATAAAAAAAAAAAAAAAAAAAAAAATGCTCCGAATCTGGTTGAGGTTGTGAATTCGATCGACTTAATCATCATCATCAACAATGCCAATTTTACCACAGTGAGTAGAGGGCAGGTTTTAATAGCGTCCATATGTTTTAATCGGATAAAAGCTCCCAAATCTCTTTTGTTTATAAAAAACCGTCATATGCAGTGCATCGTTTAAATATGGCCCCTGTACCTGCACACAAAATGCGGCTCGGGGAAAAAATAATAAAAACAAATCACCAACGAAACAAATCGATGGGTGCGTTCACACATTCACTCAACTGACTGCAATCCGAGCGCGCGGGGGTTAATCAGAGAGGAGGGAACATGTGCTGTTTATTGTGTGCTCGGATTACAAGCTTGTATGTTCCGCAGCAATAAATATGCCACGTTCAGAGACGGCCACTACTTGTACACCACGAGCTGTTTTAGAATACTTCACTTGGACCATTGCTGTTACTCTCCATAGCAACCGATTCTTTCTTTGTCATAAGGAGACAGTGTGTGATATGATTTTCAAATTAGACAATTACGTCTAGTGATCATTTTGCTCTTATCTGTAGTGGTAACCCTTCAGGGATTTAGGGGAGTTTGAAAGGCCTATTCTTGTAATGTTAAATTTACCAACCTCAGTTCCCCATTTTCTCAAGAACTATTACATTTAATGAAATGAAACTTTTACAGCATACAGATGCATATAATTGAAATTTGCTGATATATTTTTACTACTTTATCATGTCTCTGAACCAAAAAATAAGTTATTTTCAATTGTTTGCTTTTTTCTGTTTTTTCCCAACATTTTATTTTTTTACATTGTCACCTTTTGTCTCACCTCTACCATGATAAATCCACATCATTACAATAATATAGTGAATAAGTAGAAAAATTTTCAAATTGATAACTTATATAGATCCTTAAAAAACGGAAATATTATGCAAAAAAATCTGTCTTTTTTTTCAATAACCGCAACCAAACTATGCTTTCACAAAAAAAAACTAACTTTTTGAGGGAAACACGAGCTAAAATCCTCCAAGAGTGTAAAACAAGAAGGATGATGTCAAGGAAACAAACCTGCCAATTTATGAAATGTAATTTTTTCTATCATCCAAGAAAGGCCAAAACCTTCTAGAGCAAATGGTTCCTGAGATATAGAATTTTAAGAACAAGTACTCGCGAAATAAATAAATAAATAAATAAATAAAAATAATTCTGCGGTGATATAATTAAAAAGTTATTAAAATACTTATAACCAAGGAGCATTAATGAAAATAATATCAAAACAAACAGAAAAATTCCAAATATAACAATACTACAAAAATAGGAGTTTTGACCCCTTCCATTTCCTTTAATACTCTCCTTAATCTAAACGAAGTAACACAAAATAAAATAGACTGGTGTAAACATATTAAAAAAAGAACACAGAACGAAGAATAATATACCAAGCATTAAATTAAACACCTAACAGAAGTATAGGCAGCCCGAAAAGATGGGACCGAAACAGGTACTAATAAGAGTCAATCTTGCAAGCTGATGGTGACAATTTTTAGTTTTTAAAGGTGAGAAATTTATTATACTTAAAATATATTATGAACGCTATAAACATTTTGTGTTATACGAGGGTGTTCATTATTGTTTGTTGCTGTGTTTGATATTTTACGTAACTTTTAAATACGATTTATTTGCATACACAGTGAATCATTTAAAAGTTCCATAAAAATCAAAATCAAAATCAACAGGAATTTGATTTACTGAAAATATTTCAACATAAGATGACCCTCTGAACACGAACTGCGATATCTTTTCATTCAGCCATACAGAACTCCTCCGAAACTACGATATTGCAGCTTGGAAAATGTACTTGCCCTCGATGTTTATAATATAATAAATGGAGACTGTAGTCACATTTGGCCAAATAAGATAAGATTTTGTTAATCTACTGTTATATTTTGAGTACATATTTTAAGAACATTTATTTTCTTGCTCGACTTCAAGCTTTTCTCGCAAGTGCATTGTCATTTGAATATTTGGGCGGATTTAAAACAAATCACTTTAATTAAATTATACTTTGGAACTTTCATGTGACAATTTATGTTCTAGTTGTGTTATATATTTAATTTTGCTTATTTTTCTCTTCAATCTGCCATTCAGGTTATATTGGCAACAGTGCATTGACATTTCCTCGGAGTCCTCACTGTCTTTTCGTCCTAAACACGAACGCGAGATTGTCGATTTCTCATTCTCCATTCTTTCCTTTTGCCTTCTCACCAGGATTTCCAGGTGTTCCATTTATATTTTGCCTTTAATACAAACTATAAGCATTGTGTCTACGATGCATCCTAAACCGCACCCAGTTTGGGAGTAGTTGTCAACAATAATATTAATAGGCGACTAATCCCTCCGTAAAAATTCCGCCACTTTCAACCAAACGCATTTGGGATTCTTGAACAAACCATGAATGGACCATATTATGCCGTTGAATTGCTGCAGAAGGAACAATAAACATCCATTGTGGCAGCGATTAATTTGTGATCAATGATTTGCGATGACTTGGATAGTGAAATAGACCGTCATGGCATGAGGGGAGGAAATCGGAACAATTCACCTTGATTCTATTGAACGCTAGCCCGACTGCCTGCCTGCTTCCCCTACAAATATAATAAGCCCAGGGGAGGGAAAGGGTCCGAGGATTGAACGCTTGCGACAGATCTATTGCATTGCAGCAGCTGTCATCACCTACTGTTAGGGTATCCATCTTCCGGCAATTGTTTTCTGTGAAGGGTAGAGAAGGGTTTCTCCTCCTCTGCTACTGTTGTTAGCATTATTGCTGTTAATATCATGCACAGAAATTTGAAGTTTTTAAATGTCTTTAGAAAGCAGATGTTCCATTGTTCCAGTGTAAGACCGCTGTTCAAATTAACTTTTTGGATAAGAGTCGGGATTTTTGTCGAATTACATCTGCATTATATTTATCTGGTTGTAACTACTAAAAAAATTATTATTCTATGCACGTAAGGTTTTAGTTGTCACGATTTAGTGGATTTACACTTGTAGCTAGCAATGGCACTACCACAGATCCGGCTCGTGAAAAATGTAAAAACAATGGCCACAAATGTATGTATATATGTATATACATATATGTATTGTATGTATATGTGATAAATATATGCTGCACATTTATTTTTACAATACTGGCACCGCGACCTTAGGATCTTTAGTACAAATGAAGGATGATTGATGATAATTTCACTTAATTTGTTCAGGGTATTTTGTGGCCTAGTTTCCAGGCTTTCATCTAAATAACTGAAAAAAAAAAAAAAAAAACGCCGGAAAGAAATCAGTCAGGAAACTAATACAACCGAGAATCAAATCCTGTCACACCGCGTGGTAAGTGCCAATGCTACCCCTAAATTAAGAAGGAATTTGAAGATTAATTAACTTCAAAGCTATTTTATTCTATTTTCGCTTTAAAGGCCAGTTAAGTTACTGTTTATATGGTCCTACCTACGGGTAAAGGTAATCTCTGTAAATATTAAAAGTTGTTTTACTCAAAATTACTGTTTATTGCACATATGATAATTCAAATTGCTCCTTGCGGTGTTAAATTTCATCATGTAGCTTGAAATTCTCAACAGAATCTCTTGAGACACAGATAAATAAAAGTAACAACAAGCATATTTAAACAGATAAAGAAAAAGAAATATTTGGTAATCTAATATACATTCATATTTAAAATTAAAAGTGAAAATTGATTATACAAAAATAATTTGCAGTTTATTCCAAAAAAATTTGAACACGGACTGCAAGGAGCATTTTATTAGAGAGCGCATATTTGATAGATTTGTCCGAAATTGCATTGATCATTTTATTACATGGCATTATTGCATGGCTAAAATGAAGAAATATAAAATTAAATAAAAACCCATTTGATAATAATATAGATATATTAAAGAACATTTACTTACAAAAATATAAAAATCAACAAAATCAAAATGAAACTAACTTCTTAATAAATTGTTTGAGCTGAAATGGTCAGGAAATATAGGCTTTTTGTTTTTTCAGATCGGTCCCCTTAATTTGGAAAAAATTACTCTGTAGAGATACAGTGTGTAATGTCGAAAGCAGTATTTACAGATCTCCTTGATGGCCTTCAAAATGTATTGCAGTTAAATAGAAAAATCGCAATAAATACCAATAATAAAATAACATTTTATTGAAAATAAGCATTGCTACAGAATCAATTATGGTTTTTAAAAAAGGGAAAAGGGGTACTAATACAGAGTTATATTTTAAAATGTGTTATTTTCAGCCGCAGTGAATGCGGCAGATATAAAAGAAACATTGGATAGCTGAATATATGAGCCCACTCGAGAAGACAGGCAACTTTTCATGCGTCAACCCAGCCTCTCACACTTTAATCAGAAGTTTGTAATTTCTTACAGTTTGTGGTCACCTGGCTTACCCAATAACGTTACCAAATTGGAGATTGCCGAAATCGGTCGGAAAAAACTGTCGATTTGAAGACCAGTATTGTCATCTAAACAACTATAGTGTAAGATATGAATGTATCTACAAGAAGGATTTTGTTGATTTGTTTTATTTATGGACGCTCTTTAACATCTCAGGTCATCAGCGCCCATTCAAATCAGGGCGTGAAATGACTGATAACTTTTGCTCAGAGTCCTCTTTTTTTCAGGCTTGCGGTTCTTTTACATGTCGCAAATCTATGACACGGGATCCACGGCTTTACTTCCCTTCCGAAGGAAGCCATACTAAGGATCTTTAGGCCCGAAAATAATCCATCGATCCCGACCGGGTTTGAACCCGCGATCTTGGGTTCAGGAGGTAAGTATGGTTAACACACACCACCAGGGCTGACTACAAGAAGGAGATCGCTGTAGTATTTACTATGAGGGTAAGCAATTCTCCGAAAGATACTCTACATTTGAGTATTTGTAGCTGCTATCAAACAAAAAGGGGCCGGTTTGAAAAACACCCGCATTTATTGATCGCACATTAGGAAGAAAGCGTACAAAAGATGAATAGAAATGTTAGAAAAATGTGAAGAAAGTAAATTTAAAACACATCAACTAACACAAGAAATAATTAAAATCTAGTTACTTGAACCAAAATCAGGAAGCTGTCAGAGAAATCCAAAACTACTGAAAGTACAATAAAATTCTCATGGTCGTCAGCAGGAATTTACAGAACAAACTTTGTAGAAACAAATCCTCAAAGCATACGCAATTTGTATTAGAGAAAGCAACAGATATGTTTGCCTAGAATGAAGTCAAAGACTACCTCAAAATACCACACAAATATAGGTTCCCGCTCAGCTAAGTTTGTGGGCGTTCTTGGTGCGCTAGGAATCTTGCCTTCCTCTCAATTCTTCGTTCTCTTACCGCTAGGTAGCGCCATGCTTTTCATTATCGCCGTACTTGGCACATCGCAGTCGGCTCTTTGGTATAAAACAGCTGCTATTGGGCTTCGGGTTTGCCCTTACTCGAGGCTATCGAGGTGAGAACTTATGTTCCATCGTTCTGAAAGAATGTTCTCCAGCAGGATTTACCCACGGAATTCTTCTTTGAAATTTGGTAATTTTAGTGCTAGACACGAGTGACCTGGTAACTAACGTATAATATGTATTAATTTCTTACATTTAATTTTTCATCGTCTTGCAGTGAAGTTTTTATTGTAATTTGTATAGGCTTTTAGTTTGTTTTATATATACATATGTATGTGTGTGTGTGTGCGCGCGCGCGCTAAGTTCCTAGCACAGTTCCTTCCCCAGTAAACCACTTGTTCACATGCATTGATGACAACAGGTCAATCGAAACAAACATGATAGACATTCTAGTCAACCTGCACGTAAAAACGCCCACGTCGGAAAACTTCATCTCAGCTGTGTTCACACCGTTACGTCTTTAAATACCTCTCGAGAATGTCAAAGGATGAACTAACTTCGCTTCAAACATGTTAACATATGACGATATTTCGAATTTTGATCAAACATTTTAAAATACTCTTTCACTTGTTTTAGAACAGAAATAATTTACGTATTTATGTATAAATATTTTTTACCCTTAAGACCCATATGCATACAAAATAAAAATACCATCTAAAGATCAAAATTTATTTTGGCTGGAACAGGAAATAAACTATGCAATAGTTGGTGCTAGCTATTCTTATGAAAATAAGATACTAAATAAGTAAATATATGCATAATTGATAACTTTTTTGCTGTTTTGTCATTATCTTATTCATTTGTACTATAGTATCAAATTTTCTAGAACTACCGACGCAAACAAACCGATCGGAAATTTCTGGTTTACCTTCCTGTTTTGCAGTAAGCATTCTCGTCGTAGTATTTTTATCCAATTTTATAAAGTATTCAAATATTTTTTTCGTCGCTGTTGCATTCCCTCAACTAAAAGGTAACTAACTATGAATTTCAAAGCACATTTTCACTTAGAGACGGAAAGAAACGCATGGTCGGTTGTAAGCTATATAATGTCCTGTAATAAAGCATCTCAAAGCAACACACTATGTTTTTGGAAATTCCCTTGAATGTTTCAAGCGATGCTAATCGTGTACGCACAAGTGTAATCACTATTTACAATACAAAAGTTAAAGATTATTAATGCAGCTGTTTTGTTAAAAACTTAAATAAAACTTTTCTTACCTGCGTTACGAAAAGCCAGCCTGTAATCTACTTGAGTCAACTACGTTTGCATGCTTGCATATCTTAGGCATAACTTGTTTTGCACTTAATCTCTAGGTAGTTTTGTTGGTTCCCATTTCTTATCTGCAGTGCTGACAAATTCACATGCTCATTCTTACCTGAAACAACAGAACAAAGACCTCCATTAAACACTGCCACCTTTAAAATTAAAAATTTCCGACATTCATCTTTAGTAACAATGGATATTGTGAGTTTTTGTGACATTTAAAAAAATATCTATGTCCCAATAGTTATAACTTTTTGTTCCTTTACACAGTTGATGTGGAAGATTAGTTGTTCACTTGTTATCTACGCTCCTGCAAATTTGTAGGTTATAATTGTGTTTTAAAAAATTTAAGGCAATTTAAGCTGAAATTAAAAAAAAAATCTAAATAGAACTCAAATTTGCATATATACGAAGTATCAGAAAAAGTACAAAATGATTAATATAAAGTTTTTTTTTAAAATTTTATGATATTTTAAAAATTTTTGATGAAAAATTGCATTTCTAAGTGCTTCTCATGTGGTGAAAATCACGTAAAAACCGTTTCTAGGGAAATGAGGCCTAATAAAAAGCAAAGTACTGCACATAAATAAAAATTCACTCGTTACGATTCAAAGAATTCACAATAAACTTTTATTATTCTGCCTGTTGATATAAACATTACACTTATAAAAATACTATTAGAAAATATTCAAAATTTAATGTTTATTACATTTCAATATATACTACTTTAAGCTAAAACGCTTTATGTAATTGAAATTTGTCATGGGAATGAAGAGTTAAAAGATATTGAATGGTTAACGTTAAATATATTTATGATTCCATATGATTATTAGCCATTCAAATCTTTTACCATTAAGGACGCTAGCTGATATTGAGTGACGTCACTTCCACATTTGAAGCAGTATTTGGCCCTCCTGTCGTTAACCGTTAACTATATAATTAATTTCCTATGACTAATGATATATTACAGTAAATTTTTAAACAAATATCATTGTCTTAGTGTTTATACATCAATTAAAACGCTGGCTTATTAATAGCATATAGCACATAACACACTTTAATCATTACATCTACAGGTTCCACCCGTGGTGCCTCAGTAGTAAAAACGGGTAAAACTCATATAAAAAATATACAGATTAAAAGATTAATGTTTACCATTATAAAATTTGAAATTTGAATTGAATAACTTAATTTTAAATCAGAACAAAGATATATTTGGTATTTATTTTGAGGATATAAAGTTTTAATGCTAGATTATGAAAGTGTGCAATTCAAATTATGCAGAATAAGTGCGTGCACTATCATAAACATTTCATTTGTTTCACGAGATACATAAAACATGAAATGTTAAAATAGTTATTCAACTTTGCTTGTATTGGTCAAATACATACACAATATAGATGTATTGTTATTTTAGTTACACCATACAAAGTGAACAACCTAAACTTGCACCGCAAATATTTCTGAAATGGAAGATACTGTCATGCTGCTTTCACAGAACTGAACTTTAAATAAGGCGTCATAAATGCAGTCCATACAAAGATATTAATAATTATTAGAATGTGTATTTCTTACAAAAAAGTTACATTTTTCAAATGGAACAATACCTATTGACAGAAAGAAAATAAAAGTAGAGGAAAATAGAATTTCAATGGAGTTTTATGCACGATTCAAATGCAAGTAGTTTACGAGCTATAGTAATATGAACATTTGAAATATCTGCCGTTCTGCTTCATTTAACTGCTTAGTTACGATGTTCTTATGTTTACTATTCTTATTTAAGTGTGTGCGGGTTTTTCCGTTCTGAATTTCCAAGAAAGCACACGCTATGTTTTGTACTTATGTGTTTTTACTGTACCATGTGCAGCACTCTTTTAAGAAATACAAAAACTGATCTTCAGAGGTTGTGTTCAAAATGATGACCATCAGCTATAATAAAAGCCTACAGTCTATCAGTAATCAATGCTGCACATGTTGTAGCATTTCAGCAGAAGTTTCAGATCAGGCAGTTGCTTCATATCTTCTGGTGTAGATGTCTTTGTATACAGTGTCTTTTAGCTTTCCCCTCAGAGAAGTGTCTAAAGGGGTCAAACCTGGTGAACGGGCAGGCCAAAGTACAGTTTCCCTTCTCCAGTCCAACAATTTGAAACAATTGGTGAAACCAAGCGTATAGACAAAGAACTCTCATAAGGTATTGGCAAAGAAGTTCCAATAAAATCAGTGTAAAGGAAATAAAATTTAAACAAACATGTGAACATTGTAGCCTAGTAACTAAACAGTTAAATGGGGCGGACAGCTACAGATGATACATTGTAATTTCCTCTAGTTTCATTTTCTTGATGTCAGTAGCATTGTTCCATTTGAGAAAATGTGTCGGTCCTGGTGGTGTAGTGGTTACCATACTTGCCTCCTACACACAAGAACGCGCGGTCCCGGCCAGGACCGATGAATTTTTTCGGGCGTAAAAATCCTATGTATGACTTCCTTCGGAAGGGAAGTAAAGCCGTGGGTCCCATGTCGTACATTTACGGCATGAAAAAGAACCTCAAGCCTGAAAGAGAGGCCTCTGAGCAAAATTTGTCGGCCGTTTCAAGCCCTGAATTGAATGGGACGGTGATGATCTGAGATGTTAAAGAGCGTCCATAAATAAATCATTCAAAAAGAAAAGAAAAGAAAAGAAAATGTAACTTTATTCAAGAAATACATATTCTAATGATTATTAATATCTGTGCATTAGCTGCAATTATGAGCCCCTCTCTAAGCTCCAATTCTGTGAATGCAGCATATCATTAGTACCTCCTATTTCAGAAATATTTGCGGTGCAACTTTTAGATGATTCACCAGGTAATTAAGTAATAAAGTAATTCTTGGAAAATTAACTAAAATAACAGGAGCTAGAGAAGCAGAAACACGTGAAACACTAGTCAAACGATTGTCGCTATATTTGGAAAAACTCTTGTTCTTTAAAGGCAGAAAGCAAGGGAAGATGATAAAAATATGAATCTTAAAAGGTAGCATAGTACAAAAGCAACAGACGGGGAGTATTTGTTTGTTTTGATTTATTTACGGAGGCTCTTTAACATCTCACGACATCAATTTATCATTCAATTCAGGGGTGAAATGACCGATACATTTTGCTCAGAGGCCTCTTCTTTCAGGATTGAGGTTGTTTTACGTGCCGTAAATCTGCGACACGGGACAGGATTCTCTAGGGATTTAGGATTTTTACGACCGAAAAAAATCCATCAACACTGACTGGAATTGAACAGGCGATCTTAGGTCTATGACGCTACGCATGGTCACCACTAAACCACCAGGATCGACACAGGAAGGAGATAGGGGGGGAGAAATAATATGTGTGCGTATATATATGTATATATGTATATATATACATATATATTAATGCAAAAATACAACTGTCATCCCTCTATCTCTGAGTAAACAGGCAGGTAACGATCAATAGGTGCTAAATTAAAAGCATTATCGAAACCCTTACAACGGGACAGGGCATATTGGGCAATTGGCAACCAGGTAAATAAGTATATTTTTTCTCTTTCCCCCCTCTTGTTGATTTTTAATCCATTTCTAGGCATTACACACTGCCTTCGATATACACTGTTTATTTTTACCTCCTTCATTTGTCTTCTGCCTTTAAAGCACAAGATTTGTGCGAAATATAGCAAAATGTTGTGACGTTATATATTTGTGCATTTCTAGTTCTTGTTATATGTTTTTAAGCGCTTTGACTCGTACACAGCTACCTTCACTTTGGTCGCACGCATGGTTTGTGCAGCAAGTTTCATTGTTTCTGGTTTATTATGTTCCACTTTTGTTATCTCTTTGTAATACATTTAATTATTGTGAAAAAATAAAAACAAGAAATTAATAACAAAATATACATATTCTACACATGTCTTCGCATAATTATGTTTCATCTTAGATCAGGCTCGTAAACGATCGCATATGTAAAATTTAAATACATAACTGATTACGTGGTGCACTCAGATGATGCGGAGAAGTCGTGGGCGATGACTGCTTCACCTACGTAAGGTCTAAACAGAGAGGTGCATGAAAGTTGTGGTCATCTCTAAGGCATGTAGATTGCTTTCTGACACGTGTGTAGGCAAGGCATTATAATAAGTGCTTAATTAAAGATTACGTTCTTCACTATAGGGGGAAACATGTGGTCCAAAGGTAAGGGAGACTTGGTTTTACTTAAGCACCTCGCCTCCATTCGAATTGAATTTACACACAACTAATAATCCCTGCAGAGGAGCCGTTTGTGCTCTGTGATGTCCATGCAACAGTGAAGGAGTTACTGCCAACATTCTAATGGGCGAAATGAAAGGTAGAGAATTGCAAAAGCAGTGGTAAGAAAATAGAATTTAAAAGGCATAGTAACTTAATGAAAATGAAGAACCATATGGGAATCACCTTAAATAAGTATTTTGTAATAAAAAGTATTTGCGACATAGAAAACAACTATGCAGTTTTAAGTTAATATATCTCGGAGCGTTATTTCCCTAGCAATTTCAAGACACCTAACCTAAACCAACCTAACCTCACCATACCTAACCTAACCTAAACCAACCTAACCTCACCATACCTAATCTAACCAAATATTTGTTGTTATATAGTAATAATTTATAATTTAATACGAACTAGGGAACACAATAGTGCCATCTGTCGACTGAAAGGACACTAACGGAAATGTCTTTTTTTCATACTATGACAAAATAAACTTTTCGTTCTTGAAAACATACAAGAAATGGAACTTTACGTGATTATACTTATTTTATAGATTTGCTTTTACCAGTATATCCGGATAAAAAACTGCCTTGCAATTGATAAACTACTATGCGTACTTATGAGGTTAAAATGCAAATGAAACATATATGCTAACATGATCGTCATTAACTTTGTGTTCCATGAATAGACTTCTGTGTACTTTTTTCGTATATTTGTCTTTATTTGCTTGGAATTAATTTTCCTATGACTTCTAACGTTTTATATAATATTTCTTTTGGGAGCTGACAATACTTTTCTATACCTTCCTCCATAATTCTCTTTCATTCTAATGCTTCCTTATTAGCTGTTTCAGGGCCGGCATTATGGGTCGTGCGTGTGTCGAGTGTAACGTCTAAGCTCATCTTCAATATGCATTACAATATGTATATAAATAATTTGAGTTAGTATGAAAAAATAAATAGCGTACGCAACTACTGGGAAAGCGCCTTTACCGCACTCGACCACGCTTTCTCATTCGTGCCGAAAGGAATCATTTTCTGTAGCAATCACGTACATAGCTTATGCTCTTCGCTAAGTTGGTGAAGTAATTTCTGTCCGTTAGGTTGGTTAGGTTATGTTGCCAAAAGGTTTTCTAAGTTAACGTGCAAGTGTTGACAAAACTTTTGCTGCACTACATAACGCACCTAAGTACAAGTTGTTCAGATATATAAAGAAAACACTAAAGTCGACAGAAAAAGACAATATCTAGAAATACGTCTGTTGTTATATAAAGTATTGAGGTTTAATATAGAACAAATAATTTTCATTTAGTGTTAATTTTTTCAAATACAAATCACTTACTCAGTGTCGTTGAGAATTTCAACAACGTTTTCGTGGAGTCTATCCTTCTGAATGAGTTCAAAACAAGAGAGCCAATGTAGGGCACGAATCATCTTTTACTAGAAAATATCTAACGAAGCTAACACAGCAAGTGGAGGTCAGCAGTACATCAGCATATGATATTACAAATTAATAAAATTCCAAGGCTACATTTTCATTGTCTTTGAACCGCCACAGGTGGCCAAGGTCGTTACGGTGCGGACTCGTGAGCGGGAGGTCTGGGGTTCGATTCCCGCCAGGACCGTCCTCCCTGACAGGTTTTTTCCAGGTTTTCTTCAGTCCTCATAAATGGCAAATGCCAGGGAGGTACCCTTAACTTAGGCCCGGAATGTTTCCTTCTTTAAAAAAAATATTTCCCAATTGATCATTTCGTCTCATGTGTCCACCGCCTGCGGTGCTTGAGTAGTCAAAATGGGTGTTCAAACAAAATCGTCTTTGAAAAAGGTAAGCATGCTTTCTGCACTTTGCCAGACGTAGGCGGGTAGGATTTGTGCAGCTACCCTGTGTACCCTGTTCTGCTAGCGTGGAAAGATAAAATGTATACACTATAAAATAAAAATAATTAATTAATAATAAATTAACGTAGCTAGGCTACGCTTACCTTCTATCTCTATGCAGTTAATCATTACTCTGATTGTCTAAGAAGAATATGCAGCTATCAGAAATATCACATGTTCTGTTCTGTCGACAAGCTTTCAGTATATATAAATACATTTTGACACACTGTTGTAGACGCAATAATAATAATAATAATAATAATAATAATAATAATAATAATAATAATAATAATAATAATAATAATAAAAATATAATTTAAAAAATTAAATACAAACATTTTTAAGGCAAAGAGGTAAAATCTTAAAATAAACCTTTTATAATATTTGAAGGAGAAAAATTTATAACATATTTACTTGCTTCTACACATATAAAACAAACATTTCAACAAATGACGTGATTTATAAGTGTTTAAATATGTTCTGCCCTCATTAGAGGGTAATTTTTTTTTCTGAAAATATAATTTTTTGATGTTTTAATAACAAATCTTTCTTTACTCTATAAGGACTAATTAATATTATCAACAGCTTATTTTGTTCTAATATAAGGGTTACCTTTCAAGATCTTACAAATGACTCCTAGGGGCGTTATTGAGGTATGTCATTATTATTTTCGCAACAATTAAATATGTTATTGTGAAAACAGTTGTAGCTTTGAAATTGAGCGACTAGTTTGTTTACAGTGAGTGTTTAAACAAAGAAATTTTGTGAAAAAATAGAAATTTCACGTGAAGGTTTTCCTTGGATTTTTTACAATTTTAGTAAGACCTAACTCAAGATCAATGCATAGAATAGTTTTGATAATGAAGCACCATCAGAAAAAATTGTTTACAATTTGTTTGCAGAATTTCGTCATGGTAATGCATTTGCCTATGACGAATATCGTGAAGGTCGACCAAAATCGGTTGTCATTTCAAAAAATATCGATGTTGAGCGGAACAGTTGAAGATAGACATTTCACTTGCAGCGAGATAGAGAAATCCTTAAGAATAGCAAAGACAGCAGTATATTCGATTTTGCACGAGCATTTAGCTGCAACAAAGATCTGTTCCCGATGGATTGCGCATAATTTGACCGAAGCAAGAAAAAAAAAAAACACTCATTTTAATTGGTATGATGAAAATCTCAAAAAATTCCACCAAGGGACTGCAAAATCCGTATACAACATCATAACAGATGGCGAAACTTGGATATATTCGTTTGAGCCGGAAACTGAACACTGTTTGCGTGTTCCAAGATGAACCGAACCCATTATAGTTGTTCATTCATAAGGATTTACAAGATAATGGTCGTTTGTTTCTTCGGTTGTACTGGACATGTCGTACCATTGCTTTACAGAATCGAAGAATAGTTAATGCTGAATGACATTCAACAATTTGTTTACCAGAAGTCATCGACGAAAGAAAAAACAATCGAATACGCCACATCATTCTTCATCATGACAATGCCAGCTCTCACACAGCAATTAATTATATGAAGGAGAAAAAAAATCGAATTAATATCTTATTCCTATTCACCTCATTATCACCTAACGATTTCCTTTTGTTCCCGAATTTGAAACAATTTTTTTTTCATCACTTTAATAAGCTCTTGAAGCCTTTTTGAGATACCAACTTCAGAGTAGAAAAAATGTTTCGAAAATTGGTTTGAACGCATGCAAAAGTGCATGTATGAATCATTGAGGCGAATATTTTGAAATGCAATAAAACAGTTTGTTCCAAAAAATGTTGTTTTTTTTTTCTATTTTTGTAAAAACTTGAAAGGTAACCCTTATTACGTATGTTTCTGTAAAACAAATTACTAGCGTTATGGAGATTGTAAAAAGAAAACCAGGATGCTATTTTAAATGTTTGTATTCTAAGGATCAGTTAAAATAGAAGAGAGTGCACGCTAGTTACAAGTTATCATGTTATAATGAAATTTAAAAAAGTCAAATAAGTTGGTCACCTTTACAGCTTTAAATGCTCGCTTGCTCGCTGCCCCAATAATACCAATATAAGCTTCTGTAATGATAAGAGAACGCTAGCGTTGCTCAAAATTCCACAAGGTATTCAACAGCACAAAAAGGACTCTGCGGGCTTCCTCAACCCTCCCGTAGGGGCAGGGTAGAGCCAAACAATTCAAAAAAAGCGAACAGTACCGAAGCAAGTTGGCAGAATGAGAAAGGACCACTAATACAGCTAATGGTGCATTTCTAAACGCGAACGAAAAGCCACTAGTGAAAAGGGAATTGAAGGACTGTAGGGAGGGAGGGATACGGTATTTACAAACCCTGAATTACCGGGCCGTGTCAGCCAGGACCTTCCCCGACAATACTACACAAATGACAAATGAAATACGCAAATGAAGAATTGTCGGCTGTGTGAATAGACGAATAATCTAGGAAGCGTAGTTTGGGCTCTGATTGTGCTGATTCTCTTCCTCTCTCTTTCTGCCTTCTCTCTCTCTCTGCGACTCCTCGTAATGAGATATTGTTCATCCCATCTGCGCATGGGAACCCAGAATCAGTCGACTTCTGCGCACGGAGGTTTAAAAAGAACTGACATAAAAGTTTTCACGTTTCTGTTGCTCACAGTTGGTGGGCAAGTGGAACTAAACAAATAGAGAAGATAATATTCCTTTTATTTTAAAAAATAAGCGCGGAATAGCGTTCATCTATGCTAAATATTTATAAACCTGAATGAAAGGAGAAGTTTAAATTTCATAGCTAAAGTAAACTAGTGTCTATGAACTTTGACAGCATATTTAATAGTTTTAAAATATTAAATAAATACATAAAGACATTCTATCATCATGCATGTAATGCCAATATCAGATTTTTTTTCCCCGCCATTTTATATGCATGTGTTCACTCTGGAATTGATTTTACAGGTGGCAGTAGAGAAATAACGAAATGACAATATTTAAAACACTTGCACTTTCACTTTTTTTCACATCTTCTAATGCAACTAAATAAAATATGTGCTAATTCAATATATGTGAAAACTTAAAAATATATAACTCGTACATTTTATATTAATTTAATCCATATCGATTATTTTCATTAACTATTGATTCAATAGATGTAAAGAACCTTAGTTCAATGCATACCTACTTACTTTAATGAATGTCAACCTAATTAAATACACACCAAATTAATTAAATATTTGTCAAAATAATTTAATGTAGGTCCAGCTAATTAAATACAGTTCAACATAATTAACTACATTCAATCGCAGTAAACAAATTTCAACTTATTTAAATACATATCACGTAATTAAAAACATTTTTACCTAATTAAATATCTGTTACTTAGCACACAAAGAGCTGCAGTTTTTCACGAATATATACAGGGCTTTCATTTCAGAAATTTCTACTCTGAATAATTACCAATTTGAAATAAACTTAACTTAAAAAGTATGTCAATTTAGATATTGAGGAGGAAATTTAAAACTAACATTGACTACATTTGGGTTTCATTGTCCCATCCTCAGTACCCCACTTTTCAAATGGCAAATCTAACTTAGGATACTTACATTTTAAAGAGGGTTCAATTGTTATAACATCTTTTTTTTCATTGTAGTTTGGCAACGCATTGTTGTTATTGTTGTTTAAATTTGAACAAAATGTAAATAAGTTAGTTAGCAGAGGGGAAAAACATAATTTATTTTGGGTAATATTACAATTATAGGTCGTTAATTTATATGACGATCATAGCATGGAGTCTGCTACCGGGCGATAAGAAAAGCATCAGCCGGGAAAATGTCCCTATATCTTCGTAAGCATAAATAGATCATGTACCTTGCTCCATATTACTCTACTAAGTCCTTCATGTAATTCTGTTTATTTCATGTTCACTATAAGGCTGGCGTTGCTTTACTGTGTGAAGATTCGTGCAAATCACTAAATTTCAAATATCCGATAAACAAAAATCGCGACTGAATAAATCGGGAGATCCTGAGGGCCATAAACCTGCACTAATTATTTTATTATCGAAAACCTTACTTCTGTATTCAATGATTCTTAAGCCATATGTGCGGTTAGAACCAATCGTACAATTTTTTCCTGCTGTCAACTATTAGAGAAGTGGCGTTAAGACTAGTGTTTGATATCGATCAGCATGCATCGTCTTATTATAAATGTCGGCCATGCAGGAGCTACGTAAGCTAAGCGAATTCCTCAGCAAGTTGCTTTCTGAAGGTTATTACAGAAAGCTAGAGCAGGAAAGTTACATACTGTGTTGTCTATAAAACAAGTACAAAGCTGATTGTTTTCCACATCCCCCTCTTTGTAGTGAGGAATTTAAGGAATTTAATATACTGTTTGTGAAGGTTATTATAGAGCGCTCTTACATACATCCAAATATAATTCTCAAATACATATCACAAGAAACTTGCAACATATGTATACATTATTTAATTAAAACTTACAACGTGCAACAATGTATCGACAATTTTTGTTTGGTTTCTTTTTAAACTTTAATTTTTAATATTAAATAAATTAAAATCATTTTTCAAAACTGCACATTCTTTGAGATAAAGTGACAATGATTTTAGAGCACTACTTGTTTATAACGGAAGAACAATAGAATAAGCGAGGGCAAATAGTTTTGATTACAGTTCACTGTTACTATCTCCATGACAATGTTTTTGTCAAAAATAAAACATGCATCGTTATAGTCGACAGGCAAATCACAAGTAGCTACCAGAGTGTCATCATATTGACGCAATAATTATTAATGAGTCGTACTTTACGTGTGTAATGGCAGGAAGTAGAACGAATGATAGCAGATATCTGGAATTGCAGTCTGGATATTGTTTTTTTCGCAAAACTAAATTCTTAAAAAACTATTGATTTTTAGCCATATGTCCAGTCTCAGTTTTATAAAATAAAGTCATTGAGATCTATACACCTTCTCAACATGAACTTCAAAAAAGAACTAAAAATGAAACTTATTGCCATATTAATTAATGAAATAAATTATAACATTACTGTATGGTATTAATATGACCAAATCCAAAGATTACTAATAAAAGAAAAACTGAAGTAAAATACATTACTTAAATAGGTCTGTGTTCTCCCCCCCTCTCTCTCTCTTCAAAATCACTTGAAAATAAATGCCTATAGTGAAATTACTCTAATTTAAGCGGAACAAAATTAGAATTCTTGCAATCTATAAGTATTTCAAAAGAATGAATGAATAGTGTTTAACGCCCGTTTTTGCTACAGAGACACCACAGGCGATGGACACTGATGATACATGAGATGAAATGATATATTGGGTAAGGATTTATTTTTAAGGAAGGAATCGTTCCAGGCCTAAATTTAGGGTACCTCCCCGGCATTTGCCATTTATGAGGACTGAGGAAAACCTGGAAAAAACCTCAGTCAGAGAGGACGGTCCTGGCGGTATTCGAACCCAGACCTCCCGGTCACGAGTCCGTGCCTTAACGACCTCGGCCACCCGTGGCGGTATATTTCAAAAGAGAAACCACATTTTTAGAATTACTATTGTTACTTTTACTATTGAGATTAAACCACAAAAAGAAATGGTATCCATTAATTAAATGAAATATACTGCCACAGGTATATAAAACTGTACTAAGGGATGAACGATCCTTTATGCAACCGGTTTCGTGGCGTGCGGCTGGCCGGCAAGGCTGGCTGCTTTGTCGGCGGTGCGAGTGACAGAAAGTCCGCAGTAAAATATAGTACGGTTTGTCGCGTAAATTATTTCTAATATACATAACATAAACACTTAAAATGAAAAGTAAATTACTTACATATATTAAGCAAGGAGATCCTGGAACTGCCTCCATTTGTTATTCAAGCATTTCTGACACCTGCTAGGAAATTGCTCATTACACTCTGCAGTTCCGTCTGAGAAATGGCAGCAATTTCTTGACGAATATTAGTTTTAAGTCCATCTAAAGTGTGTGGATTTGTTTTGTAGGTACACTTTCTCCTTTAATGGCCCCCTCAGAGATAAAAATCGCTGGGGGTTAAATTGGGAGAACGAGGAAAACGATTGTTGTCACTGATAATTCTATCTTGAAGCACGTCATTAATTTCCTGTAATGAGAATATTCTTTGAGAATAGAATACTTGTATTGCCTCATTTCACTTGATACATTTTCACTCAATACACTGTGTTGCATCGCCTAACATACACGCAGGCTACTTGCGCAAGATTTCAACTTACACTGGAGCCTCGCGCAGCGTAGGAGAAATGCACTTCCTGCCTCCCCACCATCGCCGACATGGCACTGCCGGCCGGTCCCGCGGTTGCGCCATGTATTGCTCGCCTAGTGCATTTTTGAGGGAGGAGTGCACTGAGAATAGTTTTAATACACTTTCTTCAAGCACAAAGAGCAAAACTACTTTTTCAAACTGGAGCAGTGGCGTTCCTCCTGGGTGAACATACTCATACGCAGCAGTCATGTATTTTAGTAAATCTCTATTACAGCAATAAAGCCTATTTCGGAATTCCTGATTAATCTGCTTACATTCTCTTCTTGTAGGGCATTTTGAAACAATTGATTAGAAAAACCGGTTACCTTAAATACTCAATAGTTTTTGTAGTTTTATTCTTCAATAACAGTTCAGGATGACAGCTAGCGCTAGAAAATAAAAGGTGTGATGACATATATATCTTCTTTAAAATGTAAACACCATAAGATGGGGGTGCAATTTGAAATTTCAAAGTGGGAGTAGTTGAGATTGAGGGGGTGACACTTCAAATGTATTGGCATCGGTTCTATGCGGGTTTTTTTTTTTTTGTTGTTTAAATTAAATTTTGGTTACCTGGGTGGCTATTCAGAGTACACGCTCTGTATTAAAGCTTATTCAGTTATTGTAGAAACTAACACTAATTTTTAAATTTTTTTCTTCTGAAATACATTACCTGTTTTTGAAGTACTGCAATTCACAAACACATACATGCAAAACACGTCTTTAACCCAAACCGCTCGTAGGCGGGTAAATAGGTAAAAGCAAGCCTTGCCGTTCTCTTAACTGCCTAGACTCCCTGCAGTGTGTTCAATTTAGAAAGGGTTTTATTGTGTTAATAAATTCTTCGTGACAGAGATTTTTATTACTGTTATACAGTAAACCTAAAACAGCATTGCATCATTGAATTTTAATTAATTGCAGAGTTGAGGTGAAAGTGGTTTTTCCATACTTGAATGAAGTTATTGGAATGTTAAGGTTGCTTACTATTGTTGTTAAGTGTTGTGATCACCCTATTTAAAATATATTAATCATAAAAGTGCAAGATAATGTATTTAAGCCTTTGTATGACATTTTAATGGATAAATTAATAATTAAGATATATATATATATAAGCTGTTCTAAATATTAACAAATTTTATCTTAACGAACAAAATTATGTTTTTCCTCTTGAATCTATTTATACTGCAAAAATAGAAATGCCCTTACCCTAAAGTATAACAAAATCTTATTACCAATTCAATTTACTAAAACCGAGTAGATTTAAAAGCATGATTTACAGAAAATGTAGAAAGAATATATTTTATACTTAATTGTCAATCCTCATTACACATGATGTGAGAATGGTGAGAAACTCTTATAAATTCGATAAATATCATTGAAGATGTATATTAAGTTAATTCAGCTCGATATGGAGTAAAGATAACGCCTATAAATTAAAAGGTGTTGGTATTTTAAAGAGGTTTTCTATTCACGACTTTATATACAGTGCATTTATTTTTGACTTAATTTAGTGGCATACTTCACAGTATTTTTTCTTACTGAAATTACCGTCAGTTTTCCCTTAACTCTTTTCGGCAGATTTTCGGTGCCTGGATTCAAAAATGTTATCTGCGTTATTTTTGTCTATTTTACTGACAATAAAAATATGATACTGAATCATTATTGTAGGCTTTAAAATACAGTTTTCACAACACCCTTTCTGTCATACAAATTGCATATATTTTTTTCTGTGTTATTTATTTGGTCCTCTCGCGACATGTATAAATTGGATGCGAATACTGTAGTTATAACACTGTAGTCATGAATGAAATGAAATTAATTAATAATGGCGCAAATGAGTTTGGAGTCTTTGGCACCTTAAGTTATCTGTCATCCATGTTCTTAGGGTAAGGAAAAAATTCGGGAAAAAAAAACATCTTACCTAGATAGCTTGAACTGCCCGGGATTCGAACCAAGGACCTCGGAGGCAATCATTTAAAAGAGCAATTTTGTTGTTGTAGAGTACCTTTGCAGTCCTTCATATCGAATTGTAAGGAATTTAGTTTCTGGAGCCCAGATGTAAGCTTGCAAAAATATCTGCCGGGTTGGTTCAAAGATTGATCACGGAACACACAGATTTAACCAAGATAATAGGCATTTCACAATTAGAACTATAATCAGTAACTTTGGTACTTCATAAAGTATTAGAAAAAAATTGACAACAAAACAAAAGCGACACCTCTTAAAAACGACCACCATGATCACCACTTGGAGTCCGAAATTCAAAGAGTGGAATGCCGAGATCGATTACCTCTATTACCACAAATTGAACAAGGCTTACATTTTGTGAAATGCTGAATAAACTTCAATGAGCGATTACCTGGATTGTGGTGACATAATTACCAGAGAATGGAGCGTTAATCACTAGTGCAGAACAGAACCTTTCACTAAGCTCCAGTTTTCAAGAATCTCGTTTCCTCAGTTTCAAATCGGTGATACATCCACTGTACTCACCTGTACGAGCTCCTAAGCTTATTTCCACAGCTAAAGGAAAGTGTCCGGGGTAGTTATTTAAAAGGGATGCCATTAATACTGTTATTTAGATGTATTATCAATATATACTACTTTTAAATAAAGTTATTAAAGAATGTTTAAAGACACGCACAAAATTTGCCTGGCTTTAAGAATATTGGGGAAGTTATTGCAAAATACTATCTGAACTTCAGATAAATTTGTAGTTATTTGTGTATTTTATGATCCTTAATCGAAGCTTATTTTGCTTTTAGGCAAAGTTTAATACAATTTTAAAATTGCCAAAATAAAATTAATCTGCTTGCCAATTTTGTCGAAATTTCTGTTTTACATATTAAACCAAATCCAATATAATTATAATATTGTACACACTTTACTATTTTTACGTGTTTTAACTTCACAGTAACACTCAAATCAATATTAAAGTAGGGTAAAATACTACGTTTCGATCTAGATGTAGATAATGCTACACTTCATTGCCTTATAAACATTATATTCTTTTGCCTAAGCAAAGAATGTCCATATTATTTATAATTATTGACAATATATTTTTCAGAAATATTTCGTACATGAAGTAGCAATGTTTTTGTTTGATAGTAACTGTACACATTTTCCACGTAAAAGGATCAATTTTCTTTTCATGTTACACATATTTCACGATACCGTTTATCACACTGTTGACAATGAATCCATGGTTCCTTTCATACAATTTCTTATAGTTATAGTCCAAAAGCTAAAAGCTACCATAATATTGTCTTTTTGAGTATTTTGTCCTCATCGGGTAATTCCCCTGCCGCTGCTCTGTCCTCTCATTTCCATCTTCAACTTCATCATCTAGCGTAATCTAATTCGCTAATTCTTGGTCTCACATTTAAATGAACTACGTTACCGCCCATGTTAGTGTCGGTCCTGGTGATCTAGTGGTAACCATAATTAACCATAATAATCCTAAGTATGGCTTTCTTCGGAGGGAAGTAAAGACGCGGGTCGTACATTTACGATATGAAAAAGAACCTCAAGCCAGAAATAAGATGCCGCTGAGCAAAATTTGTCGGCCGTTTCACGCCCCGATTTGAATGGGACGCTGATGACCTGAGATGTTAAAAAGCATCTGTAAATAATACAAATCAAAGCCCGTGTTAGTTAGCTCCAGTGCCGAGAAGCATAGTAAGTTTGACTTTTAACTCTCATTCACTCTTTTGGGAGTTAATCAGCTTGAGAAAAACGACAATTTAAATTTCTTTGATTTCTGTTTCTTAAAGGCGGTCTTCATGAATATTTAAATTCCAAGATACTGATCGGATACTAAATGGTATGAGAAGACCATCTTTCTTTAATTATAATGGTTTTTTTTTCTTTCTTTCATCTTTTTTTCCCATACATCAAATGACATGTTATCTCCTATGGTTGAATTATCTAATCTTGTTTTAAGTGGATTTTGATTTCTAACGCTCATTATTTTTATTCTCTCCTATGGTTGAATTATCTAATCTGGTTTTAAGTGGATTTTGATTTCTAACGCTCATTATTTTTGTTCTCTCCTATGGTTGAATTATCTAATCTGGTTTTAAGTGGATTTTGATTTCTAACGCTCATTATTTTTGTTCTCTCCTATGGTTGAATTATCTAATCTGGTTTTAAGTGGATTTTGATTTCTAAAGTTCATTATTTTTGTTCTCTCCTATGGTTGAATTATCTAATCTTGTTTTAAGTGGGTTTTGATATCTAACGCTCATTATTTTTGTTCTCTCCTATGGTTGAATTATTTAATCTTGTTTTAAGTGGATTTTGATTTCTAACGCTCATTATTTTTGTTCTCTCCTATGGTTGAATTATCTAATCTTGTTTTAAATGGATTTTGATTTCTAAAGCTCATTATTTTTGTTCTCTCCTATGGTTGAATTATCTAATCTTGTTTTAAGTGGATTTTGATTTCTAACGCTCATTATTTTTGCTCTCCCCTATGGTTGAATTATCTAATCTGGTTTTAAGTGGATTTTGATTTCTAACGCTCATTATTTTTGTTCAGTGAGTGATCAAAATTCTGTTTGATTGCTTGAGAGAGTTCCAGAAGCTTCGGTGAAAACACCTTTGACAGCTTCCCTATACTCAAATTAGGCTACACATATCAGATTTATTTGACTTTTGTGCATCATCTGCATAAGGAATCGTGTTATATGATCGAAGATATATCTCATGTAAGAGAAAAATAAATACCTCACCTATACAAATATTGCCTGCAGCAATAACACACCGGCAGGAATAGCCGAAATCGCTAAGGCATGGATTCATGAACGGGAAATTTGCGGTTCAAACCCCACTAGAATCGTTCAGGATTTCCTCAGACCTCATTAATGACAAATACTCTGGGGTACGCTAAATTTAGGCCTCGAATGTTTCCTTCCAAACAAACAAAAAAACCTTTCCTAGTTTACAATTTCATCCAGATATCATCAGTGTTCAGTAGCAAAATATAGGCAAACATAATTAATAAAAACATTATGTTAGTAAAATATGAAATTGTTAATCAATAACACACAAAGCTTGGCAAATATAAGTTCAACATTAATACAAGCAAAACGCTTTCAATAGTACTCACCTTGACAAATAAGATTAACTTGTAAAAACGGGAAAAAATACAGGATGTAACAAAAAAGTATGTAACTTTTTGTTTGGAAAACATTCCTTGAACATAGATGGTGCAAATATGTAATATGAATATGGGTCCGGAAATGCTTTATTTTCTTGTTAGAACCCTTTATCTACAACTCTGTCGGTGTGATATGCAAGTCCTGTGGCGATAATCCCAACACAGAACAGCTGCTTAATATGTACAGTAGGTAAACTTTCGCTTATGCCTCTGGTTAAATAGGGTGGGGAGTTTAGTAGCTACTCTTACTTCTCAGGTTCACCGTTGTTGTGGTCCTTCTATACCGTCCTCTTGTTATGTTACTAACTGCATTGCTTGACGTAGCACTGAGCACGTAGTGTCAGTTCTGTGTGTTTACGGATTTCGTTCCAGGTACAGTAAAATGAGGTATTCAAATACAGAGTTGGCAGACGCTCATATGAACAGAGAGTCTTAGTGCTCATGTTCTGGAAGACTGCCAGACAACACGAGATACTCGCGAATGCGCCGGCGGGTTGATGGATGTATCCGTGCTAACGGAGGATATTTTGAACATTTTCCTACAGCTGTTTTAGAATATTCCGCTATGTGGTACAGGTGCAGAGAAACGGTTCTAACAAGGAAAGACAACAATTTCCATGTTATACTATGCTTTTTTATCCTGTACATGTGTGAGGAATATTTCCCCAAAGGTTTGACAAACCTTCTTGTTATACTCTGTATGCACTTTTTCAGACAGACAAAGAAGATTCTGTCTTCTGTTTGCAAGCCATACCAACAGCCACAAAAGAACTATAGTACGTTTTCTTAATTTGATGGAACTGCACTTATGTTTCAAAATACAGTTTTCTATTATTTTTCTACACTCCAATTATACTTTGCATTTTAAATAATATTTAATATGTTTATTAATATTAATGATACTGTTTTGAAATAGACTGACGATAAGTATGTTTCACTGTCTTGTGATGAGTGTGCCACTGAGCTAACGAGTTGGGAAGTACTGTGCCACAATCTTCACTCTTCAACATGACCAAGTCTTGCTAACAACTGCGAACTGTCCTTTGTTCGCCAGTATGTAAAGCTCCAGATTACTGAATATTATAATTATCATCATTGCTTACAATTCGCGATTCATTGGGGACATACACCTTTCTACTGCCGTTTGGTAGGCAGTCATGTGGTGCACGGGGGTGGGAGCTGTCGACAGGTGATTGGGGATGGGGTGGGAGGAGGTCGCAGTGGAGTTGAATGCCGCACTGATGTGATGGCGCTAGTGTGAAAGAAGTCAATTGCTGAGATTAGGTTCCGGGCAAACCGCATGATGACTGATTCATCTGCTGCAGTCCCTCGATACACGGCTAAATTAACCCCACTGTCCCGATAATAAAGGGCCTAAATGCACCACCACACACCGCTGAAGCTACCCAATGTACGAAAGAATTAAGCGGTCCCATGGATGTCATTAATGCGTTGTTTACTAATCTTCTGCTTATGCTAAGGCAGTAGCCTGTTCACAACAGGTTACTGAGTTCGATACTCTTTTAGGGCACTTATTAATTTTAGTGTTTATCACTCTTGATATTCAGCGTTTTTATTACACAATTTTAATGCGTCCTACTTCTCTGGTCTTATAACGACGACAACATTACAATACAAAGGCAATTTTTATATCAATGAGTTCAATTCACAAAGCTTAATGATGAATATTTATTTGACTTGAGAAATCAGCAGCACTCTGTTATAAGTTTTTACTGTGATTAACGTATTGCAGTGCTCTCACCAGGGAGAGTCATGTCTAGAAAAATGGTAGTGAATTACATGAATATTGTTACCTGTGGACGTCTGTTGAATCTTTTAAATAATTGTGTATATGGTTTGGCAGTCTTTGCTTCTCTTAATTTATCGGTCCTGGTGTTTCGTTGTAACCATACCATACGTTGTAACTCGTAGACTCAAGATCATGGGTTCAATCTCTGCTAGGGTCGATGGATTTTTCCGGGCGTAAAAATCCTATGTATGGTTTCCTTCGGAGGGGAAGTAAAGCCGTGGGTACCGCGTCGTACATTTACGGCACGTAAAATAACCTCAAGCCTGAAAGAAGAGGCCTCTAAGCAAAAATTTATCGGACATTGAATGGGACGCTGAATTGAATGGGACGCTCATGACCTGTGATGTTAAAGAGCGTCCGTAAATAAACCAAATCATCAACATTGTCTTTATTTTGCTGTTAGGGTTGTTTTTTATTCAATTATTTTTTCAATACTGTAGAATCCGTTCTCTTGGATGTGCAGTTGGAATGGAAGCGTATGTAAGAGTTATCGTGTATTTTCCTTAACAGCTTCGTCTGCTTATTCGTTTCCTATTATGTCTTGGTGAGACGGCATCTACATCAGGGGAATGTTTCTATTTTCTTGAGTAATTGTATTGTATGAGTGTTCTGGAGTAGTGGGTTGTTAAATTATATATTCTGAAGAGAGAGCAGGACACTTACTGAGTCTTTGGAGTTTTAAAATGACCGATTTAATACTTTTTATTTTGAATATTGCTTAATTTGCTCACAAGGGGCAAGGGTTTTGTGAGTCATATTGTCTGTGCAACAAGATAATCGTTTTTCAGATGTCTGAAACGGTAGAAAGAAACCAAAACACATTGTTTACGTTAAGGATTGAGTTCCAATAGATATAGTAAAAACCTCCGCCATGCAGGAGCTGAGAAAACTAAGCGACTTCCTCAGCAAGTTGAATTTATGAACATTATTGTTATTTTGGCACCTAAAAAGTATAATCGGTGGAAATTTGAAGAATTTCTTTTAAAAATGATTTCATGGGTATATCGCAATAGTTCGGAATTTCGGCCGCTAGAGCGTTAACAGACACACACACACAGCACACGGTCACTCACACAAAGCTTTAAGTTTTGCAGGTTTTTGAACTCGATGAATAGTTTGAGAAAAACCATCTTCTCAGCATGACCTTCAAAAAGAATTAAATCCAAATTATGGCCTTATTAATTAATGAAATAAGTTAAGGATTTACTTTGTGGTATTAGATTGACAAATTACAAAGCTCATTATTTAAAAAAAAGTCCAAACTAATTACTTAACCAGGTTTGTCTGTTGTTTCCCTTCCAAAGCATTTGAAAATAAATGTCTATAGTGAAATCATTGTATTTTTAAAAAATAAGGGAAACAAAATTAGAATTCTTGCAATCTAAAAGTACCACAAAATAGAAACCACATTTTAGAATAATAATTATAATAAATATTATTATTATTATTGTTATTATTATTATTAATCATCATTATTGGACCACAAAATTAATGGCATTCAATGAAATGTATATGACCAATGATAGACAAAGGTACAATAGGTGGGTATTTTTAAATGCAATCATGTTTATGAATTCAACCTTTGCTATGTTTACATTCACATAAAATAGAGAAAAATAACAGAAAGTTTCAAGTTACATTCTGTATTTCAGAAGGTGATGCTCATATGTTTCAATAAAAAAAATATGTTACTATTTAAAAACAATTTCAATGTACTAAGCAAATATTTGTAATCAATAATAAACAATCGAAACTTTTATCGATTTTCAGGAAATTTAATTTAAATGTTATTGTAGTAAGAACATAACGCAAAGGTTTTTTGAAGGTTATTACAGAGCGCTCTTGCATGCAAATAATATTAGATTAATATTTCACAGTTGCTATCTTTACGACAATGCTTTTGTTAAATATTAAACATACGCATCGTTATAAATACAGTTTACATGCAGAATAAAATTGTACTTTTATTTTAAAACAATATAAAGAAAATTAAACACTAGAGAAGTTTTTCAAGTTCGGTTTCCTAGAATACTTTTACTCCTAATAGTCCAATATTCCTAATTTTAGAGACTATTTTTTCTTATTTTATTTAAATGGTATATATGGAGTTTCGTTGTGAAAGACCAAATGTTAATACAATAGAGCGATTTTTAAATTTTGGGTTTCAAGTAAACCCCCCTCTCCTAATAATTCGATTTCATTGATTTTCAGAAAATACTTTTATTTTATTTCAATGGCATATATTGAATTTCCTTTACACTCTTTGAAATTACGGCCGCTAGAGCGATTTTTAAATTTCGCTTTAACCCCCACTCGTTTCTCTCTCTCTCTCTCTCTCTCTCTCTCTCTCTCTCTCTCTCTCTCTCTCACACACACTCACACACACACACACACACACACACGCACATTTCCTTACAATGAAGGTGCCTAGTAGGTACAAGAAAATATGTACAAATTATTCAAAAATCTTTCCATCGGTTCAGCCACAATAGCCTACTTCTATCGGAATCCGCTAATATTTATGGCGACTGCTAACAACTTTCTGAGCTACCTTCATGTACGTAATTCAATTCTTCGCTCCTTGTACGAATTATTGTCCGTTTAAGCGTCGCAGAATCTCAACACAATTGATGCTATTTTTCAACAATCAGAAACAGTCAACAAGAAATAAATTCCCTATTCTTCTTTTTCTTCCATCACGGATTAGGCTCTGCCTGTTCCGATCTCATATTTTTTGTTTCTATCCATCTTTTCTTTGATCTTTCAATTGATCTTCTTTCTTTCGGGTTATATGCCAACATATTTTTCGTATTGTCTCTTCTGTAATTCTTTTTAGGTGTTCTACCCATTCTTGTCTATAATTCCCTATTTCTTGTAATATTGGTTGCCCTTCTAATTCTTTTCTTATATCATGTTCTTTTGTGCAAACTTTGCAGTTCTTAAAAAATGCATTTCTATTGATTAAATTTTATTGTTTTCCTCGTTTTTTAAGCCCAAGCCTCACTTCCATAAAAAAATGGCGTGACTGTATGGAATCTTCATTGTGTGTCTTTTTCACTTTGTTTTTCAGAGTATTTCTAATTGTTCCATACACAACTTTGAATTTTTGAATTTTCATATTAACATTTTGAGCTTCTTCATATGTGACATTACAACCTAAACTTGTTCTGCTATTTTTTCTACTATTACGATTTTTATTCTCATTGGGTATTTGCCTCGGAACGCCTTTATCTTTGAAATTATCGTATTGTATTCTTTATTTATTTTATTCAGTTAGTATATTCATTTTTATAGTTCAAAAATCAATACTATATCATTTGCAAATTAAAAAAAGATTTACTGATCTGTTCTGTTCTAACTCTATTCCTCTATGTATAACCATTTACCATTCTTTAAGAATGTCGACTATCTATATATATATATATATATATATATAATATTTGAGAGAGACTACATTCTGAGAAATAAATTATATCTCGCAATTAATGAACCTCCGACATCGGTTACCTACGCACTGACTATAAACTGCCTCTGTCAATTATGGAAGCAAATGCCGATACTTGTATGACTCTCCTAAAAGCAGAACTTCAAAAGCTCTCCCCTAGAACAAGAAAATAGAGGAAAAAGAAAGTTACTGCTTTCACATGGCATTTAATGAGCACTTTCACAAAAGAAGCAGTTACAACTACGGTATCGATTCTGGTATCGATACGGACACCACTGCACAGTACTATTGAATCTATCTGCTGCCTTAATATTCCCTGCAGGGTTGAGTGTGTGTATTGCTCTGCTGATATTTTCCTGTATGTGCGCACATCCTGTTTGACAGCAGCTTCAAATTATCATTTTTTTATTCATTCTCATTTGGGAACTGCTAATTGCCAATGCAGTTCGGCTCGTTTGTTTCTACTGTAGCTAATAAGGCAAGGGAACTTGTATAAATAATCGACATGACGTGGCATGAAACGAATTTAGTGAAGACGTCTCCAGACAGGATCCTCGGGCACTAAAATCGTCTGATGATAAACGCCGAAAAGAAATCTCTAGTCAAAGAAGAGCGCAGTAATAGTGTGGAGTGAATTACCACAACGGTCTGGGAGATGTAGCACATAAATCTCGGGAGGAGAGAGGGAGAGGGTCTTTAATTAAGTCGCGTATTGTTGAAATGGCGGAGTCCCTCTTTGAAGAGTGGGCGCAGCGAGAGACTGCTCGAGATTGTCTTGTCAAAAAATGCTGTTAGCCCCCGCGTTCAGTTGGCTGCACTTAGTATGTATAATTTATAAACGACAGGCATTAGACTTTGCTAACGCTGTTGAATGCACGAAACGGAGAGAAAGGAACGCTGAAATATGCACGGCATTATCTTCTGTAAACGTGACAGCATTGAGAGTATGTACGTTTTCACAGCCCACATACTAAAAGTCCACAACTTCTTCCCAACTCTCAAGATTTACGAAAAGATTAATCTTCTAGAGTTTCGGTAACTTTATGATGACATAATCCCTTACTTCAAAATTGGCCAATATGAGAATAAGGAGAGGAATGAGAAGTTGAAGCCCACCAGTCTCGCATGTGAGAATAAATGAAACCTACGGCACCACAAGCTCCATCTGCCTGCCGCCTAAAGAAGGGCTCTGGCCGGCCTAATTTGGCACTTTCACGGATTCAGAGTTGCTAGAATCACAAGAGGAAATCAAATTATAATCACACAGTAGCACAGGGTATGAATGATAAGTTGACAGCTAGTGTAGGTTTTTGCCATTAATAAAATAAACATGAAGACGAGATGAAAGAGAGACAAAAACTTGGGTCCACAATCATAGCAATTGAAACAATAAACCAGCGATTCTTTTCACTTTCTATAGTATTTTTCATGGTTTTGTCGTCTGTTGCGCGGCAACTGGCCACCCGGCTATTAGAGGGGTACTTTCCGGCAAAGTGGATGTAATATCCACATTGATTAAGTTCTCCCAATTACAACTATAGTGATGTTATTGAGTTTCAGTCCACCTGAGAGCTTTATCCAGTAAGCAGCCCTCCTCTCCTTGCTAGTAACTCAAAAATAAGCCATTTACCATATGATAGGAGGTGTTGGAAATGCTCCGCAACATTCGCACATTTCTGTAATATTTTTTTTGAGGGAGGTATCATTCACATACATCAGTTTATATGCCGAAATTAAGTCAATTTAAAATTAAACCATACAAGATCACTACTGTGAATGAGTTGCAGATATTAGAGTACTATATATATACACGAAACCGTCTTAAATGACGAAAAAATCGGTGTATGGCGCGCATTAAATGGATACAGAATAATACTTTTTTGAGAATACACACATATAGGAACCATTTTTTTGAACAAGTGATGCTGAATGTCAATTTGGATATTTCCAGCAAGATTCTGATGCGCATGCAGCTAATGACCAATTAAATTTCATTCAGGGAATTTTGGAAGCCTGGGTAATTAGTAGAGAATTAAGGTCTGAACGGTCCCCTCATCCGACATTAAGTGATTTTTATTTAAGGAGTAAGTTGATAAGTAAAGAGCATGGAACAAACTCCCACACATTAAAAGAACTGAAAGAAAATATCAGGAGGGAAATTCGGAAAGTGAACAGATGCACGTAAATGATAATTGTCAGAAAAAATGCCAGAAATACTTTTGGGAATCAGTGAAATCAGACTATTAGCAGTGGAGGTTTACCTGAAACCCAAAATTTAAAAATCACTCTAGTGACACCAATAGTTTTTTCGGAACGAAACTTCATACATATCATTAAAATACAATAAGAACAATAGTTTTTTGAAAATCAAGGAAATCGGATTATTAGGAGTGGGGATATACTTGAAACTCAAAATATAAAAATCGCTCTAGGATCACTAGTATTTTTTTTTTCGTAACGGAACTTGGTATATATAATTTAAATAAAATAATAAAAACAGTTGCTGAAAATTAGGGGAATAAGGCCATTAGGAGAGAGGATATATCTGGACACCAAATTTAAAAAGAACTCAGCGGCACCAATTTCTCTACTCTAGCGTTCTGTAATGCCCTTCACAAATTGGACTTGCTGAAGAATTCGCTTAGTTTACCAGCTCCTGCGTGAAGTACTTTTTTCTTACCCTCTCCTGAATACGCCTTCCTTTCTTATCTTCAAAGCCCCATAAGCAGATGCGTATGCTTTTGCATCTGATATAGACATGTTTAATATATGTTACAAAAATGTATACACTTCTCAATGCTTACAAAGATAAGCAATTCCCTATTAGAACAGAGAATTGTAAAAAAATATATGAAATAAAAAAAATTAGGAAAACTCCAAATAACTTGAAAATTATTTATCGGAAAAAGTATTTTTGAAAGAATTAGTTATTATGATCAAAGTATCATTATACATCTGAATCATTAATGTTAAAGGATCACCACGGGTGGCCGAGGTCGTTAGGGCGCGGACTCATGAGCTGGATATGTGGGGTTCGAATTCCGCCAAGACCGTCCTCCCTGACTGAGGTTTTTTCCAAGTTTTTCTCAGTCCTCATTCATGGTAAATGCCGGGGATGTACCCTACACTTAGGCCTGGAACGTTTCGTTCCCTAAAAAAATGTCCTTTCCCAATATAGCATTTCATTTCATGTATCACAAGTGTTCACCGCCAGTGGTGCCTCTGTAGTAAAAACGGGCGTTAAACACTACTTAAAAAAACCTTGAAAGAGGCGGAGTGGCTTAGGCGGTAATTTCGGGATCGCATTCAAGAAGTCCCGGATTCAAATCCCTAATCCTCCCTTTGTGGTTTTTTTTTTTTTTTTTTTTTTTTTTTTTTTTTTTTTTTTTTTGTGTCGCTTAGGTGAATGCTGGCATGGATCTTGCCTTTACATGAATTTTTCGCTATACCATTTCCTATCATATCATTCTGTTGGTTCTCTTAAAGGGTGTAGCGAAGTGAACTGTGCGTTGTGTCAGTGGCTTGCACTTTGGAAATGTTCCTACCCGCGTTTGGAAGCGGACCTTTTGAGGAGCTCGAATTCCTTGCAGGTGAACTCCACCGGCGTCCGCTCTTTACTCACTTTGTATTCTGGCTGTCCGGTGCCTCCCAACCTTTCCCTTCATCCCAGATATGGCGTATACACAAACGACTAGCACTTGAGCAAGGGTGAAGTACCAAAATATCTCCTACGATCCTTACAAACTAATCTAACCTATCTCAAATGAATGGTTTGGGAAAGATCCATGCATCTTTATTAACGCGTACTCGAAGATAATGAAAAATGTATTGCTGCCATAATCTGAAAAATGTCCAGACATGAATCTTCGAAAATCTTCAATCAATGGTGAAGAAAAATTTAGGAAAATTAAGTTTACTACAAAAGAAATAGTCTTTAGAAGCACGTCAAACATCTGTCAAAATTATACTGGTATTTAAAAAAATGCGCCAACTCGATTTCCAGCGTGCTTGATAAAATAAACATATTAATTAACGTTAAGGGATGTTTACTAAACATTAGAGACCTCCAAGCTGATTATCTGTGCATTATTTCTATTAATAAATATATTTTATATTTTAATTTAATAATTTAGCTACCTCTATAATTTCCACAATGGATTTAATATTTACAAATGCATGTAATCAATGCAAAACACAGCGAAATGTCACGCAACGCGCCCTTTACTTTCTCTAGCATTTTAGCGAAGCGAGGAAACTTTAGTGGCGTAAGCGTATGCCTTCTGTTGTGCTAATTAGTGTTTAAAAAGAAAGGTAGACAAGTTGGCTCCCTCCCTCCCGCGACAAGAATAGGACAAGATAAGGCGATCTCCACTCACGAACCCGTCTTACTACAGGACAGCCAACCTACCAAACAGCATTATTAACACTGCATAGAAAAAAACCAGTTGTTTCCACTACCAGCTGCTCCAACTCCACCTAGCTCCTAACCTCGATAATAAGAACAACTCCACTTGTGATCCTGGCATGATTCACCTACACAAGGCCCCTAAACTTTAACACTTAAACACATTTTGGCTCATTAATTTATACTTAATTTGAATATATCAGGTAGAGTCACAAAACCACTTAACACAATAATACCCCCAATTGATCGCTTTTCATTTTCAAACGCTTACATTTTCACTGTTTTTGAAAGTATTTTCTGTGGTTTTGTGACTTTTAATCTCTTTCAATGACGTTTAGTTCTCCAATATTATGTTTGCATTTCAGGTGTAGTTTTTTAAAATAATAGAAAATTTACAATCGGTTCCCGGAGGCGATCAATTGACCGCTTCCTTACCCACGTTTCTTACGTAGTTTAACCTACAATAATCATCACTGCACAGCAAACCTGTTTCAAACTCATTGTAGCGTAGGCGTGAGTCATTGTTTATCAGCTCTTGTATCCATGTCTAAAATTATTTCGCTTAGCTTTACATTTTTACGTAGCTTTCAACGACTTCTGTTACCATCACTCAAGGCTGATTATAGGGATGAAGGAACATCTAAAGCCGCTAAACGCAAGACATGTCAAATAGGGCTATGTAAGAAAAACAAAACCAAAGACAGTTGTTCGCCATGTAAAATTTTTGTATATGGCTCTTGTATAATCAAAACTCTGCAAACCAATATCTCTGAGAATGTTTCAGTGTAACAGCTTTCTAAATAGATATAGCCCATATATGTATACTTATGTCGTTTTAGTACAAATAATTTGTTGCCACAAAGCATAGAGCAAACCCAATTTATACAATTAATATTTCTTATTTTCGAGAAAAAATGCTTAAAAACCATTTAGCAGGAGATGACCTATAAAAGATGAACAAAAGAATGTGTGAATGAATTATCAACAAATTAAGTGATAAGGCAAAGCGACCTGAGGACATAAAGCGCTAAACACACGGGAGCTAAAGCTATGAACATTAAAATATCTGAAACCGGAAGCTCGATTCAAGGTGGACTCCAGTCTGGTTCTCATCTCTACATCATTACAGTCGTCTGGTGAGTAAGAACTTTCATCGGCCTGAGTCTGAAACTCTATATGCGATACTGAGCCCGGCGTTCTAGCATTAATAGGTTTTATTGACAGAATATGTACACTAGGATTGAAGCCTCTTCAACGCTTTTCAACGTATTCTCCACCACGTCCAATGCAAATGTCTGGATTCCACGAGAAAACCTGACTTGTTACGTACCTAACTATTTAATACACCATCTCTTTCACCTCATCTCCAGCGCGAAAATTATTTGAATCGTTCAAACACATGATAATCGGTGCTAGGTTCAAAATTTTGGGTTGTCTGTGGCCTCGCAAGAGCACTGAACAAACCGCGACGTTTCCTCTGTCCAGGATATAGTCTCAAAAGAGCAGGATTGTTATTTTGACGGTTGACATAGCCTTGGTTTATTCCCTCTTACTGTCGGGAAGTAGTGGACCCAGCATTATCATCAATGACTATACGCTTAAAGCGGCCGTTTTCAACTGCATAACCTAGTAACATAGACATTCACACATTCCTTTCAGTTAGGGGTGAGTTGTATTGGTGCCTCATAGCGGAGACTGTGGTACTGCATCAAATGGTGCTCAGGGCCATGATTGATTTTAGATTCTATAGCTGATCAATTATTGTTACCCGCCGATTTTCTTGAATCACTCGATCCACCGCAGCGATAGTGTATGGCGCAGTTGCAGTAGATATGCGGTTGTTGGGAGCGCATTGCATCAAAGTTGACACATCACTTTTAAACTTTCTGCTGAAGTGACACATAGAGATCCCTATACGATCTCTTCATCCTCCAAAGAATGTCTGCTGATTTCTCCTACCCCAAAATCGGATGACAGTTCGCTGCTGTTCTCTCGTGCTGAATTCCAAAGCGGCAGCTATTTTACTGTGGTGCATAGTCCTATTTTCCGTAAGACATCGTGCAGAAGTGTGGGTGCGTGTGTGTGTACTGCATGATCAAATTTAATCGCATTTTACCGCAAAACATTTGAAATGAATGACGACACTATTGCGAAGTGAGTTTCTGTCAGCCACTAGTTGGTCATTTCTGAGATTTCGCTGTGAAGGGCGGAAGTACGTTCTGTAAAGAGAAACAGAAAGGCTATTGCCATGTTGTAGAAATTAAATGAAGACATAAACACAGGTACAACTATGCCATACTGCATTATTGGTGGACATAAACAAAAAAAAAAAAAAAAAAAAAAAACAACTATAATCAATTACGACCCAAGTTCAGCCTCAAAGCCCCTACCTCCTCACTTTATGTTATACAGCACGATTTCGACCATGCTCGTATATTCTCGGTAGTACTCGGTTCAAAACAACGATAATTCCTTCCTTTGACGTTGGTAAACATAAAATAAACAAGTAATAAGTCAATTTGATTACGAAATAGAGCTGTGTTAGTTCTTTATTCACTATATTGCACAGTATCGTAATTTCGAAGGCGATACCGTTCAAGGCAAGGTGCACTGACCTTCAGTGGACGCGCAATTTCCGGTAAGACTGGAGTATAAGTTCCACTGAAGCACGCAATTGAGCTTATCAGTCGTATTTATCACTCCCAATTGTTTCAGTTGCATTTCTGTAGGAAATACATGTTAAACTTCCTGCTGTGTATTTGTGTATTGTGGAGTATGCCGAGAGAGATATGCTAGAACAAAGAAAATGTATTTATAATTATGTGCAAAAGAAATCGTAAAAATACTGTAGGAGAGAATTTGTTGATAAATTAACCTCTCAGTTATAAAGCACAAATTTCAGATTGGTGAACAAAGTTCGCACCCAAGGCGTTTTCAGTGACAACAAGCAGGGACTAGAAATATCAGATTTTAAAAGAGGAGAAGCTCGATGAAAAAGGATATCTATTAAAAACTTCTCGAAAGGTTTTAACACGATTAGCAAGTTGGTATATCTGTCGGCAGTGCGTATAAAGCAACTAAGCTGCTGCATCTTAACCCATATAAAATTACTGCTGTTACTGAAATAAAAACCGTGGAGGCTCTGAATCAAAATTTCCGGGTGGCAGCTTAAGAATGATTGAGGAAATTATCTGAAATACTTAAGGTTTGCATACGTTGCCATATTTTGATGTCGGTTCTAAAAAAGAAGAAGAAGAAGAAGAAGTAATCGTTTATTTACGGAGTTTAAATACACTGCACTAATTCTCATTTAATTTATAATCAGACAATATATTAAAATCGTTTCAAATTCATGATAAAATAAACGAAAAGTATGGCAAAAAAGAATTCAGGTATCTCTCAGCTGAAGGAAGAAATTACAATTTACTAATAATAAATAATAAAAGAACAGAAAAAATAAGCACTAAGAGTTTCGATAGCGCGACTATATATCCTTACAGTAGAACAAATTGGGCAACCAGAAGGTACAAACATAAATGGACGGCCAGAAGTCATTGAGCATATTAAGTAATGTAGTGTAAAATCTATTAATGATGATCAGATAATGAAATAAACTTTGATGGTAGAAGAAGAAATAGATCAAGGAAAAGATGACCGAATAACTTGGGGGGAATACCCTAGAAAATGGCCATAAATGGCTAAAGAGAATAAGCGGAGAATCGAAATGTTTATAAGAAAAGCCCGAGGTGAAGGCTTTGCACTGACTGAAGCGGAGACTATGATGATGCTCTCTGCAATAGTCCAGACTAAATGCATTCTTCCTTGATTCGTGCCATGAAAAACGATCGGGTTAGCCTCTTAGCCGAACGTTTTATGGGCCAATATGTCTCTCATTATGGAATGTTCAATGCAAAGGATAATAATGAAGAAATGCAGATACGTTTAGTAGATACACATAATTTATGTTGATGGAGTAAGTACAACACAAATACCGCACAGTTGATTTCTTGGAAAGATTATAAATACAGAGGGTGCCAAAAAAAATATATACACACTTCAAGCAAAGAAAAAAACTGTGTTAACATAACGAAACTGAATTCACACAAACAGAAAATGATAAGCACTAAGTCATCTTAGACTTTTACAGTTAACAACAGTTGCTCAAAATGCCCGCCACCGGCGTCGATACACTTCTGAGTACGTTGAACTACTGATTGAGCAACGTTTGAGAACATCCTCAGCGATTGCAGCACATGCCGTTTCAACTCCTTCCCGAAGTGCTGCAAGTGTAGCTGGTTTTCTACAGTGTACGGTACCACGAGTCTCAAATTTGTCTCGAATGCGTGCAAATGTTACTCGCGTTGGCGATTCTGTTCTGTACACAAGACTGCATTCCCTTTGAACTTCAACAACATTCTCGGTTTTCCAATACCACTCCAAAATTGCTTTCCGCTGTTCAAACGATAATCTTGGCTCCATTTTGCTGCAGCAATGCTAGCATAACGTAATGTGGATCACAGCTGTTTACAGAATACCATACGATAATATTGGCTTCATTTGTTCATTGTTTATTTACCTGTCACGTAGCAACGCTACCACAATGTATGTGAGTCACATCTGTTTACAAAACATCATACTACACATTATTGCTACTTTCCGGTTCAACTTTGAAATATATTAAATAGATATCTACTGTGAAAGTAAGTATACATTTTTGGCACCTTTGGTATATTTCCTAAAGCAATCGGCGACGGAGTTGGAATGTAATTCAAATTTAGCTCATGTAGACTGTAGCCTGGTTCAAAACGTTTGACACCACTGTGAACATTATATCACTTTACATTCTCAGTTATACTGCCTCGGCTGCCGCGTGACACGCCAATTTGGGCCTCAACTTTTACTCTACCACGTATCACTAGTTCCAATTCAATGTCATGTGCATACATTGATCCTTCTTCTGTTAATCGCCGTTTACTTCATTTGAATATATTTAGAAATTATAACCGCGACAAAACTGGAGAGAATATGTGACGGTCGACTTTCTGAAATGTTGCTTTAGTATTGAGGGAACTTACGGACCTATTTATGTGAAACATGTACCCAAAACACAATGAATATGGAATTAATTATTGGTTATTTAGGCAGTGCCATGGCGATTGGCACTACCCCTAATATGCATAGAGATTAGATTGTATGACTACCAATTCTGAACTTTATCATTTTAAAATTTAAAGTGCAAATAAATAGCGCGCTGATACACTGAGGAAGCATTATTTCTGTACTATAAATGTGCGTACTAAGGTCCAAGAAAACCTTATGCAGAGCCAATACCCACTTCCTTACTCAGAGAAAGGCGGCCCAAGTCCGGGAAAAGATTGTCCCTGCAACAGATGTCATCAGCACGGATGACGTGGCTTGTTTATTGGGTAACAGCAGTTGTTGAAGTCCGGCTCGCGCACGTTACAAGAGTGAGAGAGCTCCACGTCCTACTTAAAACGTCCCCACGGCCGAGAACAGGCTCCTCTGCTCGTAAAACTGGGTGGTGTCAGCTTACGCCTCTTACACCTTTATTCTAATTAATCAGCAAAATGATATTTATTAATTAAAATATTTGCATACCTGCCCGGCAGCACCCATCGGCAAACGTGTTATTATATCATAACATGGCGTCCAGAAGCCCTCATTAAATCGTAACCAGGAGGAAAGCTATGTCCAAGCCCGGTAATGAGCCCAACTACACTTTTTATTTCCTCGTGCAAGTGAAAGCCCTCCCGGAGTACGTGATTCAAAATCTACCAGCGGCTCACTCTGGAGAAAGCAGGCGCGTAGGGACTTGTGACATTTCTTGACCCTTTTGGCTGATCTTGAAAAGATTCCTCATGATTTCCCATGTTGGCAGCACTGCGAATCATATCTGTCACAAGACTAACATATTCACCAGTCATGCTCATTGATTGTAGCACCGAAGTTAAAGTGTTGATTTCTAATGGATAAAGACCAGTTTCATCTATGGGTACTTCTCATGAAGTTATGTTTCGTTATCTAAAAACAACTTTACTGCGTCAATTCTTTGCGTTTCAAAAGAAAATTTCAAACATTGCCGATATTAGTACAGGTACTTAAAACACAACATCAAAATTCTTTAAGAATAGCCAAGAATGGTAAACAAAACGTAAGTGCAGAAAAGATAATTCTTTCCATTGTGACTAGCTTTGCTCAAGAGATGGGGTGAGAGAGACATTAGGCGGCCAGGATCCAGAAGAATTGAGGCACGGACGTAAATAGGATCCCTAACGATTTTTCCAGTGAAGCCCCCTTTCAAATAGTCCCGCTTACATATGAGACGCCGAGGCAAAAAACGCTTCACAGTGCAAGCCACTATCACGCCGCACACATCACTAGCCCACCTCGCTCTGGCACTTAGGATCCGGTAACAGAACCAACGGAATGAAATATTAAATAGGGATGCGGAAAATATCCAACTCAGCATTCGCCTATGCGATTAGGTGGAAAAAAAAAAAAAGAAAAAAAAAAAAGGATGCGGCCACAAGGGATTTGAATCCGGGGCCCTCCTACCGCCTTGGCTACTCACTCGATTGATGGCATTAAACTGCTCAATGTTTTGTAAATATTGCCAGTTTTTTTTAGCTACTATCCAAGTCTATATTGATTAAGGAAATGCGTAATTATAAATCATATGATAAAGCTAATAAATTACTAATGAGATATTCCATACTTGTTTTAATAACCACCTAGTCTTAATACTTAGAATGTATAATATTTTAAAAAACGATACCTGAAAATATAAAAGAAAAAAGTAACATATTAAAATTTCCAGAGGTTAAAATTTCAGAGGAAAGTTCCCTAAGGGGCCGCGACTCAGTCGTCCAGAAAGTCTAGAAAAGTAAATAGGGATAAATTACAGAGTTGCCAGACAGAAACATGCCTAAACAAAATAGAATATTTTCAGAAATAGGAATTTAGTAATTTTCTTCAACATTGCATTTTGTTGCGAAAATAAAGTTTTTCCACAGCTGTGTGATCTGTGTTACGATAAGTAGGTTGATATTACTCGTAAAGGTCAACAGCAACATGCTGTCAGAAAGCTTACTTACGATGTATCACATATCATTCTGATGTAAATTTGTTTTTGGACACAAGCCCTTCGAGTGACAGAGAAAAATGGAGAAGATTGGAATTCGTCGTGTAATTCAATTATTTTTTATAGAAAGGAAAACAGCAAAGAAAATGTATGAGAGGATTTTGCGCCTATATTGGGTGACGCATGCGTTTTCTGTGACTACCCACTTTAGCCATTTCGACTAAATGAAATGGGTAAATGAGTTCAAGCGTGGCAGAACAAGCATCGAAGACGCACCAAATCCTGGAGCTCCAAAAAAAGATTATAAAACCCATGATATTGTTTTGGCTGACAGGCAAAAGAAATTGCGCCAATTAGCAGAGGCCACGGCATTAATTTTATTTTGCATAATGAATTACACATGAAAAAAGTTTGAGCAAGATTTGTGCCACATCTGCTCATTCCGAAACATTGGTCGACTGTTCGGAAAGGTTTAAGAAGAATCCAACCGCTTTCTTCACAGTGCATTTGTGACGGCTTCAGTTTTTTGAGACGCAAAAGGAGTTCCCTTGATTGACTACTTGGAGAAGAGGAAAACCATTACTGGAGAATACTGTGCATCACTTTTAGAGCGATGGTGAAAAAACGTCTGGGAATGTCCAAAAAGGTGTTTCACCATGACAATGCGCTGGTGTATTCAAGTCGGGTAGCTCAGGATAAACTGATGGAATTACTGCTTGAAATGTTTTCGCATCTTAATATCATTTCCTTGGATTACCATCTATTCCCGAACCTCAAAACTTTCCTAACAAACACAAATTAAGTTCAAATGAAGAGCTCATGCAGAGCTAATCCAGTGTTTTGAGAACCTCGAAGAAACCTACTTCCACGAGGGAATCACGAACTTGGAGTAAATGTGTTGAACTTCGAGGGGACTATGTCGAAAAATAAAGTTCCTTACAAGTCTGACTTTTTCTTAAATACCAAACTAAGCTACTTACCAAACCATGCTCATGTGTATTTGTGAAGACCATTTCTATGACCACACTTCAGTAGGAGTTATCGAGAACACTTGCTATTCATATTAAAAAAAAATAAATAAATAAATAAGAAGAAGAAGAAGAAGAAGGGAAAAAAGCAACGCTGGCTTCAAATCAATCAATCAATCCTTTTTATTTTGTTATTTTTGTAACTTGCTGCACGTTTCTTTCATACTTGCATCTTCCCTCATAGCAGGTGCAAGGCGGCAATTTTCCACTTGGACAGGTGTGCACTACTAATCCTTTAATTGTACTGGGGTGTTTTAAACTATCCAGTGTACTCCTCGGGCTCATCAGTTATAGCTCTTAGTTTAATATTCCTAACTACATGAAGTAAAGCTAGCTTACGTTTTCATGATAGTCTTAATATTGTTTTCTGTTTTCACTCTGATATCCCACTCATTAATTTTCGTTTTTGACTTTTTTGATTTTTCATGAAGTGAATAGTTTGCCATCTCTTGAACTTTAACACCACACTTCATAGAAGAAAAGGGTTGTTCTTATTCCATGTGATTTTCAAATATGTTAAATAACTTCACTTTTAATAAAACATATGTGTTACAATTAAAAAAAAGAATAGGCAAAAGTAGGCCCAACACTTGAAGTAGTAACGTGTTTCAACTTTTTTTTTCAGATTTAATTGGATAAATCTGGAGAAGAGTCCATGTTTTACTCTCATGTAAGAGCTACTCACTATTGGCATGGAGCACTGGCACCTGTTGAATAAAAAATAAATATAAAAGGAGGGGATTTTGGGTGTTTTCACCATAATGGAACCTTACACCCTATTACTTTTACGTATAATCATTACATAACCTTGGATAATGTGGCTCTCTTCGTTCTAAAATATGTCATAGATACGAAAATAAAAGATGTATGGACATATAGACATGAGTGTTGATCTGTGATAATACGTATGTACAATCTGACACAGACATCGATAATGCATGTGTACTGTAGATCATCAAATCACAATCTTAAACACAAGTAATTATGGACAGAAATCAAGTGGCTACCTTGAGTGGTTTTCCAGTAGATCAAGAACCATTAACTCAGTCAAGCGGGAGTAGGAAGTCAAAGGTGCAACTTCTGACAGCTGAATGTTATATTATGTAATTATAGCTGCAGTTAAGAAAATGTAGAAAGGGGGTATTAACACTGTTACATTTAAAATTTAAGTACGGTCAAGAGATGTGCACTATATTAATTCACAGAAGGAAGAAAACATCGTCCACCAAAGACTATGTAAATAAACTAAGGCATCCTTTTACTAACGGTTCGATTACGGATGTGTGTTATTGGATTACCGTTTTATTTCATGTTGTACCATATATGCAGCTCAATACTTTACTTGTTTCTGTACCAAAATGTGATATGTTGTATTCTATATCATATTTTGGAACATGATTCTCAACCATACTGTGAAACGCAGGGAGTAATAAGAATTATTTAATGTATTAAATATTGAAAACAAAATCCCCGCTATCTTTCATGTACTGTAAAATGTTAATGCACCGTAATTCATATTCCGATTATAATAATGTAGAGACAATCAGAAATAGAACAAATAATGCCCTTTGCATTTTTTTCCTACAGTTCGAATCTTTTTGACATACATTCACCTGAAAAGCTGTATATGATAAATTTAGTTTCATAAAAATAATTTGATATAAATAAGCCCAATTTGTTGTCATAGCGGTAATAACCGAGATTTAAAAAAATGAACAACGCTCGTTATGATGGTTTTAGTTTATTTACTGATGCTCTTTAACATCTCAGGTCATCAGCGTACCATTCAATTCAGAGCGTGAAACGGCCGACAAATTTTGCTCAGAGGCCTCTTCTTTCAGGCTTGAGGTTCTTTTTCGTGTCTTAAATATACGATACGGAAGCCATACTTAGGATTTTTACGCCCGAAAAAATCCATCGATCCTAGCAGGGTTTGAACCTGCGATCTTGGGTTTAGAAGGCAAGTATGGTTACCACTACACCACCAGGACCGACACAACGCTAGTTATGAATTTGTATTCGCATTAAGGTTATGCAAAAAAACACATGCTGAGTATCTACAATAGTGCACTCTAACAGAGACAATAGCCAAGACCCAGCGGCTTGCGGATACGAGAAAGGCCATGCCTATCTATCAAGAAACAGACACCGAAATACATAAAGTGGCGCTGAGATATGTTTCAAAATAATATATATACGGGGCGCGATCAACTCCAACCCTCTCCATTTAGCGGTTTTATTGGGCAAGGAAAGAAGCAACTACATAGATCATCATACTGATATCTCGGCAAGATGTGGAGTGGTTTTAGTAGGCGCTGAGCAAATGTGGCAGCGATTCCAAACCCATCAAAAGTGGATCAACAACTTTTGGACAGCAAATCGTCCCTTAAATGCTGTGCATGGTGAGACAATGTATCGAGGACAACAGTAAAGGATTGGGCATGCATGTTTCGGCAATTCCATGCCCTGTTAACGAGCATTTGTATCAGAATGTCTGTTCTCAAAGGCTTCCTCAAAATTTGATGAAGGCGCGCATGGGTTTATGCCAGTGCGAGGAAGTTGCTGAGACTTTCTCTTGCGCTTAGAGCCCGATCGACAGCCTTGCGACTTTTACTTGTTCGAACCTCCCAAGAAAATTCTGAAGGGCAAAAGTTTCCATCCATTTTTCTTTACATAACTTATTCGATGCTTGCTGAAACGTTGGGATGCGTGTTTGAATGCTCAGGATGAATCTTTTTCTTAAAATAGTGTTTATTCCTTGAATAAACATTGTTTCTATTTAGTTTAGTTTGTCATTCATTTTTTTTATTAAAAATGAGTGCGGATGGATTTCAGTTGGTCGCTCTTCCTATTTTCTCAAAAATTTCAATATATAAAGAAAGAGTCCGTCGGGCAGGAACCGCGTAAACTAAGTGAATTCTTCACCAAGTTGAATAACTTTAAAAATGAATGTAAAAACCAAATTATGACCTTATTAATTAATGAAATGAAATAAGTTATGACATTACTGTGTGATATTAGTGGAACAAAATAAGAATTCTTGCAATCTATAATTATTACAAAAAAGAAGTCAAAATTATTATTTTATCATTATTATTCAGATTAAACTACAATAATTAATGATATAATATTAATTAAATGAAACATACAGTCATTAATAGACAAAGGTATACTGTGTGGAAAATTTTCAACATTTTTAAATATAACTATGTTTAAGAACTGAGACCTTGGTCTTCTTTACAGTCACTAAAATGGAGAAAAATAACATAACATTTCGACTTACATTATGTATTTAAGAAGATGTTCATATGTGTAAATAAAACAAAAAAACATGTTACTATTCAGAAACAATTACAATGTACTAATTAAATATATGCAATAAACAATATACAATCAAATTCATCTATTTTCATTGACTTTAAAATTTTAATTTAAATATTATTTTAGCAAAAAACATACAACGCAAATGTTTTCTGAAGGTTATTACAGAGCGCGCTTACATACAAATATAATTCTCTCACACAGATTAATATTTCACAATTACTAACTTCACGAGGAGTATTTTGTTATTTTGTTAAATATAAAAAATTTGTATCGTTGTAAATACGCTTATATGCAGAATTAATGATCCTTTTATTTTAAAACAATACATAGAAAATTAAACGGAAGAGGGTTTTTTAAATTTCGATTTTAAAGTATACCTTTACTCCTATTATGGCCGATTTTACTAATTTTCAGAAACTATTTTTCTTGACCGAATTCTATTGTGAAGAAACAAATATTGGTGCCGCTAGAGCGAATTTTAAATTATTAGTTTTGGGTAAACCTCCATTCCGAATAATCTGATTTCCCTGTTTTTTTTTTTTTTAAATTATTTCATTTCAATGACATTCGCTGAGAAAAAACAAAAATTGTAGCAGATAGAGCAAATTTTAAATTCCGCCTTAATTCCCATTCTTTAAAATTTAGATTTCAGTTATATCCGCCCTACTAATGACTCGATTCCCGTAATTTTCAAAAAACGGTTTTTATTATTTTATTTAAATGGCAGATACTGAATTTTGTTGTGAAAAAACAAATATTGTAGCCGATAGAGCAATTTTTAAATTTGGGGTTTCAAGTAAACTTTCACTTTTAATAGCCCGACTTTCCTGGTTTTCAGAAATTATTTTTTTTTTATTTTATTTAAATAGTACATACCAAGTTTCATTGTGAAAAAGGAGTTATTGGTGTCGCTAGAAGGATTTTTAAATGTTGGTTTTAAAGTAAGTCCCCATTCCTAATAATATGATTTCACTGCTTTTCAGAAATTATTTCTTTTTTTATTTCAATAGCACATACAGGGTTTCCATTAAAATTTAAAATTGCGACCACTAGAGCGATTTTTAATTTCGCTTTAACTCCCACTGGGTTTTCAGTAATACTCCCACTCCTAATGGTCCCTTTGCCCTGATTTTCAGAAAATATTTTCATTAATTTATTTTAATAAAATATACCGATTTTCATTGAGAAAAAAGTTGCGACCGCTACAACGAGTTTAACTTTTGGTTGTTTTTTTATTATATACATTATTGTTATTTCCGGTGCCTGGTAGGTAGGATCGGCATATTTAAAGAAAATTTTCAAAAAGCGTTTCTGGGTACAACCGCAATAGCTATATTCCTTAGGAATTCGCTAAAAGGCATTTTGAAAATTTTGTTACGCATATTAAATTCTAATGTTTGCTTTATTTAGGTGCCCCTTCTAAACATTATGTTAAATAAAACTTTTCTGTGGTCTTTCATGGTCCTCTCTGTTAAAACTCAATAACCACCTCTGCTCTGCTCTGCTCTGCTACGCCCTCCTTTCCTGATCTATAGTCTCACAAAGAAAATGTTTCTTGTTACCTGAATTATGCTTTTAGATTGGAGATTGTGCAGTACACGTCTTCATCATCCTGCAATTCCAGGCCGTGAAGAAACAGGTAGGTTGGCAGTACGGTGAAGGTGACCTAAGGACGAAACCCACCTTGTATAATCAGATAAATGCCATCACCTGCTCTGGATCCGAACCTTCCACTTCGCTAAGTGCCATCTTCCGGGAAATCGATGCAAGTTAATCTTCTAAAGCAGTCACTTCCGCCGATGTTCTTGATCTGGGCGCTTTTCTTGTTTAATATTTCAAGGTTTTAGGCCTCACAAGATGCCGTGGTTGTATTATTTCCTTACCGGACGCAATACACGCAATTACACTCAAGTAAGAGTTTTAATTACACATCAAATGTTTAAAATGCTAATGGTATACGTAATAGTTTACACCCAACAATGATATTAAAGTGGTTTTGTACTTAAGAGTGATCTATCCCCCCTCCCCCTTTTTATGCACAGTCAAAAATGCCTGCAGATGAAGAGAAGCATGCGCAAGAATATACTTTCCTTTCGCTTGCGGGATACAAAAAATTATAAAATTTCTTTGTTATGTTTTCTTTACATGCATGAATTTCTTTTATATATAAAATTTTATTCAGCAGAGACGAATGTGATAGCAAAAGTTTTTATATATGGGGGCTGTTCAACAAAGAATGGTCATACTTTTTTAAAGGCCTAATTTCTCACCCTAAAACATAACGTTTACTATTTGTTAGCTCAATGAGTAATGCACATATTGTAACAGTTTCAATGTTGTCACTTCCGTTCCTGCCAGTGAGATGTGCGCAAGTTGACATATTCAGTTGCGCCTGTGATACGCGAGAACAATCTGTTGCTCTGAAATAATGTCTTCGTCAAAAAAAAAAAAAAAAAAAAAAAAAAAAAAACTTCAACTGAGGCCTACGCAATGTTACAAGAGGTCTAAGTAGAGTTCGTTCTTCCATAAAGCACAGATCAAAGATGGTTTTAAATGTTTAAATAGGGAAGGCAATCAATTTCAAAGGAAGGTAGACCCTAACGGAGTAAAACAATTGACATCACTGTCTCTCACTGTAAGAGAGAATCGCAGAATGACGTAAAGAACATTTTCAAAAATTCTGAAAAATTCATTGGATGCCACCCACACGGTAGTAACTGAAAAGTTGCATATGAGAAGTGTTTGTGCACAATGGGGTCCATCACATGTTTATTCATGAACAAAAAGGCGTTCTTGTGCATGTTTGCATGCAATTGAAGTTGATTACAAAAAGGTGCTGAGTTTCTTTCAAAGGTAATCACTGCTGACGAATAATTTTGATCCTGAGAATAAAATCTCTAAGTAAAAATCACTATCATCACCAACATAAAAAAAAAAAAAAAAGGAAAATTGGTTGCTTTTGTTGGGAAAGTTATTGTCATCTCATTTTTTGATATCAGCATGTTCGTGGGAGGTAGATGAATAAACACCTTCGTGGGAGGTAGATTCTATCGTCGGAGGTAGTGGTGAAGGCTGCGGAGGCGATTCTGAAGGTCCTATCAAAAATGGTTTCCAGAATGTCTTTGAAGACTGGCATAAACGGTCGGACAGATGCGTTGCATCAACGGGAACTACTTTGGAAAACATCATCAAAATGTTCAGAACTAGAAAAGGTATGTTAATAAAAATATACTATGATTATACTATATTGAATACCCCCTTATTTATCCAGTGGAATACGAGCTAACCAAGTTATAACTGGTGATATACCAAAGCTACCATGGCCGCGAAGTTGCTTTGCAATATACAATACAGTTGAGTGTTCCAGTGTAAACAACAGCATGCAGCCACAAACTTCTAATTCGTCTTCTAGACACCATGTACCCTAACTTGCATCAGCCTTACACTGATATCTTGAATGTTTCTCTCTGTAGTCATAACAGCTGTGAAAAATAAAACAAACTGCAAAGAACTTTGGTAACTTGAATCATCACATTCCTTGGACTTCACCCCAGGGTTTGAAAACAAGTTCATTCTGCAAGATATGCAGTTCTTTGCATTTGAAGTAAAAAGTACAATTATACTATAATTGGTATATGTGACGGAATAAGTAATTTAAAGCAGAATTGCTTTATTGCCATGATTACAAATAAATGAAAACATTCACTCCTCTTTAAACTCAGATTTTCTCGGGTTGACATAGTTAATAGGTATTTTTTTTTCTTTTTTTTCTTTTTAGTAAAACTATATATGCAGTAGGGTATTAAACTTTTCCCAAAAGAGTCAATTTTAGTTTGAATAAGGAGTAGATTGTTTAATTTACAGAGCTTTCATTTCAAAACTTGCCAGTCTAAATATTTACTTATTTAAAAGATATTTAATTTAAACAAAAAACACTCAAATTAGATATTGAGGGGAATTTTACTCCTAAAGCCTATGTTTGTTACATCCCCTCATCCCCTGCTACTTCACTTTGAAATTTAAATGACACTTTTACTTTGATATTTAACTTTTGATAAGGATTAAATTGCTATTCCTTTTATTCCTATGTTGCCTGGCAACTTGAATTGCTGTTATTTTACTTTGAATTTGAACATAATAAATCAGTTAGTTGCAGAATAATTATAGGGGCGGAAGAAAAATGTTCAGACTATTAGCCGTGCTACAAGGCTGGCCGTTCGGGCCTACGCCTCCAGTTATGAAACCTCTGGGAGTAAGGGACGAGATGATTCTGCGGTGATGTGAGGTGCAGATGTAAACGAGGTTCGTGATGTTTCCAGTGTGAGCTCATCAGAAGAGCCATATGCATAGCAGACCATCATTCCAAAGTGCAAGTCACTAACACGCCGCACATAGCACTAGTTCTTTCGCCTGGTATTTTCGAACCTGTTAAAGAATCAACGGAATTAAATGATGCGAAATGAGAGAGCAGAAATTTAGTGCAAAGGAAATATCTATTTCAGAGTTTTCTGGGAAAAAACTCCTTAGGACGGCCGGCCCGAAGGGATTTGAACCCACTAAGTTAAAGCACAAAGGCTTTTGGGTAATACAGCCTGTTTCGAAACTGCTGACTAACCCTCTTTCTTGGAGCGTATATACAAATTTTCAACAATTTATTACCAAAACAAAATTATAACATTAAATGCTCAGTATTTTATGTAGTTTTATTCTATTCAAAATTAATAATAACAACACTCCTGATTGCCAGGCAACAATAGAAAACACATTCTGTTTAAAATGTATCAATATTGATTTTTAGTATTTTTTAAAAGTATATTAAATTAATTTTAATAATGTTATTTAGGCTTGAGAGTTTTGAAATGAAAACCATGTACCTACGTTAAGCAAATGAGTTACTTTGAAACAAAAGGGACAGAAAATATTTTTCCCTGACAGCACAACTGGATTTTGGGAATAAGTCGTAATAACAGATGGTACAGGAACGCACCTACGGACCAAGACCATCTGTATCGCAGAAAATGAACTCAATCCTGCTTTAGAAACCAACACATGATGCAGTATGGCTGCATCTCAAAACATAACCGTAGAACTGAATCCTTACTACGTTATTCTCAATGAAAGCTCAACAACGATCCTTTCTTGGCCAGGTCGTTGCAATGCAGTGAACACAAGCATAAAGAAAGAGATATGCCTGGCTGAAAATACACAACTTACAAGATGGAGTTGGCGACTCCTTATAGCAATAACAATAGAGTATCCCACCAGAGTACTGACCACACATTTGCAGGCCCTCAGGTAACATGTAGCTTTTGACTTCATAATTGTTAAGTTTATAGCTCTAAGCCCAGAAGTGTTACGAAAGTAAGGTCCGCATTACAAGGAGCTGTGTTACGGTTGCTGCTATCCACCCTACCTACTTGCTATAGCAGCATATTAACATAATCTCTCCGTTACACACATGCTACCATTACGCCTGCTCTGGGCATTCGGAAGTAAGAGGGGTGTCTTATACTCACTTTATTGCCTTCAAAAGAAAAACAGAATCTCCACTTTCCCTTGGAGAGAAAATACATACTGTTGGGAGCTGGAGAGATGGCCAGCGACGTATGTAGGGGGAGAGTGCTTTATCTACAAAGTAAAACATTACACATTGTTGGGAGCTGGAGAGATGGCCAGCGACGTATGTGGGGGAGAGGAGGGCTTTATCTACAAAGTAAAACATTACACATTGTTGGGAGCTGGAGAGATGGCCAGCGACGTATGTGGGGGGGAGAGTACTTTATCTACAAAATAAAACATTACACATTGTTGGGAGCTGGAGAGATGGCCAGCGGCATATGTGGGAGAGAATGGCTTTATCTACAAAGTAAAACATTACACATTGTTGGGAGCTGGAGAGATGGCCAGCGACATATGTGGGAGAGAGAAGGAGTTTATCTACAAAGTAAAACATTACACATTGTTGGGAGCTGGAGAGATGGCCAGCGACGTATGTGGGGGGGAGAGTACTTTATCTACAAAATAAAACATTACACATTGTTGGGAGCTGGAGAGATGGCCAGCGGCATATGTGGGAGAGAATGGCTTTATCTACAAAGTAAAACATTACACATTGTTGGGAGCTGGAGAGATGGCCAGCGACATATGTGGGAGAGAGAAGGACTTTATCTACAAAGTAAAACATTACACATTGTTGGGAGCTGGAGAGATGGCCATCGGTGAGAGGAGGGCTTTATCTGCCAATTAAAGCATTACGCAATGCATGTGTATTCTGTCCAAATATGTACGGCGGTCTGTTCTCATTGCATGAACGAAAATAGAATATTAATAGTGAACAGCTGAACGTTTTAAAGTGCATGTTTTAGTTAAGCATTAGTGGATAGTGTTACATATATAATTACTTAATTATTATATCGCTTGTCTTCTTGCCTTTGGAGAACACGAGCTGGTCGAAATATTGCGATACTTAATCGGATACTTTTTAGGTGTTTTATCCTATTCCTACTTATATAGTAATTGTTATTTTAGTTGCATTTCATTGCGTTATTATTTTTCACAAATAATGCACAAATAATGCACATACCACAACAACGAAAGAAAGAAAAAATACATAATAAAGCTCTAGGAATTGAGAATATTGATTGCTGCATGTGATGACTCGAGGCAATAAAATTAGAATAAACAATCAAACTTACGTGTATCCCACTATACCGGGTGTTCCAATGAGAACAAGTACCAGCGTAAGAAGAGAAGGGGTTGAAGTCTTCTGTCTACTGCAGGAAATAGACCGGAGAGTACAAAAGTGAATTCGAACGTTTTTGCCAAGAATGGGACACGCTGCTGGAGAGACGAATTTTATTTAGTGAGAGAGGTAATTCCTACATGTACAAACTTTTAATGATATTCGAAAAAGAAAGGGCTGCATTTGCTTAAGGGTTCACTCTCTGAGATGAGTGGACGAAAATTCACATCAAATGATGAGGTTAAAGCTGAAACAGATGGTTAATTTTCACAGTTGGACAAATCTCAATTTACTGAAGGTATTATTAAGTTGGAAAATCGTTGAACTAAACGTATTGATTTACAATATGACTATGTTGAAAAATAAATAAAACATTTCTCTTAAATTGTGTTTTCTTGGTCAGGCCGCGAACTTTTAGAATGCGCCTCGTGCGCTGCTTAAAATGCTTAAACGTCAGCTGTATATGCATTTGTTACAAATCTGAAAACACACACATATATATATAAGCGAATGTAAACCACATTGTGAGAACATTTAATAAACAATAAAATAAATACAAATACTTTCTTTTAAACAGAGTGTCATTGCACACTCCTAAGGTCGAGGCCGGCTCGAAAGAATCTCTAAACTCTCGCTCACCTGCCTAGGGCTATACCAAGGTTACTAACCTAATAACGGCCAGGGTCCGCCGTGTCAAATCAGTAAATCCCTGCCTTGCCGGATGGCGCTGCAACGAATGGAAAATAGGTTAGACCTCGTGGAACTTCATTGGGGTTACTGTCCATTCTTCTTGCACCAAGAAGACACGGATTTCGATTAATTAACTGCTTCTCAGCTATCAACGCGTGAAAACACTGTAAGAAATTCGAGTTTACACAGCTTAGCTTAAGTCTTCTTGAATTCGTTTTACATGGGTTTCTTTGTTTTGAAGGTAATAATCTTGAGAAGCGGCTTGTACATATCATTAAAGAGTAAGAAAATTGTTATTTTGTTTATAATCAGGCGAGAAAAGATTGCGAGTGCCCTTTTTGTCTACCGAGCGATAGTTGCCTATTACTGTCACGTTCAATGGCAACGCTAAATGTAAACTGTTTCCTTTACAAAATCACTTGCTTACACATTTTAATAAAGTAGAGGTTGAAACAACCGCCTTCATTGTCAAAAAAAAAAAGTTACACTATCTAAAATATCTTTAATAGCTGCAGGAGTTTATCACAGTTCATAAATTGGGGTTTTCAAGAATTAACTTAAGAAAATATTCAAGAAACGATCTCTCTGTTATAAATTATGAAATAAAACAGTGCACAAAATAAATTCACACTCCTTGGAAGAACGTTGTCTCATTTTTTGATTAATAGAGGAGATGAGTGACTTTTCACAAAGGTGCAGAAATGTAAGGAGAATGAATATGAGCATTTTCGGCTCACCTTTTCCTAAAATGGTTAAATTTTTATTTTTGTTTTATAAACTGTTAAGAACTAATTACATCTATTCATTCGTGGTACAAGAACAGTGAAGTTTATAAGCCCGTATGGTAGCTTAGACTTCATATATCGTTACATTACTTCTTATGTTGTTAAATGATTAAGCGCAAAATGGAGCGCATCGAACATATAGCTGTGGTTAAATACAGGTAAATGAAGGGCTGTCTCTTTCTGAAGCTTTCTCTTTCCAATTGTCACGAGAGCAGAAAAATTATTTAGGCGCGGTTTCTGAAACGCCCGCTAGGTTATTGGACAAATAAACATTTCCGAAATGTAAGATATCTATCTATTCCATAATTTTATCTGTTCGATAAATGTTTCTGAAACGTTAGATAGGAAATGTCCAACAGATATCTTTTCGATAACTTATCTGACGAAAAATGTACAGATATCTATCTGATATATCGGATGTGCAAGAAAGCAACAGTATTTTGCATGTGTAGAGTGGAAGCTCTTAAATTTTTTAATGAAAAAAACTGGTATATATCTACTTAAGGAGTATTGCTATTGATGTTATATCTCCGTGCACTTAATATTTGCGGGCAAACAGGAAAAGAATTGAATTTCCAGTTTTGAATCTTCACTTTAGTACTTAAATGTTAACTACATTATTTCTTTTACTTTCCATTATATAACTATTTTCGAACTCTTCAATTAATAAATTATTTTCTTATTGTATTTAGTCTTGAATTTTGAAAGGATCCTTTATAATGAAGTAAGTGTTTCAGGCGTAGGGACATTTGTCATTTATGAGGACTGAGGAAAACCTGAAATATATTTCAATCAGGGAGGGCAATCCTGGCATGAATCGAACCCAAAACCCCTCACGAGTCTATCTTAACGACCTCGGTCACTCGTGCTGATAGTGCAGTTAAAATATGGCACACAAATGACATTCACTTTTGGTTTCAAATATATTTCAGTTCAGCATCTTATTTTATTTTATTTTATTATTTTTTTAAGGTTCTCAGTAAAATGATTTCTATTCTTATCTCGTTAATTTTTAATGACACTCTTTTCAAAATTTTGTTTGTAATTAAAGTGTGATTTTCAAACAATACAAATAAATGTATATAAATAAAAATCAAATGGATTAATAAAATTTGTTCCAGCATGATATGGAAACTGGATTATTTTACCATTTAAATTTTCAGTATTTCAGAGTTAAAAATGTAACAGGAGTAGTAGTAGTAGTAGTAGTAGTAGTAGTAGTAGTAGTAATAGTAATATAATAATAATAATAATAATAATAATAATAATAATAATAATCAGTATTGTTAAAACGTACAAGTTTATTACTAAGGAGTGGACATAACCTAATTCAAGGTGCCACAGCTATTCCTCCACTTATTTATATGCAACGCTACTTCTAACGTTTTACTAATGATTACAGTCTTTCGTGGAACAGAAAGTTAATGCTGCATACTTGAAAAGAACTTATATTGCTATAGTTACATAGTACTAGACCATAAATTTGTGGAATAAGGTTTTTATTTTCTGTTTTCGATGTTCTATTGTTTCACAGCAATAATAAATGATACGTGTAACGCTAGTGACGACTGCTACAGTAACTAGATGATAAAAACTCGACTCTACATCCGTTGGACAGTTTTGAACTTCACTACCAGGCAAACAGTTTTTGAAAGGTTAAATTTTGTCAAAGATATCGATATAAGTTATGTGTCCAATAAAATTTATGGAACAGGTTGTTATCGAATATATGTCCAGAGCTTTATGCAACCGGGTCTTAATGCTGCAAGATTCGACAAAAGAATAATGAAGAAACCGACTTTACAATTACATTTTAACTAAAGTATTAGAGAAGAAAAATATAACATGCAAGATGGGTACTTCGAGTTAACAGTTACTCAAAAACGTCAGAGGGTCAACATTTGTAAGCAACAGTTAAGATGTTTTGGGAAGGCAGGATATGACAGATTTCTGACAAAGGATGAATTATGCGCCCATTACAATGATTCTAAAACTAAAGCGCAAAGTAAGGAATGAAACATAAGGGGTTTCCACTCTGTAAGGCATTTAGGGTGCAGTCATCAGCAAGCAAGTTCATGTTGCCAGCTTTTATCAATATGATTAAATGTTACCATTATGTAAATTTGATTTCCTAATTACGAAATGCAATCAAGGAGAAACATAAAGTTCAAGTGAAGTGTATTCTAACCTCAGGACAATGCTCCAAGTGAAGAGCCTTGGATTGCAATATCTGTAGTTGGCAGTTCCCAAAGATTTCAGGGGGGTTTGAAAGCTGGATGATATTTTCATTGGATTATCCCACTCAAGGAGACTGTAAAATTGGCCAATATTTCTTCCAAGAGGCTGTAAAAATCTTAGGGCAATGCGGGGAGTCCACAAAGGGAGTATGTGGAAAACCCAGCAAAAAACAACAAATTTAAATCAACTAGAAAACTTACGCAACCGATTTTAACTTTTCCAAAGTATCAACAGAAATAATCTAGAAATCTTACCACGGATGTCAAACTTCCCAAAATGTAAAGATTACTAATCATTTCTATTGTATAAAAATAACCTCGGGTTTGCACTAACCATCAAGCATTGCGAAATAATAGGGAAATTCCTGTTTGTAGCGAGTTGATGTTCAACTGCTCGACCTGAGAAAATCAATAATTATTCAGTTTCCCGCATCCTTTACTTGTTTTTTTCTTAATATAGCTTCAAACTTGGACAGGGAAATGTCAAAACGAATACACTATTTTAGCAAAAATAAGAAGGATGTCATCATCAACCGTATTATTATTATTATTATTATTATTATTATTATTATTATTATTATTATTATTATTATTATTATTATTATTATTAATATTATTATTATTATTATTGTTGTTGTTTAAAATATCACGGAATAATTGAAAATAAAAACAAAACACATTCGATCTCAAATAAAGATAAAGATTGCAATTGGGAGGAAATTGCCTAAGGGCATCGGGTAAAACTGCATTTTTATCCTCATGTGTGTGCTGTCTTTAATACTTCAGGAAAGTTGCGAATGTTATAGAAGCCTAGCATTAATTTCTTTGCATTACCCTCTTCGGTTGGCATTTTAATGAACTGAGGTCCCCAAGCTGCTTTTGCTCTAGTAACTTTATGGATGATTCTACTGGTCGTTCCTTGCTCCACTTTGAAAACACCTCCAATAACTATTTGGAAGCTCTCTTCCACATAGAACCTTTTAGTTAATAGTATCATGAACACTGAATTCAAAGTATGATTTCGCTTAGTTTGTGATTGTAACCCGGGACGTAACATCTGTTCATTCCTTGGGCACATCTTTTGCTAAACGAAATCGCATTTTGTATTTTTTTTTGGGGGGGGGGTCATTCAGTTCTAGGAACGGATTATTTCTCTCATGAAATACACAAGAAGTGAGGTGAAATTCATCATCGGATGAAATGTAGAAATAATCAGAAATCTGTACAATATACCGCTCGCAAAGCTAGCCTAACATAACCTATAATTGAATGCAACTCTGATTGTTGTTATTACGCGGAAATGAAATGTGAAACATTAAAGAAATTTAATCTAAACGAAATTTAAATAAACGTAACTATTTTATTTACAAATAAAATTGTTCTGCTTCTCTAATGTGGGAAATGTTTCATTTAAAAATTACTAAACTCTTTAATTGTGAACTTTCGCAAGTTAAATTTGATTTGAGGTTAAGACGAAATAATCCAAGGCTAATGTTTATACAACCAAAATTTCCGAGTTAAGTATAATTGATGGTTAATTTTATGCTCTAAACTCAAGTTAACTCTTTAACAACTGGCCCTTAGGTGAGCCCTCTGTCACCAAATGAAAACAAATACCATACGAGTGTTTTATATTTGCATAGGAATCGTATTTATAAAACTTTTTCCTGTACTTACCGATATATAAAAGTGAAGACATTGGTTTAAGTCTGGTACTCACCTGTAACAGAAAACAATGAAATAAATAAAGTGTAACTTCAGCTAAAATACTGGCTGTTTATAGTGAGGCATTCTTAATCCAGTAGTTCTGCATGCATATCACGCCAACGCCAACATTGCTTTGTTTTCACACAGAGTTTTCAACTTTGTTTTACCTTTAGTACCATCATAATTATTTTCCTTTTATATTTGTACCTGCAATTTAGCATTATATTTTATAGGATTCATTTAGAGCCTTCTGATGTACCAGTTAATTAAATGAGCAATATAATATCACCAGAATGTGTTCTATTAATTAATTAAGCAAAAATGGAGCAGGCGAGAATTCGTTTACTTGTTCATACCAGAAGTGAATAATGCAAACTGGGAACTGGGTAAATTATCTAACTCGTTGCAGGCAGAATTATATATCATTTTTTCATCTTGTACCTTCAAAACAACGCAATATAAATAAACTTCAATCCTGCTCTGTTTGGTTAGCCGTTTTGGGCTAATTAATATGCGTATTACTAAGAAACCCTGAGTATCAAGTCACTTATTGGACGTTTGTATCTTAGATTGACTTGTGTTGAATTTACACTTGCTTTCAAGTCATTAGTAACCGTATGAGTACAACATAATATAATATCAAAAGCGGTTACATTCTAGTACTACAATGTTACTTATAATTAAAGACGAGATTTCAATACACAATGAAATTTCGAAATACGCAAGTAATTATGCCTTATAAAGATACTACATAAAAGTAATGAAGCAGAAAACGCATGCGTCATCAAATTTTCCTTGTCTGTCTTTCCAATTGAATTTACCTCCTTTGGGCCCCAATTAATAACCAGTATCATTTCTAAATTCTGTTCAGTCATATTGCAGAGCCTGTCTGTTAATATGTATGTGTAAGTAGAGAATGATTTGCCACTTTAAAGACGTTATGGGTGCATGCTTGAACGAGCAAATCTGTGCATTTGTCGGCCTGTACAGAAACGAAACTTGCTTTTTCTAGTTCTTTTCTAATCTCATTCCAATTGGCAAGATATGTTTCTCATTTCACACGCTTTCGGCCTAGATATTTTTTTCAAACCATTGAAAAAAAATGCCCTCTTGCTGAGTAAATGAGGCTTCCAACTTAACAGTTAAATTTAGACGAGAAAATGGAGTCTTTAACAACACGTCCATTTTATTCATTGCTACAAACCATATACATTTTTGTAAATTAATAGTTAACACTGTAAAAGTGAACTTTCCACCGACAAACAATGAGGGAGAGGCACACAGTTCGAAAGTGCGGGAACAATTCATAGTCAGTTATGTGTGGTGTCAGTAACCTCTCAACAACTGTTTCCTAAGAAAAGAGAGAATACCGAGCGCAGGCCAGGTCAGTCTTCCTGCTGGCCCAAGAGAACGCAGAAATAAGCAGAAGAAAGCATTGCCCATTTTTAAGGAAGACAAATACAAATCCTTGTAAATCTTTGCTGGCTCATGAAGGTAAAAGATTAGAGCATAAAATCTTCCGAGCTGAGATTCCTTCCCTAACGGAGGAGCCGCATGCTACCGCTACTACAGTAGAGAGGAAATTCTCTTATTGAGTAAAATACAATTAAGAACTAATCACTTATACATGCTGTTTTTATGCATTTTTGTTTTAAAATTTGATCAGCAGAAGAGAAAATCGTAAATAATCATGACATTTTCTTTGGGAGGGCCGGGATCATCAGGCCCTTATTGACGGGTGGTCCCTACGAGACATTACAAATGACTCATACTTTTCTTCAGGAAATGAATTGCTCCCTTGTGGACAATTTTTTTCTGGTCCAATGCTCTGCTTTAGCCCTACCGTCCCATTCACAAAGTGAACCATTTATTATCTTGTTTAAATCTCTCTAAATATTCATTATATATATATATATATATATATATATATATATGTTCAATGAACAAGTAATAAAAATTACTATTTTCTATAATACAGATTTCTGAAAAACTATAGCTCAATGAAAAAACACTAAGGCTGGTTTGAGAGGTTCCACGTGGTAAGGAATCAGAAAATATGAACAGTTTTCATTCAGCAAAAATTGTGCAGACCAGTGTATCGACATTTTAATTGTTCTATAAAATTTCTAAAATGATAACATTAGAAAACACTACGTATTTTAAATATTGATAAGATGGCTTTTGTGTGTAAGAAATCGAAATGACTATAAAAACAAAGATGGGCTCATGTTTGTAAAACACTAACATTTCTCCTCGAAAAACGGAAGACTTTGGGTAGTTTCAACCATTTGTACTGCAGAGGAAGAAGGAACCATAACCTACGACATGTATAAGTGAGAAAGAGCAGTTTATTTTCAAAGCCAGGCTAAAGGAGAGCCGAGATTGGACAGTGGAGTGTTTTCCAATGTTTTAACTGCTCTCCAATCAATATACTTGACGGCACAGGAATGGTTAACAGCGTACCATCGATCGCCAAGAGAAAACCTGCCTAATAGATTAATAATGAGCACACTTAGCAAGAACCCCAATATCGACTTGACTTACTTATTATTTAGAGAGGCGGCTTTGCCCACGTGTTTAGCCCCAACATATTGTGATACATCAGTTCTATATTAATTTCTGTATCCAAAATATGAAGGTGACTAATTTAAACATTAGAATGTTGTTGACATTACTCATCTTCTTATGCAATCTACTCTAACAGCACACCGTTGTTTTAACTGCTTTTACAATATTTAGAGTAATTTTATATACTGTTTTTAAATTTAATAAAAATGTAAGTGTACAAATTTATTGCAAAAATTTACGTTCTTAAAAGCAACACGTTCCGAGCATACAAATTGTAGTTGTAAATTGTAAAAACTATAAAAAATTAGTTTAATTTTTATTATCTCTTATAAAGTGTTCCCATGACACACTAAATCTCTCTCTATGGAAAGAGTAGAAATATACCGCACCTCAATAAATTCAATACACATGCACTTTTACACGAAAGTAATTAAAGGCATTGTTATATAGATAATTATGTTAAGTTACTAAACAAATAGTATATTCCTATGTAACTTAGGCAACAGTGCTATTTCGTGTGCTACAGTGAGTTTATTTGAATTATGGGTCTGACTGCGCAGCAAACCGGAAAAGGGAGACGAGAGTCACTGGGCGTAGAGATAGAATTTTTTTCGTAGTGTTCATGTTTTTTTATTAAAAGCATAAAATAATACTGCATTTAAAACTGATAATAACAATAAGGACTAGTCTCTGTTATAATATTTTTTTTTTGGAAATGAAACCCCTTAGCGTCTATACAGGGTGTCCCATTTATACACCTCACCCAAAATAACACCGCCACGGATGACCGAGGTCGTTAAGGCGCGGACTCGTGAGCGGGAAGTCTGGAGTTCGAATCCCACCAGGACCGTCCTCCCTGGCTGAGATTTTTTCCAGATTTCCCTCTGTCCTCATAAATGACAAATGCTGGGGAGGCCTAGAATGTTTCCTTCCTTAAAATATCCTTTCCTAATATATAATTACATTTCATGTATCATCAGTGTTCACCGCCTGTGGCGCCTCAGTAGCAAAAACGGGAGTTAAATACCATTATTAAAAAAAATATTATGATGCATCAAATGAAAAATTGTTTTAAACAAATGTTTGAGCATCATGAGAGAATTCTTGCTGAGGATATACCCTTTTAATGTAGGAGATACTGGATAGAATTTCTTTTTTTAAACGCCTCCATGATACTTTATTGCAGAATACACTTACTCTCTCCAAGAGCTATTCAGAAATGTATCGCACTGTAGCAAGTAAACAGTAAATATGCAAATGATAATTAATGTATGGCTTCTTTTATTTAATAGTACTACAGTGCATTTGTTTAAATAAATCATTAAACCTTCTCAAGACCCGTTTTAACATTTCATAGCGATCAATAAACATTGAGGAATGCAATAGGGTGGGCTGAACTGTACACTACATGGATTTTGTTATTGTACTGTATACTTATCACAATTCAGTTGACCTTTTGTAGAAAGTACTGAGGTACTACCGCTACCTGCAAAACAGATCGTATGCATCTCACACTCAACCATTGGCATCCATATATAAGTCCCCTCTGTGGATGAAGGTCGCCCTAGATCATTGTACTACTTCCCCCTGGATGGCTTTACAAGCATCAACAATGCGTTGCTGCATGTCCTCTGGTGTTGTTGGAATATTTTGATAGACAGCATCCTTGACCGCTCCCCAAAGAAAAAGTCTAGTGGCGTAAGTTCCGGGAGTCGGGCAGGTCAACCAACTGATAGATGTCCGAAGGGTAATGAGTGCACAATTATTGAAGAAACGGAACTGTTTAGTGCCTTAGTTGTACAAATTACTTACCCAATATAGGTTGTTAGGCAAGACGGTAGTGCACTTTCTATGAATGAATGCCGATGGTCACCATTTTAAGCATGAGATGTAAACGCTATGTTTTTTGCAGGTATGGTAGTACTACAGTGTTGCAAAGGGTCATTTATTTCTGAATTATGACTACTGTACATTCCTCAATATTTATTGATCATTATGAAATGATTAAACAGGACTTGAAGAGGTTAAATGATTTAGTTAAACAAATTCACTGTAGTACTATTAAATGAAAGAGGTCATCCATTGCGTATCATTTCCAAATCTACTGTTTTCTTGACTGAAGAGGTACAGTATGATACATTTTGTATACCTCTTATATACGGTAAGTGTAGTCTTGAATAAAATATACACCATGCCGTTAAAAAATAAGCGAAGCTCTATCTCGTATCTCCTACATTAATGGACATACAAAAAAGTATACCCTCAGCCTACAATGGTAAAAAATCTGTTTGAAACAATTTGAAACAATTTTTCATTTGGGGCACCGGAAAAAAGTTATTTTGAGTGAGCAATATAAATGGGACACCTGTATATTGCTGACATCCATGAAGATAATTGCTGTATTTCATATTAATATTTCTTCCATAAGAATGCAGTTTTTAAGCAAGTGGGCGAACAGTTTCTGTATCTGGAACTGTACTGCCAGACCATTTTCTTTCTTGCAAATCGTCCTATTATTTCTCTGGAAGAATCTGTTGTCACAAATGTATCGTAAAATAAAAACTTCAAGAATATATTTACATAGTGGCATACTTAACGAAGAACAATTAGCACACAATGAAAGCACCGAACAGCACACAAAAGCACAACCACTTGCTGACAAAGTCTCCCACAAACTAACACAAGCTGCTATCTACATATACGTTGACGGTCTCTACGCAGCCCATAACTCATAATACTGTAGAAATGAACAAGAATAAAGCAGAGACTGCAATAAGCAACATTGATACTGGACACCTGCTGATTGCTCTCAAATACCTTTCACGGATTAGTCTTTTGCTGCCAGGAGAAGAACATGTGTCCTTTGACATAGGTGCATAAGGAGAGAAAGTTAAATACGGTTGGGAATGTTAGGGATATTGTGAAATGAAGGAAAGATGGATCAGAAACTATATCGTAAAATTATTCTCATGCAATACTCCCTGATTAACCTAATAAGGAAAGGTAGGTTTCGCCTTGCAGGTATATAATTGCATTTAAATCAGAATGCTTGCAATAACTAATAAACCAGATTAAAATAAATCAATAATTTTGATATTTGTAAAGGATACATTTTGTTTTCATAATTGTGTTTTCCATGTAATAAACGTATTTATCTGTTAATTTATTTATTTGTGTTCCTCTTAAAATATTAGGATATTTTGTACCACATGGAAATTAATAAGCGGCAGTGTATGTGCATGCTAAGCATTAAATTTCAAGTAAATAATTAAATCAACTCTACAATTTGTTTATTGTTTTCTTATTTTAGCCTTGTCTTGAAAACTAACCAAAGCAATGCAATTTATTTACTGAAAACGCGGAACTTCTTAAGGCAAGCCTAATGTTGAACTTTCAAAAACTTCAGTTCTTAATTTGTACATATATGTTACAACTATGTGTTTGTTACTACAGCAACGTGTCATTAAATTATCGCGTTTAGCGAGAGAAATATATTTTTTAATTTATAATAAACATTTAGAATGTTTAAGCTGTCTATTTGATGAAATATTAGCTATTTTACACTGAAACGTTTATTTTGAATACGTTACATCCATTACATTTCTTAAATGTTTAAATATTACTTTAAAATGTAATGTTTTACCTTAACGCGATTTTGGCGAACAACTCCTTCCCGTGGTTAAAGACGTAAAAAAAGAAGATAGAAGCTTTAAGGCACTTCCCACCTGTGTACATATTTAGATTCGCATGCTCCTGCCTATGCAGAAATCCTATTCTCCATGTATTATACTGTATCTTGATATGAGCTTTAAACTGCATCAAATACAAAACAGTCCGCGAGATACTTTAAGCAGTATGTCTAGCTTCGTAGATTTACGGCACGTTAAACAACTCCATACCTACACAAAGGGATCCCTACGAAATTGCCTGTTATTTAACACTCAAGTCACCCTAAATGACATTTGAGGCGATGGACTGATAACCTATTTTTGTGACATTTGTAGGTGTTGCATGTAACTAAATTCTAATGGTTCTTTCTTGTGGTTTAATGATGATGTGATGATCTATTTAGAGGAAATGCTTCTAATAAGTGCCCAGTATAATTTCCCTACATTTATGATCTAAATGCAAGAAAACAATTTTAAAGTGCATGCCTGGTACATGCCACTAATATTGGATTGAAAACCTCAGCTGTAGAGATGGGCATTCAGCACTAAGAGCTCCTCTCCCTCCTTTTAGTGGCAGTTGTTTTCCATTTGAATCCGCTTCCAGCTGTTCTCATTTTTTTTCTCCCACTGCCTTCCTTACTCTTTGCTCACAGCATACGCTCCTTTCCTTGCTTATTTTTCTCCCAAATCAGTAAACTTCAATTCAATAACTTTTCCCTTCAATAAGGTAAAGTGTAACATTCCAAATCATATCAACTTTTTATCACAAAAATGTTATCATATGCTAAGTTGCCTATAGCATTTTGATTTTTTCCTACGGAAAACTCACAGGGACCGAAAAACACCTTTTCAAACATTGATAAATTCACAAAGGAACTTTATTATCCTAAAAACTGTATGGTCTACTACATATGGTCATTAAAATTCTCATTCTAAGTGATAATGGCGTAAAAATGGGGAATGGAAAGTTCAAACATTTTGAACCTTCAAACTCCTTTTTATGTGATGCTATAATGTCACATATCAGCCAATTTCCTTGTCTTTTACATACGCAGTTTCATTCTATCAATATATGCATAACTGTATTAGCCCATGAGGATTTGACCGAAGTCTTGACAGAGCATATGAACCACTGAATTTAGTTAACTCTTAGCGCCTACATGTGTCAGAGGGAAGGCTAATATCTTGGATGCGAAATTTTGTCCAGGTATCTCCTTTTGTTTATGACACGGGTATCACGGCCTAAAGTCCTCCCTCAAGATTTTTATGACCTCCATCCGGTTTGAACCCACGAACGCTAGGTCCAGAGATGGACGCGTTACCTCTAGATCATGGGGACAGTTTTCTTAATATCATAAAATACTCCAATGTTAAATTAGTGAATATTAATGTACTTTTGTTAGAAACTGTTGGAAAATGTGTACTGTTTATATCTAGCTTCTTAAAACTTCAGAAATATTAAATTACTTTTAAAATTTAACAATAAATTTCTTATGACAGACGATTCTAAAAATAGATGTTTGTGACCATTGCTTTTACACAGTACAACCCCATGATCTTACCATGACTCTCAATCTGATGGCAGAAAAGTTCACCAATAGAGCGGGGGCCGAGGTCGTTTCGACACAAACTCGTGAAATGGGAGGTCTGAGGTTCGATTCCCGATCGGACCGTTGTTCTTGACTGAAGTTTTCTTACAGATTTTCCTTAATTATCCGGGGCTTGAAGCGCTTTCTTCCTATATATTGTTCCTATTCCAACTTTATTTCATCTCGTGTATCATCAACGTCTACCGCCTGTGTTGCTTCGGTAGTGAAAATGAGCGTTAAACACTATCTTGTGTTTATATCACTATAGAAATACGAGAAAATACAGTGCAACAATTTATTAGTTCATAGTTCAGCCGGCCAGCTATTAGGCCCCGCAGTGCCGCCGGTATTTTTTTGCGTAGGGTTTCATCATTAAAACTAAACTACAACATATAAAGTTACAGACTTTGGTACTCACCCTTCTTACAATAGGTGTCCATTTTCCTTGACATACAATCCACATCTTCTTAGTAAAGTATCTTTGACACCCATCAGTTCCTCATCACTAACTGGGTTTCGAATGTTTGCTCCAAGTTGCTCCAGTATATGAGGATTAGTTCAATATATTCTATTTTTCAAAGTCCCCCAAAGATAAATATCACAAACTCTAAGACGAGTCATTAACTAGGGCCAATAACTCGATCATGGGCTGATGAGCAGTTTTCGATTTTTTCCCGCAGCCATAGAACTCGTCTCTTTAAACTTCTGTACTAACTTTAATATTTGTTACTGTTGAAACCGGCCTGCCAGGAAATTTACGCCTAAACGCCACAAGACTTTTTGTATCTGATGTAAGCCTTAAAGATGAATATACGACGCCGTATCTCAACACTGCGCAATACTACACTATTTATTGAAATCTCACGCTTGACTCCACAGCACAACTTCCCTACCCTGACGAAATCACGCTAGCAACTGACTGGAAAAGTGAACAGGGAATCTCGCGTGGGGAACGCATTTGAGGTGGGGAGAGGGGGAATAAGTATGCTGGTTGGCCTATTTAAGTTGCGGAACTTTTAAACTGCTCTTACGGCTAAACATAAGATCCAGTGGTCTTTTTTTTTAAATTAGTGCTGTTTTTGCAATAAACAATGTTTAACACTCAGAACATTAATATTAAACTTAGTACAATTGCAACAATGTCGACGGATTATATAAAGAAAATTTACCGCAAGTGCTGGTGGTACACATTTCACACAAATAAATCATATATGACTAATCCCGATATATTCAACGCTCCACAACAACGTTGTGCTTCCTTTATTCCTTAAAAGGGCACCTTTTCTATACGTATCCGTCATTTTCCTACGTGCTACTCCATTGTATCAATGCACGCAGGTGAATTTTATGATTTTTGTCGTTAGATGTAGTACGTATACCTCCTAGATGGGGATGCAGTTGTTAAAGCAGTTTCGCCATATTATTACGATTTACCCGCTAGCATTGCAGCATGCGTCCTCAGCTATTATTCCGCTACAATATATCACCGATTTATATTTATGAAAAGGAGGCTAGCAGAGGACGTCAGGCCGTAGCGAGTCGCAGTAAATCACTGGGTCCTCCGGTTTCTAGAATTCACACGACATTAGATTTACGTTAGTGTGTATGTGTGTGTGTGCATAGATTAGGAATCCTATTTTTGCCGATTTTTGTTACCCTTTTGTAATTATTTTGTAGTACATTGCATTCATTACTCTTAAATTTCTGAAAAATGCACTCACTTCAACCATTTTCAACTCTTAATTCACTGCTGATATGACATCCTCGCGAGCGCTAATTCTTCCTAGCTACCCTTTCGCTACTCCCCTTGGTTTTTAAATTATTAAATTGCCCGCATAATAATAACTCGCTAAAATCCATTAAAATTATTATTAGCTATTAATTTTCCCTATTTGGTTTCTGAAGTAACGACATTTTTCATATCCCTTGCTCCATCATAAGTGCCTGCCAGCGGGAGCAACATTTCTTATTATTTGTCTCTCTTTGTCTCAAAAGCGAATGATAGAATTTACCAAATAGGAGCTTAAGAAAAACATAATAAATAATAGATTATATCCATTTAATATAATATAAAATAACGTAATGGTATTTAAGTTTTTGTATGCGCAGTAACCAACCGATACCGCGACAGTACGATGCAAAACGACAAAATAATAAACTTAAAAACAAAAGCAAAATTGAGCTCGAATCCGCTATTTACTGTGGTTTTCGGTTGTCTTTCTAATGCATCATAGGTTGTGTAGGTACTATAATGAATGTTTGTTTTGTCAGAAGCATATGCACAAAGGCAGCTCTAGCATGATGTCTAAGATCCTGTTGTGAATTAAAACCTGCAGCTATGAAATAAAACAAAATCTTTTATAAAGTTCTTGTCTTTTCTCTTATTGCTCCTCGGATTTCCTTGTCTCAACGGTTTACTCTCACTTGTTTGTTTTATTTCAGTTAGGCACTTGTTCCTTATTGTCGAGGGAGCATGAAGCTAAGTGTGTGTGCGTGTGGAAACAGCGAGAACATTTCTCCTAAGTGTGTACATTAAGCACAAAGAAAGCGTTTTGTTGCTTGCTTCAGCACGATTCCATTAGGCACCTCTATACTTAACGTTACTGCCACTTTTAAACACCACCTCCCTTCGTTTGTTTTTCTGCACTTATTTAAGGTCAATTAAAATATTAGTTTCTCTGACCAGTGGCGGAACTCTGTAGATGTTGCGGGCCTGTATTTCTCCACACTTCCAATATTTATTCTTATGCTGAAGTTCTAACAACTTCTATTATGTTTATTCTACTCTCATTAAAGTTTAGATATTATTTTCTTTTAAGCTGGGCAAGATATTTTACGCAAATTGCATACCTACAAATTTCAGATACTTATCTTTAAAATATGGTAAACATACATAAAAATATTTATTGTCACACATAAACGAATTAAAATAGTAAAAATTTAAGGTACAACGTCTAAAGTTATGCTTTAATCGCGATTTTCGAAAAGAAAAACGTTAAGACCGTATTTCATACAGCTCTGGAATTAAAAGAAAGATAATACTGCCACTTAGGTTTTGGTTATATGAGTTGCAAAAGTCATGGCCTTCAAAACATAAAATAATGAGCAGATTTAGTAACATTTGTAATTAGAATTATTAGGGAACAAAGTGTAGACTTGCATTTTTCATTTGTTTTTCAATACGTGTAATTCAAATGTAATTTAGCAGTTAAAAGGCATTTCTTGTATTATTCGCGACTCCGTCTGCATTATCAAATTTAATGAAAGAGAAATACAAGAGAATGTAAATAGTTGCAATTCTAAAAGTAATTAATATCAGTCTAGTAACTGCGGCTAAATAAAGTTAGATCGCTGACTCGTCATCAAATCTTCAATAGTGCGAAAACTTAGAGCTAAAACGGTTTATATTTCTATAATATATTTTCTTTATACTTCATAAGATTAAAACCTTGTGATAGCTTTTGCACTGTTGATATGAAATGGTAATTACTGGAATAGTATTAAAAGTTTTAGAACAATCTATTTAATTAACTAAATGTACAGGTACATTTTAATGTTCAAATGGAAAAATAGGGGGGAATTTATTTTTTTGATTGATTTATTTATGGACGCTCTTTAATATCTCAGGTCATCAGCGTCCCATTCAACTCAGGGCGTGAAACGGCCGACAAATTTTGCTCAGAGGCCTCTCTTTCAGGCTTGAGGTTCTTTTTCATGCCGTAAATGTACGACACGGGACCCACGACTATACTTCCCTTCCGAAGGAAGCCATTACTTAGGATTTTTACGCACGAAAAAATCCATCGGTCCTGGCCGGGTTCGAACCCGCGATCTTGGGCATAGAATGGGGGGAAATGAATTTAATACTATTTGTAGCTGTTGTGTTATATAAAAATTAGAAAAGATTCTCCAAAATTATATTCAATTTTTGGGTTTCAAGTATCTATATGTATAACTTAAAAATTGTTTTTTGCTGTTTGTGTAAGGGTCTGTGAAAATTTTTTTTAAAAAAATTCACAACTTTATACACACGATCAAATTCTCAATCAGGGTCTAAACTTTTAGCCGAGCGAGTTTATAATTTTTTTGTCCCGTTGAATTTTTTCCCCTGAAAGTTCTAAAATTAGGAAGAAAGCATTAACTTCACAACCGACAAAAATCTTTGCCTTAGGCACATTTTCATTATTGTCAATTGATCTGACTGTCTCTTCGACTGAGACATGTTAAGTTTGAATCGAAATTTTGTTCACGATCACGAATTGACATAAAAATCCCTTCTCTTTGCGATTTAACATTGGCAAACACTGCACTGAAATGCGTTTTTGGCTGACAGTCAACAATAGTGGCACCCATAGCTCAGAATTTTTAAATACAAATTTTCGTGCAGAATTAGTCCAGATGCCTACAGTCTCAATTCTCTCCCGCACTCATCCACTGAAGGCTGACCGGTTTAAACTTCGATTGCATAGGGTAATATGGGCACAATATATAACACTTCTTAAATATGACGTGTCAATAAAAAATGCAACTTCTAGGAACGCAATAATGCAGGCAGTCAACAATAGAAGAACATGATTTTAAAATACTTATTATAAGCACTGTTGCCAATATAGCAGCCATTCATTACACTGAACTTCAACTCTAATGATACTTCCCCTTCTTTTAATGTTTTATATGTACATTCCCCCTGTCCTTCGGATACGATACAACTTCAAGTTAGCAGGTTGCAGGTTGTTATTGTGGGGGTTTCTTATACTATTAAGTATACAATCACTTAAATTATGACAAAAACGTGAAATTCTCTTTTCTTCCGGTAATGTTCACAGATTCTTCTCCCGCTGAACATTAAGATGCACGCCACTGCTTCTTACACGAGAATCCGGTAGACACAATTATACGAACGCATTCCCATTAGGAAAACGCGCACAAAAAGGTGAAAAAGAAGCTGTTGAGATGAAGCAGAAGGAAGGGTAACCGAATTGAAAGCCACTTTAGTTGTTAAGATTAGAGTGCCGTCTACCAGCAGGGTCCATGCGGGAGTTGCCTACAGTTGTTTCGCAACCACCACAAGGTCACGGAATCGATGACGCCCCTGGGCAAATGTCCTTTAAAAAGAAATTACACGCGGAGAATGATTCCTTGTGTAATGCTGTTATTTATGTTCATGCATAAGAAGGCGGGATGTTTGTTAAAATGAACATTTAAGGAAAAACAAGGTCGCTAAAAGTAATATGTTTGCTATCTTAAATCAGCTATTCTGTATAAGGCAGAATTTTTTTTTGAGTTTCGTAATTATGGAAGCTCACTTCAGCAACGGACAACGGAGCTTTACTTTACATAGTTCTACGATATTAAAGGGACAGAAAGGAGCTTAGTTGTTCACGCCACATCAACTTTGATTTTGTGACGAAATTAATTCTGATGATCCTATATAGCCTAGTTGAGTTGAATAATAATTATAATTATGTCATTAGTATCTTCATATAGGCAGGGAGACCGGGTGGCTAAGGCACCGACTTGTGAAAGAGAGGTCTGTGTTTGAATTTCCTGAAGAGATTTTTCCCATGCTTTTCTCAATCATAATCAATGGCTGATGCCTAGGAGATATCCTAAACTTTGACCTGTATCGCTATCTTTTCCCCCCAAAACACCTCTCCCAATTTATAGTTTCATCTCATTTATCATCCTGTCTAAAGTCTGTGGTGCCTCTGCAGTGAAGACGGGCTTTGATTCAATTAAAAACATCTTCATGTAGTTTAGATCTTCAGGTCTCTTCTAACTTCAGCACTACTTATCATTTTCCTTTTATTTTGTAATTCAGTATTTGGAATAATTTAATATTCTGTTTGATTTCATTTCAACAAAATATCCTATTTTAGTGCAACCCTTACAGACCATAAATGTTGAAATTGCTAAGGTTCTATAGTTTCATTTGTACAATTTAACAACTGCGATCTGCTGTCAATAGTTTCTTATCACTTGCATTCTCTTACTAATAAGCACTCTTTCACTAATGCCACAGCAAAGTGAACCTAACGATTGGTAATCGTACTGAATGAAAAACTCCAAGGATGCGGTCAAGAAATGGTTGCTTTAGCATCTATTCGTTAAATTAATCTCTAACAATATAATAAGGTAAACATACAAACTGAAGAAAGGCATTCTACCAAAATGGTTTTTCTCAGTGAACTGCGATAATATCCATACCTTAATATATATGGAAGTATCCTGAACAAGTACATTGAACAAAGAAATCCCAATTTTGAAAATTTAAAAAATAACATTATTTAAATACCTCCGCGGTATTCAAATTCTTCTTTGTGGACTAAAGATCCCCCCCCCCTTTTGGATAATGTTATAGCCTGGAAACGTTTCTAACTTCGTGGATGTCAACAGTGTTCGGGCGTCCCGTTCGTCAAAGCTCTGTGCTTGGACCACTCCTATTTTCTATTTATATAATAAACTACGGACGATACACATTCTATTTACACTCTCGGCCTGATTACCTCAGCGATATTTACAACAAAATTAACGGCATCTTAAACTCAATTTTTATCTGGTCAATAAAATGGGTCCTTAATTTAAATGACAGTAAGTTTCAAGTTATCCATTATAGCATCCAAAATATAGGTATGACAATTACAGCTTGCTACCGATTCTGGTAAATGATATTGTCATTCCAAACAGTCCATTGAAAAACCTAAGAGTTTGCATGAACAATCACATGAAATGGAACGAGCAGGTGCATCAAACCTGCAAAAAATATCCTCTATCATACAGTCATTGAAGCGATTGAAGTATTTTGTTCCTAATAAGTTAAAATTAATCCTAGAACAAACACTGATAATGCCAAATATCAACTATTGAGGTGTTTTATTAAATAAATTACGCATACCACTATCCCAACCTACATAGCTTGCGATTTCAAGTTTTATCTGCACATCATTAGCTACTAGATCTCATATGATTACTTTTTCCTTATACCGCACGATCAGTTTTGTTTTCCTCCGAAGCGTTTTGCGAGCGCGCCGCTCATTGGCGTAGTCGGGTTTCGGTGATAAACGGGAGGGTTTTTTATTTGGTTTATTTACGGACTCTCTTTAACATCTCAGATCATCAGCGTCCCATTCAATTCAGGGCGTGAACCGGTTCAGAGGCCTCTTCTTTCAAGCTTGAGGTTCTTATATTGCTGTAAATTTACGACACGGGACCCACGGCTCGAGAAAATATATCGACTCTAGCCTAGACTGAGTCCGTGATCTTGGGTCTATGAGGCAAGTATAGTTACCACCAGGACAGGCTGATTAGTGAGAGGGGGTTTATGAGATTAATTCCACAATTCTAGCACTTCTCCCTATCACGATTTGTTGAACATCTTAGTTCAATGTAAAGGGGGGGGGGTAAGTGACGTCACGATACTGCTGCATCCTAAGTATTTACATTTCTTGATGTCAATTATTGTTTCTTAAAAAGAGTACGCAGTGAAACCATCAACAAATATCTGAAATGCACGAGAAACTTCAATGAAGGTGAAGTATTTAGTTTAGTAAACGTCTAGTGAATATGTAGGTCAAATAACATTGAATGCCGGTATATTAAAATAATTTTAATTATTTTTTTAACTTGCCAGATATTTTGGCATCAGTGTGATAAATTCATATTCAAGGATTCTAAGCAATGTTATTTTTATAAGTTGTGCCTCATCAACTAAAATGTGCACCAGCCGCCACTGTGCAGTGGAATTTTTGCAGCATTGTATAATTGAACCGATAAAACGAAATTAATCACCGAACGTGTTTACATGAATTGTACCAGCTGTTTGAAATCCATTCCTGAACATTTATTGCTCAATACCATCTTAAACACTGCCTGGTCGGTCCTGGTAGTGTAGTGGTAACCATACTTGTCTCCTAAACCCAAGATCGCGGGTTCAAACCGGCCAGGATCGATGGATTTTGTCGCGCGTAAAAACCATAAGTATGGCTTCCTTCGGAAGGGAAATAAAGCGGTGGGTCCCATGTCGTACATTTGAGGCACGAAAAAGAACCTCAAGCCTGAAAGAAGAGGCCTCTGAGCAAAATTTGTCGGCCGTTTCACGCCCTGAATTGAATGGGACACTGATGACCTGAGATGTTAAAGAGCGTCCGTAAATAAACCAAACAAAAAAAAATAATTATTGGCCCATTCCATCATTTAAATCTACATATTCTCCAGAACTAATTAATTCATACACATCTCGTTTCTGCATAGTAATCTTCCTTTATGATAAAGTATATTGAACATGCCTACAATTCTCTTGCCTCTCAATTAAGTGCACTTGAGCGGGCCAGGGGAGAAGAAATGATTGCAATTTTTCTCTTCTTAAGTCTAATCTTGTAGCATTTTTGCACGTTTACACTGAACGTTAGTCGCATGTTTTAAAAGTCCGGTAGCAAAATGGGACTATGGGTTTAACAGTGGCTTAAATATTCCTCTAAACGTCGAGCATCATTCACTGTAGGTGTGTATTGAATTGATAATTTTTTTATTTGTGTTTAACGCCCGTTTTTATAACTGATGCGGTATATGAAATGAAATGGTAAATTGGGAAAGATTTTTTTTTTTTTTTTTTTTAAAGAAAGGAAGCGTTTCAGGTGTAAGTTTAGGGTACCTCCCCTGCATTTGTCATTTATGAGGACTGAGGAAAACCGGGAAAAAACGCCAATCAGGGAGGACGGTCCTGGTGGGATTCGAACCCCAGACCTCCCGCTCACGAGTCTGCGTCTCAATGACCTCGGCCACCCCCGTGATGGTGAGCTGGTAAAATGTAAGAAAAGGCCTTATGTCCTTAACTCTGCCAGTTAAAATAAAACTCTATTTTATTGTATTCTACTCCATTCCATCTAAAATTATTTGTTTTAAGAGCCCTCTATAACCTCTGAAAATATAAGTATATAGGCATAAAATGTTCTGGGTTTATCTGTTTGCAATTCCTGTAGCCCTAAGAATCAGAAATAAAAAACAGCGGTCGGAGATTCGAAGTTTTATTGCTGTTTTGCTTTGAATAGCAACACAATATATCTGTCGTGGGCAGGTGGCGAACCGGGTTACTAAAACCGTCACAAGAGTCTGAAAATAAACGCTGGTTCTTGTAACAACATTCCTTAGCAAGGCTAAGACGTTAGAGTTGAATTATCCCCCTGTACGTCGCTATATTACCTTGGTTTACCCTTAATTAACGTGTCGCTCGTAGTGCCATGCTCTGGTCAGCGGTTATAGGAGCATACGACAATATATTAATGTCACCAATAAAACCCACAACTTTTAATTAAACTGATATATGCCTGCTAAAAATTCCAGTTATGAAAAGGAGTGGAGTGAGAGGGGAGTGGGGGGCGACAAGGAACGGCGGCTGCTGCCTGGGGGAGGGGGGTCAAGGACTAACGTTTCGCGGTCGGTCGCTTCCAAGTGCAAAACCTGAGGCAGCGACTGACCAAAGTATCTGCTTTAGGAATAAAACTCAGTATGCCTGCGAGCTAGCAACGCCTGAGGGCACTGAAGCTGTTGGAGAATATCCCATGTCGTCTGTAACTGACAATACACGATAGCTTCAGTTACCGAATTCACCTGCTGAGGATGCAAAAACAAAGTTAATTCCATGTTCAACTGTTGTAGAGTGAATTTTCGACAATGGTATGAAATGAAACTTGGTTCTATGTTCCAAGTAATGAATGTATTACTGCGCCGTGAACATTAGTGGATAACTTAAGAGAGGCATCAAAACTAGCCATAACAATCGTTTGTTTTACATGCACAGCTGGTAAAGCGCCATTTCACCTGTTTTCTAGCTAGATACATTCGAATATCATTTTTGCCTTTTTATTTTCATATTGAACATTTGGGAAAGTTATTGCAACAGAAATAGAGAAAGATGAACATTCTTCTGACAAGAGAAAAGGGGGGGGGGGGGCGCTAGCGAGCGAAACTTCTCTTTTCTTTAAAAACGTAAAACCGCTTGTCCAAATGCAATGTTCACTTGCAAGTTTATGCCTAGTTGCCAAGACAACCAAATAAAGATTGGGCTGTATGTGTGTTGTTATGCTGCCGCTTCGAGGCTCCGGTGAATAAGAAAGACCCTTGTAGAGGCTATTTAGTGACATTCTTAAAACCTTTCGCAAATTTTGCAAGCCAACCCGCGCCCTAGGTATTGGGATGTTTTTCGTCCTCTTAACCCTACTTTTGGTCAAAGCTGTTCAGTGTGTGAAAATAGTTCATATAGAGCGATTATTAAAACTAGTTGCTTGAGTTGTGTGTATTTAAAGCATCGCTATAACTTAATTTTTAAAAAGTTGTTAGTAATTTGCAATGAATTCCCAAAATGGCATAGTGTATAATGTGCTACAAACACCATTTTCACTGTGGGGTCACAGCGGTATTACTAATGGGGAGACCAAAGTCAGTTCTTAATGTGTCAGCGCAAAAAGACCCGGTCCTGGTGGTGTAATGATAATTACACTTGCCTCCTAAACCCAAGATCGCGGGTTCAATCTCGGCCAGGATCGATGGATTTTTTCGGGTGTGAAAATCCTAGATGTGGCTTCCTACGGAAGGGAAGTAAAGCCGTGGGTCCCGTGTCGTACATTTACGACATGTAAAAGAACCTCACGCCTGAAAGAAGAGGCCTCGAAACAAAATTTAACGGGTGTTTCATGCCCGGAGTTGAATGGGACGCTGATGATCTGAGATGTTAAGGAGCGCCCGTAAATAAAACAAATCAACAAGCGCAAAAAGTGGAAAGGAAACGTGTAAAATGCTGCAACAGACATTTTAAAAGTTCGTCGTATGGTGAGTATGAATGGTTGAGCGGCAGTTGTTACTTGCAGAAACTGTTTCGTTGGCTTGTCTATTACTTGGAATAAAAAGACATTGAGGAATTCTGGCGGCTTTTGAGACACACTGAATATCAACCGGTCATTGCAAACATTCAAATTCTGCTGAATATCTGAAGTGCGCGCTGCAATTTAAACAGCTCGAGAAGAATCAGAATATCATTGAGATAGGTAAGTAAGATTACTGTGTGGAAAGAGCTTCACCTATGGTTTAGGCTAGGAGCCATCACTGAAGTCTTGAGTTGTGGTTTTGTGTTTTTTTTTCCTTTGTTTCTTTTGTGTTCCATAGAAGCCATTTTCTTGATTAAAACATTTAACTACCGAGCAAGGTTGATTCAGGCGGCAACACCTGGGAAATGTGCTCAGAAGGTCCTAGTTTTAAATCCTGCGGCTGATTGAACTGAGGTTTTTCATAGTTTCCTGTTTCCTCAGTCCGTTTTTAAGAAACGACAAATGCCAAGTTAGTACAGTGAGAGCAGTTTGAAAGTCCCGTAATTTAGATTTGCCGATCAGCGAGCATCCCCTTCTGCAATCGCAAGGTTACATAGAGAACAATATTCATGCAAGATGGCACCTAGCCTCACATCCTCCCCTCTACAAAACAATTATTTACATGGATTTTTAGCGGTCATGTCATCAGCAGGCACTTTCCAACAATATGGTCTCCAAAATCTCCCGGCTGACTTTTGCTAATGAAATTTCCTTCCTGGACCCTCCCGAACACTGCAGCAAATGAAAGAAATTTGGAATATTAGAAGATACTGTCTGCAATCGCTGAACAAGAGAACGGCGGGCATAAACAATTCGCATTGTTTGCCAAACATGTTATTTCCCCTCCTTTACTCTTTCTGTAATATTTCTAACCTTTTAAAAGTTCGGAACTATTTTTTAAAAATTATATATTTCATATATGTGTTCATGATTTGTATTTTAAAATAGGTCGTAGTGTACAATTCTTTATAATAGATTTAGAAATACTATACAGAAACAAGAAATTGAAAGGCCATTTATTCTGCATTTCAAGCTTTATAAACCCTTGATTTGGAAAATGATGATATTAAGGAAAGACCATTCTGAGATTTTAGGCTAAAAATGGCTCAAAAACGGAAATTGAGATTTTTCATCAAAAGTTAACCCACACAGAGAGTCCGGCCGTTTTTATATATCTTGCAAAGCCATTTAAAAGTTGCATGCATGTCCCTTTAATAGATCATATCCGATTCTAGAACAAAATCTCCTAAATCTCATAGTTTTGACTTATCTGAGTTTTAACTTCGCGCGGAAGCTATCGTTAATGACTTGTGCTGGCATCTTCAGCATTTTGTATTATTATGTGCATAAAGAGATCATTATTCAAAATGAATACTTTTATTTACCATTACATTTTTAATGGTTTCCAATCTTTCTCATAGGTAAAACATAATACGAAAAATTATTGCTTCAAGGTGTGTGATTCATTTTAAGATTGGAATTAGCAATTTCTCTGTAATTCCGCAGCGTCTGGTTTAAATGCATAATAGAAACCATGCTGCTTTGTTTCTGCTGGTGTTGTCATTATTATATGTTGGTGTGAAATGTGTTTACTTGCAGGATTATTGGTTTAATGATAAAGATAAAAAACGATTCAGTGAAATAGTGAAATAATGCACTCAGTCCTGGCCGGTGATATAAACCTAAAGGTGCAAAATTATGAAGTATTGCAAAAGATAAGACAAAACCCAAAATAAAGTTTGCACTCTCTTATTTGGCGCACTTGCTTGTCAAAAATAACGATGGAAATTTATGGAAGGAAAATGTATGAAAACATTATGCAATAAGTGGTGAGCATAATAGAAAAAGAAAAAGAAAAATTGTTGTGAAGAATAATAAAGAGAAATTGCGAGAAAGAAGAAGAGAGGCCATCTAAAACAGCTGCAGAAGAGAGAAAGCCGAGAAAGGGGAAATGGTGGGAAGCTATGATATCAATACTACACATTTTATTTAGTATTACAGATTTCAACTTTCAGATATCTGCTTGCACTTAAGTTTTGGTCCTACTGTTTTTCAAACTGGTACACACATGCTATTTTTATATATTTATTTATTTACGGATGCTGTTAAACATTTCAGGTCATTAATATCCCATTATTCAGGGTGTGAAACAGACGATAAATTGTTCAGAGGTTCTTTTACGTGCCGTAAATCTAAGACACGGGTCCGAAACAGCCGTACTTAGAATTTCTGAACCCGCGATCTTGGGTCTACGAGTGTGGTTACCATTAGACCACCAGGACCAACACATAAGCCACAGTGTAGTAATTTTAACACATATGTTATTCATTTTGAGATAGAATTGAATTGATTTAAGCCACTTATGTTCCATCCAGGGCTAGGACCTCCGCAAGCGGCGGGCTCATTGATTTCTCATATGGTGAGTCAGTCCATATGAGTTGTCCCTCTGTGTTTGTTAAGTGTATAATGTTTCTTATTTTACAAGTTTAACACAATTTAACTAGACGGTTCAAGTGCTGAGTCAATTAAGTGTTTGTATTATAAGTTTGGTATCTTTCACTATTGACTTCGGTTGTTCTCTTCTTTCTGTAGCTCTGTTCCTAGGCTCGTTCAGTGCTACGCTGTTCCAGTGTGTCCCGGCTGATTTCCTGAAGGAATCTGCCCACCTAGTTCTCGGTCTCCCTCTTCCTCTCCTACCGGTACGTGGATTCCATGTAGTAGCTATATGTTCCCATCTGCTGGTTGGTAGCCTTGCTATGCATCCGCCCCATTTCCACTTCAGGCTGTATGCACGTTGCGCCAGGTCGTTTAGTCCCGACATCTTTCTTAGTTCCCCAGATGATATTTTATCCCTGTGGGATATCCCTAGTACTTTTTGCTCCATTTTACATTGGCAGACGCTAATATTATTCTGTTTCACTTCTGTTAGGCTCCAAATTTTCGCATCCATATAATAGTGTTGGGAACATGCATGAATCCAGCACGTCTAATCTCAATTTTCGGCTCAAAGTATTGTCCAGTAGTATGAATTTCAATGACGAGAATGCTCTCCATGCTGAGGAAATTATTTTGTTAATTTCTTTGCCCATATACTACTGCAATGTAACTATCTGTCTTAAGTAGACACACTCTGTTACGTATTTTAGTGCTGCTGAGTTGAGTCTAACGGTTGTTACTTGGCTGTTTGTCATAATCTGTGTTTTCTCCATGTTCATTGATAAAGCGGCAGTTTTACTGTGCTTGTTGAGATTTTGCAGCATTCTTGAAGGCTCTCTGCTTCTAGCAAACAGGACTATGTCGTCTGCAAATATTAGGCTCGTGAGCTTGTAACCATTTATGTTAATTACAAATATGTTTCCCCGTTTTATTTTGCGGAATATTCCCTCTAATATAACCTGTGAAAAATTTCGGGGAAATTAAATCTCCTTGCCTTACCCCTCTGCCTAGTTTGAACGGCTGCCCTTTCTTATCTGTTACAACCTTCGCATATGATTCGCTGCAGAAGTTGGCCAGTAGCCTTATGCATGTGTTGTATCAAATATGAAGCAAATTACAAAAGAAGAAAGGCAATTAAAACAAATGCTACATATAAAATACTTCAATTATATAAAATGTGCAATTTTTAAAAAAGAATATCAGATGTTGAACTCTTTATAGCTAACATTAAATGTGCTAAGTTAAAATCTGAAAAAGGGAGGGGGTATTTGAAAAATGTCCATTGCTTTTATACAGGTTTTATAATCGCAATTGTTTCTGTCTCCTAATTTCATAACTTCTGTTACTTCGATAATTATATTTAAGCTTCAAAGTAGTAAAGAAATCGACAATAATTAATAACAGCATAGTTACTGGTTCACGCTAAATTTAATTAGGTTACTTTTGGTTTAGCATACTTCAAATAAAGCAGCCTTTCATGTCAACAATAACTTGCCATATCCTTGGGAGACGGCATACTTCATCTCCAGCATCATTTCCGGATCTCTGCCTCCCTCTCTCACTGATCGATCTAAAGCTCTTTGTATGTCAACTCTTGATTGAAAGTGAATTATTTGCAGAGCTTCTTTGATCTTCGAAAACTAGCCATAATCACAAAGGCTCATATCTGGTGAATTTGACGGGTGTAGAAGCAGTTTGCAATATGTAGAATGCAGAAGGATCTACCAGCGCGTGATCTTGTTCATAGTTCCTTGACAAAATGCTTCCATACATTTTGCACGACTGCTGTACCAAAAACTTTTTGTTAAGGGTTAAAGCTATCAGTTGTATTTTTTCCTCTTGTAACGTAGGTTGGTTCATACAGTTTTAAGACGGTATCACTTGCTACAAATCAAAACTGTCACTGAGCGTTCAAAATACAGATGCCTTGAAACTTTCGATATTACAGATTGACAATGGTTATTGATTTACAACATTGTTGTCATTACTTATGAAAGCCCAGGAGTACTATGTAAATTGAATGAAAAGTGCCAACATACTAACACCCAGTAGGATTTGTCCATAAAGTAAACCTAAAAGAAGTAATCTGGTATCTGAGGTCCGATGATTTGGTTTACCCAAAATCTTGGAACTTTGTCCGTGTTAAAATACAGCATTTATTAAATAGAGAGAGATTGGCAAGTATTATGACGGAGTTAAATGTTGCCCAGCTGATCGAAAATGATTTTTTAGCGCCTATTCATTGCATTCGACTTGTCGAAACTACACCCAAGTTCCAAGCTTAATTTTTTCTTCCTTTTGTTTTCAGCACATATCCAGCATCCCCCAAGTTTATTTCCTTTTTATATTCCTAGCTTGCTGTAGAGCTATATTTGCTTATAAATTCAATCTTTTGGAAATAGTTACAGCCTTAAAACGTAAGCTAAATCTCTTCTTTTTTAAACCGAAACTGGAGAAATACACTCAGTAATTCTGTCGATGAAAGATTATCTTGTTCCTTTGTGGTAGCTTCTTCAAAGACATAAAGTATGTATGCACATAGATATTATAAATGCATTACTACAAAACAAAAAAAAAACAAAAAAAACTCCGTGAAGGAAGTGATGAAAAAGGAAGACACTACTAGAGGGCAGCTCATGAAGCTTATCTAGAGCGTAGCGCTTTATAAGAATTCAGAGTCAAAATTAGGCCATTAAAAGTGCACTGACGTAATTATCCAATCAGTTGAGCATCGGTAAATAGGGAAATGTGCTGTTGCAAGGTCTTTGCTGTGCTTTACGGCATTGTTAGCATGCCAGGACGGCGAGAGCGAGTTCTATTTGTACAGTCAACTGAGTACGAACAAGTGAGACGCAATGAAGCACAAGAATTGCGGAACAGTTGGACGAAAAGTGTCAGCAGGACATCGATGTTGACAGTCAGTCAGAGGATGCTGCACATTCCTGTAAACCTGGTTCCCAAAGTCAGGACGCAGATCGCCAAGGAGTGCCAGCTGGGAGTATTTGAAGCTCGTCTACGATCACTCGTTAAGTTAGGCAGGCTTCCACTCAAGCCTCAGCATCATCCAGCCAGCCTGCGTGGTATCGAGAAAAGAGCAATCTGAAGGGAAGAACGCCGAAGCGTTGTGTTTAGTAATGAGGTCAGGTTCTGCCTTGCGTGTTCCATGTCGGCTTGCGAGAGGCCTCTTCCACAATTTATACGGCAGCAACACATTAGGCCATCTTTTGGAATAACGGTTTAGAGAACCGGATGCTACAATGCACGTTTGCATCTGGTGCTTATACAGGAAACATTGACCGGTGCATAGTACATGCAGAATATCATCCAACCCATTCTTGCAAGAAAAGGGAATTGTGCTATTTCAGCAGGGCGATGCATACCAGCATTAAACTTGTGCCATCCAACGCGCTCGTCAAGGTGTTGTTCAGTTTCCCTGATCGACAGATCTTTCACTCACTGAGCAAATGTGAGGCTGGATTGAACATTGTATGGACCGTTCTCTTGCGCAGCTGAGCCACCATGGAACTCCATTCCGCAGGATGATATTCGTCACCTGTGTGACCAAGAATTGCAGCCTGTTCTGCTTCTCAGCACACTCTGCTAAATGCTACCTGTAGTGCATCTCTTGTACATTTTTAATTTTCCAGTAGTGTATAAGAATTAATGAATTGCTGGAAAGTAGAATCTTATCTATATATAAACATGGTCCATCTCTTCCAAATGTCATCGAGAGATGCTCTAGAACGCCACTGTCTCTCACATTGAGTTTTTGTTCTTTGATTACGCATTGGGATTATTGACTGACAATTTTTTATATTTTAAATGAAGCACTGGCTTATATGTATGTACTACCCTAGCATCTAAATATCGGAAATATTTATGTATAGATTGCGAAAACTTTATTCATATCAGAACACTACAGCTGGTGCGCTCAAGTAGCCAGTTTAGGGAATAAGTGCTATATTTTTTTTGAATTCCAGGCACATAAAAATGTGTATTGTATTTCTTCACAGTTAAATTAAATTACTCTTGCATCTCCTGCTAATGTCCTTAACTACCATTTTAATAGCTTAGATTGAAATATTGAAGCACAAAATCATCCATTATTGCGACTTACCGCTTTGCTAATTTGTCCTCAATCCTCAGTAAATACATAGAATGTACTCGGATTGTTTTTGGTTCACTCATTAGCAATCGTCACATTCTATAGATAGGTTGAAGTGATTTTATCACAACATTAGACTATAGAACACATTCTCTGTGAAGTACAGCTGTGTTTACTCTTCATTAAGAAGACAGAGCCACCATAGTTACTGCTACTGCAATTGACTATGTTTGCAGTCAACAATTTTATACGTACAGAGTCCAAGCCTCAATTGATATACCACCATCTCATTAAATATGTGACAACTGAATTGTGACACATACAAAACGATTTGCTTCGTCTGGAAATTTGCCTTAAGATACCTCTCTGAGAAGGCTCTGTCTTTAAGGCACACAATAGCCAAAAACTGTTGAAATCCAAAGTTGTTAAATATTAAGGACCGGATCTCAAACGTCGATTAGCCTGAAAGCAGCACACTTGGAACAACTGAATAGTTAATACTATAAATAGCATTTGTTTCTCAGTGATAAACAAACTATAAACATGCCTTCGACATACATGCAGTTCTTAAGATAATATTTGGAACGTTTTCAGCCCAAAACAAGAAAGTAGAAATTAAGCTATGATATACCAGAAATGCCTATGATAATCCAAAATCTAGTATAATAAGTATCAAGAAACTGTTGAAGACTACAGATTGGCTATTGGAATATTGCAGTTACTTTTTCGTTTTTGGTACCTAGATATATTTCATTTACCATATATTTATTTAAAATGCTGCGTATTTTACGTATAAAATATGAATAAATCCCTTCGAATAGAGAGGCCCTTGTAGATGTGACGGATTTCAGAGAGAGGGTGTTTAAAGAGGTCACTGGCATTTCCTACAGGTAGATTGCAGTTGTAGCCGAGTGGTTTAGATGACTAAAATGTAATGCGATGTTGGAAACTATGCAAGTTCGAATCGCGCATCTTTTGTTTACACTTGAACCTCACATTTTATCCATTTTTCCATTTTCTTTGTTTTTATGAACAATATAAATTGTCCAAAATTAAATATAAAGTATCATTTTAAATAAATTATACTTAAATCGTCGCCATTTTTCTTGCCATGCTAACATCCTTTCACTGATTAAGAATGAAAATAATATATTTCCATCCAGTCATTTTAAAAATAAGCATGTCTTACTACATATTGGTAATAAACTTATTCTGCATACTTGCAATACTTTCTATTACAGTATTTAAACAACGAGCTTGAGTATTACGAATGTTCGAATTATTTATTAGGTATATTCTACTCTAGAGCAAGCCACTCAGCCTATGTGCTGCGTCACACTTCTACCCCTGTAAGAGACTGGCCGAACTAAAGGATGCTATTTCGACTGTCAGGATTGTTTGCTGTTCACATATTTTATTTTAACTGAGGTAGGCTGCCTTGATAAACAGACATACCTCTTCACTGTATTAACTTTGAGACCGTCTGAGGTTCCTTATTATTATTATTATTATTATTATTATTATTATTATTATTATTATTATTATTGTTATAGTGTTTAACGCCCGTTTTTACTACTGAGGCAACACAGGCGGTGGACACTGATGATACATGAAATGATATATTGAGAAAGGATATTTTTTTAAGGAGGAAAGCGTTCCAGACAAAAGTTTTAGAGTATCTCCCCGGCATTTGACATTTATGAAAATTGAGGAAAACGTGGAAAAAACCTGGCAGAGAGAACAATCCTAGTGGGAATGGAACCCCAGACCTTCCGCTCACGAGTTCGCGCCTTAACGACCTCGGCCACCTGTGGCGGTCTGGCTGCTCGCATACAAGGCATATCAGAACGACTGGAAGGCGTTAAGCTTAGCAAAATAGGAAAGAGCGACAGGCAGAAAAGCGACACAGCACAGGTCGTAAAGTGCTTTCCACTTGGGACAATGATGAACGTCTTCGGGCAGAGGTAGAAAGAAGAACTTTTTCATCTGTTGCCCAATTAAACGTGGCTTGTCACTTTACAGGCGGTGAGGAATCGCTGTAGAGAGTTTGGTGTAGACAAGTGCCATGCCGCATGTAAGGAGGTTCTGTAATATGAAGACGTCGCGAACCCTTGCACATGCGGTCGTCGCTAGAAACATCGACTGGCGGAGATGTAGTGTCGTAGTATGATGAACCAATGCGTGAGTGATCGACTTGCTATTCTGCTTACAGCGGTTCGGAAGGGAAGTAAAGTCGTGGGTCCCGTGTCGTACATTTGCGGCACGAAAAAGAACCTCAAGCCTGAAAGAAGAGGCCTCTGAGCAAAATTAGTCGGCCGTTTCAGGCCCTGAGTTGAATGGGACGCTGATGACCTGAGATGTTAAAAAACCTCCATAAATAAACCAATGCTTACAGCGGTCGCGTAAGTGTCTCATGATGGGGTTGGATATCGTTCAAAGGTCCTAGACACCTGGAACAAATATGGACGTTGACCTAACGCAATTTTTAGGAATTCATTTTAGTCCCATCTGATAGGTATTCCGATGGAATAATTCTGTCCCTGCAGGATAAACATAGCGTTCACAAGTCGAGGATTGTTCAACGTTGCTTTAACAGGCAAGAGGATATCTGAAACCGCATCCTCCCAAATCACCCGATCTAACTCCTATTAAGACTATAAGGGCAGAAATAAAGAAAAATCTTTGAAATTTCCATCACCCAGAACGTTTGTCGAGATATGACACTGGGTTGAATGTGCATGGAGCAGAAAGCCCAGCTGCTGGCAGACTGCATGCCGAGAAGAATTAACAAACTTTTATGGCATGAAGTACTTTGGACTAGATATTAAGTTTTCGCTTTTTTTTAAGCAATATACATTTTAAAGCTACAAGCCTTAAAACTTCCGCTTATATTTAAAAATAAAATCTATACTGAGTTGCTGGGCTTACAAACAGCGAAAAATTTAAAAATAAAAATTGTAGACATTATAGCAGATTCGAACCCACATATAATCTATCAAGTAATGCTTAAAAACACAGCAGCTAACTACATTACGGTAAATAAATGAAAATGCAATACTTCATACATTTCTGATTTTAGTGAAAAAAGTGGTAAACGTGTATGATTTTCATGAAGAAACAAATATTTCATTGAAGATTAATTTATGTCAAAACCACCATTATGTAAAGTACGTAATAACATCAGCTTGTAGGAGCCTGCCTGTCACCTCCTTTATTTTCGGAAGCACAAAGTGCTCTTTGCTTCCAACAAGGGGCATTTTGTATTTGAATAAGTGCATCTATTTGTCAGCTTTAGACTGAACGGAATGTTAGGAAGGGAGAAGGATATTTAGGGACTTAAGTCTTGCTCAACGGCTTGCCGTTTGTGCCTACGACTCCAGTGAGCGCACCTCTAGGAGGAAGGGATGAGTTGAGGGATACACGGGCGGTGAGGCATGGATGTAGACAATGCTTCCAGATAGAACACAGCCCCCCCCCCTCCGAGGAGTTCGAGCCCCTCAAAACCTCAGCCTCCATAGAAACCTTTCTAAAGCGCAAGTAATCGTCATGCTCCACTAGCACTTTCGTCTCCTGTAACGTAACCAACGAAATGAAATGGGGAAGCAGAAAATCAGTGTAAAGTCAAGATCCGTCTCAGCCCAAAACAAAGCATGTAATTATTTAAATATAAATGTCATAAAATGCAGATGCGCCTTTTAGACTTTCAAAGCGAGAGTAGCTGGGGTGAGGGGGGAAAACCTAAAATATAATCAACACTATTTTCAACATTTCCTCAATCTCTAAATTGACATTTTTTCGATTAAATTTATACATTTATTCACGTTAGCAAGTTTTGAAATGAAGGACCTGTATTGAGGTTGAAGAAGAAATGTTTTTTTTTAATGGTGTTTAACGCGCATTTTTTACTACTGAGGCACCACAGGCGGGAGAGGGAAAGTGAATGACAGTAGAAAGTTTCAAATGTCAAGAGGCAGAAAAATATCTCCTTGTGCTTTAAAGTACGTGTCAGTAATTAAGAAAGACTTTTACTTCCGAGGTACAGCTTCAAATTGCCTGTCTTTAATGTTTTGCTTAATCAGCGTAGGAATCTCACAGTGCAGTCCCGAAGATGGCAGATGCAGCAGACTTCTGAAACACCGCAACAGTTAATACGTAGTGATTGTACCTACTTTGAGGAAGACAAAATATAGGTCAACATTGATTGGTACCCGGCTGAAACTGAAATAGCCCTTCCCGGTACAAAATATCGTTATAAGATGTTGGGCGAGGGGAAGGCAGGGAGGGGGGACCATATCAATACACTCTGCACAGCGTATGAGGAGACTGCCCTAGGATTGCAATCAATAAATACCAACCCGACGCTGGGCCGCCGACCACCCTCCTTACACTACTACTTGTGCTTCTACACGACATGGTTCTCCCCTGTTTCTAGTTATTGGTTATTAGCTATTAATTCGAACCCTTACATAATATCTGCATGCTGCCATATACAGGCCGAGTTCAAAGCTCCTAGCTGATATGTGTGCCCGGATTTTTAGCTGTTTATGGTTTTTAAACGGATAAAATAAATGCTAATATACAGGATGTAATTACAATACAATAATCTTCGGGAAAGATCTGCATAGCAACGAGAAAGGGATGCGAAAAAAGCTTACAACCATACGATGTATGTTCAGAAAGATTTTTTTTTGTCCAGTAAACCAACGAATATGGTCAGACAAAACTCCGTACAATGATGGAGAAAAGCTTCATTGGCATGGGTGACTTGTTATAGCATCACAGAGAGTATAATTCACTTCCAGGAGGCTTCTGTGTGAAGTGCTGCAAAGAGCTATTGTTGCATTTTCATTTCCTCCGAGATGACGGAACCAGGTACTGTATCAATTTTGCCAGAATCTTGGAGATTTAAAAATTCAGCAGATTCTGCAATGGAGTTATATGATATAAATAATCGTTTAATCGATTCAAGGATGAACGCAGATTGACCGATAGTGGGAGGCCATCAATAATACCCTAAAAGTACGCCCTTGTTATGGAGATGTGTCGTTTGACCATCTTGAGAAATTGTTGACGCAGTTGGGATCAGCGGGTTCTGTGCCTCATTAACGAGTATTTGCTTTAGCGCACAGTGTCGGCAAAAGTTGTATTCAAGATGTGTTTCAGTACCAAAAGAAAACGAAGGCCATGATTTTACATTTCGTATCTTGCCTTAATGTGGTTGCCTTAGAGAATTTCAGTATGTTTAAGGCAGAGAGGTCAATCACTTCAGAGGCTGCTTACACGGTATTTTATAGTGACATTCACCTCTGCCTGGTAACAAACAAAATCATGCTGAGCTTGGATCTGTCACACAGTGTCGGAAAGATTTACACATCTACATACTACTTTCTCATTGGTTGATATAATTCAAATTTAAGGCGGTGGCTCACCAAATTTGATATATTTTGTGTCACAGTGTAGAGACCCTCCTAGGTAATCGTAAAACGATATAAGAGGAAATAGACCCACGGCTCGGGTTCTTCTGTCTTTTTCTTTGGTCTTCATCTTCAGCCTTTTGTCTTTGGAGGACGACCTGTCGACGTACACCCTCAGCAGTACAGATTTCTTGAAAGGTAAGGGCCCGTCGAGGCCATCATTTTTAATTATAATTCAGATTGGAAACATGTCTCCGCTACAATAAATTGAGTTGGCATGGCAAACAGGATTTTGTCTCTACCACCACCCTCCGAAACAGCTACCCCCTAAGTTACAACCCTACTCGTGCCAATACATTCCAAAAAAATCCGGTTTGTGCTAATATTACATTACAAGTCGCTGTTTTAATTCTTATAAAAAGACAACTGACTGAAACTGCCCATTGATACCATCATATTTTACAAAATTTCTCACGGTTAAATTGTTCTAACTGCCAATTAAAGCTGTTTAGGTTGATAGTTGGTTTAATTTGTGCAAAGGCTTGTATGCAGCTATATTCCGTTGTGCGAAGCCCCACAGTTATGACAGCGTTCCGAGACTGGTAGCAGTTCAGAGGACAGCATCCGTAGCGCCTCTAACTGAAGATAGAACAGACCTAGAGTTTCTCGAGCACCTGGCCTGAACGAGTGGATTGTAAAGCATGTTACTTGACACCGAGATACAAATGATGTCCATGTCACTGCACGGATAGCCATCATCATCCACCTCCTGAATGGAAAATGTTTGGCAATGATTGTGTGCATCCTCAGCACAAGCCGTCGGTCCTGGTGGTGTAGTGGTTACCATACTTGCCTCTTAAACCCAAGATCGCGGGTTCGAACCCGGCCAGGACCGATGGATTTTTTCGGGCGTAAAAATTCTAAGTATGGCTTCCTTCGGAAGAGAAGTAAAGCCCTGGGTCCCGTGTCGTACATTTGCGGCACGAAAAAGAACCTCAAGCCTGAAAGAGAGGCCTCTGAGCAAAATTTGTCGGCCGTTTCACGCCCTGAGTTGAATGGGACGCTGATGACCTGAGCTGTTAAAGAGCGTCCATAAATAAATCAATAAATCAATCAGCACAAGCCATGAGTCCTTGGCAACGTATGGTGAGTAGGGCAATTAATTTCTTCTGCATGTAACATGAGCTCCAAGAGATGAATATGAGTATGTACTGTAGCTTACAAACCGGGCATTTCCGGTCATATGTTTATATGTCCCCTTTTCTTGTATAGCTATATAGAACTCACCCAAAAGTTTGTACACTTTGTAGAAGGGAGAGTAGCCTTTAATGTAGAATTTAACTCCCTTTGTATTTCTGTTGGGAGTTAAATCGTTCAAAACGAGATAGTTCATCACAGCTCTTATTTCAATTTTATCCATTTTGTAGAAAATGTTAACACTAGTTGTTTGCACGATCATCAGAAACAAGTGACTACACTTATGCGTCTGAAACTTTACAGCGCGCCGTTTAAAGGATGATGCTTAAGAACTATCATAGTAATTTGAACATCTTCACGACATCTCTTAGACAGGCAGAGAACTTTTGGGACACCCCTAGTATTAATGTATTTATGCTTAAAAATACCTTATCCTAAATCATTAGGTCCACAAAGTCCTCTGGATAAGACAAATGGCACTAGGCAATGACCTTTACTTGTATAGTCATTCCAGAGATGATATTTATGCGATCCATGTTTTACTCATTTATTTTACACCCTGTAGTTATGCGCCCACTATATATCAGATAAAATTAATTATAACTGATAAATTGCATTTTAGAGGGGGCAGGATTTAATCGATATTTCCTCCCTCCACGTTGCCATCTAAGACATATCTGTCGCAGATAGTCTGTTGCTATCCGCTCACTACCGACAAAAACAAGCGGTTAATTTCGTGTAGCTTTACAAGCACGTTATTGGATGGTGCAGGCTTAGCATAGCGAGAACAAAGCTATCGGATTATTCGCATGCTGCAGTCCTGCATTCAGTCACCGGCGAAAGGATTTCTCTTATTTACAATACGCCACGATCAAAATAATTGAAGGGTGACAGTGTCTGTGAAAAACTCGGTAAGCCACTACATTTGAAATACAGAACAGGAAAGAGAGAAAAAAAAACTGTTCTGCGTTCAGCACAGAAGTTAAATACACCGGGGAAGAAATTAAAAAAAATTTCAAAATATGAAACCCATACCACCAAAATATTACAATTAAAATAAAAAATGAATAATAATAATAATAATAATAATAATAATAATAATAATAATAATAAGTATATGCAAACTATAGGAACATATAGAGATTTCATTACAAAATTTTTCGGTTTGAATAAAACCACTTAACACAAGTTTAACTTATATACAAAAAAAGAAATTTAGTTCATTTTAGGTTTCACCACTCCAATCACTTGCCTTTGAAACTTTAAAATGATGCTTAAACTTAAAGGCGGATTCAACTGTTATCACACCTTAACCTAATACAATATACAGTATACCGAAATTTGATCACATATTTAATAGTTAAAAGAATTTGACCATGTCTATTATTTACTTCATTTATAATTTAAATTCGTTTCTGAAATTTAACGTGGATTTAATCATCTCGCTATGACACTCAGTGATAAAGAAAATGTTTATTGTGGAACAGCATTTACTTTCTCTTATTACTCTGGAGTTTTTTCACATTTGGTCAAATGGAGCCAAAGCACATGAATAACGTCGAAAATCGTGCCTCAGTTCCTTACTTTTCGTCATTGTGATGACATAGATTGTCTTGATAAAAGAGTTGGTCCAAGGATAAAACGGTATCCTCTAAAAATACTTGTAACATTGAAAAATTAGTCAATCAAAAGTACTCTTTTAGTATTCAGAAAACAGGACGAGGTGGCAATGCTTGGTTCACGTATTTCGGGGGACTTTGGTTCAAAACTCCTCGGGCATTCCATTCTGATTTTGGGATATCTCGTGATTTCCCCTGGCCGCTTGGGCGAACCTGGGACGGACCTCTGCTTTGCACGATTTTCCACTCTCCTAATTCATCTCAGTTCATTCCGCTGATTGTGCTACAAAGTGGAAACTACCAGACGACGAGGGCGGAGGTTATGTGGGAAGTGACGGTGACTTGCGCTTCGGAAAGGCTTCTGCCTCGGCATCTGAGGATCTCTAATGCGTTGAGATTTCTGTATGGAAACAACGTTAGGAATTATGCCTACTTATGTTCCGCCGGTAGACTCTGGCCGCCTGGTGTCTCCCACCTCATTCTGTTAATTCCGAGGTTCCTCACTGGAGCCGTAAGAACAAATGCCAACCTTTGAGCAAAGCTGAAATACTAAACCTCCTCTTACCCTAAAAATCGAGTCCAATGTATCCAGTACCCCCCCCCCCCCCATAGAAACGTAAATTGTTAAATTGTTTGGTCTGCTTTATGAAATGTACTTTCTTTGGCGGTAGTTAATTATGGTATTTCCACTATTCTGACTTCTGGTCCGTCTCTGGTGTCCATGTCCCATCATGGGACGAATACAGACTATGAAATTGCAGTGGAAACTGGACAACATTTGCTTAGAAATTTGTATTCTGATTCGTTTTTGATCAGCTGTCAACAGTCACGACACCCATCTTGCAGATAATTTTTTCATGCTAATTTTTACATTCAAATGTAACACAAACTTTCGCTCGAAATGCTTACCACTTCAATAATTTCAATCGTCTTCAAACGGCCATCCTCCAATATCATATTAGGAACTTTTTATTAAAATTTCAAGTGTTTTGGCAGATTTTGGCTATTACAATGACCAGCTATCAAGCTCTCGCGACCTCTTTTACATTCAGTTGTTCATTTCGAAACCTCCGAAAATAATACAGCAAAATTTTATAAAATATAGTTATTGTGAATATTACTTTAGTAATAAAAAAAATAAAAACAGAAAATTAAGGGAAAGAAATGCGCATAAAATGTAATTTTGTCCATCCCTAAAACCCCTGCTAGATGCAACCAACGTGACATGCGTGCTATGAAAGTACACGAGGGTATAGCTTGAAAAAATGTACGGCGATGAGGGCATACATGGTGCTGTGTGTGTGTGTGTGTGTGTGTGTGTGTGTGTGTGTTTACATATACGTCACCCCATCTCTCAACAGAGAGGAATTGATTGACTGAATATAATTTAGTTGTACATTTTCAATTGTGCAAAAACAATTGACAGAAAATGTATAGAAATTTGCACTGCTGTAAACATTTTACTAGAAATCTTATTTTCGGATGCATTGTTCCTTAATGACATGTTAGCAAACATATGCTTCTTAACAAAAAATGATGCTCTGTGTGTAACCGTTCCATTGCTCAGAGTTGGTCGCTAGGTCCTGATTTGAGAGCGCTGGCTACTTCAGGGCTCTACAGGCGGGCAAGACAATTATACTATTGAACTTGCAGCATGCATAACACTTGCTTTTCTATATTCGTTTACTTTGGAGCACAAACATTTATGTTTTAATATTTGGCAATGTTGCGAAATTTTTAGTTTTCGTTGACTGTGTGGAGAAATTTTTCAAATATGCACAAAACATTTCTAATCATTCTAAACATTCAAAATCTTCTAATAATTAATGACTGCTTTACAAATCATTATTTTCGGCAAGTTAGGAGCATTGAAATGAACTAATTTTTTTTTTTTTTTTTTTTTTTTAACTTTAAGGGATCAAGGAGCTGTCTCTCTATAAAAATATTTTAATAAAATGCGGTAACTATGGCGAATTTTTGTATGAAAATATTAGACCTAGGAATTAAAACATCCATAACTTTCTAAAGTTGCATAAACATACTCAAATTTAAAAAAATGAGTGAATGATTCTAGTCTATTTGGATGTTATAATAACGTAAACTTTTGAAAAAAAGTGTTAGAAAAGAAAAATTCGGTTTACGGCTGGGATTTGAACCATGGATCTTCAGCTTTTCAGGCTGAGGCTCTAACCATTTGAGCTACTGTGTCTTCCTCCTCAACGAACCCCTCTCAGCTGATTTCATATACTCCGCAGACCTCCCTAAAGCTTCCCTACTAGAAGAGATTTATTCCTTATGTTGGTTAGCGCGTCAATCCGGAAGGCTGAAGATCCGTGGTTCGAATCCTGGCCGTGACACGAATGTTTCAAGCCTAATTCTTCATTTCCAACTTATGTCTTATACACGCCTAGTGTGAAAGAACTATTTCTACAAATTAAGTGTTGCAAAGTCAAATAGAGAAGCAATTTCCTTTCAAATAGTACAAGAGAAGGAAAGAGAGAGGGGAAGGGGGAGAGAGAGTGAGAGAGAGAGGAGGACAGTGCTATTTAATTTCGTATTATTATTTCTGTCTTATAAGTACATATTATTTGAATTGTACCTAATTACAACAGTTACCTTGAAATATTGAATGTTTATCGGATATACGGCTATACTGAAGTGTTCCAAATCTTGCCAGTGTGTCAGAAATATTCAGATATAACGCGGTTGACATGATAAATGTGAAAGAGGAAAAAAAGATAACAGTGATTAAACCGAAACAATTCTATCTACAGCGAGCAAACTGAAATCTGCAGTTAGCCATGTATGCCAACAATTGCACTACAATTCGTGTAGTAACGTTATTATTAAACACTGTAGTGTTTTTCACTGAACGAAGGTACTAAGCGGGGAGCATATGTATAACCGAAGTGCACGCGTTAAATCAAATCCTCTTTGGAGCAAAACCGCACTGCGGCGTTGGTAATCGACCCGAGGACTTTTCTTCGAGTAGCTGCAGCTATCAACTGTATGTTATAGGTGACCGGAATGGGTAAAACAAAGGAACATCAATAAATCAAAGTTCTGCTGGATGTTATTCGTTTCTCTCTTGTTATCTGACCACCGGTTTCCGTGATTCTGATAATAGGAACGTTTTGCTTTGATTCCCCCCCCCCCCCCGTTTCATAATGAAGCATTCTATCTTGTGGCTTTCTGAGTTCTGGCTTCGTCGTATTATTATTTTTTCTTTCTGACGTTTCGCCTGGATAAACTCTGGGCGGCGTCTTTAAGAGAGCTCCTCTCCTATTGGAAGACTTCATAATATTTTCCCAAGTTATACTGATTTCCGGATGCTATGAAATATTTAAAAACTACCTTACCGCTGTGTGTGCCAGGCGAGTATATTTAACAGCATCCCACAAGAAGGTGGTTTCGTGTTTACACGTACTCAGGTTCGATAGCCCATAAAGGTGATGTAGCATTTGTGGTGAACAAAATCAGAATTTTAGGTTACTTTTTTCCCGTATCGCTCCATCAACATTCTTTTCTTCTTTTGCCTTCACTCTCCATCTTATTCATACTACAACTTTATTCAGAACTTCATGGGTATGTTCATTGGATACCAGAGCTGCATGTTTGGAGTCACTGACAAATTTAAACGGATCATAAGTCTAAGGCCTGGAGAGAAAGGTACATTGCCTTTACTTGCTAGGAAAGACGAATGGTGTCACTTGCATATTACACAACTCATTTCGTTCCACTCCAAGGTCAATAAAAAGAACAAGGGAAATATTGACTGACCAAAGCTACATAAAACATGCGATTGATTCTGCAGTTATTCAAAATTGCTTGCTAATTTGTGAATATGCCTAGTATAGCATTCTTAACTCTCGCCTTGATCTCCCACCCTCTTCTCTTCCTTTATTTCTATTCGTTTTCATTTTATCTTCCTGTATTGGCCTTTATATTTTTTCGCTTTCTCTCTTCTACTCTCCATTTTCTGCTATTCCTTCCCTTCCTGAACTCTTTACCCAGCATTTTCTGCAACTTAAAGATACCTTTTAGTCTCCTTTTAATTTGTTCCGATTTTACGCTCATCCGTTTATGCAGAGCAGTAATTCATAATCTTTTTTATCTTCCTTAGTCGCTACATAGACATGACTTTATGTTGGAAGCGTTCGCCTATTGGCTGACGTGCCTCCTCTGTTAACAAACTTGGAAGATAGCTAGCCTTGCTACGCAAGTATACAAAAAAATTGTGTTTTAGACTTTTTGGGGGGAAGGGGTGCGTTCTTAATGCAAATGTTTTGTTTTTCTTTTAGGATAATTTTTGTAATGCCTTTTCTGGTTACTTTTAAGAGTTATGTGATGCATTTAAAGTGAATTAGCCTTGGTAATAAAATTGCACAATTATATCATTTTTAAACATTTTATTATCTTGCTTTTGGGTGTGAAGGCAAGTTGCATGCATGTTAATTATTATCTTAAATGTATCCTGACAGTTAAATGTGCCTAATCCTTTATCATTGGTTGTGAATGCCTTTGTTTCAAAATTTTAAAAATATTAATAATTTTAAAATTAATTATGTTTTATGGCTGCTGTATATTTGATTCATTTTACACCAAGAATTGTCATGTTGCATTTTATTATTCTCATTTTATGCACAATTCTAAAATAATTAAAACATGTTTAGAAAGAATGGGACAGGTGTTGCAAATGTAAGTGTTTTCTCAACTAATTCGTTTAAAAGCAATGCTCAACGATAGCCGGAAAGTAAGTTGCGAATCGACTATTGCTTCCCTCTTCCAAAGAACATTCGAGTAAATTTTCAATAGGCAGGTGACGCAGTAACGCTTAAACTCATTTCATTCCATGGCATCGGTTACAGGGTCACAAACGTCAGGCGAGGTTGATGGTGACGTGTGGCGTGAAGGAGACTTGTACCCAGAAATTATTCCTGTTTAGCGTCAGAACGGTTCCATCTGGAGGTTTCGAATAATATCTTGGTGAAATCTGGGTGGTTCTCGCGGGCTGCGGGCATCTGGGACTAATCGTGAATCTGTGGAAATTTATGGATTTCGCCTAGGCCCAATTATCGCCACCTGGGGTTTCCGGCCGCCTGGTGTCCCTTCATCCCGAGGATGCTCCCTTGAGGCATGGTGCGAAATCCTCCTCCGTTGCTTCCTTATTTTTTGTCACTTAACATTTTGGTGCATACCTCAAGGGACCTAAACCAAAATTGTACAGAACTTACATGATTCTATTTCAGCAAGAGGAATAAACTGGAAAAAACAAATGACAATCTGAAGAAGTTAATTACGCACATTCATACTTTACAACATCAAACATAGAAAACTTGTATAATGTACCATCTTGGATGCAGAAACGTTTCAACAATGTAAGAACTGCAGGAATATTTTAGTTAGAATGTCGGAAACAATAGGATGTTTGTTGAATGAGATCGGGTAGCATAGCTCTTATTGTCTTTTTTATTTTTAATGGTGTTTAACCGTTTTTACTACTGAGGCACCACAAGCGGTGGACACTGATGATACATAAGATGAAATGATAAATTAGGAAAGACCTTTTTTTTTAAAGGAAGGAAATGTTCCAGGCCTAAGTTTAGGGTACATCTCCGGCATTTGCCATTTATGAGGACTGAGGAAAACCTGGAAAAAAACTCAATCAGGGAGGACGGTCTCTCGCTCACGAGTCCGCGTCTTAACGACCTCGGCCATGCGGGACGGTGCTCTTATTGTTTAAAACATTGAGGCGGACCTGCAGAAACCTTTTCAAAAACGGGATACTTATATTACACATATCAAAGAGCAACAATGGTAACAAAACTGATATTTTACAGTGTTCATGTTGTTCAAAGTTGCACGTACCAGATGAGGAAACACGAGCTAGTTACTGCACAGGTGTTCTACTTTTAGAATAAGTGATAAGTGATATTCTAATCATTAGGTGAGTCATATCTATGAATCCTTAAAATGTTGCATTTAGCATCACATAAACCCACACGTTACAGAGGGTTGTGTACGAGCTATGTTAACTAGTTCAGTAGCGTCCACAGTAGCGTCTTACTTAAACCTATAGAAGCTGGTACAATTTCGGCAGTATGAGCAATAAGTAGCTAGTGGCTGTCACTTAAAATGGCGTCAAAAATAGAACAACCCTACGGGGAATACATTACTTCCCTTTCCGATCTAAAATACCCTTTCGAGTAATCAAGCAAGTAAGAACCGTGGTTTCACCATCTCACGTTTGTATAACAACAAAGATAAAGTCAAAAAGGATTTATTCCAGAGGGAAAGAAACAGGCAAATCCATGACCAGGCACCAACCCTACCGCTGAGATAATTCGAAAGGTTAAGGCACTTGTCCATGGCTACTTTAGCAACTTTGTCAACACAATCAGCCATTTTATTTAAAATGGGGAACTCGCTTACAACTGTGAACACCATTATCAGCAGAATTTGAATCTAAAATAGCGACCTGGCTGCATTAGGACCAGGCTTCAATTCATAGCTAGGTCTGTTTCAACCAGTCCCTTTTTGAGGACAGGGAGAGAGAAACAGGAATAAATTCCATTCCTTACAGTGACATCTATGTTAAATCACTTGATGTATCGCCAATGGATTTCTGCATTTTTAAGTTATTGAAAAAAGCTGAGAGGAGTGGAATAAAATGGGCATCAATGTACTTCGCACCACTTTACTCAAGTGGAAACTACGGTGCAGAATACTCGTAGCTGATGCTTGAGGCCCCTACTTATAGAACACCGCCGCTGTGGGGAGGGATTGGTTTTACAAGTTAAAGCTGTTTGAATTTGTTACCATAGATCGCAATGATCGTGAATTTCCCCTACACCGCACGAGATTGCAATTTCAACGACCAGTTAATACAAACGCGTTTTTTTAAGCAAATTATTGAGTAGCTGGTCAACAGTTAATTCACTCGAGTGAAATTTTGTAAATTTGAAATTATTGGGCAGTAGTCCATGAACTTCCTTTAAATAAAATATTGAATTGGATCAAAATAAAAACGTAGACTTCTATAAATAAAACCTCCAAAATACTAATTTAGTTACACACACAAACTAACAGATGAAACCAAGAAGGGTGTTTTATATTAATTAAGGTATAATAAATGCAAAACTTATGACTAATTTCCAAAAAAAAAAAATAATAAACCGATAATAGTTTGCATTTCTTTTGTGTTATTGTACTGGGTAAAATATATGTGAGCTGCGAGATAATATTTAATTTAATATTGTAATCTGCTATTATTAGTATTATTATTATAATTATTGTTGACCCCGATGTTAATTTTGTTTAAGCTTAATTAATGCGAGATTTATATTATAATTACACTAATTGGCTTACTTATCCTTCAATATTAATCCAGCTAATTAACATTTAATTACTATATATTTTTCCTGTGTATGTTATTATTACTGAGTTTATAATTATTTAAAAAGTACCTTTATATTTAATTTTAGTATATTTCATGTTGCTTCGCCTTTACAAGATAGAGGCCGACTGAGCAAAACTGTGGCCTGTTATCTGTAATAAAACATTATGTTGCTATATCATTATGTAAGATATAAGATGTAAGGATTTGCTTATGATATGGCTTCCGACAGTCAACAGATGGACAGCTTGAAGTTACGTTCGAAAAGACTACACTACCAGTGTGATGTTATATTAATAAACCGCATATTCTGCCGAAACCGAGCCCATACAAGGTTACTGCCGTCCGCGAGTTGTAGAAGAAGCTAGCCTAGCTTCAAAGACAAGGTTTTGTTGCATCTGTCAATTGCCAAAAGAGTGCAAGTAATGCCATTAGACTACTTATGGGGTTGCACGTCTGCCCTATCTCGCCCATGCTAATTTTCCATTTTTAGGTGCACTTTTCTCAAAACTGGATCGAGATATCAACTTTAATGTTTTACCATGAGTAATTTGTATCTTCATTTATAATAAGGGGCAGCAATTCTCTGAAAATTTAATTTTTTGCCATGACATAATTTTATAACAAATATTTTAATAAAATTGCTGTATTTTGAAACCAATTTGCTTCATCATTCTCACAAGGTCTTGTTCTTGAAGTTACACAGTTATATTGTGATCAGGGTCTATTGACAGTTCACTCAAAAACCTAATTCTTCCTATATTCCCGGTGCTGAATGTTAAAACTGTATCAAATGCATCAAGTTTTAGTGTATTAGGACCAATAAACACTGTTCTTGAAACACGAGTTCGCAAAACAATATGAACATTCTGTGTTTTTCCATGGCACATTTTTAAGAGGTCAGGATTAGACAGGTACCTATATTTGGTTTTATTGCCTCCATTACTGCTAATAGAAATCCATGTTTTTAATTTGACTCTTTTCTGTTAAATTTTTACCAAGAATCGTGACGTTGGGCTTGTCATCAGTTATTAGATCATGAAAATATGTGACTTAAACTTCACTCTGAGGAATTTTTTTTGATTGATTTATTTACGGACGCTCTTTAACATCTCAGGTCATCAGCGTCCCATTCAATTCAGGGCGTGAAACGGCTGACAAATTTGTACGACACGGGACCCACGGCTTTACTTCCCTTCCGAAGGAAACCATACTTAGGATTTTTACGCCCGAAAAAATCCATCGGTCCTGACCGGGTTCGAACCCGCGATCTTGGATTTAGGAGGCAAGTATGGTAACCTGGTAACCACTACACCACCAGGACCGACACTCTGAGGATGATGCACATTGCCGGTCCATAATAATTTTGTAGTTTGTCAATCATGCTTTCAGTTAGTCTTCTTGACCCTACTAATACTTTTCCATCTTCCGCGAGCCATACGCGTAAGAGCGTGGCTTATGCATTATCATTTTTCAATGCGTTTATTTTCTCCATAGGCTGTACTTTCTACTACTCTCATGAAAACTTTACTGTCTCCATTCCCTAAATATTTCAACTGCGTGACAAAGAGCACAGAAGGGGGCGTGGCTACTTAGTGACTCCATCTTAGAAATCATAAAATTTAATGCATTAAATATTCGCATTTACATTCCATATTTCTTTGTGGCATTTATGTGATATTAGGGACGCAGAAACAACAAAAAAACTCAATTTTGATATTTGGGCCCAATTTCTACTGGCTTACTGACCCGTAAACAATTTATCTAAATAGACCAACTGATGGTTCCAAGATCAATATTGCCATTGACATCAATGCCATTGTTACTTATTAACAAGCACTATCAAACAGCAATAGGAAGAACGTAAAAACCCAATCAATTCCATTATTTGCACTATTAAAGGCATATTAGAAGTTGATTTGCCTTTATTCCGAGATGATCATGATCATGTTATGAACACAGAAAGACTTAAGTGCATGTTCTATATTACTATATTAATTATAAAAGTCAGCGTAACTCAAGGCAAGCTTGGTAAAATTTAAATGAATATTTAGCTTGGGTGTAAAACACCAGATCTAAACCACAGAAACTAACAGGTAAACTATACGATGTTTTATATTTTCAGCCGTACTGCTTTTAGGAAATGTTTTCAACCATTGATCCTTTTTCCCTCCCCAGAAAGCTATACGCGCTCATAATTCCCCATCCTTCATGCTTTTATACAGGCGTAAACCTGATGTGTAAGTAGGTTCTTCCCCATTAAGCAGTAGGGTTATAACCCCATTATAGCCCACATTTGATACAAAGTTGCCCCCCGAATCGTAAAAACATACAACTCCGAGTAATAACATCCAGACTGCAAACAGCTTACATTATAGGTAAAGTAAATGTTTCTCCTGTGTATCTGTAATTTAATAAGCATTAGTTAATCATCTAGAGTTCAAAGAAATTCTTCTGCATTACTTTTCTATTTATTGCGCGTATCAATTAACTATAGCTAGACTGTCACACGTTGTTTATGGAGAAAGCGCTGTGTCGGTAAAGTATATTATATTATGAGTGCGGCAAGTACATAATAACAGAATTGAAGAAAAGTAAGAAAATACGAGGCGAAAGAATATTTTATCTTCCTTTACTTTTAGCTACATTTTTATGTCCTTTGAAAAGTTAGTACTAGTGATGGAACTTTAACTAGCCCCTGACGCTGAACTCTGCCTTCGATGTAAACAACAATATGTTTCTGCATTGCAGTCACTAACTCTTAACTCCCTCTCTATGACGACATGTTGCTAACATCCTGTTTTATTTCTAGCTATGACTAGAAAGAATTAATTTTCAATCACTATGTTATTAAATAATTCACTTGGTTTGTATTGAGATCGTTCCAAAGCAGACTTAACACTTTAAATGATGATTAACGCTCGTTTTCACTGGTGCATCACAGACGGTGGTCACTGACGATACGTGAGATGAAATGCTAAGTTAAGAAAGAATTTTTGGGGGGAAGGAAGCGTTGCAGGACTAAATGTATGATACTTCCAGGGCATTTATGAGAACTAAGGGTAACTTGGAAAAAGCTACAGTCAAAGAGAACAGTACCGGTGGAAACCGAATCTTAGACCTCAGGTTTACAAGCAACCGACATGGGTCTAGGGTTCGATTCTTGCCTGGACCTTCTTCCATAAATTAAAAAAATATATATTTTACAATATGAGCCAGTCTCATGTATCATTGGTGTCTACCACCTGCGATGTCATAGTAGTAAAAAGTGTGTTCACCTTATTAGGACCTTTACGAAAGTGAATAGATTCAATTTTCTTTGTAGCAACAGGATTTCACGGTTTACATGTGATTATTGGAACAACCTGGTTTAGTTAATAGAATGATGGGGTGAGCTTATTATGTTATAATATTTTAATGTTTATTTCTTCTATTAAAACATATACCTTAGTGATCTCGGACACCCTATTCTTGCGATATTTACTGCCATTATACAAGTTATCCATAGTTGTACTGAATGTGCATGCTTTCCTTTTTAATTTAAAGAATGCCATTGTCAGATTCCAACTTTGGTCTGAATGTTCAGTCAGTAACGTTTGATACTCGTATTCGAGAGGTCCCAGGTTTAAATCACTTGGGACCAACCAACCACCTTATCCCCCCCCCCTCCGTAGTTGTTCCTGGTCACTTAGAATGTATATGTATTTTCCACGATTTTCCACTCTTGTCTTTCATAAAAGTTCATTGTGTTGGTTCTGTTACAGGTTCTAAAGTGCAAGGGTGACTTGGGCTGGTGCGGTGTGACGGTGGCTTGCTCTTTGGAAACGTTTCTGCCCAGGCTTCTGGTATGGAAATGGCTCTTCTAACGAAGGTTCTATCTGAAAACATTAGTAACCCCGTCTAAGTCCGTGCCTCACCACTACTGAATCTGGACGCCCGGTGTATTCTTCATTTCATTTCTTACAATCTTCTTCATCTTCTTCATTTCAATATCCTCCTCCGCCACTAATAATCATCCAACTCACTCAATTCAATCTATTTTAAAATGTTGATACAGAAGATAGCTATTGAAATGGGAGGCATTTTTTCTTACTTCAGGTAATAGTGATTTGCTTGACTTTTTAAGTTACTTTGAACTAAATATTTATTTCTATAATTAGCTTAAATTTACTCTTACTATTCATCTAAATTTTATCATAATCATAGAATTTCACACATCATAAATAATATAAAAGATGTTTAAAAGTGTTACGCACAATTGTAAATAAAATAAAATGATTCATTGATGTCTGAGTTTGGAGTTTAGGCAAAAAAATTAAATGCCACTTCATTCTTCACGTGTTTTACAAAATGACTCATAGAAAAGAAATTAATTGTTGTTCAGTTAAATTATTCCTTGTATTGTGAAGATAGATTCAATGTTACCAGTAACACAAAACATTTTTTCAGTAAAACGAGAGAACTGAGATTCTGATGATGATAGGCTAAGGTGACAGAAAATGTACACACTGTGTAGACAAATATGGAGGCTGATCGATAACTCCCTGCACACTCAAAAGCTGGTAGTACTAGATTGTTTTCAACGTTCCCTTGGCAACATGGTGATTGTTGAGGGGTGAAGTACATGCAGTTACGAACCTTAGTATGTGTCTGAGAGCCGTTTTCCTACCTATTTTAAACAAGAGTTCAATTATTATTAATAAAGTATCATATTTTGAAAGGAACAAAGCGTCTAAAAACTAAGCTCAGGCAGGACAAACATTACGGCGAATTCGGCTTGGAATTGTGTGTAAACGGTTTGGTTATTTCGAACGAGCACAAGCGATGCGAACCTTTCATGAGATGTCGAGATAACACTTCTCAAAATGATTGTAGCTCCACGTTATGGTGCTGAATAATTGGATACTGAAAACGCAGGAGAAAGCTGAAGCTGTAGGCATCTGGGGACCGGATACATAATATTTTGTACAACCATTTGCAAATTAAAAGTTAATGATCAGAAAAACAGAATGATTTGTTACTTCCGTGCAGAATTTGGAGCTGTTTAAACGGAAACCAAGTGAATTTACGATATGTGACAGTCGACGAAACGTGAATCCACCAGTACACGCCGGAAATGAAGAAGTAGTGGAAATAGTGAGTAGCAAGTCGAAAAAAAGTGCCTCGAAGAAGGGGGGGGGGGAGTATCCCCCTTAATAAGGAAGGCGATGGCATAGTTTTAATTAACTTTTAGCAAAAGGGCTAAACCATAAGCTCTAGATATTGCGCTATGATACTGGAACAATTAAAGAAGAATTCGTCCTCGTTTGGTAAAGGAACAAGGTCCTGTTACATCACGAAAAACAAAGAAGTCTGTAATCGCAACCTCAAAATTATTGGAATCAGGTATGAAATTCTTTCTCATCTCCTCTGCTCTCCGGATTTGGGTATGTTCCATAACATGGAGAAATGGCGAGCATCAAATCGCAGAACTGAAGAAATATCATTTTAGGATGGGATAAACAAATTAGGAAAGGTTGGATAAGGCTTTAATTTGAAAGGAGAATATGTTGAAGAATAGGCCTCTTATTACCAACAGAAACTGAAAAGGAAGTTGGAAAAAAAAAAGAGTAATCGACCGGAGAACGTCGGGGACACTCTTAAATCTTGAATTCACAAGCGCATGCAGCGAGTGCACACTGCAGTAGGCGCTTTTCCTATAAATTTAATGGTCACACTCATAAGCATCTGGAAAGAGAACATTAGGGAGAGTAATAACTGTGCGCTTTAGAAAGAATTGCTTCTCTGTGTAAGCCCCTGGGTTCACACCATTGTTTTACTTTATTAATGTTTTATAGGCGTATATGTGGAACATTATGTTTCCTCAATATTTTAACGTACCATTTGAGTTTTATGCCCTTACCTACACACACACAAAAACGTAATCACAAACGTATTTTTTTTACAAATAATTAAATAAACACATGAACAGACACATTTATATTCTAAAGTGAAAACACATAGAAATATATACCGGGTGTATGAACCCTCAGTATGTATAACTGCCCTGAATCTTCGGGGCATGGATGATGTCAGATTTCCACTGTAGTGTGAACGAAAGGCTGCAAAACCCCAAGCTTTTTCAATTTTTTCCCATAAGACATCTTGTGCATGTGCAGGGAACGAGTGTGCAGTATCTTGTATTTAGATAAAACAAATACTGAAGAAAATATTATAATATTCATTTTATATATATATATATATATATATATATATATATATATATATATATATATATAAAGCTTGCTGTGTATGGGAAGTAATATTACGAAACTAATCTGTCATAATATGTTAAGGGTTTCTTAAAAATAAATTGCTTCATGCCGGGAGGCGAACCTGCGCTCTTAACCACGACCTCCCACAGAGCTAACAGAACCCACAACGTTTTTAGTGCATGCCATATACACACCTGCTGCAGTGGCTGACAGCTTTGATGGTTACCTTGTGAACCGCGCGTTGCTACAAGTACTAAGAATTTTACATTCCAGAAATGGCTAACTTTATTTCTGTTAAAAGGTGTACAAAAGGACAACTTGTATTTATTTAGAAGCTAGTAAAACTTTTCCATGAAGCCTGAAATGTCAAAATTGAAATAAGTGATTGAGTAAGTAAACAAATTGCAAGAAATGCAAAATGCATTTAGAGTACAGACTTCCTACATAACCAAGCTCAAGTTTCACGAGAGCAAATCACCTGAGGGAGCAAGAAGAATTCTCGCCAAAGCGAGGTTGTCGTCATCAAAGATCCACATTTCCGAACACGACGTATGGAGAGGTCCTTTCACGCAACAGCCACCAATATGCGAAGGAGGGAGTCAGGTTTTAAAGGGTCTGATTGGGTGGGTTTTGTGTGGCGGTGCTGGTGGGTTATTAATTAACCAGAAGTGTAATCAAGGGTTGGCTGGTGTTTCCGAACGACTCTCAGGCTCCTACATATGGATGCCCTAGACCATTCTCACGCTAATAGCGAGCCGGGCTCTGCGGAGGGGGGTGGTGCAGAGGACTCCTGCGGGCAGCTGCAACCCCTCTCATTCCTCCAGACTAAAATTGTACCCTCTTCTCCCCCTGCACCCTTCCATTATCCGGAGCTAGCTGGAGAGAGGAAGAGAGTTTTGACCGCTGTTGGAGAATTGATCGCCATCCCCCCATACCCTACCCTCCATCCTAGCACCATTCAATAAACAAGCACGGGTAACCCCCTCCCCATCCAATCTGTGTGTTTATCTCTCCCCCCTCACCCACGGCTTCCATCAATCTATCGTAGAATATTAAATGTCTTGCAGAATATGCGAGGAAAAGCTATAGAACCCGCGTGGTTATATGTCTTTCATCAACAACTTCTACTATACAGGGCCTGTTGTTTTCTTTTTTTAATGTACGCCACGAGGAATGTGTTGTAATTAAATTCCGACTCGCTGTTTCTCTGTGTAAGCCGCGTACCTTTCTTCGCTAGCTCTGATGTTAATTTGTTCCCTTCTCGAGCGTCTGGGGCACGACTGCTGAAATTGGAAAGACCAGAACATATTGTCGCATCGCCTGGTGACTGTGCTTCAGTACTAAACTTATGTGCATAATATTGTCATATGATAGAGTCGAAAATCGGAAAAACTTTCTGTAGGGAGTAAAACTTTTTTTTTTTTTTTTTTTTAACCATGACATGAGTTTACAATAGCTTGGGAGCTATACAAGAAATTCGAAGAACCTTAGTGCGGTGCCAGGAAAGAACTGCCCTTAAGAGTCGACTGCCGTTTCCTAACTATCACGTAAAAAGATGCAATATAAGATCTTATTTTGGATAAATATCCCTGTTAGGTAGCAAGAATATTCCTAAAACATATTTTGAAACCCTAGAGCGAGTCAAATATGATGACGTCATTAACACTGCACCGTATCTTAAGTGTTTTCAGATGCTTTACATACTTTATCTGAAAAGTTTCAAGTGCCTGTTGGTAATATTTAATACCGCAAGGAGTAATTTGAATATTCACATGTGTCCAAAAACCAAACAAACAAAAAAAAGTTTTGAGAAAAATTATCTCTAATGCCTCTTCATAGGACCATATGACCACTTGACAAAGTTTTAAAGTGAAAGTAGAACAAAATCACTTCGCTATATGAATTTGAAAGAAAATAGTGTTTAAGGCTATTTTTTATATTTTTCACGGGCCAGTCTCCTTTACATATAATTATGAAAACGAAAACAGAAGTAGTAACTGAATATTTACAACATAATTGGAACATTTAAATGCAAACTTGAAATCAAAATATAACAAATCTTGAAAGCTTTGGCCCATTCATTTGGGGATATAAATTTTAAATCTTGGCCAAGAAAATTACAGATGCCAAATACAGTAAAGCCTTTCGCTTATGTCCTAGCAGTATACACTTCTTATCGAAACATTAAATGTATCTCTAGTCAAACTAATAAATACAAACATTGAACAGTTAAAGTCTTTAGTTAATATATAATACCTGAGTCACTGGGTAGATACAGTGAAGAAGGCACCAACAGATAATGTAACATTAAACGAACGAAAATGTTCCCTACGCTTCAGTTGGGCGTCCGTTGTTGCGTCTTATCGAAAGAGAAGTCGAGCAGTTTCTGGTGGGCTGAAATAGCCGGTAACCCCATAATTCCGTTAACATATGATGCAATAGGCAAGCAAGTTGACAATCAGTCTAATCATACTTAGTAACAAGGAACGGGAACGGAAGGGATAAGGATGGAAGAACGCAACAACATGTCCGATCGCGAAAAACAAGATGTATGCAAATAGTACACATTGTTGGCAATTAATCAATAGAACAAACGGCAAGTCCTTCTATCGAGATTGGAGCTCTGAAGGTTGCGTTTCTTTCTTCAGAGGGAGATAACCAGTGGATATTGAGGATACACAGGTTAAGGATTGAGCTCACTCGTACTTGGCGACAGTGATGCAGGGTATGCTATGTTAATCTCCAGAGCTGGAGGTGGTTTAAAATCCGTTCGAATATCCCCGACTATTAAAAACTTGTTCAAACTGAACAAAATTAACACAATAATGCGTAAAACACAGGTTAGTCGCCGTCAAAACATGCCAGTACCATAAACAAAACTGTAAGCTTACAAACAACTAACTGCTGAAGGCAAGTCTGAGCGCGCCCATTTCTGTAAAGGAACTTAAAGAAAGTATGAGAACAGAAATTGACAAAATTACACGCAGAGATGTTGCAAGTGAACATGTGATTGCAAACATATTACGAAATAAAACTAATAATATGTGCATACTGTTACTGCGAGAAAAATATAAAGTATAGTAACTACCTTGTATTTTACATGCACTAATTTAAAAAAAACAAAAAAACATGGTTTTTGTTTTGTGTTGATTAAGCACAGTCATACATTTGCCCTCATCGTATCACCGTTATTAATATATTTGTTAAAAGTATACGGAAAAACTTGTACTGAACTTACATGTTCTACTTTACTAATATTTATGCAAGTTGCTACAAAAACAGTGTAGTGACAAGACACCGGTTTCACCATCAACGGGAATCACGATGACTCATTCCGCCGACTCACCGCAGCTCCATGCCTTGCATATTGAGCAATAGATCAACTACACCACACAAAACGCTAATTTATATTTAGTTACGTACTGCCTTACTGTTGAACGTAGAGTTTATATTTGTTTTTAATCACGTATGAACATAAATTATATTTACGATTATCAGTGTGTTTCATAAGTGACGGTGCAAACTGGAATTTGAAAAGCGCATGTACTAAATGAAAAACGTCCGTCACACACAAGCTGCTTAAACTAAGCGAATTACTCTGCAAGTAGAATAACTTTAAAAAAGAATATAAATTCCAAATTGTGGCCTTATTAATTTATGAAATAAATTATGGCATTTTTGTGTGTTAATTAGCATGACATACTCTAAAGCGAACTATTATATGTTTCTTTTTTTTACTTCAAAATCACTTGAAAATAAATGTGTATAGAGAAATTACTCTAATTTTCAAAAGTAAGGGGGAAAACATTAGAATTCGTGCAATCTATAATATTACAAAAGATAATCCACATTTATTGAATGGTTATTATTATTATTATTATTATTATTATTATTACTATTATTGATTAAAACAAAAATATTAATATTTAATATTATTATATTATTTAATATTAATAATTAATAATAATATTAATTAAATGAAATATATGACTACTGAAGATATAGGTTTGCTGTGTGGATATTTGTAAACAATTTTTAAATGTAACCATGTTAAGAACTGAGCCCTTGATATCACCTTTACATTCACTAAAATAGAGAAAAATAACAGAAAGAAACCTTGTATATTTAAAAAGAAGACGTTTATATGTAACATTAAATCAAAAACATGTTACTGTTTAAAAACAATTAGAAGTACTAAGCAAACATACACCATCAACAATAAACAATTGAAAGTTTCATCGATTTTCAGTGGCTTTGAAATTTAATAAATGCTACTGTAGTAAAGCATATAATACAAACGTTTTATGAATGTCGTTACAGTCTTACATACAAATATAGTTCTCACACACATATTAAATTACTATTTCACAGTTGCTATCTTCACGACACTGCTTTTGTTAAATAAAAAAAATATGCAATGTTATAAATAGAGTTTATATGCTGGATTAATTTTTCCTTTTATTTTAAAACAATATAGAAAAAATTAAAAGCAAAAGCGCTGTTTAAATTTCGGTTTTCAAATATACCTTTACTCCTAATGACTCGATTTCCCTATCTTCAGAAACTATTTATCTTATTTTATTTAAATGGTATTTACGGAACTTGGGTGAGAAAAAATGCATATTTTGGTGCCACTAGAGCGATTTTTAAAATGTTGGGTTTCAGATGATCCCCCACTCTTAATAATTTAATTTTACTCTTTAACAGAAACAATATTTACTGTCTTATTTCCACGGCACAGACCAAGTTTTCCTTTAAACAATTAAAATTGCGACTATTTTTAAATTTCAATGTAATACCTACTCTTTTAATTTCGGTATACCTCCATTCCTAATGACCCAATTTTTGTATATACACAGAGTTTCGTTAAGAAAAAAGTATGCTTCTAAAGAGATTTCTTAATTTTGGGTTTCAGGCAAATTTACTTTTAATAGTGTGATTCTGGTGATTTTTGGAAACTATTTTTATTGTTTTATTTTAATGCCATACACTGAGTATTGTAGAGAAAAAAACAAAACTTGCGGCCGATATAGCGATTTTTAAAATTTCGCTTTAGATTTAATCCCCAGCCCCAATAGTCCAATTTTGCTTGTAAACGAACTCGATAAATCGTTTGTTAATCGATTGTTATAAGCCGAGTTTGGTTGACAAAAAATATAAATTGCAACTGCTACAGCATTCACACACACACACACACACACACACACACACACACACTACATACAGATTGATATTTGTATATTTTTTTTCATTGTCATTTTCGGTGCCTATTAGGTAGAATCGAAGGAGATTTTAAGAACATTTTCAAAAAACTTTTCAACCCCAAAACCGGAATTCACTAAAAGGTCTTAAAAACCTGGATTTGTGTAAGAATTGCGAATGTGGGTTAAGATTCCTTGAGATTGTTCCCTTTCAGCAACAACAGAGTATATATGTGGTTGGTGCATGAGGCTGTGTTCAACGACAGCTAAGTCGAGGCGGGCCTTCAAGATCACCCGAGTTAAATCCTTTGGGGTAATCTGAAATGTGTGGTGTACCGCTCTCATATTGGCAAGTTGAATAAAAGGAGTAGGTTACTATCGATGCTTTTCAACGATTAAGAAATGAACCGAGGGTGTTCAAAATACTTTAGAACTAAATGCTTAGAAAAGTACAATATATCTTACTTGTTAAAATCAGCAACAGCATAGTGAGCTCACTAGAAACTGCCTGACTTCTCTTCCAATAAGACGCAACAAGAGGCGCCCAACTTAAGGATAGGGTACATTTTTTTATTTTAATGTTAAATTATCTGCTGGGGCATTCTTCACTGCATCTACACAGTGACCCAGGTATTATGAAATTAGCTAAAAGTCATAATTTTTTAATAAAATCTATTTCTAGCGATGTAATTTTGATATTATTTATTACTAACTAGGACAGCATTAAGTGTACAAAGAAGAAAAGTGTACAGTTTGTCATACATTCGCAATCTCAAACTGCTAATTACGGACCCACATTTATTGAACGTTTCTTTGCTTCCACTGCCTTACGCTTTCTATTCTTTCAATTTGAACTACAACTTTAAAAAAAAAACTGTATAAAATGCACACTTTTCCAAAGAAAAAAAAACTCTTCTGCGAAAAACACACTAGTCTCCTGACAGTCTACAGACTGTACATTTAATACCTGTCCCCTCTCCCAATTACGCATTTCAGTAACTATCTCTTGTTACGCAGGGTTGTTGCAATCTCGGGGGACGAAGTTCATTGTCGCGTTGCTTCCACAATAGTAGTGTGTCGGTCATGGATCCCAGTTATCTCTTTGCATTACAGTTTCCATTGTAGTAGAAGATTGCAAGCATTTAAATCAAATGCTTTCCGCGATCCTACAACGAAGCATAGTCTTGTTTCCTAAGATATCAACTGTCAAAACTTCCTCAAGAAAGTCATTTGCTGCTTTCATGTTGCTTGAGCTGTTACAGTTTTCTTCTCCAAAAATGTACCTGGTGACTTGCTGAGGGAACATGACACATTTGAAAACTTATCTTGATTGATCCAGACATCGTTTCTCTCTGTGCCGATCTCAATGCGTGTCATTAGAGAGTTGAAACAACTCCTCATATAGTAAAATACACCTTTGTATCAAGCCTGCATCATTTTATTTCAAGCAGTTACCTATTTCCGTACAATTTTTTAAAAAAATGTTTATGATTCTGGCTCGAAACTATGGTGACCATGCTTTAGTTAATTTAGATACTCCAGGACTCCAGGTTAGAAGTCAGAAAATCTAACCACTAGTGGAGCTGGTCTAATTATGAATTATAGGAAAAGAGAAAAAACTCCATTTCAGAAATTGAAACCCCATAGTTTACTATGTGCTTGTTTACTCGACTCTCAATACACTGCAAAAGCAACTCTTTAATAAAGGCATGTTACTGGCGATGAACATCGGTGAAAATAACATCAGCCATAATTTAGTATCGTTTAAATAGAATTTGATAGAGGCCTTTGGGAATTTGGTCGTAAATAAGATGGGAGTTTGAAACCAGAGACCCGCCTTTCCTTATTTTAATTTACTTGTGTAAGATCCCTCTACACATTCGGTGTTTTTCATTAACACCCTATACCCTCCAAGGGTAGCCGAGATCGAATGAGGCGCGGACTCGTGAGCGGGAGGTCCGGAGTTTTTTCACCAGAACTGTCCTCCCTGACCGAGGTTTTTTCCAGGTTTTCCTCAATCCTCATAAATGGCAAATGCCGGGGAGGTACCCTAAACTTAGGCCTAGAACGCTTCCTTCCTTTAAAAAATCCTTCCCCAATTTATCATTTCATTTCATGTATCATCGGTGTCACCGCCTGTGATCCTCAGTAGTTAAAACGGCCGTTAAACACTATTAAAAAATAAATACCATATATGTTAATATAGTGTGCCCTGTACCTCCTTGGTCTGGTACTTAGCGTTGCTGACCGCTGTCCGGATTCGATTCCTGGTACCTATTTAGGACTTTTTCTAAGATAGGGAGGTCTGGAACGGGGTCCATCCAGCCTCGGAGGACAACTGGGATGGAACGGTGGCGATCTCCGATCTACTAAGCCGCGATATAGCGATCAGCGGGATGCGGTGTGCTGATCACATGCCCCCTGCACTACTGCACTCTATCAATGATATCATGTGATGGAGGTAGATGCAGTGATTGTCGCGGTAAAGCTCAGACCTACATGGGGCTGTAAAAAGGCTTCACAGGGAACAGAGTGTGTCCGGTAGAATCGGTACCAACAAGAAAGGTGAATATCTCATTACTAACTAGTTAAGTTAGAATTATGATTTTCATCCTATCTTGTGTAGAAACTTTCCAAGTTTTTTAACAATGAAAATTATGACGCTGGTACGCCTGCGCGTGGTATGACATATGGAGTTGCATTAGGGGAATTCACAGTTTTCAGCAGAAAATGAAATGTTGTTACTGGTTAGCGGAATTAAAGTTTCCAATCGCAATGCAAAGAAGATTCAGACAGAAATATGGTGTAAATGCTCCAGAGCGTCATGCCATTGTGTAATGGTATAATCAGCTGTTAGAAAGAGGGTATGTGTTAAGAAAAAAGGGAAGCGGCAAAAACAGTGTCTGCAGATGAAGAAGATGTTAGGCAAGCATTTCAGCGCTGCCTGCAGAAATCAGTTCGACGGTCAGTTCAGATCTGGATTTTCCAAAGTTCACTGTTCACGATATTGTCCATAAAAGCATGGCTTAAGCATACAAAATCCAAATTGTGCAGAAGCTGAGCTAAATGATAAATACAGACGGCCCGAATTCACCAATTTAATGTTTTCTCACAATGATGATGACAATGGATTCCTCAATCATATCGCATTCTCAGATGAAGTCACCTCACAGGTCTGGTAAAGTATACCAGCATAGCTGTAGAACACGGGGAGAAGCAAACCCACATATCGTAATGGAATACGAACGTAATAGCTCTAAAATGTGCTGTGCTTTGACTGGTGATTCTGTGTTCGGAACTCGCCAAGTCCAGATATTCTATCACTATAAACCCATTTCTTTTTGGCAAACACTGCTTTTTGCCGCTTTCCTTCTTTCTTAGCACAGAACCTGTTTCTAGCAGCCGATTATGCCATCTCACAAAACCCTACGTGTTGTCATAGCATACGCAAGTGTACTATCCTCATAAGTTTCATTATTACAAAACCTGGAGAGTTTCTACACAAGATAATATGAAAATCATATTTCTAACTTATCTCAGTAGGAGCTATTCACATTTCTTATTGGTAGAGGTTCTACCGGATACATTGTATTTAATGATACAATAAAACAAAATAAATCGCTTGTAAGCTCTTTATTTGTTAATTTATCTGTTAAACCTACTTCTTACCCGTTCTAAGCTATTAATGTTTAAAAATGATCCGTAATGCATGCTCGCGCAAAGACATCTAGCAGTAAAGTATTGTAATTCTACAAGAGGATCTCAAAACAGGTAAATGGAGGAGACAAAAAAGCCTCTCGGCATCACTAGAGTTAGCTAATTGATTAATCTCCCATTAAATAATTTCACGTGATGGAAGATTCAGCCCCACCCATTTTTACTGCGTTGTTATCTACTTCGGGAGTAATTTGTGAAAAGAAACAATAAGTCCTGAAATGAATGGGTAGGAAGGTCAAGATTATATTAACCAGATGCTCGTTAAAATCAGCAAAGACGTGCAAAAATGTGGAAGAAAAAAAAACATCAGCAATAGAGATTAACAGCTGAGATAGCTGAAAACACAGGATGTGTAAACACCAGAATGCTTAATTCTAACTTCAGAGAAGCATTTGTCGTTTACAAAATCAAGATTTTCGGTTTTATTTTGCGATTATTCCATTTCTCACTTTTACATTTTCTTTCGTGCCTTTTTCCTGATCTTCAGCGATTAGTGAAAACTTGCCTGTATCCGGAACCTCGTGCTTTGATAGGATGGATCTTGCCCAGGGCTTACCAAGTAGAGTAACGTAGCCACTTGGATATTGGGCAGTGCGAACCAATGGCGGTGGGCTGTCAGTCAGCACGACGCTGTAGGATGCTCTTGTCAGTTTAGATAGAGCTAATGTGCGATATCCTTGCACTCAGCTACGTTACACAGTGAGTAAACAGTTCGAACATGAGCTGGTTAAAACTTCCTTTGTATGATGACAGTAAACTAACCTAACCTAAACACAGATTGGATAGTTTTTCATTGCTCTATCAAGCTCTACCGATTTTTTTTTTTAGGCATTCTGCAATCCAAATCACTATGTGGGAAGTTTCCTTTAATACATTTTCTGGAAGGGATTAGAGGGTTGGATTAATCTGGAGGACAAGAAATCTACTTCCTTAAGAGGGTTAAATCAAGATAACCAAAATTTTGTTTTTAGTTTAAATATCCACTTTACAAAAATATGTAAATATTTTCAATCACAAATTTATAAAACGTACATATAACCAGACATCTAATGTCCTGTAAAGGTACTCTGTAGGGGAAATTTCTAAAATTGTAATTTCCCACGTTATATTTCTTAATAGTAATTGATAAAACTTATTCTGTTTTCTTTTTATGCCGAACTAGAATTTATTATTTAGACAAAAGGAAAATGTGAACACATTAACATTATGTTGAGAAAAAATGTTTTATGTTTCTATTTTATACTGCACTGGTCATCTCAGAAATGTCTAAATATCTGATTACAACAGAAAATTCGAAGAAAATTGAACAAAAACTGATACATGTGAAACATTTTGAATGTAATGCAAATTAAATTGTAAAATACAAATAGAAATTATTTATGTAATTTCCCTCTCGAATGAAAGCAACAAGTTACTAATTTATAATACTTCTTAAGCTTTCACGGCCGGTAATATAATTAAAACAGTTCAAATCTTTCGGGCTGTTTGGCCGTGTTCCATGGCTTAACATGTTACCGGAGTTTTCACCAACTACTGCGGTTGATATCATCAGTGGACGATGAACAGCTCACTGCTCAAAACAGCCCGGAAGAATATTTTTAAAATGTAGTTTTTGCATTGATGCTTTAACAAAGACGTTAGGCGTGGAAAGATTCTAGAGTAGCTAAGTTAGGTAATTTAATTTCTGAAGGAAGTATAACCTGGTTTCAATGAAGTTAATATAACATATTTTGTTTGGCAGATTTATATAGAAAACTTGAAGCAGAAAGTGTATTAAGAGCCAGGCAGGGTTGCACATTAAACAAAAGAAAACTAAACTTATGCCCAGTGTCCAGTAGGAAGATATAACTTTAGTAACATGAAATGAAAACATGTAAAATAAATAAATAAATAAAACATTCTCTAGGCAAAACGATGATCGTCACCATTGCGGAGTGAGTTTCTATTAGTATATTCAGTTGAGCTAGTTGAGCTAATGTTGAGAATTAATATTAGAGGTCGGGGATGTGCCTGGCAGAAGTAAAGAAAGAGTCGTAGTTATGGGTCAGTTTGTTTACAAAACGCCGCCGTGTTAATTCCCTCTCTCAAGGTTGCAAATTATCGTACTCCCAGGCCGATGCCCTTGAAAGCAAGCTGCTGAATTGCAATCACGTCATCCTTTGCGATAAAGCCCGAATAAATTTGATCACCCAGAATATGCTAATGAGATATCACGACACATTGCTGCAGCATGGGTAATTTTTATAAATGTAAATTTCATACTTTTGAATAGATCACACAATATGAAAATTAAAATAGAAATAATGAATGGGTGCATCTGTCCATCTCATTTATACGGATCTCAATGTGGATCTTAATAAAAAACGAGACACAAAATACAGACATATGCCAAAGAAAAATTCAAATATATAATTTCTAGCGTTACACTAAAGGACAAAATATCAAATAAGGAAACAAGGAAGAAAACAGGCCTTCAAGATGATGTGATCATCGCTAGCTCAAGGATGGGACATATGATGAGGCAACACCACTGATGGACTTACTGAATCATTGCTCTTGGAAGATATTTGACAGCAAAGTCTAGAAAGTTATAAAGAACAGAGATGATAGCTGCCCGAGACTACCTAAAATCAGGTTCCTTTCATTTGAAAGAGGCCCTTGTCCATCAGTTATCCCTAATCTCGGGAAATGAAAAATAATTATTATAAAAATGTGCAAATTACATCGCTACAACTGTTTGCATAAACATTCTCTCTTATAATTACGTGTATTAATATATAATAACTTCGAAATTCAAAAGTAGCTCAAGTCGATGATATAAAATCGACGATATGAGCCGAAGAGAAGTTCGCAAGCAAAGGGAATCAAGACATGAGGACTCTCGGATGAAGTCCCTTCAAACAAACAGGGTGGCGCCGGGATCAACGCCGGGCATTTACAAGCCAACAGGAAGCCATTAACTCATGTTCTGTGAAAGAAACAAGTTTGTATACGTTAATGTCTGTGCAGCACTGTCGTATGTCACTCCACACTACTTGAGAAGATTCCTCAGCAGAGAGCAGTCGAGAGCAAAGTGTTTGTCAAGTGGTGCGTTTTTCTCGCCAGGATCTCAAGTAGCAGGCAGTTGTGGGTGTTCCAAGATAGGATCCACATCAAGTGGACATCTCAACATTTGCTTACTCTAAGATACTGTATAGCTGCCAAACAATCAATGTATAAGAACATCGCTTTTAACAAAAATTATGCAGGGATTTCCAGGAGGAACATCTAACGGAAAAAAAGAAAGAAAGAAAGAAAGAAAGAAAGAAAGAAAGAAAGAAAGAAAGAAAGAAAGAAAATGTCGAATTTAATCAGATATCTACTTTAAGGTTAGCAAGTTAAGGGAATTGGCATTTTTTTGTGAAAAGCATATATTTAATTTTGTTTGCTTTCACTTTTAAAAATATTAAAGGTTATACAAATTTTTTGGAACGTTAAAGTCACTTAAGCTTCTTTCAAAACCGTTTTGGAAGTCAAAATGCCTGCGCTCTTTAAATTGCTTTTTAAATGAGTTAAGTTATGACTTTGAGGTTGTTTTATTTAGGTACTTCAATTCTTATACAGGTAAGTGCCAATGGCATATTTCCCAAAGTAGAAAGCTATCGACAATGTGCGGGCAGAATAGAGTCCTATATGAACTTGTGACGATATAAGGGTACCAGTAGATATATTGATCAGATTTATTCGGAATTTACCACGAGTCATTTTAAATGAATGGCGTCATTATTGCTTGGCAAATTTATATAATCAGTTAATCTAATTCAAGAAATCGTCTTAAAGGGCGGGAGTGAAAGATAAATAAACTGTCATCGAGAAGTCGCTCTGCAGCCATTAAGTAGACGATATTTCACTAGGAAAACGAATTCGGAAGGCAGCACTGACTGCGCTTCGAGCGTATTATGTTCACTTAAGCACCAACACAAGTACACACTCCAAAGTTCAAATCTTAGCAACGGTGGGTGGATTTCCTGCTAAATACTATTTTCGAAGGAAAGAATGTTAAAAATGTAGGAATACTAATTTTCTCCTGTGTGATGCATATCATCCGAGTGCGGAGGAACTTGCCGACGACCCCTTACTTTTGCCGCGTCGTAGTTCTAAGCCAATTTACTTACAAAATGTGTTTGATTGGTGATTTAACCGCTTGCTAGATGTACAGTGTCGAACTTTCGAAGCCCGTACTCTTCAAGGCAATGTGCGCTGATTAGCAATTACGTTATCTGTGGCAAATCCAAATAAAGTTTATGACCTAGTATTAAAAAGTGCACATCTTCACATTCGACAGAAATAGTTGGATCATCCGATAGGTATATATCTCTAACATCAAGCTGTCCAACTTACGGACTTTTCATTTTAAAATGTATTACTTTTTAACCTAACCTCAATCAAAACCTTCAATACACAGAACGTACTACATTAATTATGCAAAGGCGGTTTCTTTACAATATTGCTAATTTTTGCTACCCCCAAAGAGTAAACGCCTAATTTTCTACAGCATCGCTTACTAATTCTTTTTAAGCATAAAAATGTCTGTATTGCGACTTATGTTTGTATTTGCTGTTATCTGTAGAGAACTTGATTTGCAGTTATAGTGCAAAACTTTTTAGAGCATTTTAACAGGGGGGAAGTGGGAGGAAGCGGTAGGAGTAGCCTATTGCCCATTACAGTTACATAACGTCACTCTCGTCACATGTGTTCCAAGTATAATTTGTTTCTAGTTTGATACTACGGATTGTTGTTGCGTTACAAAGCTGAGTAAAATAGTTTAAAAAGAGCACATTGAAACAGTAAATGTTAACATTGTCATATACAGTGCCTTCATTTGGACGCGTGGCCGGCTTTATGGGGATATATCTGCGCTGTTTCTAACCGATTTTGCTCCCCCCTTCTATTCCCCACCTCTCCGTGTGTTGGCGCGAAGTCTTTGTGCTGTATAGGAGTTGAACGTTATGGGGCCATGTGTTTCAGTGTTAGAGTGTATTAGTGTAGTTATAATGCCAAAAGTCCGTATACTTTAGAAGACAGAATCTTCATGTAAGATTCCTATGTGACAACAAACTCATGTAGAGAAGTAAGTCGGCGATTTATAGACAGATTCTCTGCTATTCGTGCGCTTCATAGAGAAACAGTTCTTAATCTTGTGAATAGATTTAGGGAAACGGGATCTGTTCTTGCAAAGAAACCGAAAGTAAAATACCATGTTCTTACAGAGGAAAAACTCCATGATATTGGGAAAAAGAATGAAGTCCAAAGAAATCTCTGAGAAAGCTTGCACAGGAACCAGGAATTTCGCAAACCTTGGCTTGGTATGCCACTAAACTGTTAAAATTAAAACTCAATATAAGATATCTGTAGTTCAGGAATAATGTGAGAAGAGTTAATTTCTGCAATTGGAAGTTGGATAATGTTAATGTTCGCGCTATTATCTCGCGTTTAATTTTTTTTACGGAGGAAGCATGGTTTTATTCACAAGGCCATGTAGCGACACATAACAATATATATTGGAGCGCAGAAAAACTCGATCTTGTACACGAAATGCCACTGTATGACCAAAAATTTGGTGTTTTGTGTGCTGTAGAAATCTATGCGCTTGAATTTAAGGGGTCATGAATATCTGACTCCGTCGACAAATAGGGTGCTTTCGGTGCCAAGCAAATCCCTTTTAGGTTGGCCACGCGTCCAAATGAGGGCTCTGCTATAAAACATGGGAAAAGATGACAGTAATTTCATTATCATTTGAAGTAACAATGTTCTCATTCTCCAGCGAAGATAATCAGTCATTTTGTTAGTAGTAAGTTGATGCTGAATGGCAGGCTAGTGAAGTGAATTTATAAAGTAGTTTGTTGTTCGTTTTGTATTGATTGAATGTAAAAATCAAAAAAAGGACACTGTAAAAAGTTTACACTCTACCTAGTGACCATTGGAAGAGAAATTTTAAATTAAAAAACTGAGTAGACCAACTCCAAGTATTAATTGATTCCAAAATACAGGAAACATACAGACTTCATTCTGCATTTCCAGACTTTCAGTTTTTGCCATGAAAAGTAGGAAAATGATTTTTTTTGTTTAAATAGGCGCGATAGAACAATATATTTATTAACGGCTCTCTTTCTCTCTCCCTTTCTGTTATGTATGTTCAGTCACACACGTATGAGATAATTCTTGATATTAAGATTCTAAACCCTTTCGATCTGTATTTAGCAATAGTAGTAGCAGTAATAAAGTTGTGCACTCCAAGTTTACGCTACCACCAGCCGCCACTGTTACCATGCCTTTATCCACCAAATGACCGCATTTAAACCGAATTTCGGGCGCAATTTTCCGGTACGGTGAGTAAGCAAATGCAATGTTCAATCTTTTCGCATTCCATTCTTGTTCTCGATGCAAGCTGGTCGAAACTGCAGCGACTTTCTGTGGGAAAACCCGGGCATTCTATAGCCGCATATTTAGAGGCAGCTCGCAAATTTTATGGGATGCCCGGTAATTCAATTTTGACTACATGCATAGCTATCAGGGGATCCTGGGAGGAGGCCGGCGTCGTCGGCGGCGGCTGGATATCACACACACACACACACACACAAAATGCCTTCAAGAAATGAGCTGAATATCTTAGGGACCGTTTCTCCAAGCATCCCCCTGCAGATTATTATTTTTTCATCAAGCCCGTGCAGTAGCCCGGTATATTGCGGGGGCCAACTGGACGCTGCCTGATATTGGAAACTGGGCCTGTCTTCCGAGATGGATGGGTTTCTGTACTGTTTATGCGGCGCAGTCAGGAAACAGCAAAACGGAAAAGAAATTGGAAATTGAGCCGGACTTGAGGGGCACGTAGGGGTGGTGCAGGGGAAAGGGGAGGGTCAGCGGTAGTGCCGGTAGAGCCAATTCGCTGGCTCCGCCTCGTGTACTGAAGAAGCGCCACTTGGAAAATGTTTTTCGTCCATATGCCCGCTCTATGAAGAGTTAGTGCATACAGCCAAATGTATGCCGCTGTTTCATCTCTACTGTACCTTACTAATCGAACTCCATCGTGGCATCCACTTATTTAGGTCTTGCTTTAGACAGCAGAGTGATACCGGCAGTCATGACAGCAAACATGACTTTAAAAGTGCAATTAAATTATCCCAGGAAAAGTTGCAGCTTTGACGAGTTGTACTGCGTAGTGATAATTCCAGAAGAAATATCTTGACCTTTAAATTTCACTATAAACAGTTAAAACATTTGAGCTTGTTATTAGTTCCATAAAAAACAACCGCTTTGAAGCAGAGGCGATAAAAGTGAAAAAAATGAATGTAGATGAAAATGCATTACTTTTGGGACAGCCTGTAACTTACTATTACAAGTAATATCACAAGAGGGTCTGAGATTGCCGATTTAATTACAAATGTAGTGAATCGAGTGATATTTATTAGGAATAAATATTTTATTTCACAAAAAAAAAAAAAAAAGAATTTAAATATAATTCAAGTAAACTTGGCTTGTAATGATGTATTTATTGTACATTTGTATTATGAATACTTAACCTTTTCAAGCCATCTAGCGAGAGACGAATGCCGATTGTCAATAATGTCAATAGAAAAGAGCCAAATAGGGAATTTGGGACTATTTCATTAACAGAATAAGAATAAAAGTAGTATGCAATTAATAATTGTATAAAATGTTACACTTACTTATGAATACCTACCTATTCAGAAACCGTAAGAATGAAATAGATGATAGTCGACTATTACAATAGCTACCGTTCGATTTACTAACACCAACTGATAAAACCAAAACGTAGAAAACATTTTACCACCATGAACAACGTATTTATTAAGATTTACGGTTGATTAGGCAGGTATTGTTACATAACTTATAAAATGATTTCAAACTGTTTCGCTAAATTTGCAAAATCAATTATTTGAGTGAATACAAATTAATTTAGTTAAATTTACAATATTACTGAAAACGCAGAAAATGGCCAGTGATCGTGCTCGAGAATTATATAGTGGAGTGATATAGAATTGGCCACACTGACCGCAAGACAAATGCACGTCGCATGATAAAACGGATTTGATAATTTTTTTCGATAATTTCACTGCGATATCCGGCTGTAATTGTTCAAAATTCAAAAGTTTTCTTTCGTTTCATTGGTCGATTTAAAGATGACGTTACAAGAGAAATAGTCGTAATTTTATTCTCTCATTGGTCAATCGAAAATCAATGAGCTCGTTTACCGATTGAAAGACTTCGCATGGGATTATGGGCAAAACAGAATACATATATTCATTCTTATAAATCGGGAACTGGTTTGTTGAGAGAACATGGCTTAGCCGTATCGCTTGGGTCTCGCATTCCAAAGGTCCTGGTTCAAATTCCTTGAGATCGGTCATTCTGATCTTGGGGTTTATCGTGCATGGTGTGTTGGGATGGTTTTTTCTTTCGATAGTTTTGGTTGCAGGGCCTTAAGCGCTACGCAAGTTCCTGTCCTGACGTCTGGTAGGTTTCGATTGATGGCCTCTCGGTACTCGCCGTTGAGAGAGAGACCGTCCAGGTTCTCGCAGACCTCCCAAAGATCTGGAAAATGTTAGGGACTCAGTATATGTTCTTAAATCGCCGTCCTTGGTCGCCCAGTGTGCTCCTCATTTTATCCCTTTCTTCCATTGGTGTCCCACCTTGGACGGCATAGGTACAAAAACCTCATTACTGTGATCATGGTGTCACTCTATTCTATCCTACCTTATTCCATGATAGGAAATGTCAAAAAAGCATTACTCCAAAAATGACGTCACCCGAAACTGATATCTGGCCGCGTGTCAATTGCATGATATCACCTCAATATCACTGTGAGTCAAATAATTCGTTAACTCGCAAGTTGCGCTACATATTATTATAAAATGAGAAAGAGTTGGAAATGGTATGCAAATTTCAAATTCAGGTGGTAGACTGGAAATGTACCGCACATTCCTGCCTACCTCGACCGTGTGCGTAGATTTGTGTTTACACTTTGATTCCATTACATGGAGTAGAATAAGCCCCTGTCAATAGATCGTAATATTTCATAGGAATAAGAAGTGCTGGGTGTATTGCTTACTAAAGCTGAAAAGCTGGCAACATCCCTAGGGTATGCAGAATGTAGGAAAAATGTTGTGCTCTCTTACAAATTGTGTACGCTGAGAAATATACATATAGACATCCGGGATAAAGTGCAAGTTCTGTTTATGATTTACCTAAATTGTAGATAACAGACATGTATTATATTCTCCTTCTTGCAGATTGTGCTTTTTGCCTGTTCATTATAGGAATTCTCCAAACAGAGTCTGAAACTCCGAGTTTTACAAAAGATGATATCTTGTAAACTACTTAGCCTAGAAGCAAAAACATCCCATTCACACTCTAAACTATTCTACTTTTATTTTCTTGAAGTCAATATATGTTCCTTTTGAGAAAATATAGCTATGTGATAATTGTTGGAATTATTGCATGGACCCTGTCTGTATTTCACTTGGGTAAATGCAGTGCATCAATAACACCTTTCGTTTTTATTCGCGGTGGTAATCCAAGGTGATTATTCTGGACTGGTAATACAGGTTCAATGCTTAAGTTGCTTCTCTCTTCCTCTTGCTACTCTTGACCTGCATGTTTCTTGAAGAGGTCTGTCCATCTACTTCTGGGTCTGCCTTCCTTTAATAGAATGACCAATAAACTTTTAACATTAGCAATAAAATTTATGAACCAGAAGCCATGAAATCTTTGGGAATTGTGTAAGCAATATTTATGCTTTATCGTGGTCAACAAACCATGGCCAAAATTTGTTTTAGTGTATATATCGCCTTTACAATAGTCTGCAGACATTCCTCATTAAACCAGCTATGAAGCTTATAAAGAAAATTTACTTTCAAGAACAGAACAGAGCAGAGATTAATGTAATCTATTCTGTCAGTAGACTCGTGTTGCATAAAACGATGAACATTTTCAACGGTTTCTTTAAAAAACAAACATTTTTGGCATGTTAAATTTGTATGTGATTCCAGTCTCTTAAATTAGTCTACTCTCAGAAATACTTTAAATGTGCACAGACATTCTTTATATAATGTTGGTTATTACTTCTCGTATGCTTTTAACAACCCATCGCTTAATGTCTTAAACATTACTTGCCAAATACAGGTCCTGTAGCTCTGAGTTTATCGACTATTTTACAACTGAACTTTTATGAGATATTCCAACTCCAGGAAAGCCTTCACCATGACCACAGCAGCCGTTTCTTCTTTGTAAAGTGACAACTAATGGAAATTCCTTGCTGTTTACTATCTCTCTGAAACACAGAGAGTGGGACGCCCTGACGCACGAGAGACATAAGACCACCCTAGCTCGGAAATCCAAATAGATATTTTATATAACTCTTTGGGAAAAATAAAAATAAAAGGATGGCTGTTGCCTTTGTACGTGTAATAGTTGAGTCTCTCTGATGAAATCAGTCATACGTCTTTAGCTATTCGAAGTTAATCAAATAAAGAACATCAAAACACTTCTAATGTTGTGCATATAAAGGAATTATGTTTGTGTAGGTTTCTTTTTCTTTGTCGAAATGAAGAACGGACTCTACATAGAAGGGTTAAACATAGTATCATGTCTGAAAACTGGACAAAAGAAAATTTTGAAAAACGTATGTGACATCAGCATCAGCAGCAGCAGCATTTAGCACACGGCTGCAGCTCTGAAACATTCCACTGGAGAAGAACAACTGAAATTATTGCAAGATGAATTTTTATAACAAACATTCTTTTGAAATGGTGCATCTTATCAGAACCTTTTTCAACGTATATAAAAACGGGTATTACTGCCTGTTCCAGTAGACGTTTAATTAAGTTGTGTAAAAACACCATTGTGCCACGTTTTTCATGGTAAAAGAAATTATACGTACCGTATTTAAAAACTCCTTGATCGAGATTAATGTATTTCTTGTCTTAAAACACTAAGCCTTGAGCTAACTTGTACTACCAAATTTGCTGACCACCGTCATCTGTTTGGTATCAACGTGCAGCCACCAAATAACAAGGGGGAGAAAAAATCTTTCTGAAGTGGCGAAAAAAGTTATTATCGCTGGAAACGGCAGACTATGCAGTGCAGAAAGCAGCTCCAAGAGATGGCATAGAGGATATGAAGAAAAGTCTGTAGATATACCTAACTTTATTAAGTAATTTATTAATTGCAGCATTATTTCCTTTATTTTTATCTCATTAACTGCAGATACATATTTAGATCAAATAGTACGCCGATTCTCAGTGCGCGCATTTACAAATGGATTATGCTACTGCTCTCTGACGACCGAGTGCGGAACTCCGGTGCTTGTCTGGCAAGTGAGTTGACGTTAGAATCCACTCGTTGCTGTTAGTATACTAGAGAGAGGACAGAGCCCCTTAATCTTCTAAGAATGGGGATATTAACTTCTGGAAGCACCGAAGGTTCTAGATCCACAAATGTTAATACATTATATGAGCATATTCACATTAATTGCACCAACAATTTGCAACTTTAATAAAACCGTAGTGTAATAATTTGAAATTAATCCATTCATACTATGCTAGATCACTTCATTTTTCAAAAGATATAATCATTAAGAATCTTGCCATTGCTAGAAACCTCCGTTCTATTTTTAACGGCTATTTACATTTTAAACGTATCAGGATAATTTAAATTATTTTAAAACGTTTAAAGCTTTTATCGCTACGTTTTCATAAAACAACAAAGTAATTTCCATAAAATATGTTTGAATTTATAGCCTTAACATCAAAGAAAAATGTCACTGTGTGAGATAATTTTCAAAGTAGAAAACTGTCATAGAGTTCGCTAATCTTCCTTTATATTGTAATGCAGATCACTCAAGATTCCTGGATAAGAGCAAATTCAACGATCAGTGGATACAAAACTGGTTGGATAGTTGAGCAAATAAATTCAAAATTTACACAATTATTATAATATGACTTCCATTTTCTTTGATGTGTACTTGTAGCCTTAAATGATAACAGCTTCTTCTTCTAGGTTTGTAAAGAAAGGAAAAAAAAAAAAACTTAACCTTTATCCAAGTGATGGTTCCACTACTTTATCGGCTATGTGTTTTGAACTAAATCTCTTAGCTAGGTCTTCACACAAAATTTGATATTTAGCATTATTTTCAAATACAATTTTTAGAATTATCGACTAATAAAAATAAAAGAAAAATGTTTGATCGTTAATAAGCTTCTAATAAACACAGTAGTTTTAAAATTGTTTTTAAGCGTGTACATTAAAAATTGGATGGGTAGATTAGATAGAGAACTTGGAATTAAATCGACCTCCCGCACGCCAGCCTAAAAGGCTTATTGTGCAACTCCATAGGAAGGGATTCATTCACTGTTTCCCAAAATGTGTTTCTTGAACAAGTTACAGTATTTTGGTTCCAATGTCAGCGTCCGTTTCCAGGCCTTCCCTGACTATATAAAAAGTAAGTCACTTTCTTACCAGGGATGGACAATTAAACATGATGTGCGGGGCAGTCTCCTCATCCTGTTTCCACACTCTACATGTGGATTCATCTTTACAGAGCCCCACTTTACATAGATGTAGTGACCATGGTCAGTAATTAATGCAGCTACTTTCCTTATTCCTCTTCTATACAAATTTTAGGAGAGATGAGGAAAGGGTGTTGCTTGTACCTAGGACCAGTTTCCTTGTTTATTTTTGTCCAGGACAGATTTGCCACCTAATTTGGTGTTTTTGTTCAATCGGTGTATTTACCGCGGTCTTAGCAATATGTGTACTGATTCCACCACGGGTTCAGGGCCAACAAAGCATGCATCAGTGCCCCGTTTTGTCAGCTTATCTGCTTTTTTATTTATATAAATGCCCCTTGGGATGGATAACTATCAGTTTCTGAAAATAAGATAATTCTTGATCAAAATATACTTAAAGTAAAACCTGGGGATTATTACTAAATTTACTTAATGGAGACTCAAATAGAATACAAATCAGTGACAAATGCACATCACACTAAAGACGCAAACCATACCAGAGTATAAAAGTTGGCATTAAACGATAGACATCGAAAATAAAATTGGATTGTTCATCAGAATAAACGGATCTATTTACTCAAAACCGCTATACGAGTATTTGCCTGACTCGAAACACGTGTCGCATTCAAGATCCGTTTGTGAGAATCTAACAAAATGAACTTTTTATAGATGTTTCTTTGACAATAAATGTCCGTTGCATTCCCAGTCATTATATAGATAATCAGTAACGCTTGACAGAAAACAGTAAACTTTATTTGCTTTGTTAGAAATAATGTCCGTGGGCAAATGCATGGTAACCAATAATTAGATACGCCACATTTGAAACGTGCATTGCCATGCCACCTGTTGGAATTAGCAATTCTGTTACTTAATAAATGCATATATAAATTTGTCCACATGACTTGAAAAGTTCATTTTTTTACATTATTAAATCATAAATAAACAGCAAAAATAAAATGCAACGATAAATCCGTGCTACACCCCCTTCTGTCAAACACCACGCCAATCTGCACTTCTGGAATGTCTATGATAAACATAAAGCAATGTCTGCTTAGTTACAGCATTACAGCAGATTTAATCATAACACAAATGCTAAAGATTGTTATATCAGAGACGCTAACATGTTGCGTACCAAAGTTAATAGAGCTGGTTGATAATTACAAAAAGAACAACTTTTCTTAAATGATTATACTTGTTTTTTCCATCACGAATTATATACAAAATATTGAATTATGCTTCACTATGAGTGAGCATTTTAGCCAAGAGTAATATGCCACGAACATGCATTTTTCCCCCCTTCTGTTTGTTCACGTCGATCTCGATCAGTGAACTCGGAGATGCGATAGTAGAACTTGTAGTATATTGTTTCTGAGCAGAATAAGAATAGTTCTCCAGAAATCAAAGTATCTTCACGAAAGATATCTCATTGAGATCAGAAGTAAAACAAAAACTTGGATATTCATTCGTATGTCTTACACAATACTGAAAATGAGACATGAACCATAAAATTTAACATAGTAGGGTACAAGCAGTAAAAAGTATTATGTGAGAAATGTAATGAACATCGAAATATTAAATTATATATTGAGAAAAGATAAGATAAAGCAACAAATGCATGTTATAGAAAATTTAAGAAAAAGATAGTATTTTATTTATTATTATTATTATTATTATTATTATTATTATTATTGTTGTTGGCGTTGGGTTTAAAGCTTTTTTCTTTTTCTTTTTCTGCCTGTTAAGTTTATCATCTACGTATCCATTTTTCAACATATTTTACAAAGTATTTTTGGTCGCCCGCAGATGAATTGACGAGCTCCCCTTGCATTTAAGCTCACAAAATTTTGACCCATAATAGCATGCACACATTTCTTTTACTTCATAAGAGAACTAACCTGTGTTCAAGGAGATAGTCTGCAGTCATCATTTAATAAACTCTGCACTCTGTAGTTCTATTGCCGCAATTCTTCCAATTTCGGTCCTAATAGTTTATTTAAGTTTTTCACCGTATGGTGTTATTCCTATAGATTTTAATGTTTTTACTCTGTTCTTGTTCTAACATTTATATGCAATACACTACAGAAAATTTTACTTCACTAACATATTGCAACTGATTATGCAGGAGCACACGTAACAACGCAAAGACTGGGACAACAAAACACTGGCACAGTCACGGTGAGCCACATAATGAAAGCATACTGGCAGAGTGAGGAAAGGAAAATGAAGTTTTTATCTTGCCTATAGTTGGTTACTATTTCAACATCTGTCTCAATACGAGTTGCGTTTATTGCTTGAGGAAGTGTTCACAGGCCGCACCGTGTGTGATGCATTCTATGCAACATACAATTACAACAAAGGAGGTGTACGTGCCTAGTATTCCCATTAAAAAATGGGGAGAAAATGTTTCAATTAAATTTCCTAGTTTTGGTGTGACTGTAAAGAGCAGGGGGGAAAAAGGCGATATACAGAGGGACTAGTTGCAAAAGTCGAAATATTAAAACGAGCCCTCCGTTTCATTATTTGTGTCCGCGGATATTCAAATATGGATGTCCAGAAGTTCTATAATTGACACGTAAATTTATGCGAAAGGTAAAAGGCCCACTTTTGTTTGTAAGGTGAGGGGCCGGTTTTTCGTAGGCTACTCTGTACTAAATTCTTGATTGCAAACTGAGCTACAATAACACAAACATAAGCACAATGATTGCTCTTTTAATAGCAAACTGAAAGTGGTAGTCCACATGCAGACATCAGTGTGAGAAATATTTGTTATTATGGCAAGTAATTGGTGTTGCCTTAATGTTGCGCTCAGCTGTGGGTGTAGACCAAAACCAACTCTCAGTATCTTCTTGTGATTTGTAACCTTTATATTTTTTTTTCTGCATATGCTTTTCATTTTTATCTTCAATTATATAGTTCTGCAACTGTGCTCTTTAATTTCAACCCTGATATAATACGTTAATATGTGTATATTTGAAAATCTGTTAATTAATTTTAGTAAAAGCATAGGCATTTGGTCTCTTTCTAATATTGGATTTATTATCTTTCATCGTTTTTGTTCCCTATAGTCAATGTTTGCATTTGAAATGTTGTATAGAACTTGTTCAGTTAATTGGTTATCATTGTAATTTTAATTCTGTGTATGTATCTTAATTTGTTGAAATGCCAATTATTTGGCTTCCTATATTTGTTCAAAATCTTCAGGAAAAAGTTTACATTTTGTGCTCTTTAAATTTCCTTGCAGCATCTGAGGTATTCGTTTAATTATCCGCACTGTCTACTAACTGTATTGAAAACTGTGTTTTCAAAGTTAATAACACTTTCAGAATTTAATAAAGCTTCCAATAAGTGGCATCAAGAAACCACAACTAAGATAGAGCTTCATATCTCACTATCAATCATCCTGAACAAATATTTCACTTAAAATACTTTGAAACGGTTACCTGTTTGCAGCAAGTCGTGCAATGTAGAGCCTTATCAAATTAGACTGATAAATAAACGATCTTCGCGCCTATTGTGTTGTGGTTTTTGTTTATGGAACAGTTTAGAAGATAGAGACTATAAAATCAAATTCGTGCCTTTCGGACGAAATAGAAGAAGCAAAGTTGCCGTGTGTGAACCATAACGTGCTTAAAAATCTATTAATGTACTCGTGGAGTTCAAGATTGCCTACAGTACCGTAACTTACCGATCTTCGGCGGGCTAGTTTGACTCACGCTCTCTTGCCACTTGCCGCGTCCACTCTGACGCGAAACACCTACATAAACAATTGGATGACACGAAATATTTATTTACTTATTCAATACAAGTGTTCTGATCAAGCGTTTTCCATATCGCACATGCGCAGAGCTTAATGAAATGCTGTCAATCGCGTAGCAGCACAGCCTTTGTTTATAGCAACTCTTGCCGCGAGGTTGCTTTCTGCAGTAAGAGGACTCCCATCAATTCAATACGCGAACCGGGCCGCCACGCGCGGGTCTGGACCAATCTTCCCGCTACTGCCCCAAAACGGTTTCGACCAGCTTGGTGAAATGCACACAGCACCACTATCGGGCGGGGTGTTTTGAATGTGAGCGATAGAGGGAGCAGGGAGGGCGAGGAGAAGGGGGAGGGTGCGAGCGCGCTAATATCGTGTTCCAATTTTCAAACCTCGAAACCGATATAGGCACGGTTGCGGGCCGGGGCTAATAGTTTCCGAACAAGTGGCCATAGTTGTACTGTATTCCCACTGGTCGTCGGGAGAGGGGAGACTACAATAACAGTATCGATATATCGATTGCAAATGCCAAGCAAGGCATTTAGAAGCAGGAGGTCCTACCTCCCTCGTCCTATGGCGATGGAAGTAACTTAAGGACTCTTTCAAGTACATACAGGCGTTGTATGTGCTGATTCTAAAACAGAGTCCATGACTGGACGTTTTTAACACGGTATAAAGAAAAATGCAAAGCAAAATCCTGGGAATAACTTTGAAGGACGTAATACCTATAATATTAATAAACCAGTTATTTCAGACAATAGACATTGCACAAATAGCTAGCAGAAGGAAATTGCAATGGAGTGGTCACGTCGCAAGAATGCAGGTCAATAAGTAGGCCTACAAGATCTCTATTTGGGACCCCCGGATAGGAAAAAGGTCACAAGGCAGACCCAGAAGAATATGGACAGACCTCTTCAAGGAACATGCAGGTCCAGAGTAGCAAGAGGAAGAGAAAAATAAAAATCCCTCGATAAACAACTAGTGCAGTGAGAAATGGAGTAACCAAAGAACAAATCAGTCAGGGTGTCTTAAACAGCATACGAACAACTAGCGTGGAATAGCTCACCACGTTAGGAAAAAGTGAGCTTTCCCTACTTGTTAGGAGGCCTTTGCCCTTAAAGGACACAATAGGCTATCTTTATATACATACATCAAACCTACAGCTCTACCGACTTTTTTATTCAAAGTGATATATAGGCAATGAACCAATCAGTGAACTCTAGGACCACGTTGCCAGTTTTCTCCTCCTCTGTTGCCAACAGTTTACATTACACGTAATAATAACGCTTTCATTTGTAGCAACACAAAACACCGTAAATTGTTATTTATTTGAAGCTCTTGATGACTAGATCACCTAGTTTATTAGTTGTCTTCAGAAAAGATTCTCAGAAGTAATATTTGGAACTAGCAATCGATTACTGTGTTGGCAAATCCTTTTAGTCTTCAAAGTTGATATCTTCCACCAAGAATTGCCAAAGAACTACTATAGGTGTGTGCCGTTCTTGCGCGTGTTCTTATTGAATCTGATACCTTCCACTCACTCCTTGCTATTCTTTACGTTCTTGTTCCTGCCAGAAAGATTCGTTACCTAGTCTCTGTTTCCATTGGATGGGCCAGGTAAAAAAATATATTGAGCAGTGTGATTAGATTTCACCAGGACACCCCAATCACGCCAAGGTTTATTTTTAAAAGTGATTCAATTATTATTTTACATATTTTCCTCTCTATCGCTGCCTGGAAACCTGGAATATTGTTATTGTTGTTTGAATTTTGACAGAAGATTTCCAAGTATGAGGCTATAAAATATATAATGATCATAATTATTTTACAGGCATAATTTCTCGTGCTAAAATTTAACTTCACATTTTGTTAGCTTAATGTATATTGTACACGTGGTACTAGTTTCATTGTTGTCACAACCTGTGAGAGATGTGCAAGTTAAAACACGTTCAGTTCCGTCTACAGCAAAATGGATGTGACATGTGACGAACAATATACTGCTCTGAAATTCTGCTCTCGACTCAACAAATCTTCAGCTTGAGGCCTATGCAATGTTACAGGAGGCCTAAGGAGCGTTTGTATTTCCCTATAGTACAGTTTGAAGAACATTTAAAATGTTTAAAGAACGGTGGACCTGGCATTTCAGTTTGTGCTCTAATGGAAGAAAACTTTTAACACCGCTGCTGTCGTTGTGGGAGAGAATAGTTGAATAACATTAAAAACTCTTTCAAAAATTCTGAAATTTTCACAGAGTGCCACCCATGAATTGGTAACTGAATAGTTGCACATGAGACGTGTTTGTGCACAATGCATTTCAAGACTACTGATTTCCGAACAAAAGAACATTCGTGTGTAGATCTGCATGTCGTTGAAGATTATATTACAGTAAGATACATAGTTTCTTTCAAAAGTAATCCCTGGTGATGAACCTTGGTTATATTATGTCGATCTTGAGAGCAAAAAAAGCAAAGTTCTGTGTGGAAATCTCCACCAATATACACACGCAAAAGGTGTCTACTTCTGCTGAGAGAGTTCTGATATGTATGTCATTTTTCGATATTCAAGAAATGACACACACGTTTAAATAGGGAAATTCCACAGAGATGTCTTGAAAATTCTACAAGGCCACCATAGTTGCAAAAAGTAACATTTCCTTGCAACAAGCTGGATAATGCACGGCCGCACATCGCAAATGTTCTTGCTGAATATCTCACAAAAATGAACATAAAGTATGTCACTTCCTATAGTCAGATGATTTTTTCCTGTTCATCAACTTGAAGAAACGCCTTCCTAGAAGGTATTTTCCATCACCAAAAGCAGTGGTGAAGGATGTGGAGGCGATTCTAAAAGATTTGTCATAATGGTTTCTAGCATGTCTTTGAAGACTGACAGAAACACTGGGATAGGTGCATTGCATTCAACAAGTTCTGCGTCAAAACTGCGTTCGCCGATATAATAATTCAAGTGAAGCCTGGGGTGCAGATGCACCGAAGTACAGCACGGAAACAACGCACGCAAAGAAAGTAGCGCCAAACTTAGAATGTGAATATAAGCGGGAATTCCTTAAATAATAATATACTAATCCATAAATAATTATACTTATGATTGCTGACTAATTTTAAATACGAGGAGCATATTACTGCACTCCAACTCCCTAGTTCTTTCTCTCTTCTTTACATGCCCTGTATGTTCCTGAAAAGAAGACTATTCCTGCCGCGTACGCGGAAGAATACATTATGTGTTGTTTATGATAGAATCACTTTAAGATTGAATGTAGAATAGTGTGGATTTTCCGTTGCTAGGAGTATGCTATCGACGCAAGCGCAGAACTGGAAAGTTTTTGTATCAGAACGCTGTTAAGGAATGGAGTCCTATTCTTTTCTCTTGTGTATACTACAGCCCAAGAATTCAGTGTATTTGAAACTGAAAGAGGAAAGAAAAATCCTCAAAGAGGGGAAAAAATATTATATTGTATATTAAACTCTCCAATTTTTTAATAGTGTTTAACGCCAGTTTTTACCACTGAAGCAACACAGGCGGTAGACACTGATGATGCGTGAAATAAAATGATACATTGGAAAAGGGTTTTTTAAGGAGGAAACGTTCCAGGCCTAAGCTTATGGTAACTCCTTGGAATTTGCCATTTATGGGGACTGAGGAAAACCTGGAAAAAATCTCAGTCAGAGAGGACGGTCCTGGTGAGATTCGAACCCCGGACCTGACGCTCACGAATCCGGGCCTTAACGACCTCTGTCACCCGTGGCGATGACGCCCCAGGTGATAACGATAATAGCTACATTTTTATATACATCAAGCATGTGCTCTTTTCTGCATAAGTAGGACTTAATGAACAGTTGCAAGGAATATACGTCATTCAAAGATTGCTTTGATTAAAAAATAAATTCTTAATAATAAGGAATGTAAACCCCTTAAAAAGTGTAATTTTGTAGCTAAAGTAACCAGGAAGTGTAAATCTAGGAAAATAATGCAGCATATACATTTTGCATTGTATCTCAGAAACTTATAAAACTATCAATATGAAAATTAATGAGATATTAAGAATACTTAACCGAAGATTCTCTGTAAATTTTAACTCTCTAATGAACATAAATTTTAATCAAAAATAAATCTTATTTCCCGATAACTTAACATTTTGACATAAATGTGCATTTTTCTCCGGGTTGGCTGAACCAATCTTGTTGAAAATTTGCACGCACATAATGTATATAAATGTGAAGTGTGGTAACTAGACATGTTTAAATGTCACTATTAGTTGATAAAAAACCAATACCAATATTTTTTTTTTTTCAAAATTTGAAATTAATTTCTTTTTAAGCAACTAGCATAGATATGTTACTCTAGTTTCCAAGAAAGCATTTTGTACAAAAAAAATCTAATTCTACCAATAGTTTATAAGAAAAATGCATTATTATGTCACAGTGTTTTCAGTTTTTAACAAGATTTTATTTTGGTTTAAAAAAAATTATGTGCAATACAGTATTACAATTTTTGCAACAGAGCATATTTAGATAAGTTTTCTTAATGTCTCTCAAAAATTCATATTAATAACTTTAAAACTTTCAAAGAAACAGTGTAAAATGTATACTGTTACATTATTTGCTAGATTTGCACTTCCTGGTTACTTTAAGGTAATTTGTCTGGGTCTAGGTTAAATCTCGGCATAAGTATAATAAATAAGCATTCATTTGTAGAACGCAGGCTATCATGTAAGGTGTCAATTATGTTAAATGAGTCTTCCGGGCTGTAAGGCCGTGGTCCATTGCGATTATTCTTCTTCATCGTTCCAGACGTATCGTCCACAATTGGGATGGATATCTTCATGGTGTGGTTGTCGTAAACTACTTGAAGACGATTCAGTGAAGATGAAGAAAAGAATCCCATTTGACCACCACCTTACAGCCCGGAAGACTTAGTTAACAGAATAAACATTCATTTGTTTGTTACTGCGAGGCAAAGTATGTAACCACTGCGGAAACTATATGGCAATTATGTGAGGTTCATTGCTTATTCAGCAAGACGCCGCAAAAGCTTGGAATACAAACTACATTTCTTATTAAAGAAGGAACTACACCATGGCGGCGGGCGGTCTTACAGTAACGTATAAAAGGCATTATTGCCGCGAGTTTAGCAAGACCCAGGGAGGGAGCTACTATATTTATTGTTATTATTATTACTGTCTGTCTCAGAACAAAGAGAAGCCACGGATCGTTAGATAATGCCAGTCTACATGAATCGCACAGCGTATCGATCGATCGCATGGAGGATACTTTGGATGGAGTCTAAAGCTGGAATTCCACATGAGGGTTTGCAGTGATCGGAATGTGAGCATAAACATGCCACTACCTCGTCGCACTGCACAAGGGGAGAACTAATGAGCCATGCCGACATTGAAAGGACCCTACATACTTCACTTGTCACTATGCAGTGGGGAAATGCATCGCCTTTCAGTTACAGCAGTAATGATGTTTTCATCAAGATCAGGCATTGCCAAAATTGCATAAAATATAAAGGAAAAAGTCGAAAATCTTTGTCCCGTCTTCGTATCATACTATGTGGCAATTAAAATGACCGCTACTTTCCTGTTAATGCACTGCTGCAAGCTATTGTAGTTCTGTATTACTGCCACTGAATCCTTTAACCACCGGTAGGTCAAAGAAAGGTCAAATTATAACAATGATCCACTATCCCGTAGCTGTAGAAAACCACTACTCCACTTAGTTTGTCTAATTTAAATTTTACACTGCTATTGGCTGAGCCTAAAATATCATTGGTGCGGTCAGAGAATCTCTATCACTAGGTAAATTAATATTTGATAACACTCTCTGGGTGTTAACAGATCAAACTATGTCAACTATAATTTAGCACATTACGGTCTCTTTCAACAAAGTGATTAAAAAATCTAGCCATAATCCCAGCTTTTCTTTTATTTTGGCGGGAATGAGTACTTAGGTTAGGTTTAGAGAGCGAGCGCAGTTTTAGTTTGAAGTATAGAAAATTACAAACATGCAACACATTGATTCCATATTTCTCTAAAAGTTATTGCGTTATACGAGTAATTATACGCTGTAATGTCATTGTTTACGTAATGTTGTAAGACGAGACCCTATTGGTTCCTAACTGACTCAGATTTTATGGCTGATTTTGCAAATGGAGCGGTTTAAACTTTATTCTCTTCCTAGTTCAGAGGGGGGGGGGGATTAAACTTCGCAAATTTATGGTTTTTTGCACTTTGCTTCTTGGAATATTAAGAGGAAAATAGAATTCGCTTTTATTACAAATTTTAATTCAAATTATTTCCAAGCATGTGAAGCAGAATTTATTGCAAGCCTCAGTTATAATGTTAACATAATGTATATAGTAAATATTTTATAATATAATTTTGTTTACTTAATAATGTTAATATTACATATTCATCCTATTGTATAATTCTAAGATAATAAATATTTTACATGATAACTCTCTTGTACAACTCAATGCCAGCAAGAAAAAATTTCAAGACGATAAAATAGGTTAATATAACAAAAGGTGAACACTAAAGGCAAGCTTTACTTCTTATTAATGACCAAGCGTCAGACGGAAGGTAGTTACGATTTGTACTTCGGTCGCGTCAGGACGTTGAGTTTTTGCGCCTTATGACATAACTTCGTTTTGAGCTAGTTACTGTATATTTTGAACTTTTAAAGTGTTGCGGGTAGCGTGTGCTTACTTTTGTGAACCCCATGGGCATCTGTAAACCTCTAAACGTCACTCTTTCAAGGCACTTCGAACATTTCGACGTACCTTACTTTCGATTTAATTTATCTACTGTTACGTATAATGTATTTGGCCTACGTGCGCAAGAACCACATGATGGGTGTTAAGAGTTAAATTGCTGATGGCTTGTTCCCTTAAAAAATCAATACTTCTAGTGTCGTGTGGGTAGTGGTGAGTTTACGTAATTAGAGTGCCGGTGACCCAAACGCGAGGACAGGTGCAGTTCTAATATCGAAGTCAGATTCTAATTATCATCTCCGTCTCAAAGTAATTACGAGAATCGGATGTAGGTGAAGGTTACCATAACGAATCCGGTTATTTTTAGAAACAACGATACGATCAATAAAATGTATAGTGTAAAATGTTACATCGGGCAATAATTATTGTAACCAAAAAGTATCCTCTTACAGCAAATATTTCCCTAAGATTCTGTTGTTTTGAAGCGTACGCAACAGACCGAAGCAAATCATTAACAATAAACAACAACAAATCACTTCAAATTTGGCACTCAAAGGGTGGGGCCTCTGTTGTGTATAAGATTGCTCAAAATATTATAAATATGAAGAGTTGAAAGCACTAGATTTTGAGCCACTTAGAGTGATTCATACTTAAAATTTTGTCGATCCAAATTGACATAGCACTTGAAGCATAAGTGAGGTAAAGCAAAATGCAGCATAAAGTGCAAAGGGATATAGCAAGGCCATATGTTGACCATTATTCAAATAACTTTTTGTTTCCTTCATCTGTTTAAGAGCACGATTCATGTATTTTCTTCCACATACCCTCCGTTTTATAAGCGTCAGCCACGATAGCGAGATTCAGTGTATAAACAGAAAAATACCGACCAAAGTATATAGTGTTAATTTAAATGCCAAAGGGAATAAGAACTAAGTTGAATACGAATAATACATGGCTACACCAATATTTTTGGCTTCAGAATATTAATGTTGGTAGTCACAAGAATTCCTACCACTTTCAATATAACCGTGTGTTGGTCTAGAGATGTGCTAAAGAAAGAGGAATTAAGAATGAAAATTTAAATATGGTAACAGGTATTTGCGCCAAGAAAATATGTATAAGTGCTATTTCAGTACTAATAGAATTTATTATGACAACGATTAAAAGAAAATGTAATGATCTTGGAATTTTGTGAATCAGGAAAAAAAAAAAAAAAAAAATCAGTGTGCGGTGTACAGCACAGTAATAAAGATTCAGTAAAGCCCAAATGAAAACAGCTGCTACAAAGAAGAAAAACATTCAGCTGAACACACGTACTATGCAACAGTACAATTTTAAAATAATTGAGGGTACTATATTCACATCATAAATTATAACTTGAGAACTTTTTATCTTTAAATATATAAATTACAGTGAATTTTTTAAAAAAAATCAGTTTGAAAATTTACCAAGTCTAAGTAAGATGTAAATAAAGTCATTGTTCATTTAACAGTTGTGTAGCTAAAGATAAAAATAGCCTATTGTGTCCCTTAAGGGCAGAGATCTCTTAACAAGCAGGGAAAGTTCGCTTTTTCCTAACGTGGTGAGCTATTCCACGCTAGGTGTTCGTATGCTATTTAATACACTCTGTCCGATTTGTTCTTTGGTTACTCCATTTCTCAGTGCACTAGTTGCTTCTCGAGAGATTTCAATTTTTCTCTTCCTCTTGCTACTCTTGACCAATCTGGACCTGCAAGTTCCTTGTAGAGGTCTGTCCATCTTTTTCTGGGTCTGTCTTGTGTCCTTTTTCCTATCCGGGGGTCCCACATGCAGCTCTTGTAGGTCCACCTATTGTACTGCATTCTTGCGACGTGATCGCTCCATTGCCATTTGCTTCTGATAGCTATTTGCGCGATGTCCGTTGTCTGAGTTAACTGGTTAATTATACTATAGGTATTTTGTCCTTCAAAGCTATTCCCAGGATCTTGCGTTAGTATTTTAGAACAAGATACTGGTTTAGATATTTGTAGTTATGTAACTATAAATATCTAAACCTGCGCCTTGTACTAGAATACTAAATTTCAAGAAAATATCTATGGAAAACCCTCTTCGTACGTTTCACTTTCACATATCTTATGACAAATTGTTTCAGTCGCTCTCGGTCCCTGATATTTCTATATAACTTTCAAACGAATAAACATATATCAATGACTTTTAATATGAACATACATTGGCATATAAAACATGATAATTATACACCAAAGAATGAAAACAGTTGCATCTTATGTTACAGCTGAATGTTACTTTAAGTTTCACAATAGTCCATGTCTTGTTGCGATAAATCTTCCCTTTCGGCAGGGCACATTGGAAGAAATTGGGTAGGACAAGATCAGCCAACCTTCTTGGCTAAAGTTCTTTAGTAAGGGCCACGGTATTCAAACACGAAGTTCCTCGCTATTCATTTGATTTACAAAATTATGAAAGATGCCCATGTATACGGCATTATCCATTGTTTTATGCAAGAGGATACACTAATAATGCGACGCCGTGGCAAAGCACACCACAACCCAATTGCTTCATCATGAAGAGGTGTTTTATGCACGGTGTGGAGATTCTCATTAGCCCAAATACAGGTATTCTGGGAATTGGTGTATCCACTTAGGTGGAACCACGCCTGGTCGGAGAATCACGTGTAGTTAGTATTCCCGAATGTGCATTGGTAAACGGCTGGAACCAATGAGAGTAATTGAAACTCTACTGTTCGTCGGGAGGTTTCAATGCGTGACACATGGGCTAGAGAGAAACGTCAGAATTTATCCTTCCGTAACCGTGCTTCTCATGTATAGAGGTTTATTCTTGCCAAATTTCACTTAGATATGTCCATTAGTTTGAAAGTAATATGGGAAAATCAGGAGCCGAGAGCGAGGGAAGCACACAATTTCCTGGAATGTTTATATAGCTAGGTAAAACTAAACTGTTCTGTTGCTGCTATGATTGTACTCCAAAGCCAGATGAGATAAACTTGTGGTATCTGAATGTGACCGGAGTATAACTGGCCTCGAAACTTTTACACGCAGGAAAATAATCATAAGTTTACTAATTTTAAAGTAATTTAACCATCGAGATTTCTATAAACACCTAATTTTCATATTATGAAGTTTCTGGTGCTGGAGTTCAAGCCGAAAAGAATGGTACATGCGTTTAACTTCTGATAATAGGGTTATTGGAGACTTAGAGAAGGAGAAAACACAAGACTACAGAGGAACTGGGCTAGAAAGATAGGAAAAAGTGGTGGCAAAAATAAACAAATAAAATAAAAAATAATAAAATATTAACCACTGATATTATACCTAAATAAAACGTTCTAACCTTCACTTGTCGCAGAAACTGCTGTTTCATTCTAATAGAACCAGCATTTTGTATTTATTAATGCTCTAACTGCACTAGACTTGCAACGGCATTTGTGGGTTTCAGATGCAGCTTTCACTTAATAGTCTCTTACCTCTGCAGAAGCACTTCATTTTTATTTCATTCAAATACAAAACTTTTATGACCATGTCGTGAAAAGTTAAGACGTCTTTGATAAATTTTTAAATGTTGTCACACGAGGGTTGATATGTGTCCCACACCTGACGCATTCTTAATTGTGTCTCCTCCGGAAATTCACCGTGAAAAGTCAGTAACTTTGAGAGAATGTGCTGTGCCTTATGAGTAGCCCTGCCTTTGGACACCGAGAAACTCTAAGCAAACCACAACAGTGTAACTGTGCATGGAGTATTGCTTGGAGGCCACCTAATCCTGCAGGTAGTAGAGAGGACTAGCTATTTGAACTATTTTGACTCGCCATTCATCGTCTAAGATGAGTTCTCCGTGACTGAAGAACAAATTGACCAAAGGCAGGGCTCTAATCATGAGACATTAAAAGTATTGTGTTTTGAGTTTAAATGTGGTAGAAAAACATGGAGGTAGCAACAAAAGAATACAGTCATAAAGCCCATGATTTAGTGTTGCAAGATCAATAAGTAAAGATCAAGAATAAAAGAGAAAAGAGACGTCATAGTGTAGGCATAATATTTTAACAAAAGAATTAGGAACGAAAAATTAACTGTAAGATGCGACCCTTGAATGTTGATAAATGGTCATATTTCGTTTAAACATATTTTCACAGATTTGTTATTACAGCTGAGTCATGAGATCCTCAAACCAAAATGTAAACACCTCAAAAGATACTGAGGGTGTAGCCATCAGCAGGCAGTATCTCATAGTATCATTACGGATACTTAAGTCATTATTTTGATCGATTATTTGCAGAGAGGAGAGCCATAATATCAGGCCATTATTATACAAATTTAATTTTGGATAATCAAGAAGAAATGTAACACAAAGGCGTGCTCTTTATTCAGGACAGCCTTCTGTTGTGAGGCGCTGGAGCTTCCAGTTCACTCTTCCAGTCAAAGTTGAGGAAATTTGCTGTTTCTTTAGAAAATGCGTTAAGACACAAGTGTTGTGTTGTGATAAAGCAGGGTTTGATCTGCTGGAGCTTCCAGTTCACTCTCCCAGTCAAAGTCGAGGAAGCTATTTCTTTATGAAAGTGCTTTAAGACACAAATGTTGTGCTGTGATAGAGTTTGAGCTGCTGGAACATCCAATTCACTCTCCAAGTCAAAATTGAGGAAATATGCTGTTTCTTTAGGAAAGTGCATTAAGACACAAGTGTTGTGCTGTGATAGAGTTTGAGCTGTTGGAACATCAAATTCACTCTCCTAGTCAAAATTGAGGAAATATGCTGTTTCTTTAGGAAAGTGCTTTAAGATACAAGTGTTGTGTTGTGATAAAGCAGGATTTGGACTATTGGGACATACTTTCTCTCCCAAAACTAACAGTAAACCTTTGAAATATAAACCAGTGGTTTGCAAAGCTTGACAATTACTGTTCAAGGAAGCTATAGAAATGTATTGCTGGGAAAGTATTTGAAAAAGATGTAAAGATAAGCGTTTTAGTTCAATCAGCAATGTGTCGGCGGGAAGGGAGGGGGGACATAGGGATGAACCTTTGATAATTTTTTTTTCCGTTCACTCAGTTCATTAAACTCAATCTGATATTTTCTCTGAATTTGTTTAAAATTTGAAGAAGACACACCATACATTATAATTTTAATAGAAATTGCATTTTATTATTAAAGCACTGACATTTTAGGTTTCAGAATAATATGACTCGGTACAAACTGCTTTTGTGTAGATTCGCATTTACTGTTAATATTATCTGTCTAGAGTACAAATGTGTATGTTTTTTTTTTTAACCTTATTCTATACTCATCAGTCTTATATTTATATTTTTACTTTAAAAACATCATTTGATAGATTTTTACAAAATGTTTTCCAAAACACGTCGTTCTTACATATTACTATACTTTATAGAACATTTAATAATATAATGCATATAAATTATGTTACATAATGCCATAGGTTGGTAATGTTCTGGCGATGATTGAAGTTCCTCCATCTTTTTATATAATTTCAATATTTTGATTATAACTATTACCAATTGCTCCTAGGAAAATTTCGCTCTGTAGCTAACCTATCAAGAAATGACTTACCCTTTGCTACATTCTCTACAGGTTAAGAAAGAAAACGTAAAACGGTTGTTCTAATTGGTGATTCCAAGTTAACACATGTTGGTGTCGACGAAAGTAGTGATGTAAGTTTGAAGTTAGAGGTGGCACCTGAAAATGCTCGCAGTAGTATTAAACATATTACTATACAAAAATAATAATAGATAATAAATCTGAATGTGATAAAGAACACGATAACCATATAATTAATGTTGAATTACTATTACATTAGAATCTCTGAATGATTATGCGCAGTATAAAAACTGCAATTAAGAAAATACCCTAAAGCTATGTGAGGATTATAACCACATAAAGATGTGCCTACTAAATTAACAGTAAAGTGTATAAACTGTGACATAAAGCTAAATATTTACATTCTGCTCAGGCGCTAATTCGATGTGAATGCAATGTTGGGTTTGTGTAAGCCATGAATATCAGTGAATGTGTTAGAAAAGATAGACATTGATCCTGGCAAAAACACGTGAATTTTTTTGTAATTAAAATGATATAGAAAGAGTAAGGAAATCAGATTATCAAGCACATTTGCAAATGGTTAAAAAGTTCAGGAGCAAAAAGAAATATAATGATTAAATTGCAGACGAACTGAACATGGACCAGGAATTGACTAATGTATAAATAATTATTAATTCAAGTTGTCTGAATATTAAATTTTAAAACATTCCTATTTCCTTTTCACAAAAAATATTCATACTAAGAAGATAAATTTTACCCCAATTGTTATACTTAGTGATTTGATAGCATTTTTATGTCTGTACGCAATATTTAGTGGAATAGAACTAAAAAAAATATAATATTTGACTTGAATTAAACATTTTCATAAAGTGTATATAGTGAACTGATCTTATGAAAACGCATAAAAATACAGAAATCATCAAAATATTATCATATAACATTTAACTAGACATAATTTCTTTTATAGAAAAAAATTAATATAACATTTGCATATTTAATATTGCAAAACTATTATTTGTTCCGTAATATAAATTAATTGTTCCACAGTGACATGGAGACTATATGAACCAAATTATTAAAATGCAATTGAAATGGCTTTAGTAAGTTAAATCTTAGAATAATAACGACATTCACTCGAGCTTAAAATCGTAACTAGTTCGAGTTTCTGCACACGGAAAGCGAACAGGGTCTATTAAAAATTACCTACCGCATTTGCGTTAATCCATTATGGCCTACTTGCGGTGTATTCCCAAAACCTTGCAAGAGGAGCGCCATATTGGAATATCGACATTCCCCCGTAACGCACGCAACAAGGCAACACAAAGGGGCCCTTGTTTACAATACCTGTGTATGCATTATCACCAGAATTACTATCGGCTTGTGTGCTTTACCGATCAAGGGGCTATACTTGATAATATTTCAAGTGTTTTCTTCGGAAGGTTGAAGGCTCAACAAAGGGGTAGATTTGTGCTTATCACCGAGGTCATCCTAGGCTATCCCATTTGTTCATTCTTATTATTTGAATGTCTCAAAAACAAGGAAGGAAAACCTGTGCACTTAGGCTTGTAAAGTTCAAGCAATAGAAAGAATACTACATCAAAATATAAAAGTGTTAAAAAAATGAATCAGACATACCAAGAATAATCCTGCGGAAAAGAAAGAGATATTTGAAATACAGAGAATGTCAAAAAAATGTATGCACACTTCAAGCAAAGAAAAAACTATGTTAACATAACAAAACTGAATTCACACAAACAGAAAATGATGAACACTAATCATCTTAGACTTTTACAGTTACAACAGTTGCTCAAAATGCCCACCATCGGCGTCGATACACTTCTGAGTATGATGAACTACTGACTGAGCAACGTTTGCAAAAGTGTCCTCAGCGATTGCAGCACATGCCGTTCCAATTTCTTCCCGAAGTGGCTGCCAGTGTAGCTGGTTTTCTACGGTATACAGCATCCTTAAGAGTTCCCCAAAGGTAGAAGTCTAACGGAGTTAGATCCAGAGAACGCGGTACAAATGTCTCCATTACCTTTGAATTTCAGCAACATTCTCTTTTTTCCAATACCACCTCAAAATTGCTTTCCGCTGTTCAAACGATAATCTTGGCTCCATTTTGTTGTAGCAACGCTGGCATGACGTAATGTGAGTCACATCTGTTTACAGAACGTCACACTACTCATTGCTGTTGTTTTGCAGTCGAACTTTGAAATATATAAAATGAATATCTACTGTGAAAGTGTGTATACATTTTTGGCACCCTCTGTATATTGTAATGTTTTTTTAACGACCACTACTAACATTTCAAAACATATTTATGAGGTTTCATTTACTAAGTTCTTGGCAGAAATGTATGGAAAATGAAGAGACTGCGGGCTTTATCACTCTCGTTCACCGCGGTACCAACTTGAACCGACCGACCTGCCGTTATGCGTGGGGCGGTCATGCGAAAGAAAAATCACCATTAGTAATAATGCATCGTCTAAGTAGAAGACTCCAAACTGTTCGCATTGTGCTGTTATAACAGCTCCACCCGTTCTTCTGTTATTTTAGGTAAATCTAAAACTTTTGTTTAGATTTATGGTACAGATCATTCAACAACAGAACAATTCTTAATCACAAACGTTGGACGCTGTAGCTAAGCGACTTAAAAGAAAAGGAAGATGCTGTGGCAGCAACATGTAGCTAATCTACAGAGTATAATAGAAAAGTGAAGAACTGATTTAAGCCTCCAATCTCTGTGTAATCATTTCATTGCTTGAATTTGTTTTTCCTGATGCTGCAGTACCTAAAGGTGGCCATTCTGTAGCCCCAGAATGTTCAACTCAACTTCATCAGAAATCATTTCAGTTAATTTCCTGATGGTGTACAGAAGTAGAAAAGTCAGGTTTTCCTTTCTAAGATGTAGTTCAAGGAGGGGAATGGAAATATATGATAACTATCTTTTTATTTACTTTTAACAATTATCCCATATTTATTGATAAAGCTATTGCTGCCCCTGAGAATATTGTGCAGTGAAATTATAAAATACACCGGTGGCATTGTGCTGTGCTGAAAAATATTCCTCTAAGAGTAATAAAAGTCTTCTAAGACAAAAGGCGATATTAATAAAACTGGCAAAGCATGTTACAGTTTGGTACTTGTGCACCCCAAAAAGAAATTGCAATGTGACTTCAAAAGCTTAAACGCGAGATCTCTCTTTTTCAAAACGTTTGAATTAAATTTAATGTTCTAAAAATAAATTTTAATATAATAACTGTTGAAGCATTAATTACTATTATACTAAAGATGGGTCAATTCCAATTTTCTCAATACTATGTTTTCGTATTGATAATTGAAACCATGTTTTTATGAAATAAATTTCAAATGTCTCTTTTTATTACTTTGACAGTACTGATATATCAAAAAATAAACTTTAACTTTAACACTTTTACAAGTATAATGAATGATAGCCCCTAAAGTGAGTCACGGTGCCCAGCTATCTTCTTAAATTCACGCTCGATAAAGTTAAATGGCTAGTTGTCTGTGCATATCATGTCTGCTATTTTTCTGGTAATTAGGTGTAATCAATTATCTGCTGGTTTAACTCGTATTCGAACATGATGATGATGATGATGATGATGATAACGAGGATGATGACCTGAAAAGATATGCAGAGGCCGCCCACTACTCCTTCCTTCTTCATTTCTTACACTTTCACTCTCGTGAATTTTGTTTCCTGATACACTCAGTAAAATCAATTTTATGAACTAAGGTAACAGGGATGCTAGTTTTGATAGGTTTTCTACTTAGCGAAAAACTCTTTTTATAAATGCGACAAATGGCGGTATTATCACTCACAGAATCCAATTGATACGTCACTCAATTTATTCCAAAAAGATAGCCCCTGACACCGTCTTCTGTCACTTCAAAATAATTAGGTTATTAAAGTAAAATCGGTTTTTTATGCTAAAGACACTGAATTACGATATTGTTACAAATAAGTTACTTGTGACTAGATAGTTTACCAGCTCGCGTGACATGTTTACCACTAGGCTTTCTTATTAATTTCTTACACTCAGAACTGAGATTGCTTTATGGGCAGATTGTGGTTTTTCCATATATGCGAAAAAAAGAAAAACATGCTAGCAATTAATGCAATATCGGGTTAGAAAAGATCTAATTCACAATGTTTTACTACCCTAGTACACGATTTTTTTAACAAAAAGAAAATCTGAGGCTTAGATATACTGACCATCCAAAGAAATTAAGAAAGAGGGGCCGCTTTTATTATGAGGTCGAGTTTGGGCTTAGAAGCGCATTTAATTTCTTTGTATATGCAATTGAGAAGATCTTGAATGAGAAAGGGGTTTCTTGTGACACCTTTAAAATGTGCTATAGGCTTCCAGAATGTTCTTATCGCTCGCAAGGGACTTTGCATCGGATATGCCAGAGCCGGCTGCTGATTTTATGTTTTGTGTTAATCTAACTGTAATTTTCCTGTGATAAAGAGGGGACTCTCGTATACAATTTGAATTTTCATACCACCAAATGTGAGCTTTCACATCTGAAAAGAACACAAACTGTAGGTCGATTAACCCTTCAGTCACCGATGAAAGAAACCACTCACAATAACGTACACATGCTACGGGATCACCTTGTCCTTGACAATGAACATGTGTTACAATTGTAAGGTTTGGGTTTTATCAATTTTGTTGCTGTATGTGCAGTAGACACGAAAACCTTTTGTAGTAATTACAGTAGTGATTTTGTTGGCGAACATTCAAGATTTTACAAGATCGTGAATTGTAGTTCTGGAAGGAGGCAATTGCCCAGGAAACTTCCGAATACCCCCAGGAAGGTGGCGAGCTGATTCATGTGCATAATAACATATATACACAAAAATACGTTGTTCTAAAGCCATCTGCCTTTCATGAGCGTAGACTGCTGATTATTCGGAAGTTCAAGAACAGACAGACAGGAGGGGAGCTCCCCTGGCAGAGATGCAAAATCCTGTGCAAACGGTGCGGACATATTTTGGAAACTCGGTACTTGTGAGCATCGAGGGTATGGAGATATCAAGAATTCATCTCTAGTTCATATAATATTGGATTGCAGCTGCAACATAACTTTTAAAGGATTATGTTTTTATTTTCAAATGTTTATATCGATTAATATTGACTACAGTTTTAATCACTATAGTAACAGTAATATTATTCTGATTTTATATTTTTTTTGTTTATTTCATCATTATCTATTGATTCGCGTTTCTTTTTCTATATATTTAGCTCTATTCATAAATGTTCCTTTCAATTAACCCATACTTAAAACACGCTGTTTTAAGAAGCAATGGCGATGTTAAAAATGAATTTTGTATGAAAAAAATTAACCAAAACAATAATACGGCACATAAAGTAATACTAAGGCCCCCATTTCAATAAGTTAGAACATATGCATCCAAAAGAATTCCTACTCAATTTTCCTATTTATCATCGGTCTGAATTTAAATTACTGTTGCCTCAGAATATTTTAGTCTTTGTTATCACTATACGGCAAAAATCTTATAGCGTATAATAAAAATAAAGTCTAAACGTAAAGTCAAATTGTCAAATTAGCCATGAAAATAATATCTTAAAAGAGTCAAAGGGTGGATTAAATGATCTTCACCAACACTAATGGCTTAAAACCTATAAGACGACGTTTCCTAGTATTTTATTCACTTTACTTGCTTGTTTACATAATTACCAGACAGTAAGTTAGCAATTTTTCCTTAATTTTTCACGCCAAAACTGCAGCCTTCATCTCTCAGAAACTGTTCTTAACGCATAAAAATAGCTTTCGGGATGCCAATTTAAAATTTATCACACTTTTCACGCCCATTTCTAAAAGAATGCATTCATTTTCGTGCAAGATAAATAGTTCTCTCTCAATAGTATATACCGCGAAATTCCAAATTACAGTATTGTTGCGGTAATTGGAGTTTTCGCTTCCCTTAGGAGAGAATAAGGGCTGAAATAGTATCCCTAAATCTTTTAAGAAGATTTGAAATTCAATTAAAGGGCACTTCAATAGTTACTGTATGTACGACTATAAGGCTTAATATCGCCACGATTGGCTCCGAGGTCATTAAGGTGCGGGAGGTCTGGCATTCGAATCCCATCAGAACTGTCCCCAGTCCTCATAAATGGAAAATGTTGGGAGGTACTCATCACTTAGGCCTGGAGCGTTTCCTTCCTTTAAAAAAAACCTTTCCCAATATATCATTTCATCTAATGTATCACCAGTGTCCACCGCCTGCTGTGCCTCAGTAGTAAAAACGGCTTTAAAACACAATTAAAAAAACAATGAAAATAGAGTTTAATGCCTCACAGCCCTACCAATTCCGCCTGTATAGCAAATAAGAAATGACGTATCAAATCTTCAAAACAACAATGATGCTCAAAACGGTAAACAAACTTTATGATTGTCAGGTATTTATATTTATTCTTTCCTTATTTTTAAATTGGCCTGTATATTGTGTATTACAAGTAGAGCTTGTACATTTAGGTCTCAAAATGATTAGATCCTTCAACAATTAATGACAGCATTCTCATTTGAATTTCAATAACGAACCATAAACAACATTAACTTTATTATTCAAAATAACTCTCGGAATTTTTGCCAGTTAGTAGCAAATTTATTAATATTATTTCGAAATATTTTGACTTAACTGCTAGAAACTAAGACGATTCTAAAATACTGGCTCAATTTCTTGGTTATGAAGACTAAACTGTTCAAGTCCATAAATAAGAGAAAGTAGGTTAGTAAATGACATGCTGGATGAGGTAGGGCTATGAAGCTCATTCAGCTTTTAGAATGCTCTTTGCGAGATATGTAACCGGACTCTATCAAGAAGAAGAATCGACCCTTCCCATTGAAAAAGTTGGCTGTTTTTCTGCCAGCCTCTGATGCAACAATAGTTTTCTGAAGTAATTGTCTATCTGAATTAACATTGCTGAGGCAGCACTGTCAGAGTAATACTCGCAGCATGTATTGGATCATCAAATTTATTCACATTTTGCAGAGAATCATCATGTCTACAAGTGTATCGGCTTCGAGAGTACGATACTGCACAACGCAGAGATAAGTTAAACAACTAACATGATCGCATTGAGTAAATAAACTGACTTAGAAATATGGAGTGGCAATTGAAGTATGGAAGCCGCTGGCAGCCAAGACATACAAAATCTCATAAACAGACCAGGTTTATAAATAAAGGCCCATATTTTCAATAATAAGGATGCATTGCTCAATGTAAAATTTTATTAATATGTAAATGACATTTTAAGACCACCTCCTTGGTTTAGTGGTTAGCGTTGCTGATTGCTGTCCGGAAGGCGCAGGTTCGATTCCCGGCATCTACTTAGATTTTTTTTTCTAAATTAGGGAGATCTGGAACAGAGTTCACCCAGTCTCTTGAGGATCATTGGGAAACTGCCTGATGGAGAGGTGGCGTTCTTCGATCACGAAAGCCGCGTGATAGGCAACCGGTGGAGTGCCGGCATGCTGATCACATGCCCCCTACAACACTGCAATAATCTATCCATGAAGAAGACGGAAATACAGAGGTGGCCGCGGCAGGCCAAGGCTTACCCTGGGCTGTGGCGCCTAATGAGAATAAGAAAAAACTTAAATAGTCAGGGTGGTCCATACAGCCCTGCATATAAGTAGCATCAATTTTCCACAAATTTATAGATTTTTCGCTCTTCAATTTTTATATACGCTATCCATATTTGTTAACAAATGTTTGAGGAAAATGTTTATTAACTTTAATATTATGCATATGTTTTCTCATTTTTAAAGTAAAACTTTCGAAAAAAATCTCTATTTCAAATAATAAATAGCATTAGCATTTTAATAATATATACTTTAAATTTCAGTCAGGTTTATGAAATGAGTGCTCGGGAAAAGTTATGTAAAGTTGCAGAACATAATGAGTCATTCTTGTTAACCTTTAATGAACTACAAGCAATTAAATTTTTTATTTTTATTTCTTAAGTAATAAAGGTAGTTTCCCCTCAAAAGGCTTGGTTTATTATTACTTGAAGATTTGCGTGATTATTGATGAAAAATTAAATATTTTATAAAATACAGAAATCGAGTCGTACAATAAATTCGGCGCACGCCGCTGTTCATTCAAAAAGTGATCTAGCGACACGTTACCGGAACTACAAGCTCCGTGCTCCAAACGCAACGCATTTCTTTAACCTCACTCCCCCCCCCCCCCACTAACATTTTTCACCCTACGTGCAATAACATCCGTGGAAAAGCACCCGGACACTCTTTCCCTCACGTGAGCTGGTATTTTGGAATGTTTAGGCGCAGAATGTACCCCCCCCCCTTTCCAGCCTTGTGTACGCCCCAAAGTTAATTACAACTCCACATGAACACTTTTAATAAAAATTACAGTATTTTTCGTTTGTTATTAAATTGGCGACAGCGGTTTGCTTTCAACAACTCGGCCGGTTTTCTTTTTAAATGGATGAGCTTTCATAAAGCACTTCATTAAAACTAAACACGGACTGCAATATATAGCTGCAACATGAATGTACACCGGACAAAAAGAATAATGCGCTACTTTTTTTTTAAACAAAAGGACTTCAGCGCTGATGATAATTACGATTATTTTGTCGACGTGTCATTATGAATCGTGAAGCGTGAAATCTCGAGATAGCACCCCACCATTATGTCATTAACCTCTTGTCTCCAACTTTCGTCTACAAGAAAAGATACCGCGGCCTACTAACAAAAACAGTAGATATGGCTAACCATTAAGGGAATAAAATATGCAGGTAGCGTGTTGGCTAAGAAATACAGCGAATGACCATGAGTTGTTAATCTGCCTATAGATGCGGTAACAAAGCAAGAAAGAGATGCAATTGCAAAGTAACATAATGTGGCTTTGGCATTCAGGGGAAAATTTTGAATAAGCTGGGATAACAATGGCATGCGTTTCTCGTTGTTTTACTTTCAAATGTAAAAAGCTTTTCTGGACATAGATGAAATGACGCAAAATGTGGTGAAGTAGACGGAAAACTTCAAAATTAATTAACATTAAGGATCAGAATCAAGCATAAAAATATTCGCGGTCACGGTCGGAACTCGAAACATAGGTTTTTGGCTTACTGTGCCGATACCCTTGCAACTAAGTTACCCTGCTTTTTCCAGTCTGTATACCCTGGATAACGGAGATTTTATGGCTATGAGGTGACTCGGAACCTTCGACTACTTATGGCCCAGGCTTACTTACCCTTACAGAGAGTGCGATCGAGGTACGCCAGTTACGCCTCCTTTCACGAACGGCAGCGGAGAAAACCGAAAGTAATTCCTAGGAACAATCTTAACGCACGGAAACAAGAAATCGTACATCAAAAGTTAAATGTTTAGGATGCATTTTAATAGTTAATTACAATAAATATATAGAGAAATGAAATGGGAAACTGTAATGTACCGATGTAACGCGTAAAGGAAATAATAATGATACGGGAAAAGCACATGCTTTTTAACACTATAAGTGTGCATATATTTTTTTAAACCTAAGTTAAGCTAAGTTAAGTTAACTTAACCTAACCTAACTTTTCAAACTATGCGTTGTTTTAGCACTTAAATTTTTTATTTCAGCATTGACAATCAGTACATGAAATAAAAATATTATTAAACCTAAGATAAATTGAGCTAACGCAATCTAAATTTGCAACCTATGTGTTGCTTTTAATACTTAAGTTTTTATTTGAGCATTTAGTTTCAATACATGAAATAAAAAGTAAAATTGCAATCTATGCGTTGCCCTCTCTAAATAGTAACATTTAAAAGGGTATCTTTTATTATATTGAATAAAGAAAAGTATCATTTATCATATTAAGAAAAACGTAGACAAATAATGAAGATTAAAAAAAGTTAGCCCCCGGGGGAATTGAACTCTGCTACTTCCCGCTGGTGGCACGAGTTTTAACCAACTAAGCTAACAGGCTGACATGGACAACATTGCAATTATCCGCCTACATTTGATGATTGGAATTGGGCTCGGTTTTCTCCGCTGCCGTTCGCGAAATGAGACGTGACTGCTGCACCAGGTTCGTACTCTCTGTAAGGGAAATTCAGGCTTTATAAAATGTTTTTAAGTGGGCGTTCATGCGCTACAGCGCGGGCAACGACACCGGAGAAACACCTAATACTAACCGGTATTTCTGGACATCGGTATCCAAGCCTAAGCGGTTGGAGCTCTGTCTTTGTGCCGTTCAGACTTTTATAAGTTGTTAAGTATTGAAACTAAGTATTTTTCTTTTTATTTATGTGCTACTGTTGTTATTATACTCAAAGGTCAGCATACTTTAATACACATTTTGTATGTGTGATTCGTGTGTGAAAACAAACTCTTGCAAAAATGTGAGACGGGTTTTGCAAGAAAATTTCTGAAATCTCTGCAAAGGCTTGCGCTGGAAACGGGAAATTCACAAACCACAAACCTTTAAAAGTAAAATAGTGTTAGATAACTGTTGTTTAGAAACTGCGCCCATGAAATAATGCAAGGAGTAAATTTCTGCTATTGGGTTTTGGATAATGTAGGAATGACTCTACTGACCCACATTTAATTGTTTTCACAGGCAAAGCTTCATTAACCATGCAGCGACACAGAACAACAGGTGCTGGAGTGCAGAAAAATCCGGTCTTGTACACAAAATGCCATTTTGGTGCACGGTACGCTGTGAACGTTTACAGAATTATACAGCCCCTATATTTCATGAAAATACCGCAAATACTCAGAGAGAGGGATGACATAATCACACCATTCTTCGCAGAATTATCGAACATGAATGTAAACAGCTTTCTGCTAAAGCTCATCTCTCGTTAGCTTTAATTCACATCTTTAATAATATGGTCATTAACTCAGATCTTACTGTATGCGATTTCTATTTATGAAAACCCCGCATACGTTGGAAGAACTGAAAGACAACATAAGAAAAGAAAATGCAGCAATTTCACAAGAAGAACTTACGTCCGTGTATGCAAACTTTCTTAAAAAGTTGAAGTAGGCTCCTAGAATGATTGTTAATGATAGTCTTTGTGTGGCTTGATTGAAATTGTTTTCAAGATGGATCATATAAGCTTTACTTTACCTGAATTATTGGAACAATCATTTTATTTTTAATAACAGGACAAAGTAAGTAAATTTCGGGATTTACCCACTCCCCAAAGTTTTAACGCCCAATTCTTTTGTTGATTTGTTTTATTTATGGACGCTCTTTAACATCTCAGATCATCAACGTCCCATTCTATTCAGGGCGTGTAAAGATCGACAAATTTTGCTCAGAGGTCTCTTTTTTCAGGCTTGAGGTTCTTTTTTGTGCCGTAAAGCTACGACATGGGACCCATGGCTTTACTTCTCTTCTGAAGGAAGCTATACTTAGGATTTTTTACGCCCAAAAAATCCATCGATCCTGCCGGGCTTGGAACCCCCGGTCTTGGGTTTAGGAGGTATGTATGGTTACCACTACATCACCAGGACCGACTTAAAAAGTGTGAGATATGTGATGGCATTAAGGACGTCATTTCAAACATCTATGACAAAGGAGTGGATATTAAAATTATAATTTGCATGAGAGATCTATAGCTTGAATTGAGGACTTGTGTGTATCCGACTCAGTCGATACAGACAGCGTGTGGGCCGCGCTCTAACGGAGGAATGTCTATTTGAAAGTACTGTAGTAAACCACACTATTTGGGTTAAATTATATTAAATGTGGCTCAATTATTTCACATGTAGTTTCAGTCCCGGCCATGATCTCGACTTTTTCCGGTCTGGCTATGATTCCAAATCATATCCTAAACAAATGAATTGGGTGAAAAAGATCACCTTTAATCATATAAACATGTATGTACCAGACCTGCTGGAGATCCCCATTTTGAGCAATATGAGGAAAGCGTATTTATCAATAATATAATGGTGAAAAAATATTTGACAAAAGAGAATAAAAGTAATTATTTTTCAGGAAATTTGCTCGGAGACTTATGCAAACCGTATCTAATACAGAAATCAGTAGAATTAAAGATATGCAACTGTCCGTAGCCTTCTGTTGTGTCAATTCGATGAAGCATACATATATGACGGTTTTAAATCTTAGAATCTCCGGATTTCATGGGGGTATGAAACATGTAGAAACAGTGCTATCGGGTTATGTGATAAGAGCCTACAACAACGTCTTTACAATCCTGCCTCTAAATGTAACACATTTGACACAATCTTTAGATGTTCCGCCTCATAAAGCTAGCATAAAGTAAGATTTTGAATAAAAGAATAGCTGGGCATTTATTAAAAAAGTGTTTCTCTAAGACTGTTGTGTTTTCTAATTTAATGTGTTTAGAGAAGTTTGAACACTGAAAGCTTTTTGGAAGATCGCATTGTTGAGATGTTGAAAGAACTGAAAGAACACAAGAGAGAAACATAAGAAACCGAAGAAGAAAAATATATTGCAGGACAAAATTTGGGCATGGATTCTGAGATATGAGAAATGCATTGGATAAAAAGGAATTTATGTTGAAAAATAAAAAATACATTTTTATTCTATCCCTTCCTAACATGGCCAGGTCGGGAAACTTAACCGCACCTGGCATGTTACGGGTCAATACAATCAGAGTGTAGCAAACGAACTGGAGAAAAACTACAAGATTTTGAATATCGTATATAGAACGAAAGATTGGCAGAGATTATTTCTTGTAATGATCTTTGTTTACCTAAGACAGGGGGTAACCCTGGGGACATGTGCTGATTCAAGTATCTACAGTGAGCTCTTTAAAAGTAAGAATGATAATGATTATGCACATAAATGAAATGTGTGTGTGTGTGTGTGTGTGTGTGTGTGTGTGTGTGTGTGTGTGTGTGTGGTTTGTAATTGCCTCCTTAGATCTCTTTCATGCGAAAGGCTGAATAGAAAGATCTGATTCGTTATTTCTTTTGTTTTCCAGCAGACCAAGTGGGGGAGCTTCTTCCGGATGCGTTGATCAATTATTATGTATCTTTGGAGGTTCAGAACAACTCAAGAAGTTAAGGACATCACTTTCCTTCAGCAGTTTACACAGAAATAACATCTGGGAAAGTTATTTTTTGACTTACCCTCATAGTTACGGAGTATGTAACTGGGTACTGAAAAACAAGCATGATAGACACCTCATGTTTTGTATGTAATTTTCAGATCTTACAGATGGACAAGTTTGTTTTCCCCGTGTCTTTTCCTTGTGATAGAACACAGAGTTACCCTGAGTTTCTTTGTTTTGCGCTTGTGGAGAGGCAGGCAAATGATGCAGGAGATTGATGACGGAAATGCGATACTCGTCATATTTTAACAATGTGATTAAGGCCGGCACATCCACACTTTCCTTTATAAAAAGTAAATAATTAAGCTAGTCCCTGTATAATTATTACTGTGCGGTTTATTCTCTCGTTTTAATAGGTGTCACTAGTGCCTGTTTAACAAACGGCTTCTTTGATCTTCAAATTAATAAACGGGTGGAAAAACTGAGAACCTGTTTTAATTATGTCCTTTCAGGAATCCCTTGTTTATTATTTTCCATGCTTTTCCCCTCCGTTCTCTTTCTCGTCCCTTGCTACACATACACACTCCCTTGGTGACGGTTGTCTAGTGGTTAAGGACACGTCCCCTGCCTTCCAAGAACTCCATACAGTCTAGCTACTAAAAACGTAGCTTTTCAAAACAGTAGCCCAATACATAACCATTTATTTATTTATTTAACAGGTGTAGAAAGTTAAAACACTCCAAGCACTATCTTCTAACATTTTCCCCTCCTGCTGATTGTAAGCAGTCTATCTATTCTCTTTTTCCTTTACATATTTTCTTTGGGAATCCTTCCTTTGGCATCCTTTTAATATGTCCAGGTGATTTTGTTTGTTTATTTGCCATAATAAAACTAGAATAGTAAGCTGCCCAAATAACGCCATGTAACACTTTAATTGCTACAGGTTTTGAAACAAATTAAGTTATACACAAAGAGGAAAATAATAAAAATACTTTAATATTTTCTTTATACAGCAGCATAATAACAGAAGTTAATATGTTACAGCGGATATAAAATACAACTCAATTAGGAAAAGTTTGCATACTGGCCATTTCACACTCTGAATTGAATGGGACGCTGATGACCTGAGATGTTAAAGAGCGTCCGTAAATAAAACAAATGAACAACTGCCTTTCCTTTATTTAACCTCTCAATAATGTCAGGTTGGTTTCTAATATTCTTCCTTTAATGTTCTTGCCATGTACTCTAAATTGTCATAATCATATATTATCAATAATCAACAAGCAATTTCCCTTTAATGCTCTAAGTGAACTGTATATCTAGAGCTCCTGAGGACGCATTTTACCTAAAGTTGGCAATGAAGCCTTGGCCTTATATGGACATTTGGGAATTTAGCATATAATATTTTTACTATACTTGTCTCGTTCTTATCTAAACCCTCTCATATTATATTAAAAATACTTTATGAGCGTTCTGTAAATGCATAAAGGGTAGAAGAATTGGCTGAATGGGGGGAATTTTCTATTATTTTTAAATAAAAAATATGATTAATGGTAGATATACCTTTTCTAAAAAAAATACAGGGTTTTTTATTTCAAAGCTTGACTGTATGAATAACTATATATAAATGTTATTTAAACAAAAAGCTGGTCAACTGTGATATTAAAGTGAAAGTTTAAAATTAATGTTGATTACATTTTGGGTTTTACCCCCTCACACCTTTACTTTGAAATTTCAAATAGCACTCGTACTGTACCATATTTACGTTTATAGGAGCGTTCAACAATTATTATTAAATCTTTTGTTTTCTATCGTTGCTTGGCAGCCTCGTCGGTTATCATTGTTAGTTGTAGAATGGAAACACAACTTATTTGGCATAATATTATATTTATTAATATTATAATAATACGGCCAATTTCGAAATGTCTGACTAATCTGTTTACGTTTGGCTCCTTTTTTCAGAGTATACTATTTGAAACAACGTATTACTAAAATACAGCTGTTACATAAAAAACTTACATTAATTGTAATTTTATTATTTTCAAATCGAAGCATTAATAACAACAACCAAGAAGCTACCGGACAACAAAAGATGTAAAAACACTCTATTATGTACCGCAAGTCGACCTCGCAATGTTAGGCCCGTAAAAACTTTTACGCGCCTTAAACAGACTTTTGAAGTTGTAAAATACGCACCTAAAATAGAGTTTAATCCATCTACAGTGTGTTCTTACTTACTCAAATTACAATAGCCATAAAACTGCAATTGACTGGTTCGTATTGAACATTACGCGCATTAAAGAAGCATTCCTGTTTGAAACTTACTTTTGCACTACTTCGTTTTACTTTTAATATCTTTTTAATATAATTTACTGACAAAAGTATTTAAAGATGCTCAACAACTTTGGCCATTAGCATCCCATTCAATTCAGGACGCAAAACGGTCCATTGTTTCAAATATGAGTTTCTTTTACGTGCCGTAAATCTATGACACAGGACCAACACCTTTATTCCCCTTCCGAAGGAGGATTTTATGCCCTAAAAATTAATGGGTTTGAACCCGCAACCTTGGGTATGGTTACCACCAGACCACTAGGACTAACTTCCAAAGAGAAAATATTACTCATTAAAATGGTAAAAGTTTATATGTTCCTGTAGTTTCTATTTTTAGCATCTGCAATCATGTTTTCGCCCACAAATTCATGTTTAATGTTGTGAAATCAACAGGGCCAAACTTGGACCTTAAATTTATAGGAACTCATTTTAAATTAGAAAAAAATTAAAGATAAAGAGTATGATGGTGCTTGTATTATTGATGCTTATCGATTATGTAATATATGTTGTTAAATGTCAAATTAATTTCATTTACTTAAAAGGCAAACAACAATATTTTATCTATTACGGGTAAATTTGCAACTATTTTATTATTCAAAAGATCTTAAGATAACACACGGAAAATAAACGAACATCTGCAGTAAGTGTAGTGTTTAATATTTAGCCGAATTTAGGTGATATATGTTTCATGTATGAGATCGCTTTATAAGTACTTTCTAGAAATGCCAGGCTGTTGAGAAATTTGTTACTAAACTTCACAGTTTATTCTCTGTGAGGCAGATAATGTATACCTCTCTTCCTGGGCTAGTTTCACCTGCACAAGAGATACCGTGGAGAGGGGGAAATGTTTTCGTTGTGCGTACTAATATGGAAGCAGCATTCTCCTTCAAAACTGCAGCGTTAATGCAGCCATCCGGTTTTCCTTCACGTGTTTTAATTGCTGTCGAAAAGAACGTTTGTGGACGCAAGTCCCACTGCAAGCAAAATCTCTGCAGCAGTCATACATTATCGATCTATGTAACCTGTTTGTAGCGCAGCGTACTGTCTGGGAGAGAAGGATTTTCTTTTCATAAAGACAAATCTTAGCTGCTCTTTAACCAACACAAAGGGCATGCTCACATGCCTTGACTATTTTCTTAAACCATATATTCCCATTGCTCCAAAAATGGGGCGGTGTGTTTATTTCATAATATATATATATTTCCATTTAAAGAATGGAAGTCAGCCTATATATTGTGTCTAATATGGCAGCAGTGAAGGTCAGGCAATGTGTAAGTTCCCGCCATTTCAATTTTTGTGCTTTTCGTGAACAGTCAAATTGAGATTACCACTGAACTATGAACTATAATATTACATGAACTATGTAAATGCTAGTTATATGTTAATTTCATAATAAGTAATTCTATGAACGTTTTTATCAACACTAGTGTAATAATATACCAGTACTCCTTATCATTGTTAGAGGTTATGTTAAGATGCTCCATCATTGGACAGTGGAAATGGGAGGAGGCAGGTATTTTACATCATTGTAACTTTTTCTTTTATGATTATATAATTCAGTATTCATTATTTGCTATATGAATTGGAAGTAAAAAGTATTTTAGTCAACTATGTAAATATTGTGCCTGTTTTCAGTGCAATTTTCCTTAATTTCAGACTAACCATCAATACTGGAGACTGATGATATCAGATGCATCTGTGTAATATCTGCTTCTGAAAAATGTTTTCTTGTGATGAAGATAAGGACTTAGTTGACTTAAATCATCTACTAGAAATTAGCTACGAGAAAATGGAGAGTTACACGCAGGACAGATTATTGCTTCTGGCTCGGTGGACATTATCTTACCAGAAGAAGAGCCAGCGATTCATGATGTTACAGACCCTAACTCGTCAAGGTACCCTCTTTTCTGGGATACACACATCATCCTGGTATGGCGACAGCACTCTTAAGAAATAGACTGAAGAACTTCAATATTTACATGTCTATGATAATAATGAATGCTAAAAAATTATAAGTTTGCTAAAATTCTACCTATAGGGTCAACGGTAAATTAAAGATGGATACATTTCTTTCCATTGATGAATCTACAGCAACAAACAAAATCTATTATAGGACGTAAATTAGAAAGAAGAAATAGTATTGGCAGCTATTAAAGTTTCCTCTAAATGCATCAATGAATAATACGTACCAGCTTTATTGCCTCACTGCTGGTAAAGGCAAACAAAGCTTACATTACTTACAGTTCATAATAATAGTTGTTCAAACATACATAGGACTCAATCTAGAGCGCAAAATAGAGAGATCTCCTAAAATTGTTAAGATAAGGGTACCAGGTTTCATGGTCACGATCCGATCACATCATTATTAAAAGTGACACACAAGTGAGATGACCGCCACGGGTGGCCGAGGTCGTTAAGGCACGGACTCGTGAGCGGGAGGTCTGCGGTTCGAATCCCGCCAGGACCGTCCTCCCTGACGGGTTTTTTCCAGGTTTTCCTCAGTCTTCATAACTGGCAAATGCCGGGGATGTACCTAAACTTAGGCCTGGAACGCTTCCTTCCTTAAAAAAAAAAAAAAAAAAAAATCCTTTCCCAATTTATCATTTCATCTCATGTATCATCAGTGTCCACCGCCTGTGGTGCCTCAGTAGTAAAAACGGGCGTTAAACACTACTCAAAAAAAAAAAAAAAAAAACAAGTGAGATGTGGAAATGCCATAAGAACTCTATGAAAATATGTTAAAATGTAATCTTGGCTGCCATGCAATTTGCTTCGAAACGTTTCATACAAAAATTTGTAAAAAAAAATGTTTTGTCGCCAGTATAAATTTAATTGGTATATGCATTTTCAAATAAAAAAAATTAAAATTCCAAACTTTGAAATATGTAAATTTCAGGAGTAAGTATGAATAAGAATTATAAAGATCATAATGTAATTACACATCAGTAACACATATTTAAAGTATCAACATTATATAAATATTTTTACCCATTTAGATTTTAGTATATGCCAACATATATAAAATAAAAATAAATAATTTTAAAATGTTATAATTATATCACATGAGTACAATCATATAAATTAAAAAGTTCTTTAATGAAATTAATTCACAGTATAAATCCTTTACCCTCCTATTCCCGTTGCCCCATTTTTGGGGCTGCACTTTTAGGGAAAAGCGGGCAGTCAGATTTAAAAATAAATAACTTATATAAAGACCTAACAGACCCAATCGAAGAGAAATACAAAGGAAAAATATAATTTTGCAAAATAAAAACTTGGGAATATATGGGTTAAAATAATAATGACCAATCAGGTAAAAGACAACAAGAGCCCATTAATCGCTCTAAATTTTAGGTTTGTCAATTGTTTGCTGCTTCGTAGACTGCGTATGTAGAAGGTAGTGCCAATTACTGCCTGGTATGGCAGGACGTTTACAACAATTAACTATAAAGAAATGTTATTGTTTCCATCAGCAAGTAAAATAAACATTCCGTTCAATAAGAGTACACGCTTTTTATCTTATTTTAATAATGACTTATTAGATCCTTGAACCCTTTTGATTTCCGTTGGATAAAATGAAAACGTCTTACGCAATTTGTATCTTGTTATAGCTTCCCATCAACTGAAACAATTACATGGTTAGAATCCAACTTGTCGCTCTGTTATTGTTAATCAAATATTTGCCAAGCACATTGACTCAAGTAATATTGCAAATTATGAGAAATCTTGAAAATCGATCTCACAAATTTAACCTTACTTATCGTGTGCTACATCTATAAAACCTGAACTTATGTTTATTCCGCATTATCCAGTCGGAGTACACTGTAAACATGATTTCCTGTCAGAATAAATAGCATACTTACATACACCGGGTGACCCATTTATCTTGCTCACCCAAAATAAGTTTTTTTTTTTCTCCCTGATACGTCAAATGAAACACTATTTCAAACAAAAGTTCTTGCTGAGAGAATTCTTTCTTTTTCTGTATATCCATTAATGCAGGGGATACCGAACAGAACTTATTTTTATTTTTTAAATGTACATTTTATTCAAGAACACATCAACCCTCTCCAAGAGCTATTCAGAAATACATGACACTGTACCGTTTTAGTGAAGAAAACAGTGTATGTGAAAATGATAAAGGCATGGCTTCTTGTATTTAACAGCACTACAGCTAATTTGTTTAACTAAATCATTTAACCTCTTCAATAATGTAATCGAATAAATCATTATCTGTCAACTTACATTCTACGCAGATCAATGGCATTTCTACTTTCTCTTCGTGCATAAACATCTTGTAAGAAATGTTGCAGCGCAATAACTCAGTGCAATATAATTTACTCTTAAGAATTACTACAGTACACTGGTACCAGTCAAAGCAACGACAGTTTGAGGGTTAAGGGAGATGGGTTATCTATTCCCACCTCCCTCTCAGGACACCTGTATTTACACGAATCGGAAATCATAAATAAAACTCACAACTCTACTGTAATTTGTAAAACCAAGGCTTAAACAGTTCGGTTTCTTCAATAACCGTGCACTCCTTATCTTTTGCATACTTACTGTTTTCTTGACAAAAATGGTGCAGTGTGATACATTTTTTTAATAGCGCTTGGAGAGGGAAATGTACTTGGTGTCATTTAAAAAACGAAATTCTATTCCGTATTTCCCACATTAATAATACAAAAAGTACACCTTCAGCAAGAGCTCTCCCATGATGTGGAAAACACTTTTGTTTAAAAATATTTTCAATACTAGAAAAAAAATATTTTGGGTAAGCAAAATAAATGGAACACTCTGTATGTACCACTTGGAAGTCTTTCAACACTCAATAATATAAATATACAAATTCGTTTTCTTCATATGATTCTTGTTCTTTTTCTTCCTATTTTTATTATTTCTTTATAAAGCCTCTAATTCACGGTCTCAGTATATTGATGTGACATGCTACGTGCAAGCCTTCTGGCAGCATTCCTCGGTTGATTTACAGCCGTTGTTGAAAACTTGCCGGAATTCTGAATCTCGGGCCTAAAAAGGCATTGTCCTGGACTCAAGGATCAGAGGAAATAGAATCCAAATAGAGTAATTTGTCACAAAGTATTTTAATATCGCTGCAATTAGCAACTTCTCCCATCTACTTCTGGAATACAACAACAACAACAACAACAACAACAACAACAACAACAACAACAACAATAAAAATATAAAAATGATCACTGGGCAAGCGGCATATACGGCTACTATCCGAGTTGATTTTCAAAATCGTCTATCCCCTAAACACTGTTCGTCAGTAAGCCTTTACCAATACCTTAATTCCGACCGCTGTCAACCATGATGATGTTATAATACTCTCTACAAGTGATCGTTTGCATAACATAACAGACAACAAAGCATTTCATAGTTGGGTTTTAGAAACAGAGTTCTTCAGTGCATAATCTGCCAATTTGTCTAATCCACGATTGGAATTTACTGAAAAACTACATTGGTCTTGATGACGTACTAAAAATTTGAAAAAAAAAAAAATAATAAAGCACTAAATCTCTGGTTGTAAAGTTTTATTTGTCCTTCATAAGGAGAGGTAATGATATGTATTTTAATGAATATGAACTTGATATAGACTGGTCTAGAGCTTGCTGCAGCCTGGAAGGTCCTGGGTTCCACTTTCGGTACCTATTAGAAATTTTCAGAGCTAGGGAGATCTGGACCCAGGTTCTTGAGATCACGTGAGTAGCATCTGGTGGAGTGGCAACGTCCTTTCGATCTCGAAAGCCGTGGCAGTGGTTCCAGTGTGTTGATCATACCCCCCTGCAGTATTGGCCTCTGTAATCTCTTCAGACACTCTGGTTCGAACTTTGTGGTCCCCAAAGCGCACGTGAGCACCTCCCTTCGAGAAGTCGTCCAAGTGGGTAGGACTTGAGAGTGCATGTGTCCCGGTGTACAAGTAGGTCAGTAACGTAGGGTTGTTTAGCTACCTGCAGAGCTGGGGATTTCGATGCAAGGAAGGCCGATCTCACCAGTGAAACATTGGGAGCTGGATGCGCAACACCATGCGGTTAGTTGAAAGTTATGAAATGCGGAAATAGGCTAAATCTAAGGGGAGTGGCTTAGACTTGTACATAGAGATTTTCTTCTACGTCAGTGAGATAACTAGACGAAGGCAGATGTCTTGGTCCTTCGAGGGCTGTCGCGCCAAGAAATGAGATTGAAAATTTGTGATGTTTTCGTTCCATACTTACTGATGAAATTCACATGAAAATTTTGTAATTCCGAAACTCGGATGCTGATGACTGTTACGATATTCCAAATTCCTAAATTAAAATTGGAAATAAAAAAATATTTTAAATATCTATCCACAGCGGTTGCGAAAAATACATCAGGATATTGTTATACTTGTCTATTCATTGTGGCAGGTGTTTAGTTGTTTTCACACTTCTACCAGTGTCTTAGAAAGAGATTACAGACCATCATGAACTGGAATCTTACGTGCAAATGTTATGTTTTAGTATTTCAATTCATAATAGCAATACGAAATAAAAGGTATATATATATAAATTATCAGTAAGTGGAATTATGTATATGTATCTTTTACAAGAGCTGCGAAATTTGTGATCCGGATCACTGCAGCTTTGATTTACTGTCTTTTTCGAACCCTAGATGCCAATATAATCCCCGACCAATATTTAATGTGAATGATTATGTATTTTCGCTCGCACAGTTTTGATGGCACAATGTTGTCTGTGTTCAGCAAACCTCAGACAAGTTCAGCTTCATGTGTGCCACAGTTATGAATACCAGCTGCTCTGAAGGTTTTGTTGAGAGTTCTTCATTGCTTGAGCGAATTCTAGCTCTCCGGTTTCGATCACAGCTCTTAGAGACATAAACATTAATACTACTGCTGCTAGTGCAATTGTACGCTTATTGAAATATCGTTAATATTTCCTTATGTACAACCAGTGACTCCCCCCCCCCCCCAAGGAAAAGGTGAAGATGGTAGGCGTTAATGCGCGATTGAATCCAAGATTGCTTAGAATAGAAAGAATGTTGGAGGAGAAAGGTTAGAGGTTTAAAGGTAATTAACTGCAGATGAGTCTTGGCTGCATCCTGTTGACCCTGAGAGCAAGTATTAGAACTCTATATGGAAATCTCCATCATCACCGAAGAAAGCCAAAGTGGTGGCATCCTCAGGCATGGTCGTGAATCTCAAAGAATGTTTTATCAGCACGCTATACCAGCAACAGTACAATATCACAGAATATACTGATGACCCTGAAAGTTATTTGAGATAGCGCAACCAGGGTAATGCTGCTTCACGATAACGCGCGGATATACACTACAAATACAGCAGCTCACGAAAATAAATAGGAAATGAGTTTCGCATCCTCCCTAGAGTCCAAGTTTGGGCTGTAATTCCCCTTCCCTTAATTTAAAGAAGCACCTTCCTAAGAACTATTCTGAAGGACCCGTTAAAATCGTTAAGATTGTGCAGAAATAACAGTACAATCACAGTGTAACTATGGGGAAATACTTTGAGAAAGACCGTTAAAGCTGAAGTGAAATACAGAGTCTAAGTTTGCAATAACAAGGATCTGGTGTTGCTTGATGATGATAAGAAGAAGAAGCCCGAATGTTCCCAAGAAGGGCAAAGGCCTTCTACAAGAGGGTAGATTTTATTCGCTAATGCGATGAACTAATTCGATTAGTGTTATGTACAGTAGTATTACCCTGTCTGCTGCCCTTTGTTACATTTTTGTTCATCAGATTTCACTCGTTTCGAAGTTGATGTTCGATGGTTTTCCATGTATTCCTGCTTCTTGCTATTCTGGACCATTGTCGGCCTGCTTGTGCCGCGTAGAAGTCTTCCCATCTCCGTCTTGCCTCCTTTATGTCATTTCCTAAGTGCGTGGCCTACATGGTGGTCCTATACGTCCATCTGTCGTCCTGCATCCTCGATATGTGGCCTCCCCATTTCCAATCAATCTGGCGGCTCTTTCTGTCATGTCTGTTGTTAATATTGATGCTTGCTTGCTTGATACATAATTATAATTATCATATTTGTTATGTATATCCTTAGACATAAAGGCCAGAAACAATGATCGATTCAGAAAACATCGGAAGTATTCGTTAACGCTGGATCCGCAATAACGACACCTTCAGTTCTTGTTTAAGTTATACCACAAACAGTAAATGAGTCTATTAAAAGGAAATGCTATTGGCTGAGAGGACAAAAATGTGTGACCGTAGCATATGTCATAAGCTATGGGCTTATTTACTTTGTAATTGTAGTACAATTGCGAGAACTTGAATGAGTTACGCGAATATTATATCCGCCTCACCGGGAATTTGCTCTCTGTCTGCCGACCCTCAGTTGCTGTGAACGGACACCAAAACCACGAAAGACCCAATCGTCAGGAATTGCTGATTTGAAGCACCCGAGACCCATGAAGGCAAGACTGCAATTTATGGCGAGTTAGTCCCCTTCTTACAATGACTTCAAGTTTTGCAGCAAGCCGTTTAAGTAGGGTAGAAAGTCCATTGAAGATGATCCTCACATTGGGCGGCCTGTAAATGCAACTTCCATAAAAACGTGCGACATATTGAGGATTAAATTCTGGCAGGTAAAGAATTAAGGTTCCTCGAAGAGTGGAAGAAACGGGTACAGTTTGGTAAATAATTCACGAAAATATAGGCATGTTCAAGGATTCCAGGTTGTTGCTCCTTCAAGACAATGCGCCAAAACATTTATCAGAAAAACGCAAGCTCTCCCTATAGTTTGGACTGTTACTGTCAGATTATTTCTATTTCCAAGTTTTGAAGAGATTTATTCGCGGATAGAAGTTTTCAAATGATGAAGAAGTAAAAGTGGCTGTGAATTTCTGGTTTTCAGACAAACCAAAAGAGAAAAAGTTCGTCACGCAGAAGCTGCTTCCTCAGCAAGTACAGTAACTTTAAAATAAAAAAGAATACAAAATCCAAATTATGGTCCTATTAATTAATGAAGTAAGTTATGGCATTACTGTGTAGTATTAGCATGACAATCTCTAAAACTAACCAATAAAAAAACATTAACTATAATGCATCACATTACTACGTTTGGCTGTTTTTTTTTTTTTTTCCCCTTCAGAACTACTTGAAAATAAAGGTCAATAGTGAAATTACTCTAATTTTAAAAAGTAAGCAGAACAAAATTAGAATTCTTGCAGTCTATAAGTATTACAAAAGAGAAAAAATATTTTTAGAATTATTATTATAATTAATATTGATATTTAATCACAAAAATTAATGTATAATATTAATTAAATTAAATATATGACCATTGACAGATAAAGCTGTATAGTGTAGATATTTTTAAACATTTTTAAATATAGCCATGTTTATGAGCCCTTGGTATCTTCTTTACATTTACTAAAATAGAGAAATAACTGTAAGAAACCTTGAATTTAAGAAAAAGTTTTATATGTGTCAATAAAACCAAAAAGTTACTATTTAGAAAATTTATTATGCACTAAACAAATATACACAATCAACAACAAACAATTGAAAATTATATCTATTTTCAGTGACTTTGAGATTTAATTTAAATGTTATTGTAGTAAAAATATGTAATGCAAAATTTTCTGCAGGTTATTACAGAGCGCTCTTACATACAAATATAGTTTTCATATACATATTAGATTAATGTTTCACATTTCAGAGCTGCTATCTTCATGACAATGCTTTTGTTAAATATAAAACTTAAATATAGTTTTATGTTGAGTTAATTCGTCCTTTTATTTTGAAATAATTGAGAGAAAATTAAGCGCTAGAGCGCTTTTTAAAATTCGGTTTTCAGACATATCTTCACGCATAGTGGTACAATTTCCAAAATTTCCAGAATTTACTGTTCCTACTTTATTTAAATGGTATATACCAAATTTTGTTGTGAAAAAAAAAAACAAATATTGATGCCGATATAGCGATTTTTAAATTTTGGTTTCAGGCGAATTCCCACTTTCAATGGCCCAATTTCCCTAATTTTCAGAAATTAGTTTTCTTATTTTATTTCAATAGCATATACAGAGTTTCCTTTGCAAATTTTTGAAATCACGGCCGATAGAGCGATTATTAAATTTCGCTCTAACCCCCCCCCCCTCTTTCAATTTAGGTTTTAGGCATATCCTCGCTTCTAATGACCCGATTTCCTTGATTTTAAGAAACTAATTTTTTATTTTATTTAAATGCCACACATCGATTTCGTTGCGAAAAAATATTGGTCCCGCTAGAGAGATTTTTAAATTTTTGGTTTCTGGTAAACCCCCCTTGAAATAGCTGATTTCACTTATTTTCGGAAACTATTTTATTAATTTATTTTAATGGCATACATCGAGTTTCGTTGAGGGGGAAAAACTACGCCCATTAGAGGAATTTTTAAATTTTCTTTTAAATGTTTGCTTAAGGTTAATCCTCACTCCCAATGGTCCAGTTTTGCTGGTTAACGAAATCGACAAATCGTATATTAATTGATAGTCATATGCCGAGTTCCGTTGCGAAAAAAAATTGCGACCGTTAGAACTTTACACACACACACACATACACACACATATAAAACAAATTAACAGTAATAATAAAAGTAGATAAGGATAAAACACTTAGATAAAGTCACACTTGAAATTTCTACATTTCGAACTACTGGAGTTCTTCTATGGCAAGAAGCCTAGACCAATATATTGAAGAACTCCAGTAGTTCGAAATGTAGAAATTTCAAGTGTGACTTTACCTAAGTGTTTTATTATTACTGTTAATTTGTTACATTTTAATAGTGTTATTTTATTTTTATTTTTCATTTATATATTAATGATATTGAATATATATATATATATATATTCAATATCATTTTCGGTGCCTAGTAGTAGGTAGATGGAGATTTGAAGAAAGTTTTCAAAAATGTTTTCATGGGTACAAACATAATAACTATATTCCTTCGAAATTAGCTAAAATAGAATATAATTGTTGAAGGGTCAATATTTCATTTCTATTTTCTTTCATGCTCAGGTAGATAAATTATTGAATGCCACTCCTGTATTACTCAATGTTTCTAGTGCTTTTTGTAGTTTCTGTTGCTTCTTGTATGTATTCAATGCCTTCCTTATAACTTCTTTTAAGTAAGCATTAAAAAGGATCAACGATACTCAACACCTTGTCTAATTCTACAGTTAAAGGAATTTTATTTATCTCTTCTGTTACGGTTAACCAGAATTCCTAAATAAATCAGACATTTAAATTACAAGATATACAAGAAACAGAAAAAATGTTGACCTGATCAATAATATTGAAGTTTCAATCCCTCACTACATCGACGCTGATAATGATAAAATGACGAAATACATGGTGGAAGCAGCAAGTTTGAATAGCTTGTTTCCTCCTATGGACCACATTTAGTACGAAAAGAGCAAACTGTCACGAAAGTCTGGTTCCAGATTAAGGAACGATGTTATTAAGATGGAGTGAGAAACAAATAAGCTCCAAGCAGGCCGCGCAATAGCCACAAGCACGTTGTCAACCTTGGAAATTAAACTTTCACGGGACAGACTTGGTGGCTGGCCATGACCTATGACCCCCACACCTCCGCAGCCCAGCAGCTTGGCTAATTATCTTCCAGCCAACATTAATATCTCTTGCGTCAGATTAACACTGTTCGCGCTTCCTCCGAAATCTCTGCCCTGCCCTTTAAGGGTAACAATTCCCTATGGGACACGCCACAGGAACTAAATGCTCCCTTTGTACCTGTCATTTAAAGCGCAGCTGTCCTATTGACAAACTTTTTAATAAATAGCAACGGGTTATAGACAAAGAATGTTTTGCATGGATTTCGTTTTTACAATAAAATAACTAAGAACAGCATTAAAATTCACCGTTTACTTTTTAATTACTGCATGCCGACTACAAATTACAGAAAATATTACACAAAGAATTCTCCGCAACGAACAAAATGATTTCATTTAATATTTTAGCGTTTCAAAAACTTAATGTAGAGCCTTTTTATGGAAGAGTAACATAACTAGAACATCAGAAAACAGCAGTGCAGATAAATGTATTGCGCCCGCAACAGGCCATGTCTTCCCAGTGAACTGCTTAAAAATTCAAGTTTAAGCACCTAAATGGCAAATATTTAATTCACTATTGTACATTTGTTCCATCATAGTCGGTTAGAACACTACAAGCAAGGGGTGTGATGTAATTAGTTGTGTCAAAGCGGTTTTGCTTTCTTATTGACTTATGCTAAGTCTTTAGTGCCAGTTGTACAGTGAGGTTATTTAAGTTATGGGTCGCCTGAGCGCGGTTGCTTACTGAGGAAGTGCGACTGCGGAAGCAGGGCAAAGGGAGATTAGATCGTCTCACGTAGAGTTAATATTTTTATTTTAATGTTAATGTTTCTACTGGAAGCATAACATAATTATCATATACAACTACTGTTTAGACCATAAGGTCTGTTCCGTCTCCACGTATAGATGGTTTTTATTGAAATTGTTCTTTCCATCTCTTTCGAGGGTACCCAGTATCTTGTCATTCTGTACGTTTATAGTCATTTTCTATTTTGGGGATGCGATTGCGATCCATTCTATTTACAGATCATGCCATTCTAATATGCATTTATAGATATTTTCTATGATGCCTGATATTCCAAGTTCTTCACGGATATCCGAATTTGGTTTATGTTGTAACATATTATATTCAGCTAATGGTCTCAATAATCTCATTTCCGCGGTTTCTATCCTTTATTTTACTTTGTTGTTAGAGACCAAGTTTCTGAGCCATAGTGTAGTGATGGTACTGTGATTAAAACTGACAATAATAAGCACTAACTTATCTTACAAGAGATGTTGAAAATGATGCCCCTCAATGGCAATACATTGCCGGATTGTGTGCACAGAACATTCCTAAATTCCACCCAACTTTTCTTCCATAAGAATACTGCGGTTCGGAGCCTATCTATACTATTCTATCCTATCTATTTGAACTTTTTGTCGAAGAAGTTGGCGAACAGTTTCTCTTCCTGGTACACAATGGCGAGGATATTTTCTTGGGAATCATCTTATCACTTTTCTGCAAGAATTCGTTTTCACATATGCCCATGAACCCGTTCTTTAAGTCTATATTTAAGTAATGACACAACTAATGACGTACAGTTAGCACACAATTTAAAAAACAAGCGCACAACCTCTCGCTTACAAAGTCTCCCTCAAACTAACTATAAGCTGCTACCAACACATGTATTACACCACCTTGGCGACTGGCTTCTTCTCTTAATACGCAGCAGCGCTCTGACGGCCCGAAACTCAAATAACCTAACTGTATTTACTGAAATGATTAGACTGTGCTATTACACTACTATCTCCATGCATTACCTTTAGTAGACTGTAAACCACAACCATGAAATAACAGACCTGACAAATTTTTCACATGTTACTTCCATTACGCGTATTAATAGAAAATACGACACAAAAACAATATAGCAATGTTTCAATACTAAAAAAACTCATTTAGGGAGGTTATTTATCAATGAAACCCCGAAACTTGAGTCAAAATACATGAAATGTCTGTACCCTAAAATAATATCTGGTAGAACTTCTTGTGACTGATTGGCTGCACTCATATATTAAATTAAATATTTACATTCTAGAATTAATAAATTACAAAATAAAACTATTATTAATATCACTTCCAAAATACAGTATTTTGTTACCTTTACAGATATATCCCTGCATGTTAGCATTTTATTTTCAGAAAAACAAGAAAGTTATTACATTCAATAAGTTAATTATTGTTTTTTTTTTAATTTCAGTATACATGAATTCTAGTATTATACTTAATGAATTAAACAAGGGTGTTACATTATTTGAATGTTTGCGGCGTTAATCTTCCTAGGTATTTCAGCTTTGCAGTACTAAACTATTTTGATATAGTAATTCATTTTTCCAAGGTTTTTGCATCTGTTTATATTAACTCTCTGATTTAAATTATCCAGGTATTTTCTAAGGTACCAAAAATAGGACTAAACTTACGCACCGACTATTACAAATAATCAAAGAAAAAGTATAATAAAAAGGAATGACTCGAGGACATCCAGTAAATGTCCTATGTCTAACAGAGTAACGAATGAAGTGCATTACATTAATACAAACCACCGATGAAAATATAAACACAAAACACCAGAATATGGCAAATATATTTTGTTTATTTGTTGTCGGTTTGACTGCACTGGTCTTCTCGCGATGCCTGTAGAATGCGCAATGCTCTAAGTCTGTAGGGATGAATGAAATGAATTGCTGATGGTGCAAATTAGCTAGGAGTTCTTAGCCCCTTTAAACTATCTGGCATTCACCTTCTCGGGGCAAGGAAAAACTCCGAAAAAGACTTACCCAGACAGCTTGGCCTGATCGAGATTCGAACCCAGGACCTCTTAGTAACGCAAGCCTTACAACTGAAACATGAAGGCGGTCGAAAATGACACTCGGATGTAGCGTTCTGTTTTACAACTTACATGATATATATTTAAATCGTTCATAAATTATTGGCATTTTTGTATATTATTAGTTTTAATATGCAAAATATGAATATATACAAATATACCTTAGTATTTTATTTTAAAGTGTACTTGATCTAATGTATTACAAGTTTTAAAAAATAAGTTTGTTCTGTTATTACAGCGTCTTGTAATTATGTTAGGATGCACGAATTTGCTCATAATTTTCTTGTACAAGTTTAAACTGGACATACTCTTGCTCAAACTGCTCAAACGCACAGTTCAGCGTTGGTTCAAAAAGTTTCGAACGGGGAATTTCAGCCTTGAAGATGAGAAAGGTGCAGGACTTTATGGTAAAGTTGATGATGATGACCAACTCAGAGAAAGCGTTAAAGCAAATACAACGTCAAACTTCTCGGGAATTCGCTAACGAACTCAGGCTTACATCTTCAACTGTTTGTAATCACTTGACGAAAATAGGAAAAGTGAAAAGAGAGAAAAAACACTTGATTAAGTGTCTCCCTCATAAATTAAACGAGCATAAAAACATCGTAGGTTTGAAGTCTGTTCTTCACGGCTTTTGCACAACAAAAATTATTCCTTTCTGCATTGCAATGCGATTTGAATTTTGTACGAATATCGCGCCGACCGGTGAAATGGCTGAATTTCGATGAAGTGTCAAAATACTTCTCAAAACTAAAATTACACAAGATAAAGATTATGCCAACTGATGGTTTGTATCGCTTCATACATTACAATCTTTCGCATTATATAAAAGGTAAAACGAAATGGATTTAGAGTTGCATTATCATCTAAAAAACTTGGATTTGGAATAATCTCCCATGAAGCTGGAGAAAAAAAAATGGATACGGATCTACTCTTCATGATAACGCCCGCCACACCCCGGAAGCTGAATGAACTGGACTACAAAATGTTACCACATCCAGCATATTCCCTCTACTTTTCACCAAATGACTTTCTCTTACTCAAACAATTGGACAGAATAAAATCTTCAACAACCTATAAGTAACCATGCTATCTATGGAAATTGCATAAATAAACTTGCTACTAACTGTAGCAATTGATTATCTCCATTAACAAAAATTATTTTAATTTTTTTGTACTTTATTTAAACTTAAATGGCAAATTCTCATTACTTTCCACATGACTCAATCTTTTGTCAACCGAGATTAAGGAACCCTAATCCTAGCAAAAATATCGTTAACTCCCACTAATTGCATTTTGACTCCATCGAGTCCAGGGTATTATCCCGCTCTCTTCAAGCCTGACCACCCGGATCCCAATAACTTTTAAACAATTACTTAAGACTATGAGACTTGCATATAGGTTTTGAATGAGAGTAAGTGCTAATGGAACGGAATTAAAGAAAGCTGGAAAAGTCAGAGAAAATTCCGAAAAGCTTAACTTTTCCCAGCATGAATGGCCCTTTATTCTTTAGAAATCTAACCCGGTTTACAACTAGGATAGTACTGTGTGGAAAATAAACAAAGGAAAGCAAACACAAAAGCCTAAGTAGTTGTAAATAGAAACTGACGAAAGAAGTTGCAAGAAACACAAGCAAAATGCAAAGTAAACGTCATATAAATAAGAACCTTAAAAAGCTATTACTATATGCATAAACGTATTTTACAGTTGGCTGAAGGCTTCAGTAAAGATATTGAGTTTGATCGAACCCGTTACTCCTGTCCTAACGACATCTATCAACAATCTCGAGCACCACATCATTATTTTCTCAACCCTTCGGGAAGATGACTTTTTGGAAGGAATTATTCAGGCAGAAGTCCATGCTTGTTGTGTGGGTACCGGTACAGATCATTAGCTATTTTCCTTCCTTTAAATGGGAAAGAAAAAAAACGGCTCTGCAAAGTTCGATAAATAATGTCTCCCTACATCGATGTCAAATAAGGCACTGTGACCTGCTCCTTATTGTCCTTGGTTAATTGGAGACTTCCTGGGTAGGGAATATTACATCTTATTGGCGAATTTCCTCTCCCAGTTTAAACTTCTCCGCGTTCTGTCACAGAAGTCAGTCTTCCACGAATAATATGCAGTTTAAAGGCAGAACACTTGTTCAAAAAGATGTGCATGTCTTCGATAATTGCCTAGAAAGTGCAAAGGAATACGCCTGAATTATGCATATTCTTTATTTGAATATTTTTAGTGTAAAGGTTTGTAACAGACGTCCTGAAAGTATGTTATACAGTCTTCAGTGAATAAAATATTTCTCTTTTCAAAAATTGTGTGCAAACTTTTGTTAATTATATACAAGTTATATTTACAATTAGCCAAACAAAAATAATAAGAGACCATAACCTTACTCCTGTGAAAATATAACCCTTTGACTTAAAGAGTCTTATTGAAGGAAATTCCCTGGTATTAATGGGCTCACAGCAATTACTTCAAATTGTAGACGGGTCTACCATAAACAATTTTGGGATAAGCAATCTATGGCCCACGATGTAAAATAGCGCATTTAGATGATGACAAAGATGTTCAAATTAAATGCTGATAAGTCAATGTTAAAGAGAAATTGAGTAAAAATTTACCTTAGAATGTCTTCAAACATGCTTCATGAGTGAGAAAATCGCGATTTTTCAATAGTTTACTGTCAGCGAAATATAAAAATCTCTAAAATCTTGTATAAATCATTTGACATTATGGTGTCATGTAGCTAATAAGTCTACAGGAAGATATCCACCTGACTGTGTGGCTTAATAAATAAGGTGACAGCAGTGGTTTCGAAGACTGTAGGATTGTAAACAACAAGCGGTGTTCTAAAAGTTCTCGGACGGACTCAGAGATGTCGCAGTTGACAAATTACTATGATAGTCGTTCAGTATCATCCTTTAAATGGCGCGCGCAAATGAACTCACTTGTTTGTGACGATCGTGTTAACATTTTCTACAAAATGGATAAAACTGAAATACGAGCTGTGATAAAGTATTTTGTTTCGAAGTGTTTAACCGCAACAGAAATTTACATTCCACAGTGAAGGATTCTTCCCCTTTGTTTTCTAAAGTGGAATGCGGAATTTAAGCGTGGCCATGCTTCCATTCAGAATGATGAGCACTCAGGGCATCCCAAAACTGCTACCATTGACAAAAATTCACAATATCGTACTCAATGATACCCATGGGAATTTGCTGACGTTGCAAAACCTCGAAAGGCCGTGTCCACTACGTTTTACACGAAAGTTTGGGGATGAGAAAGCTTTCCGCTCGACGGGTGCCGCGTTTTAACAGTGGATCAAAAACGCATTCGAATGAACATTTCGCAAGAGTGTTTAGACTTTTTTCTGCGTTTCATTACAGCAGATGAAGCATTGCTCCATCTCTAAACGCTAGAGACGAAGTCCAAACATTGGGCGATAACAGGTGAAAGTGCACTAAAGAAGGCAAAAACGATTCCATCTGCAGAAAAGTCATGGTTACGGTTTTCTGGGATTCTCGTGGTGTAGTGCTAGTAGATCCCCTCCAGAAGGGCAGAACCTCATCGGTGTATATTACGCTTCACTTTGGGTCAACTGAAGGATGCTATTCAGGCTAAACGTCCACACCTTGCGAAAAAGAAAGTTCTCTTTCATCACGATAATGTGCCTTCACATATTTCTGAGATTGTTGCTATGACCTTCCTCCCAAACGCTTCTATATCCGCTATATTCGCCAGATTTCGCTTTCAGAGATTACTTTTTCTTCCCAAACCAGAAAAATGGCGAAGATTCACATAAAATGATGGGATTGAAGTTGAGACAGACACTTATTTTTCATATCTTATTTTAATTAGGGGGTTAAAAAGTAGGAAAGTCGTTGGACTTAATGTATTCATTTATAATACGACTAGCTCAATTTAAAATTTTTTTAAAACTTGTGTTTTCTTGATCAGACCGAGACCTTTTAGAACAGCCTGTTCATACATGATATAAAAATGAAAGCTCTTCACTTTTGCTTGACGACATACCGACATACTGCACAACTTCAGTCTGTTTTGGTGTGGTATCATTTTAAATATTATGTCACATAATATACTTTAAAAACTTTATGTCACAACTTTGAAATCTGAACAGATTGACCAAATAACTTGTCTAAGACTCCTCTGCAATCTCAGAAATTATTGTAGTGCAATCGTCAACATCTGTTTATTTTATTTTAAGTTTTTTTTCTCCTTAGTTACTGAATCTAAACGTTAGAAGAGCTCACAATGATGTACCTGATCAGTTCAAACGTAATTCCTTGGTAAATGGCTTTTGCACAACCACCAAAGGAAAACTCCCGCGGCGTTGCTTTACTGAGCAATAATGCAAAACCTCATGGTGGACATATCCTGCAACGTTTCCGCACAACGGTTCTTGCAGCCGAGATGGGCAACGTCGTTGGAATAACAAAAACTTAAGCCTTTTTTTTTATTTGTTTTATTTGCGGACGCTCTTGAACATCTCAGGTCATTAGCGTCCCATTCAATTCAGGGCGTGAAACGGCCGACAAATTTTACTCGGAGGTCTCTTCTTTCAGGCTTGAGGTTCTTTATCGTGCCGTAAATGTACGACACGGGACCCATGGCTTTACTTTCCTTCCGAAGGAAGCCATACTTAGGATTTTTACGCCCGAAAAACTCCATCGATCCTGGCCGGGATTGAACCTGCGATTGGGTTTAGAAGTACTTAAGCGAGGAACACTCTTTCGCAAATAAGTTCCTTTTTTAATTTAACTTTTCATCTCGTGTATATCTAGAATTTACTACCTATAATGCGTTGAGGGTACAGAACTATTTACTGCACATAGTAAAGTATAATCACTTTTATTAAAAGTATCCAGTGGCTTAGAGTAGCGTCCTTTCCTCTCACTTTGCGAGCCCTGGTTTCGAATTCCAGTTGGGTCAAGCTATCTGACTGAGGATTTCATTCATGGCGTTTCCTTTGTCTTTAGGATGAATATAAGGATGGTTTGAGGATCATACGCTGTCACTAATTCATAAAGTCGCTTATCATCCGATATGACAGGAATGTGTAAAAAACGCTAAACTCGCAAAAATATTTCAAATTAAAATACAAACTGTTCCTATGGCTTTTATTCAAAATTGTTTTTTTTTTGTTTTGTTTTTTGGTTTTTTATTTACTTGTCAAATCCAGCTCATATCTGAAAAATTTTGTTATTATAGATAAAAGTATTTTATATCAAAATACTCTGAAACCTACAAATGGTTGAATGCTTAGGAATATATGTAACACACAGAAATAAAAAAAATTGTGGGTATTTGCCAAAGTTTTTATTGATTATTGGGACTTAAGCAAAAAAATTGTCTACCTAAATGTAATACAAATTAATATTTGGTTTATTTCAATTCAATTTTCAAGACAATTATGTTTATAAAGCACTAGGTTTAACAACTAAAGGATAAACGTTTATGGGTACCGATCGCTGAAAAATACCTAAAAATTTCGTCCTTTTACCTATTATCTAGAGGTGTGCCATTTTAATTTATCATAAAACCTGATGATTTACTTATATTTATATATGATAAAGAAGAAGCATTCGCAACTTGTGGCGATGTTTCAAATTCCCCATTAAAATGACTTTAGTATTGTTCTAAGATAAAACAGCAGTTGAAAATGTAGCAAATTGGAGTTAATTTTGGGGTAGACACTCCCTTGGGAAGTAGATATTAATATAAAACACAGAAACTTTGATGCCTCAAGGATTATGAAAGGAATTTAAATTGAGTTTAACTAAATTATATGTCTTGGGGCGCAATAACAAAGCTCTTCCTTGCAATGTGAAATGCATACCCGCCCACTGACCAAGGATGATTCATTACATTCCAGTGTAATCGACAGCTATGACGTGGTGCAACAGGCATTTTCAGGTAAACAATTAAAACACCTCTGGGTGACACAGGTTCTCCCAACGCCCAGTTATAAGGATCCCACACTCAGGTGGGTGGAGGTAAACCTATCTAGGAGGACAGGTTTCTTTCAACGGTTCTTCGACCTCTCGCCCACTTGTCCCGGAGGGAATCTTTCTGCCTTGTGCTTCCTCGAAAATTATTACTTTATTGGGTGCGTGTTCTGGATGTAAACGCAAAGCAGCATCTTTTCCTATGTGAATACACACCTTCTGCTGGGTGATTCAGATCGAAGACCAATACAACGAAGATATCTATTGGCACTGACTAATTTGATGATCGAGATTATGACGAAATAGTGTGGATTTGCAATTAACTTTTAAACGAATATACTACAAACATTTTTACTTAATCTCAGCTAATTCATTTATTTCAATATTTTAGTTTGTAAAAGTATTTTATTCATTAAATTTTAAGCTCCCAATCTTACTCTTTTATATCTTCATAGCAATGCACAAACTCAGCAAAGGTGTTTATGTGAAACCAAACATAGAAATTGACTAAAGATTCAAGCGTACTCTTAGGACCCATGGCATTTACAGATAAATAATCTTATTTGTTTTAGCCGCATTGAACGCCTTTTCGTAATCGAATGTAAATATCCGCAGTAGTTCACTGCCACGGGTGGCCGAGGTCGTTAAGGCGCGAGCTCGTGAGAGGGAGCTCTGCGGTTCGAATCCCGCCTCACCGCGATTTTTTGTGGTTTTCCTCAGTCTCATAAATGGCAAATGCCGGGAAGGTACCAAACTTAGGCCTGGAATATTACCTTCTTCTTCTTCTTATTCTTAAAAAAAATCCTTTCCCAATATATCATTTCATCTCATGTATCATCAGTAGAAAAACGGGCGTTAAACACTATTAAAATCCTCAGTAATTAAATGAAACATTTGTATATTGAACGGGGTGGCACCTGATAATACCTGAAACTCGTATTCGGGAGATCCAAGATTCAAACTTGAGTTTTTTCGTGGTTTCTTCTGGTTGCTTAAGCGAACGCTATCCCATTTCAGTTCATTCCACTGGTTCTGTTGCAGGGTTAAAGTGCTATGTGTAGTAGCCTGGTGATGTGTGGGGTGTGATAGTAGCTTGCGCTTTTTATCAGTACGAAAAGACCCAAATGTCTTTTTAAGACTAACTTACTTACACCAGATAATCAGGTAATCAGATAATCAGATAATCCATACAATCGAATGGATTTTAGAAATTTTGCATTTATCGATTACATCCTTCACTACTAAGGTTAAATTACTACTGCTTTCTTTCCAGTGCCAATTTATTCATCAGCTTTACTATTTAAACATTGTAACAACATAATTTATTTATGTGTATCAAACTTTATTGCTCTTGTGTTTTAACTTTTCAATTGAGTAGCGTTTAACGCCCGTTTTTACTACTGAGGCACCACAGGCGGTGAACACTGATGATACATGAAATGAAATGATAAATTGGGAAAGGATATTTTTTTTTTTTAAAGGTAGGAAGCGTTCCAGGCCTAAGTTTAGGTACCTCCCCGGCATTTGCCAGTTATGAAGACTGAGGAAAACCTGGAAAAAAACCCAGTCAGGGAGGACGATCCTGGCGGGATTCGAACCGCAGACCTCCCGCTCACGAATCCGTGCCTTAACGACCTCGGCCACCCGTGGCGGTTTAACTTTTCAATGAAAAGTGATATATTTTAGGGTTCTTTACACCCTGAAAATCTGTCCACCTTCAAATAGTTACTCTAAGGAGTTCAAATGAACTCAAACTACACTTCGTACTGTGATACGTAAAATAAAGCACACACTTTTACATTATTCTACGACCCCAAGAGAAACTTCGGCTGAATAACATGCAAACAGCGATGCACAATATTTTAATTAAGGAATCCCTAACATCCTTTTTAAGTACAGCATTCAAATATATGCCATCTTCAGCAAAGGCAGCTAACTGAATAGGATATATTTTTCGACGACTTATAGCTTAATTAACATTGTAAACATAGCTAATAATTTGGAGCAACTTCACAACCCTTGCAAGAATACATAGACTTTAATGGAGCACATTTCTCTGATGTAATTTATAAAAAGGGAACTTAAATAACGGATCGTAAAGGGCATATTTCGGTGTGTTTGTAACTGTTTGGCTCATTATTTTCTTGTTTGAACTCAAAATGTGTCGGACGGTTTGGCACCATGAGGTATAACGAACTTTTTGCGTTTACAAATAAATGATCAGTTTAGCCTTAGGCAACGAACGAGTTTTAGTTTTAGTTCTAAATATTTGAAATGACAAATATCTAATACGTTGCTTCCATCTTTCCTTATGTTCCAGCATCCAGTATATTGACCATGTTGTCATCTTAGTGCTTATTATCCACCTGTTGTTGAGTTCTCACAGATGTTTGCGCCTTAAAAGTAACATACAAAGTTACAACCAGGAACTTTACTAAAAAGTATACGTTAAGCAACAACCGGGGAACATAAAATAAATGAAAACATTTTATTAATCCAAAAATAACAAAGCCACAGCACTTATCCGCGATAAAATGTTTTTTCTCTTAGATAGCGTAAATACAATGGCTATACTTAATATGAAAACCTGTTGATGCTAACAAGTGACTGTCTTCTTCATCAGAGGAATGTTGATGTAGCAAGCAAGTTGTGATACACCCGGTAGGTGCCGCTGCTCACAGAAATCTTGTTTGCAAATTTCAGTGCTCAATTCGTTAACTTGTCGCATTATCATAAAAGTTTGTTTTCTATTTTAACGTTCTCCAGCTAAGGGGGGAAAAATAACTTACATCCAACTCGAGGTGGATCTACATATATAGCCACATGAAACACGCTTGGGTAATTGGCTCTATCTGCAACGGCGAAATAATTAAATTCACTTTTGTTATTATGCTTGCAAGGAAAATGTTGAAACGCCCTTATATCGTACATAGGTCAGCTATTGTGCTAGAAGCTTCGCATTAATGACGACACAAAAATGTGTAATATATACCCGTCTCATTTCTTATGAAAATGAGGTGAGTTGGAATAAATATGTATTAAAATCATAGACTTTTGTCAAAAGTTAAAAAATAAAAACAGAGGGTTTTTTACACCGTACCGACAGTTTTTTTTTTTTTTTGGAGTAGCGTTTAACGCCCGTTTTTACTACTGAGGCACCACAGGCAGTGGATACTGATGATACATGAGATGAAATAATAAATTAGGAAAGGATATTTTTTAAGGAGGGAAGCGCTCCAGGCCTAAATTTAGATTACCTCCCTGGCATTTGCCAATTATGAGGACTGAGAAAAATCTGGAAAAAAAAAAAAAAAAACAGCCAGGGAGTACGGTCCTGGTGGGATTCGAACCCCAGAGCTCCCACTCACAAGTCCGCGCCTTAACGACCTCGGCCACCCGTGGTGGTGCACAGATATCTGAAAGCTATTAATGTTTAGATACATATTTTCACAACAAGCATTGCTGATCAGATGGGGCAAAAAGAAGATCCTCAAACATCTGCTTACGACACGGGTGGCCGAGGTCGTTAAGACATGAACTTGTGAGCGGCAGGTCTGGTGCTCGATTCCCACCAGGACGATCCTGCCTAACTGAGGTTCTTTCCAGGTTTTCCTCAGTACTTATAAATGTCAAATGCCGGAGAGGTACCCTAAATTTCAACTTGGAAAGTTTCCTTCTTTCATTTCATCTCATCAGTGAACACAGCCTGTAATGTCACAGTAGTAAAAACAGGCGTTACTGTAAACGCACAATATCTGCCAGTCGTATCCTCACTATAGACATGCCTGGGAATATTTAATTTATTTGTTTTAATGACATGACAAAGTATGCCCACACATAAAACGTAAAAGCAAAAACTCAAACAATTATCAGCTGTTACTTTGGCGCTAGTGGCATACCAGCTGCGCCAGAAAGACACTCCACAACTTATCGAAGCTTCATAAGTCGGTGGCATGCTGGTCCTTTAGAAACTTGATGCCATAGATTTGAAATTTGAAGAGGCAAACGACAGACTCTCTATCTCAAATTGTTTGTCTAAGACCCCTGTAATTATTGCAGCGTAGTTCATTAAAACTCCCTCCTATTCTATCATCCAAACGTGTCGAATGTGTTTTTAACATGAATGAACGGAATTGTAAGAATCGTTTGGGGAAAAGGACTCGGATATGGGAACTGGAATGCCCAAAGGCTGGATAAAGTTAAGCAGGATCAATTGAGTGCAGGAAGAGGTTTTAAAAACCGTGCAACCTGATTACAAAGAAAGTTTACGTTGATGAGGTTATAAGAAAATGGAAAACACAACTGAAAATAAATTATATAGCAACTCTATCTCTAAATTAATTAAATTGTGCAATTTAGTTGACTATTGTGATTTGTCTATTATTTAAATTACTAAAGCAACATAAAACACCTATTAACCACTCCTAAAAAGAAGGGGAAAAAAAAGCATCGTTGATGATGTAATTTTACAACCAGTGCCTCTTTTTTTTTCTTTCTTTCTTTTTTTTCCATGTTGCATACGATTGAAAAAAGATTAGAAATGAAACTCTCTAAATTTATACACCTATTAGAGAAAATATAAAAGGAATATTATTTGAAAAAATTAGGAAAGAAACTGTAATTGATTTTATAAATCTATAGTTGTTGCACGAACTGTACAATAACAGAAAACCAAAGAAAGCGGGTCGAAGCAGCAAAAATGAGACTTTTGAGATCATTGATGGGATATGGTTTATTATAAGATAAAAAAATAAAAGAATTATATCTAGAATTAAAAATACAAAATGTACCAAATACTACTGACACATACAGATATTCGCCTGCGATGCCTAATTAGTTAAAAGGGCGTTACACACTATCAAAAAACACACACAAGACACAGCTACAATGCTACCAACGCCTGCTAAGAAGGGACACCGACCGAAGAAAACATTTAATTGTACGTATTGGAAGAGAAAAAATAGGATAATTAAAAAAGGACTGAAAGAACAACCGAAATATTTCTGGAGAAGGAACATGTCATTTTCACGTAATCTCGAAAGATATGATGATAATAATAAAGATGCAATTTGATAACCAAACACCGAGATTTTTAAGCATTCAACGCCAGGTTAAGTACAAGGTCAATAAAAGCAAAGGAAGAACACAAACTATGAGCCACTGATAAATGACAAGCGTAAGGGAAAGGGTGGTTTGTAGAACGTGACCTCTCTCACTTGTTCTTTGCAGTCCAGTACCAACATAGCTTCATTGTGGTTTTAGTGCTTAGAAGTTCAGAAACCTACTGATAACTAAATTATGTTTTACTAGAAGAGTGACAAAATTAGCTCTCCTTCATTGAAAACATCAATTAACAACAGTATAGACATCAGTTTCTTGATAAACATGCTTACTTCTGGGCAAAATAAAATGCACAACTCAAAAATATTTGAGCTAGACCCCTCAAATTTTTGAAGAAACGTATTTTCATAGTTAATTTTAGACTTTTGTTTAATCGTACATTAAAAAAGCAAAGCAGTACTTCAAAAAGTGTGAAATATACCGGTGCTACTAATAATGGGGGAGTGAAGGCAGTAGTAATGATTTTAGATTAAATACGCAAGCAGGACATCATGATAGGAGAAGAACCCCTCCATTTGAATATGTCCAAAACAGGACGAAGGAAGTTTATCTAAGGTTACGACAAGGCTGCAGTTTGTCACCTTTCTTTTTTGACGAAGTTCCGAGGTTGTGAAAATTAAAAATAAAAAATTGTTCATTTAATTTTAATTTAAGAAATTATACAATGACTGTGCTTTTCGCAAACGGTCCGAAAATAATTTAAGGTACCGGGGAAAAGCAATCAAAGTCCACTTTTGATGAAATTTGAGATTTTGGTGCCAATGGATTTTAGGTATGTAGTAGTACATTTCAACACATTCATACAGGAAAGACCAGATATAGTGGAAAAAAAAAAATAGAAACATTAGTGTCCAGGGGAAAAACAATCAGTCCTCTGTCGGTCCTGGTATGTAGTGGTTACCAGTGGTTGCCTCCTAAACCCAAGATCGCGGGTTCGAACCAGGCCAAGATTGATGGATTTTTTTCGGGCGTAAAAAACCTAAGTATGGCGTCCTTCGGAAGGGAAGTAAAGCCGTGGGTTCCGTGTCATACATTTGCGGCACGATAAAGAACCTTAAGGCCTGGAAAAAATAGGCCTCTGAGCAAAATTTGTAGGCAGTTTCACGCCCTGAATAGAATGGGACGCCGAAGACCTGAGATATTAAAGAGCGTCCATAAATAAAACCAAATAAAAACCTCTGTAAAATACATACAATGAGACGATAGCAAGAAAGGGAGCTGATGAACTTGCATCGATGTTGTTTGACTTTTGATTCCATCACCTGAACCCATTAGTTCGAATTTTTTAATGTGATTATTGCCTCGACCAGAATAAAAAGTATACCATTACTCGCCTCATTCATGCTATGGTTCACAAGTACTACATATTTGAGTCAGTAAAAGTGAGTTTTACCATCAGAGGCTATAGCTATATGGAATGTAACAAAGATATGGGTTTAATAAATGAAACACCCATCGATTGGAATGAGCACATCATAAAATGCTGTGAAATCATCTACCGTCACTATCATTGAGTGTTCCCAAGATTTTTTTAAATCGTGGTCTTCATTTCATAATAAAGAATACAGAAATACATGTCCAATGAAAATAAGAAAAATACGAGAAATTGTAACTTACAAAACCTTTTCTGGAATTATCACCAGTCGAACAACCTACAATGACTTCTAAGAGTCCCATGTTATAGTTGAGCCTTACACAGACTGATGAGCAGGCTGCCCCTTGCTATTCAAGTTTAACTTCACTTTCTAAAGCAAAATATGATGACCTATAATGCCTGACGAGATTATGTTCCGATATTGCTCATTTCTATTATTCAAGGTTACCTGTAATAGACAATGAATCATACTGATTGAATTATTATTTTCAATAGTGTTTCATTAGTGTATATATTTTCCTCAGCAAATACCTAGTTCAATTTGGTACATTCCATAATATAGTTAGTGGACTTTGATTATTTTTATCAATAAGTATATGTACTTTGTTTTTTATTGTTAACCATGACACTAATTTCAAAAGAAGGGTCTGTTAGAAAACTATCTTAAGGATTAGCATTTCTGTATACCTAATGTGCTTCAATTTGTAGCGTTTTTAAACTTCAAATTATATTCAAATAGAAAAGTAAAAGGTGGACTTTGATTGTTTTCCTATTGTACCCTTCAGTTGCAGATGATGACGATAACTTGCACAGAACAGCAATAGAGGGTCTCATCTCTGGATGTAGTAGAAAATATTTGAGAGATTTAATTACATTAACGGAACTTTAGGAAGACGTTTATGGAGTAATGTCAGATACATGAAATACGATGAAATTTTATAAGATCATGTCAATTCTTCCACTATTGCAAGGAAGTGAAGTTTAGGTTTTAAAAATAAAAAGATAAACAAAGGTTGCAAAGCAAATGAAATGAAGTTCTTGAGAAGTGTGACAGGCTATAAACTTTCAGGTCAGAAAAGAAACGATGATGTTAACTGCCTAATGCATGAAGGAGAAGAGGGGGGAAAGTTTTTATTGCCAAACTAATTAGCTGCTATTCAATGCTATACTATTGTATTTATGCGTGAATTAATATTATTAACTATTACTCAAGGTTTGGACTTTCTGCAGGTAAATCAAAACCTATGAAAAACTGGTATGCGCAGATAAAATAAATCTGCGCTAACTACTGCGATACAAGCAATGAATCCGCCTCTGATGCAGCCGGTACCTCCCTCACATGCTAATTATACAAAACGTCACAAAGAGAAACTCTCTGACGCTCATTAAGCCCTGGCATCAGCCGTTATGCCGTTTAGCACACACATATATTACACCGTTCGGAGTTATAGCTCCATAGCTCCTGGAAGCTTCGAGTGACAGTGGTGGTGGAGGTTGGAAGGAGTTAACCTTGAAAGACCTGGACAAAACGTGCACTGGCTGTGTGCAGCTGTTCTAGTTTAAGCTCTTTTCAGGTGCTCCGATTTCGAGACCCGGCATTAGACTACCCGACCCAGTATTTCAATAGCGCAACCATACAGCACATTTTACTCTCGAAGAACGTGAAAACGATGGTTACCATCTATAGAATGACGTATATAAAATATATATAATGCAATATGACGTGAAATTATCCGTACGTAAATATCATATCCAGTACCACCAACTATTACCGTCATGATAGTGCGAAAATAATTAAATGTAAATCGAAAATTATGCTTTCACCTTCTCTGCTGATCAATTCCAACACTTAAAACTGAGAATAAAACTTTGCAAATTCGAGATATTCAGGCAATAATAGTGTGGCATATGGGGGATTTGGGGAAATGTATTGTAGATCAAGTTCGTTAAGAAGTAGAAGTAACAATTGGAAAGATTACGTAAAGAAAAGTCGGTCTGCGCATGCGCAGCATAGGGATTAGATAGTGATCTTTAACGGATTTCAAAAGTGGAGTGTGACAGTTTGAAAAGAGTGGACGTGCCGCCTGCTCCGGGGTAACTATCTTGGTTGGCGTCCTTCATGAAGGTAAGTAACTTTATTGATTATAAATATAATCCATTTCATAGTCTGAGTATTGCTTGTGTTTTCAGTATATATACACCCGATAGTTCCTTAATTTCGTCCCTTTTTGATTAATGATGGTTAGGATTTCTTTTGATTAATGTTGCAGCTACTTCTCAGTCCGATCTCAGTTCATTAAACAAGTTATAGAATATTTTAGGCGAGTGGCTAGCAGGGTATCGCGGCATATACCAATACTTTTTTACTTTTTTCCCAGATTAAGAAACAGATGATCATATGGCCTTCTGCAATACTGCCCTCTACCTATAAAGCCGCAAGAGGTTGATGGAAGACAGCTTGACCATTGTGGTAGGCCAACGCCCTCATTGGACTGTTGCGCCAAAAGAAGAATAGAATACGTTGAAATTTATATAAATACTTGCAAATAATATGCTTTATTTCTTTTACATGACAAAGGTATGAAATTCCCATTCTTTAATATTTTTAATGCATATTAAAATCCATTTCGAATGTCGGTATTTTCAGCATTAAGAACATAGAAAAAAAGTATTTATAATCTCTATAATGATCTTCGATTGAGGAGGCCAAGCCACAAGTCTTTGACGGATATTGTCTTAAGGAACAAGCTTCTCTAGATAGGTCTGGTATTCAGTCTCTGCTGGACCATGTCTATGATTAAGTTGTTAACTCATGTCTGCTAAGACCCAAGAGAAATTTGACACTTCTGTCGTTCCAGATGATGACTGCAGGTAAAGAGTAATGGTTAAATGAGAACCTTTTCACAACGCGTTCTCTTTTGTTTTATACCAGCGACTGCTTGCGCAGGTGAGAGGGGTCTGGTACAACCGCACACAGAAGAACTGGTGTGTTGCTGGAAAGTAGAAACAAAAAAGGGAGTAGGCGTGACTTTTAGGGGGAGGGAAGGGAGATTTATTTAGATTAATGGATGATCAGACACCCCAGTAGAAACCGCTGCAAAAAAAAAAAAAAAAAAAAAAAAAACGGTCGGCAACAAGTGCCCCGACCTACCCAAGTCGCCATAGGTTTTCTTACACGCTGTCTGGGCGTCAGGACATCTGAAAACAACGTGGCTGCCTATTTCATTGAACAATTCTTGTCACACGTGATGAGGTTGGAACAGGGGGTTTCCTAAACCTTGAAGAGCTGTGGTTAAATTACTCTTTCCTCAGTAATACACATACTTATCTAATTCTTTTTTATAAATGATACTAATATTATCATTAAAGAACATAAAATCAGTCGTCTCTCAGATTTATTCAATTATATTTTCAGTGTACTTTACAACTGCTTTGACAGAAACAAAAGTAACATACACTTTGAAAAAACTGACTGAATTAATATTCACACAAAAAATAAAAATGGTACAGACCTAAAGGTACAATATGAAGGCAATGAAATAGCCGAATCTAGTAACACAGAATTTCTTGGCCTTATGATTGATTATAATATGAATTGGACCCAAAATAAACTCCGCATGTTTTAAAATCATATTATTTATTTGTTTATTTTATAAAGCATCCTAAAAGCATATTAAGTTTACTTTCATTCCTTAATGACTTATGGAATAATGTTCTGGGAAATTCAGTAAATTCTAAAAAGATTTCTTACACAAAAATGAGAAATAGGCGGGGACAAAGCGACCAACTCAATGCAAAAATTTATGAGTTTCCTAGTGCATTCCAGCTGAACTTTTATTTACAGTAGATACAACTCAGATATACACAGATCAGGTTACAATTTGCAGACACTACAAAATGGTGTTTACTACAACGTTATAGTACTATTTAATTCACTTTCATTATCTAAAAATGAACTGCATACTAAAAAATACAAGTTCAAGTTAGCATTAAAAAAATACCTTATTATTCACAGATTTCAAATCAAAAATACAGTTTTTTCTCTGTTGAATTAATTCCACTTTATAAATATATTGAATGTAAATACTTTAAGTTATGATTTTGTAAACATTCTAGCTGTACATAATTTGTTACCATTAATATGCATTTTTAAGATGGCCTTTTAATAAAAAAATTCCATATCCTACAAATTCTACAACAGAGTTAGACTTTGTAAATATGATGACTGTGTTCATCAAAAGTACATAATAAATGTAATTTCTGACGAACTTTACATCCTGGACTTAGACTAACTCTTTCAGAGTTGACTAAACTCATTGTAGGATCCACAGATTGAAGTGATATGATACGAAAAGAAATGCATTAACAAAAGTAATTTTCAAACACTGTCAACAAAAAACCCTACAGCCAGTAGCTAATGGTTCAAACTACGTTCCAGTTATCCTGGTTAGAGTTATCCGGTAATGTTTTCACTCTCTTGGTCAATCATTTCAAAGAGCCAAAACAGTCGTCAAAGGAGCATGTCAGATGCCCAATCTGGAACTACTTCGAAGAAATTACAGCAAAAGGTTGGAAATTTGCGCAGATTTCTGCAACGTTATTAAGGTGTATGAAAATTTGCTTACTCGCTTGAAATTCCCTTACTTTTCTGCTACTTTCCGGTGGTGGCTAGTAGAGGCAAGAATAATGAGAAGGCCTAGAGATACAAGATTAGACGAAGACCGTTTTCTTGCATTAATGCAATAATGTATCGTTTATTTGTCAAAATCAATAATTTCAAAGAAAATAAACCTGAAAAGATTAATGCTAGACATTTCTAAATGTTGATATTACAACTGATACTACACCTTCTATAAATGTGCACGATTCTTGCTAAATACAACATTTCAACGGGATATAAATTAATTAAATCATATTTAACTAATTTCCCTATGGGAAAGAGTAAAATCATAAATATCGAGTGATTACTTCTTCTCTCTCTCTAAAAAAAAATGTATCCTCATTATTTGGACGCTCCTTCAAGAAATCCTCTAAAAATTTTTTTGTTAAATTATATTTGGAACACGCGGGTCTTACTGTATGGTTGTTTGCAACCAAGCGAGAAATCAAACGTACCACTTTAACTTGAAATTGCAGGCTTTGTGTTAATTCTTTGGGCCTACTAACTTCTCTAGTTCTAGATATGCTTTTTTTTCTACACTCATTTGTCTTGAAGCACAAATTTGGAAACAATGTTTATTTGTGTCAATAATTTGCAGTTTTGCTACATTTTCATTTTTCCTGCTTTAGTGAAGAAAGCGCCTAAATGTGCATAAATATATTTTATCTAATGTTATAAATTAATGACTATGTTTTACAAAGCATTATTCGCCACAATATGAGCGCTAAAATGAGCTGCTGTTCAGATTGCTATAAAGAAATCGATTTGAATAAAATACGGTATTTTGGGGGAGTTTTTACATGAAAACTATTAGACCTATGGATGTCATGCTTCACAGCACTATTAGGTAGTCTTTAAATGTTGTATAGTATAAAATATATTAAAAGTAAAAAATGTGATATCAATAATAATTTTCGTTCGATTTCATATGCAATCTCCCATCTAAAGCATATATTTAAAAATTCCAGGCTAAAAGGCGGAAATATGGCGGTATTCTATTAGATATTGCGCATCGCATGTGGCTTATGCATGACGGTGTACTAGCACATTTTACCTGCATCTGTGAACAACTCAAACAAAAACTAAAGCACGAAGATGATAGTTTACATATGAAACTGTTTATAACTACCCAGAAGGTCACATAACAAAAACTTATTGTTTATAAAGTCTTAGCCCGTATCAAAATTTATTTTTTTTTCTTTCTGAAATTCATAATATTCTCAGATATTATATTTCTAGTACATGAGATATCAAACACTTTTCTGTCGTAAAATTTCAGAAACCTCACAACCAATGCAAATAACAGCCACAAATATCATGCCTGCATCACAGGTATAGATAATATTTTTAGGTGTTTTAATATAAAAAGTTACCGTACCATTTCACGATATTTGCTGTTGCCAGTCAGTACATCAATGTTTGTGTAATACGTGTGGTGGATGCGAACTTAACAAAGGCACTCCTATTGCCAACAGGTATCTGGCACACAACATCCAATCAGATGTGTGAACTCTTTGTTTGAAAGAAAATACGTTGCTGCTAAAATAATACTCTTGTAGGTACGAGGAAGTATCAAAAAGTTCAGGACTGGTTCTGTAGCATGCCAATAGGTGGAAATACAGGATTGTGTCTGTATCGGAATTGAGAGGTAGCTTTGAACTATCAGCGTGCCTAGCGACATCGCTGTATTTACATTGAGAGTAGTGCAAACGGAATTTTTGTCACCACATGTACTAACCTGCATTTCGTCATGGACACCAAGTTGGAACAAAGATCTAACGTGAAGTTATGCGCTAAACTTGGGAAATCGGCCACGGTGACATTAACCATGCATGTTTCGGCAAACTTACAGCTATTATGCATTGTTTCGAATGGTACGAAAGCTTCAAAATGTTGAAAAAGTCCGGGAAATTGTTCATGAGGTTAGAACAATCAACGTCTTTGCTGACATCGTTAGTGTCGTTTGGGCCAGTGCAGGCAAGGTCACCATTTAAAAACCGTTGACAAAATACAGCGTGAATCTCAGAAGATTCTTCATTCACTCACAAACAATGACTTTGAGATCGCATTCCAAAAGAGACAGAAACGCTTGGACGATGTGATGCTGCCCAAGGAGATCATTTAGAAGGAGATTGTATTTAAAATTAGGAAATGAAGTATTTTCTTTGTAACAAAACCAGTCCGGGAACATTTTGATATGCTTTAACTACCCATATGACAATGCAAATCGTTACAACTGGATTCATACTTTATAAAATAAAATATGGTAAACAGTCCCTAACCTACCAGCCTAAAGGATTTAATACCGAAATATTTTATTTAGCTCTTAAGTTAACTATGGATGTTGTTAGAAACAACCGAATGTCAATGAGACGAAACAGAAATATATAAGATATTTTTATACGATTCCTCTCCAGATGATAACCCATGTTTGGGAGTATAAACAGTTTTAAAAAATAGAACGTATCAGATTTCTGTGGTTTGACAGCTGCCTCCAATTGTAGAGAGGAGGGGGGAGAAGAAATCTTGTATTGCGTAATACTAGCAAACCGAGCCCCTAAACCGCTGCCTCAAATGTTGTAAAATCATTCCAGAACTGGAAATGATCCTTTTCCTTTACTCTTTGATACAAAGATCGGAGTTTAATTTCTCTTGCTTTGGAATTGAAGCTAAAAGTCGTCAGTATCAACCAGAAACCAGCAGCTGGCATTATTTTCCCCATTAGCTCAGTTTTTTCACGTGGCATCGTTGTCTGCATTGAAGTTAAATCAGGATGGGGTCCATGCATTTATATTTTCATTTTGTAATTTCAGTTTCTAATTTTTCTTGCTCTGTTGCTCTCCATATATGTTCAATTATATTTTCGATTTAACGTCAAGGGTACATGCACTACGTAATTTGGTAACGGAGGTTATCAAGCGTAGGCAGAAGTTTATATATGAGCCTGTTTCATATAAAGTATAACTAATATAAATTCCATAAATAGCACAGATTTTTATCATTTTATAAATTGTTTCAAAAAGCCAAAAAAGCTAGCTAGCCCTGTTCGGTGCAGGAATTCAGCAAACAACTAATTACTTCTCGTGCACATGCAAGAGCATAACAACATTATCCAACATCGCAAGTAATAAGCAATAGAGTTTTATAAAGCATGTTTATTTTATAGGAAAAATTTTACCTTAATCAGCATATGTTAGAACTTATTTTTAAGTTCATTAAATCTCTATAGTACATAAAAAATATTCAAAATTATTACAAAATGCCTCGTATTTCCAAGGGTTCTAACACTTCTCCAAGTTGCATAATCAATCACGGATAGTTTCACTGCAGTAGAATGCACCAAAGATTTAGAATATTCTCACAAAAAAGAAGGTAAAGCTGTACGGAAATTAGAAAAAAATTGAATATATTTTCTATTGCTTATTTTGGTTTTTTATAATTTAGAGTTTAAGCTTACTGTTAATTTAAATATAATGAATAAAGTACAATAAGGTAAAGAATAAAGGTATTAAACAAAATTTAAAAGTTAATAAACAATATTGGTATTTAGTTATTTATATTGTAAATTACTCAGACAACACAGTTCCGCTTAGAACACATGCTCAGTATTTACTATAAGTTAGTACAATTATTTATATTTAAGAAAATGAAACAGAAATATTTTAATGCACACCCGTACAAGAATAAAATTAGCAAAAACTAGAAACCATAACCGATTCGAAAAACTCGCTGACGCTCGCTTCAAAATAACTCGTTTTAATGCCGCCCTCAGTTTATATTCGTAAACAGGAAATACGGGGAATCCGATCATGTGATCTGATGGCATGCCTTGTAACAAGAACCATATCAGTTCGATTCCTGGTTATGCTTTATTTATTTGTTGATGCCTGCAAGTAAAATTAATGTTTAATATATCGCAGTAATATAATTTGTAACAGACAGGATATATTTTAATTTGAAGGCATTCTGGTGCAACAGAAGAAACAATCATATTTGCTTTTAAAATAAATACTACTATAATAAATATTATGAAGTTTTTAATGGTGTTTAACGCCCATATTTACTACTGAGGCACCACAGGCGGTGGACACTGATGATACATAAGATGAAATGATAAATTAGGAAGGATTTTTAAGGAAGGAAACGTTCCAGGCCTGCTAGGGTATCTCACCGGCATTCGCCCGGCTTTATTAGGACTGAGAAAAATCTGGAAAAAAAAATCAGTCAGGGAGGACGGTCCTGGCGGGATTCAAACACCAGATCTCCCGCACTTTAACGACCTCGGCCACCCGTGCCGGTTACATTATAAAGTGAAAACTAAATATCGCAGAGCGTTTACCAATTCGATACTAATATAATTAACTTTTTTCTTTTTAGTTTTCATTTAAGAATATTTATTAATGTTGTATTTATTTTAAAAACAAAGATAATTATTGTACTTTTTGAGTGAGTATAAATGCCTTAAAATTCAAATAAGCCTTTTCAATTGGAAGTTATTTGTATACTAAACGTTACTTTTACTTTTAAGATATGAGATAAAATAGTTCACGCATGGGTAGGATTTGAACTTCGGTAGTATTCTTTGAAACACACCTGCTTTAAATCAATGGACTATCTGCGTATATCTGCTATTGAGAACTCAATATGATTCATGACAGAATGAGGCAAACACATCCAGAGAGTCGAGCACAACTTGGACAGTTAACGCTTCGAATCTCTATTTTTTTTTTTTTGTCCTAGTGTGTACATAGTTAGCAATTCATACATATTTTAGAAAGGGGCACTAAAAGTCGACGTATTTAAAATTTTAGTGTAGGCTTGAGCTCTAGCGAATTGAGTTTGATTCTGTTTAACTACAGCGGCTTATTGTTCTCGATCGATCAAATGCTCAAAAAATTCAAAAAATGAGATAACTGCAACTTACCTAGCAAATTATCCTGGACACCAATACGCATTGGAAACCAGCGTGCACTTTGAGGTTGTTTCAGTTGCCAATCCTGTGGGAAAAAAAATCGTTTTAACAAGCACCAATACTAAATATTAGACTAAAATGTATACTTTTTCTAATTACTGTCGATTTTTATATTTAAATACACCTAAAATATACAGCAATCGTTAATAGTCATTGTTGACCTACGTCCGTAGCTGAGCGTAGCGCGCGCTGGTTCAAGATGATGCCTGTCTCCTATCATAACAGAGAACTCCACATGGACAATTCAGTATTTGATCTTAAGAGAGCAAATATTATTTCTATTTTCGAGTTATTACCGGCTATTATTACGCCAGTTTTTACTTATTTATTTATTTAAGAATATTACTGTAATGTGTTGTCCAATAGAGCAGGGCTGTTACTAGAAAATGCAAATTTCATTAAAGATGGTAGGAATGTGTGACTGCAGACAACACCGACCTCACCTATAACATCAGACTAGAACTCATTATGAAATAAAATTAGTATTGTTTAGTGGTATAAGTGATCAAAGTTGTGCTATTAGAAATGAGAGGGATTCCATCACTGGAGCCGGTAAATGGCATTATCTTGAGTCAGCGCAAATTGCAGACGTATGCCAAAAATAACTCTCTGTATCTAAATGCACATCTCAGTGCTTTTTTATACGGTGGACATTGGCAAAGAGAAAAAGTCAAGGAAATTCGGGAACAAAAAACAAAAATAAAAGGACGCTACAAAACAGAAAGCTAGAAAATAAAAATTCCCCAAGGTACATTAGTTTTAAAGACAAATCTTCAAGAATACTTTAAGTATATTTATGAATCTAGTTGTTGTTTTTGTATAATTAAGTCTCTGAATATTTATTTTTCAGCTCCAACTTCCATGTGATTAAGTTTGTTAAAAATTCTATATACCTATTCTAAACTGCCTAACTCAAGAGCTTGAAAAAATGGAAAATACAGTTTCAGGCAACTTCCTTAAATTGGGGATTTGAGTTTAAAAACTTTTATCCTATTTAATAATTCAACGTTCTCTCTTTAAGCTATTTTAACATTATTTCGAAATATGTATTGAAAGGGACTTATTTTATATATATTGTAAATGGATGCATGCTGTGATCCAGTTGATGTTTTAACTTTGAAGTACGTTTGGCTCAAGTTTGATTTTTCAATACAAAAACATTTTCTCAGCTTTGCTTATTTTAAGAAGCTGGAGCTTTAAGGAATCGCCATTTAAAGATTTCACACAAACTGAAATAAAACATTTGCAAATGGAAATTTTAAGCGCTTTATAAAATGCAGAAAAGAACACTTAGTTCACTGATGCTTTAGCAAGGAGTAAGACGTAAGTATGGCCTCAAACTGGCTGGCACGTATCTACCTGCAGTAGAAAATAGTTCAAAACGCAACGTTCTCATATTTCGAGTGTCTACTCCACTATTTCAGGTATACTTGTTATGTGTTGCTCCATTTATTCCTATAAAACATTTCAATGCTTTATTTATGACATAAAACACTAATTATTACATAAAGTAAGTTTTTAAACTAGATGCATAGAAACTTCTTCAAGCAACGTCTGGCATTCGCACTTGCTGTATGGTCACTGTCGCGAGCCGGATATATACTACCACCTTCCACAGTGAACGAAGTGTAAATAACTAACAGGAAAGGGGGGAAAAATGAAAATAATATTCAATTGAATTAAAATCGATTTATTTTAGCTATACTGATGTGTTGTAGCCATCATAGATAAACATTTCAAGTTTGAGAGAAATCGTTAATTTAATAAGCTTTAATTAACATTGTAAAGATTGAGTTCTTCCTTAGGATTTCCCTTTAAACAGCTATAAGTTGCCTGGCACGGTGAACCCCTTCTTCCTGAAACCTTTCTAGTTTTTTCAACTACCAACATCACCATTTTCCATCATCTTCATCAAATACTCCCACTAATTTACCTGTACAAAAAATTACATACGGTGTTCATCAAGAGAATGAAGTGAATATTGCTGTCGCGACGCGCAGTTCTCATACAGTAAACAAGTTAAGAGCAACTGGAGCATATGGGTTGTGGCAGTCTCGTCTGACAGGACAAGGGAAGAAGGGTTGCAAGTCAAGGGGAATGAGTCACGAGAAACGTTAATGAAATTAAATGAAATCTTTCCTCTCTTCTCTCGTTTTAATTAGCCCCCCTGCCAACCCCGGCTCCCTCTCTTTGCAGTCACACAGACGACGACGGTAGAGGGGTGGAGGGTAGGATTTCACGACGTCCGCCGTACCACCTCCCACATGCCGACGTCATGTTTAAGGTCAAACACATGCATGAGGATAGGAACCTTGGTCTTCACCCCCACCTCTTTTTCCTTTTCGTAAAATGCATATCTACGGTTTCAAATGGAGCTACACTCAAAATGAGCTTTCCTGCCCCTTCAACTAATCCTTTCTTTATTCCATTCACCATTATCTGATACCATAAGTCTCAAGAGAATGGCTCGGGTTTATTAAAATACTCGACCAAAGTGGCCACGGTGGTGTACGAAAAGCTAATAGTGTACAATGTTCACAGAAAGTACGAGGAAACCCCCAGCTATTCATCCTAAGCCTCTTGTTACTGAAAATATATACTGGGATGAAAGTGCGGTGCGAATACTATATATCTTATAAATGTAAAATATTAGATCGTTCAGAACTTAATGGCGTATTTTATTAACTTTAACCTGCACACACATGCGCACATATATTAAAGTTAAAAGAGTCATTTTATTTTAACGCTCATACTTTACCCATTGTATTAATGTTATCATTGCTGACAATTAGACTATGTTTTGTTACCTTGAGCATTTTTAATTATATGGAATTTGTATACAAGTTTCTTGCACAAGAGATTTAAACTTTGAATGATTTCTACGAACAGTTCATGCAAATTGAACATCAATCTTCCTTATTTATATTTATCTTGAACTTGAGATAAATCTACAGAAGAAAATAAAGGGTTTTAAGGATATGTTCTAAACTTATACACACTGCTGCGCTAAGAGCTTGAAATGTTATAGAAGCACAAAAAGAAATGTTGATTGGAAAAGTTTTGAACTTGGGATTTCAACCTTTAAGAAGATAAAGATCAAGGATGTCTAGTAAAGTTGATGATGACATTCAACTTTGATAAATGGGTTGCACATGAATATCAGAAAAGTGGTTATGTTTGAAGACTGAACCTCACTGCTTTTATACCATTAAAAGCATCCCTTTTTGGATCGTGTTATGGACTCTCTTTCACAACCGTAAATGCTCAGCACAACGACGAATCTTGATGAAGTACAGAAATAAAATTACACCAGAGGGAGATTAAGGGACTGCATGGTCGTCTGCGGCTGTTTAAAGCATTACAATCATGGCGCAACAATTACTTCGGAGATTACGTCAAGAAATACACAAAATGCCCAAAAGCTGCATGAAAAACACCAGCACTACTCAATGATGACGCCCGGCCACATATCTTCACAAACTGAATAAATAGTTTAATACAAACTTATGATTTTTGGAGTTATATATATAATTTTTTTTTAAGTTGTGAGACTAGGCTACGAAACTTTACCTCACAGAGGATACAAAACTGGTCTTTCACGAATTTAATTTCATTTATTGAAACCCCTGGACAGTTAGGAGAGAATAACTATGCTATACTCAACTTCAAGATATATGCAGAAATTCTAAATAATTTATTAAAACAGATAAGGAAATTGTTGCTACTAGAGGAACAACGTGCAGGTAATATATTTAGAATCAGACAGCTTATTGAAAAAAAGGAAGAGAATATAATCTACCACTATGATCACATAGACTTGAAGAAAGCCTTTGATAAATTACACAACGAAAAGTATAGGGTACAAAATATAGGGTATAAATTAAAAAAAGATTATTTAATATACGGAAATATATGGAAAGCACTAAAGACAAACGCATACTGCTAAAATATCAACGTTTTTAAATTTAGGGCAGTATCGCTGGTAGCAAATCTTGGACTATAAACAAAAGGATTATAGTCCTATTCGTACAAGTCACAGAAATTAAATGTCTTGGATCCTTCGGTTATACAAAATTGGTGTGCCGTTTGTGCTAAATACGCGTTTTCTTTCTCTAGGTGTTACAATCTTCTCCTATATCCTTTCTTTTGTTGTTTTATACTAACATCGAATGTACCGAAAGTGTCATGACGTTACAACTTTACACGTCTGTCTAGCAAGTGCTTTTTGCTTTAGAGGGAGGAGCGCTTTCATTAGGGTTAATCGTTTTTGGACACCACTTCTCAATTTTAGGGCCGTTACGCTCTCCCAAGCCTCACCCGCTGACCAAGGCAGCAGATACTGTAATGTATATGTATTGTAAATGTTTAAAGTGAAATCAGAGGTCCTACATTACTAATGCGAAGTTATTCATTTCTATGTACCATTTTCTCAGAAAGTATTTCAGATATCCCATTGAAACGTTTACTTCCTATTTTAAGTTCTGGTCTCTAGTTTAGAGAATGTATTTCTTAAAAACAATAAGTTATTATTTTTGTAACAGACTCCTTTTAACAATAAAATTATAATAATATTCATGTGAAAAAGGTTTTATGCCAATGACCTGAAATTACAGCTCAGCAAAGAATGTAATAATGCAGATCAGCTGTAAAAAGTTCATGCTTTTACTTCATTGGTTTTTGAGAAAAAAGGTGCTATTTTGTAATTTTTTCACCTGGACTAAAATAGCGTTAAAATTAATACAACTATTATCAATTTACACATAAATCCATTTCTTGCACCTGCATATTTACACAAAGTAATGTAAACCCGTGGGTCCCATGTTTTACATTTACGGCACGAAAAGGCACCTCAGGCCTGAAAGAAGAGGCTTCTGAGCAAAATTTGTCGGCCGATTCACGTTCTGAATTCAATGGGACACTGATGACCTGAGATGTTTAAGAGCGTCCATAAATAAACCAACTTAAAAGTACAAAGTAAATTTACTACTACACATAATTATAATATTCAAGTCAATCCTAAACTATTATTTCCTTTGCTGTCTTCAATACCTTCCATATGATTACCAGATGTCTTTTTCTTGGGAGCACTAGGGGGAATGTAAGTAATTGGCTTATCATTTATTGAATTATCCTCTTCAGAATAGGCATATTGTTTTCATTATCATTACAACCATGTTTTAATGGATAGGTTTTGAAATATCTATTTCCTTTGTTTTTAAATTTTTATAATAATCCAAATTCAAAATAAATAAAAGAATTCCACAAATTAAACACACAAGCAACCAATACTGTTATTGGCGTTTGAAACAGTAAATTACCTATAAAATACTTCAATACTCAGCTTTCTACCACAAATTGTTTAAAAAATATTTTCATTTTTATGCCATTGTGCAGGGTGTTGAAAAATTAGTTTGACACTTAAAATGCATTAAGTACCCAATCATAAACAACTTAAAATTTCAATGTTTCAATAAATTATATACCAATTTAAGCAGAAAAATCCAAATAATTATTTGGTCAAATTTGAGTTGTTTTTTTTTTTTTTTTTCCATAATTTAACCTCTGATCTTACCTTAATTCAATCTATAGTTTTCGTATTTGAATGCTCAACATGTTGGGCTAGCATCTTGATAAGCTATTTCATTAATTAGCTTAGTATTTAAACGTTCGTTTGTTAAATTGCCGGCAAGCACATTTGCTAAATAAACTTTTCGTAATGTATTTAGTAAAGTACTTGCCAAGTGTCTGGATATTTTTTATTCGTTTATTTTTGACGCTCTTTAACATCAAGTCATAAGCGTCCTCTACAATTCAGGGCGTGAAACGATCGACAAATTTTGCTCAGAGGCCTCTACTTTCAGGCTTGAGGTTCTTTTTCGTGCCGTGAATGTACGACACGGAGCCACGGCTTTTCTTCCTTGGAAGGAAGCCATACTTAGGACTTTTACGCCAGAAAAAAACCATCGATCCTGGCCAATAATTATTGTAAAAAATATAACTCTCAAGGAATTATAATCTTCCGTACTTGAAAACTACCTTTTCCGGTGATATCCTGGTCGTTTTCTTTCCAGCCACTACGTAAATTAAACCCTCGCTTAGCAGTGGATAAAATGAAGAACGAAGATAAGAATAAATTAAGTATTTTTGTATAAGCCTGAGATCAAAAATACCTGACAAAGGTAAACCTAAAGTATACAAGGAACAGCAATAATTAATCAAACTTAGACACAAATGCATGTTTGACTGTTAATTAGGAATATTCATTAGTAACTACGAAGTAATATATTAAGTTCTTATATCAAGCTTTCAAGCGTATTATACATAGAAACTCAAATTAAGACAATTTTTCTGTTAAGCTGGAAAAAGTGTGCAGTACAGTGCACATTTCTCACTTCTTCATAAGTTAAAAGCTAATGGATAACGGTTTACTGCCGTGACGCAAGTTCTGTACATAAAACGGAATGACAAGAAACAACTAGAAGTAGATTCCTGCACATATTTGTACAGCTTGGAGTTTTTATAGCCCTGTGTTAGTCGAGTTTGTAGACACTCACAAAAAGGCAATAAGAAGAGTAACCAACATATCCGGTCATCTTCAGTTCACAATCACGTGCTAAAACCATGGCGCCACTGTCGCCTCCTACGTGCATCCGACGGCAACAAATACAGCAAGAAGTCAACTTAGAGAAATGGAGGGCCTACTTTCCGTCTGGGGGTTAGGGATTTCATTTCTGAAGCGTTTTATTTTTCACTTCCGTAGCATCAGATTCTCTTACATTGTTTTCCTTCCTGCTGATAATCAGCAGCGTCTTTACTTTACTACAAATCTCTTTTCCCACATCTTTCGTTACTCCTGTTTCTCACTGCCAACATTTACGGCCGCGAGCATCATTCTCGATCAAATCTGAGCTGATCGAGGGTTACTGAAGCGTGATCAAACTTTAACCATGGTGAAATTGTAGTTGTGGTGCATCTTAGTTAATTCTCGTTCTACGTACCGCCATCAGCTGACCGGACGCTAGGTTGCTGAACGATCACGATTCTACGATAATCACTCAAAGGAAAACATTTAACTCTATAGCCAAAGAGGTTATAGTGCAATTACAAGCTCTATGTCTATATCGCTTTGTTCCAATTTATTGGAATATAAGGTAGCTAGCAGATGTAGGTAAACGAAAATGAAAAACCAAAAAAAGGTCTCCAAATTTTACTAAGCATGAGATAGACATTTTGTTGGAACTAGCTATCTCATATTCCAATGAACTGAAAAATAAAAAAATTGATTCGTGTTCTTTAAAGGAAAAGTAGTAGGCATGAAATGATTTAGACATGCATTTCAACGTGTCACAGGCGAGTTCTAATTAGCAAATAAATAAACCGCTATTAATTAAAACGTGAGTCATTAAGTGTAAAATTCTATTCATGGATGAAACAGGGTTATTGCGGTTAGTAGGCAACTCTAACCTCTCAGTAATTTCATTTACTAGCTATACTTTGATAACCGGAATCTTTCTTCAAATTTCCTATCCGCATACTCTTCAAAAGGATGCTACAATGAACAGATTTTGACGCTGGTCCTGATTATTTAAATTATTTAAATCAAGATGTATTAACTTCAAGAAAATCGAAACGGGCAGCAATTTTGTGTAGCTTGACCGCAATCAACTACCACAGTCAAAGTTGGCCGTAATCAACTATCTTGTTTAACTTTGACCGCATATCGATACACCAAAAATTGCATAGGGAATGGTGCACATGGCCTTTAATGTGTTTGTGGTTTCCAAATATTTTCCTTTCTGTCATTATGTTTTCTAGGAATATAACACTCGAATCCCGAACATTTTTTAAAAAAAAATCAAAATTCAAAAGTTCGAATATTCACACTTTTTTCATCATTGGAATGGAAACCTAAAATAATGCTAAATCTTTGAAAATATTGGATTAGATTGACAGGAACGGAGCAGGACATTTCGTTACTTTAGCTTTACTCAAAGGCTGGCCGTTTGTGCCTGGAGGAAGAGGAAGACACCGGGGGACCAGGATCCAGGGGCGACGAGGCAAGGACATGAATGCGTTTCCAGTCAGAGCACCCTATGATAGCGGAGCTCAGCTCCAAGGAGAGCCGCAGATGCCGGGGCAGAAACTTTCCAAAGATCAAGTCACCTTCACACCGCACATATCACTAGCCAGCTCGTTGTTACACAATCAACAGAATTAATATGTGTAATGGGAGGGCAGGGAAATGGCTGGGAAGGACAGATCCACTTCAACAACCAGAGGAAACAACGAAATATCTCATGTTCAAGATGAACAAGGGATTTGAACCCGGGACCTTCGGAATGCGCCAGTCGGAAGTTTAGTTTTAAAGTGCGCCACAAATCTTAATAATCTCCTCCCATGCCATTGAGTTCCTAGTGTTTATTGTTATCGCTTTCGGCTAAACAATGCCATGTTTCTGGAAGTTTCGCAGTACTGTCGCTGTTACCTTCGTACTGAAAAAATTTAGCATAAATTATAAATATTTCCTGTTTGTCACATTATCAAGAAAATCTATGAGCGTCTTAATTAATAAATTGTACATTAAATAATAAAGAAATAACAAGGTTGCTTTTAGCAGATAATTTAGTAGTTGCATCTATATCTAGTGAAGGATTGAAAGGAGCATTTGAAGAAGTAAATACTTTTTGTAACGAATGAGGATTGAACTTAAATGAAAAGAAATCAAAAATCAAAAATTTTAAAAGAGATTATAAATTGAGAAAGGATGAGAAATGACAATTAAATGGGAGAGAAAGAGCAGCTATGAGTGTTATAAGAGCATGCGTGTTAAAAAAAAGTGCAGATGTAAGAGTAAACTGGCCTTAAAGAATATACACAACCACAGTAGAAGCAAATATGTTTTATGGGGCAAAAATATGTAATATAGAGGAGGCATGAAAAGATGATAAAATAAATAGAAGCATTTATAGACTGATACTAGGGGTACCAATAGCATACAGTTAGAACTAGGTAGGCATTCTATCAAAATACAAAATATTATAAGAATTATATATGCAGAATTACCACATTGGAAGAGGGTGATATTATTAAAAAATATTTCAGTATCCAAGAGAAATGTAAATGGAAAGGATTATGGTAATTCAAAACTCAGGAAATTTTACAACAGATAGATATGGGAAACTTATGGATGGATAAATTGTGAATATCAAAACAGAGAATTCAGGATAAAAATAAACATAAGATTGGAATATATTGAAAGACAAGAAATATTTGGTAGTGTGAGAGAAAAGAGATCATTGAGACTTCATAAGTAAATAAAAATAGTATGGAGTAGGAAAAAAAATAGAACAATGTGATAAGGCAGGTTGGGAAGGGTTTGTATGAGTTAGAACTGGAGTTATGAACTTAAAAGCGTTAAGATATGATAAAGATGTAGAAAAATGTAGAATGTGTGGAGAAACCGATACGGATTTTCGTTGTTTGTTATACTGCAAGCAAAGTTATGAAGAGAACAAGCTTGGCAACCAAAATGGAAGAATTTAGATGAGGAAATATTAATTAAAAATATTTTAACAGTAAAAATACAGAAGAATATAAAAATGAGAGAACTATTTAAGGAAATTAACCTTAGAAGACAATAGGTCAGATAAGTGTAAACAAAGATAGTAATACAGTAATAAATATGGTCATCAACACACTAATAACCTGGAGTTACGTGTATTGGGATGAGAATGTAAGCAAGCAATATAGAAAGAAAGTATCTAGAGGAGATAAGTGTTATTAGTATTTTATTTTTACATCTTATTTCTTAATGAATTGATAAAGTGTGTATTTTAAACTTAGTATTATGTAAACTGTTGGGATATATTTTCAATAAATGTCAATTCCATATTTTTCAATTTTATTTCAATAAATTGCACATTCGGTCTCTGTTATCACTAAAGCATACTGAAAGGTATTCCAGAGACGTGACAACGTTGTTTTCCTGAGCGAACTCTAATACACCTCATTCCTGAGGCATATCATGTCAGGGTAACAAAAATAGCGGCTGCAATTTATACCGAATTATGTTACTTCATTTACGTCCATAAAGAGTGTTGTAATTTTGGTAGTCCCAATCTCACTTTGTGAGGGCCCTGAGCGCTACACTGTTGCCATCTAGCCGTGTCTTCCGCAAATGCTGCACTCTCGACAGTTCTGGAGAGTTCTAGCAGCTCATGCCAAAATATGTCACGTGCATCACTCAAGTTATCTACTATTGATATACTCAGTCTATAGCTCAGCGTTAGTACTTATGAACTTGCACACACTATCAGTTATCCGGACTGAGTAAGCTCGGCGTTTTTCATGTTGTATCTGATTTCTTCCTAGAGCTAACCACAATATTTAAATGAATTTATTTCGTAGTTTTCATATAATCGTTACACTTACAGCCTACAGCCTGCAACTATACTAGACACAAAACTTAATAGTATATGATCATCATCTAATCACTCCGTATAGAGGCGTTGCAATACTAAGTGGGTGTGTGCGGTCGGAAACTCCACCCACCAGAACGAAACTAGACCAATTATTTAGTATTGCTCTATACTCCGAGCAAGATGCTCTTTTCTTAAAATTCGTACTTATTTTTAATAATTTTTCTGCTTTTTCCATAAAACACTTTGCGTTTGGATATAGAGGAGCCAGTTGTGCTAGGTTCTTGTGGCATTTTACACGCAACGGACACAAGCACACTTATCCTAACTCTGTTATAAATTAATAATGCAGGACTGCAGGACAGTTTTGTTTAAATTCATTGGAATTAGGAAGTGCATGACATATCTCTTTGCTTTATTTTATTGCTTTGTAACGAAAATTCATTGGAATCAATGGCGAAAATCTACGCCGATTAGATCAAATTAGCAACTTCACAAACTCATAGTTTTAATTTGGAAGAAATGGTTAGAGAGAGAAAGAGCAAAGTGGAAAGATCGCATTTTACTAATGGACCCACATCGTTTGACAAACAAGTTACGTTGTATAGGCTAATTGGGAAGCGTGACGTGGCGGGTCCTCGAGAAGCGGTGGCAATTTTATGTGAGCTTCCGGACCTTGGGTCCACCTTATAGTATATGATGCTGATAAAAATATTTAAATTGCAGTACATTTAGAAAGAACTTAAAATGGTGAGCATTTCTGTGTTAAGTCTCTGATTTCTAAGAAGTGTAGTTAGTTTGTCGGCCACCTCTCTTAGAACTCTCATCTCTGTCGACTCTTAACTTTCCCTCTCCTGATCTGTTTAATGCCCAGTTTTCTGATCCGAAAGATAATAATGATATCGCCTAGTCCCATTAAATTTATTTTATGTTTCTTTTCGATATTTTCTGTGAAAGTTCGTTTTATATTGCTCCACACACATACACATATAGCTAAATCTGCTCAAGGGAAGTAAGTATTAAAGGGAAAGGGAAGAAAAAAAATCATATTTTTGTTTCTTATACCATTTTAATATTTGGAATTTTCTGTTTATTTTGATATGATTTTCATTAACGGTCTTTGGTTATAAATATTTTCAATAAAAGTTTAATTATGTCACTGCAGAAGTCTCTTTTTTTCCGTGAGCACTTGTTCGGTCAAAATTCTATATCTCAGGTTTTATTTGCTCTAAGAGGTTGTTATTTGTCTTGAATGACAGAAAATATTGTGTTTTTCATAAAATGGCAGCATTTGTTTCTATGATATCATAGTTTGTTGTTTTACAATGTTGGAAGGTTTTAGTTGGCATTTCCCTCAAAATTTTATTTTTTGTGTAAAAACGTTTTTGGCTGCAATTATTGAAAAACTACATTTTATGCATACGTGTCCCATTTTTTAGGATCTGTATAAGCTATCAATTTGTAATTTTTATGATATTATTGTGATACTGTGGATCTATTATGGTAGAGCTAGGACAAAATGTGATAACATAAAGAAATAAAATGTTGGGAAAAAAAATTAGAAAAAAGTAAACAATTGAAAATAGTTAATAATTTGTTTCAAAAATATGGTATAAGTAGTGGTGAAAATAAATCAGCAAATTTCAATTATATGCATCTGCATTCTGTAAAATTTTCATTTCATTAGCTTTAATAATCCTTGGGAAAATGGGAACTGAAATTGATAAATTTAACATTACAAGGATAGACCTTTCATACTCCCTTTAATTTGCTATGTAAATGTTCATCCTTTTCATATATAATATCGTAGCCCAAGCAATTGACACGTTAATTGTTCTATAATCTTCCTCTTATCATTATTTTTTATCTTTTACGATATTTCTCAACAAAAGCACTACTTTAGTCTGTTTTGCTGAGATTTTGAATTGTAAGCTGCAGTAATATAGCACAATAGCTGGCAGCTCTTTGCAGATAATTTTACTTAAAAGATTTTGACATTCTGTTATAGCATTGTTAATGTATATATTGAATAAAGTAAGCGATAACTATCACTGATGTTTTGTTCTTAAAATACTTTCAATAAATTTTACATTATTTGTTCCATTTATTTACTTTTATTCATTATATCCCGTACTTTTATTCTTAGAAATTTGTCTTATAAATCACAATGAAGACACGGTCCACACACAATAGACTTCCTGAAGTCATAATGCTCTCGTCTAGATAAAAATCACTAATTATATTTAGTCTTCTTGTAATAATTTTCGCATAAGTTTTAATGCTGCTGGCAAAGGCTAATCCATACGTAAATTTCAATTATTCCTAAATACTGGTATTACGACTGCTTTCATCCAATTATCTGCTATACTACATTATCTTCCAAAATACACAATAAATATTGAATAATTTGTTTATTGTTTGAAGCACATTTTAGTATTTCTGCATTAATATATAAGTCGGTCCTCGTGATGTAGTGGTAACCACCTTGCCTCCTAAACCCAAGATCGCGGGTTCAAACTAGGTCAGGATAAATTGATTTTTTCGGGCGTAAAAATTCTCAGTATAGCTTGCTTCGGAAGGGCAGTAAAGCCGTGGGTCCCGTGTCGTACATTTACGGCACGATAAAGAACCTCAAGCCTGAAAGAGAGGCCTCTGAGCAAAATTTGTCGGTCGTTTCACACCCTGAATTGAATGGGACGCTGATGACCTGAGATGTTAAAGAGCGTCCGTAAATAAAACGAATCAACAAATGCAATAATATTGTAATGGCCAGGAGCATTGCTTTTTGTTAATAAGAGCGTTGCTGTGAGCTCATCCCGTGATATTGAATGGGTTTTTGTATGTTATAAAATATTTCTTTCAAGCGTAAAATACAAATACTACCTCTCAATTAATACGGGTAACATAACTGACAACACAAAGGGAGCAATTACCTACTTGTAGCATGCTCCGACTTTATATGCCATTAAGTTTTGCTTCTTCTTCAATGTCAATCTCTGAGATGGTAATGTCTCAAACATCTTCAAATATTTACAATTATTTACAAATTTTTGGCGACGGATTGCAATCTATGGTGTGCAAATTTCTAGAGGATGAGTCACAAACTACTTGAGCAACCCAAATTCACCAACTTAAAGATAATACGTAGTTCGCCAACCTCATTGGTACCCCCAGATTCACCTTTAAGCCTTTTAATTATTAAAACTGACTGCCATTCGAAGGCTATTCCAGGAATTTTACAATCTATGCAAAACGAAAATTTAGAAGTCCTCCATTAAGTTAATTTTTCTTAGTAACAACAATAGAATTCCTTGTTATTTTCTTTCACGCCTTTTTCCCTCTATTTCCCTATAAATAATCATCACGTTATTATTCTACCTTTTTTCCCTTATTTTCCTATAAATAATTATCAACAATTATTATTCTTTCTAGGCGTTCTCTTTTCGGTTCTTTATTCTTTCCTCTTGTATTTTGCTTCTCCTTCTCTGAATTCTGCTACTTATTTCTTTCTATATTTCCTAAACTCTCTTGTTCTGTGGGAGAGTTTAATATTTGCAAAATTTGAAGCAAGTTAACTTACACGGAGACTGAATCCTACGGCGCCACAAGCCCCATGAAGTTAATGTCTCTCACCAAGTGCGAAATTTTAATGTTGAATCTTACGCAAGACTGTATGATAGTAAGGACAAGCCAGGATTTCATATAAAATGGACTAAGACTATTCTCCAACACCACCAGATTTCGTAACATTAGTGACCCCTAGGAAAGCCCGAAACTTCCGATTTTGTCCACTAAAAATGCCACGCGTGCAGAGTGGTCTCTAGTGGTGATAGCCAATTTTTCTAGTGATAGAACTATAGGGAAGCGTTGTGTAAGAACTAACGTGCAACAAACAAAAAACTGCACTATATTATTCGCATGCTAAAACGCAAGAAGCCCAATGTTTTAATAACTGAGGGGAATTTATCAACTTTCGCCTGAATTCGACTTAAATCATTCTCCCAATTACAGTCTATTAGAGGCCGAGCTGAGAAACGCAAAGCGCACGTCCCAACTTTTGTTAACAAGCACCAACTTTGTTGAAGACAGGGGTCGTGACGAAAAGGGCATCGGAACAGGTCACGATGCAGTTGTAGCTACAGATTTACATAACTGCTCTACATGTAACAAAAGTGTTCTTATAACAGCATAAGCTTGTTATATACATCTAGCACACGAGTTTAAGGCACTTCCTACGGAAAAGCAAGGCGTTTATGAATGTTTTTTACTATATAGATACGAGGAAAACACTTGTTTTCATTTGTTTTGATTATAATATTTACTTTGCTTCAAAGGCTCTCAATAGATGTATAACCAAGGCACGGGTTTTAAAAAATGTAAATATATAATAATAGAGTTGCAAAAATGATATTTATTTTAATACCGATTGCTTGAGACTTATATTAGGACATGAAACGAAGCAAAATATACCAACTTTGTTGCTTCTTTTGGTAGTGTTATCATATTTATTTCCCTTTCACCCCCTCTTTGATGCTTCAGCATCTTTTTTGAACATTTTCTTTAATGCTATATTAAAAATTGGGCGGAAAACTAATTATTTTCACTCTTCTTGAGCAGCTACATAATAAAATGCTATAGTTTCATTTTGTAGAGTAGGACGATCGGCGGGGTACTTGCATGCTAATCACCTGCCCTCCTGCAATACTGCTCTCTACCAATGAAGTCGTAAGACGGAGGCAAAGAAAGCAGAGGTCTCTGCGGTATACCATGGCTCATTCCGAGCAGTAGAGTACCAAGAACATGAAGGAACTTGGAAACAGAATGATCTTTGTTGAATAAATAGAAAGTATCGCTTTTGTTTGGTAAATTTTGCAGAAGACATAGGGACCCGTCTGCGGCCTTTTCTTCAAAAATCATTACGTCACTGGCTCAGGTACAAAGGTAATGCTACTCATGAGGTCTCATGAAATTACTACTTTTTATGAGTTGTATGGGACAGATAAGGAGAAATGAGTTCGTTACTTGGCCTTCATTATTGGCAACCTCGATTCATACCTTCAGCTCCTATGCCCATTTGTACCTCACGTAATCCACAAATTTTGCCCAAACATCCACACAAACTCCTCGTACTTTGTTATTTTTTTAAGACAGTGAATATAGATTGGAAAAAAACGCTTTGTTAACGAATTTATTGAGCAGGTGGGCCACATTGAATTCAAAAATGTTTTCAACAATATCCTGCACAGTTTCTGGCCTTAATCAGACATTTCCTCGACTAATCTCTAGGAATTTTTGTTGTGCAACAATTACTTTTGTAGACACTATCAATATTGAAAAAGTGGCATAATACTTTAAATACATAGCGTTTATCTTCGTAAATTAAATGTCATGTCAGTTTTGTTAATATTGAATGAGTCGTTAATAGATATTGGAAAGTATTCACATTTGTTAAATATTACGGAAGTAATGTCATCGCCTATAGCGTTGGAATCCATCATCCAAGAAAGTAGGCTAAAAAGAGAAAAACCTCAACTTAAGACTTCTATTTGTGTCCATAATATATTTAAAAAGCAGAACCGCGCGAGTGGAGTGGGTTTAGACGAATAAGGCCAATACGTTTGGAAGCCAGCCAATAAGAGAATATTTTCTCGTTACAAGAGAAGAGTCTCGTCTGTGAGCACGCATGCTGCACAAATACACGGAACTTCTAAAGGGCATCCGACTCGCATTTGTTTCGGATAGTCGCCATTAGCCGCCCATTCCCAAGCACCAGCATTCAGCAGGCCGTGAACAAAAGACAGGCAACCCGCGTCTCTCCCGGCTAGCCAACATGTGTGTATTGCTGTTGCAAAGGCGGCTGAGAAACTTGCTAAAAAATAAGCACCTGTCATATTCTATTCAAACTAAATCCTTCATAGCCTGTCTGTTCAAGGTATACCGAACCTTCAAGAGCTAAATCCCGCTCAGGGCTTTTCACTTAGCTTATAGGTAGTACAGTAAACCTAATATAATACTCTGATGAGTATTATATTAGGTAAGGATGCAATTTGTGCTATAAACCATTATTTACAAATCCAGCTATGATTTCTGCCTTCATAATACCAATTATAATTGGTTTGCGGGGTCCTTAATTGGCCTTAGTAGTCTCTGCAATTTTGTAATTAACTCCTAATTTTACAGATGTTAAACTCTATTGTACAGCATACAGTGTTGAGCACGTTCTAGCAATGAGCATGTTTGCAGACAACGGATGAGGTAAAATTGGCAACTTTGAGTATTATTATTTTTTAAATTACTTTCTACTAGCTCTTTGAGTGTATAATAACTTTATCTTCAAAAATTAGTAAACTTCCATAAAGCTACCTTAACTAACTTGTGAGCCGTAAGGTATCGATCGCTCGCGAGGTGTATGTTCCCAAGGTTGACAGAGACAGATTGCTGAGTGTTTAGTAAGCACGTTCAGCCCTTGCTTACTAAACACTCATTTCATAATGGGTGTTTGTACATCATCCATGCTTATTCACAGAGTCGGCTAGTCAAAATTGAGCACGATTTGAACAAATATTCAAATTAAAACACGTCCTGTAAATCTAGACCCACAAATTCTGGGCAATGTCCGTATCTCCTTCCTAAATAGACAGCAATTACACACAGTTTTCATTTTAAATGTGCCAGTAAGAATAACTAAATGTTTAAAATAATAATAAAACGTCGGTTTAGAAATTAAGATATTTGAGCCCCGATTTTAAATTTATTTTTATTGTATTTTCAATTTCACTCCATTACCTCAAGCCTCACATTGAAATGTCAAATGCCACCCCACATTAAAAATACTTAAGTTTTAAATTATTATCATGTCCTTTTTTATCACTGTGGATATTTGTTATTATTGTTCGAATTTAGACAAAATAAAAATACAAAAACTAGTAAGCATTTTATTTAATAGTTGTGTTGTGGTAATAAATTGTTTAAAAATTGTGTTTGTTCTACAAGAAAGAAAACAATGTAATCATTTTAATAGATCAATCATTGTAATTTTACGCAAAATAAATTGTATTTTTATTTTACATTTAATGAATTATTTTTTATCTTGTCCAAACTGAAACAACAATAAAAATAATTCAGGTTGCCAGGCGATAATTCAGAACATGTGATAACAATTGAACTCCCTTTAGCATTTAAGTACCGTAAAGAGGCGCAATTTGCAATTTCTAAGTGGGAAGGTTCAGAGGAACTGAAATTTAAAACGTAATCAGCCTTGGTTTTAAACGGTACATTTACTTTATTTCATAGATTATCAGTTTATTTTTAGTTGCATTATTGACACTGAAAGCAACTAGTACGGGCTCAAATGCCTTAGGGCCGGCCAACTTCACCGCCACGGGTGGCCGAGGTCGTTAAATCGCGGACTCGTGAGCGGGAAGTCTGAGGTTCGAATCCCGCCAGGACCGTCCTCCCTGACGGTCCTCCAGGTTTTCCTCAGTCTTCATAAATGGCAAATGTCGGGGAGGTACCCTAACTTAGGCCTGGAACGTTTCCTTCCTTAAAAAGAAATCCTTTCGCAATATATCATTTCATTTCATGTATCACCAGTGTACATCGCCTGTGGTGCCTCTGTAGCAAAAACGGGCGTTAAATATTATTCATTCATTCCGGCCACGTGGTTTCCCCGACCCCGACCGAAAGGTTTAAAAAATTTTGTGCAAGGAAGGCGGTGTGACGGTGGTGATCTGAGGGGTTCAAACTCCTTAAGCGGAGACTCCGCCGGCGTAGGGTGCTCTATCTGGAAACTAGGTCCTGGCCGCCCAGTTTCGCCCACACGTTATACCTTCCGCCCGGAGGTGTTCTCATTGGGTGCGTGGGCACAAACAGCCAGCCCTTTAGCAAGCTGAAGTACCGATATATCATTCCCCAGTTCGTATTAACAAAAGACTAACAAGTGATCAATGCTTACAAGACTTTCTCTGTATATACAAATACCATGGTGCAAAAATATATGCCCCCTTTACGGAGAAACTACTTTGCTATGTGTAATTATAATTATTATTTAGCAAAGTATGTATTTATGAATTTTTTTATGTATGTATTTTCTACTCAACTACATTCAGCGTGTCAGTTCCCAGAATCTGGAACTCCCTTCCTCCTGAAGACAATATATATATATATATATATATATATATATATATATATATATATATATATATATATATTAAGCTGATAATAACAGACACTACACTTTGATAGACTCAGCAATTGAACCTTCTAGTTAAATTGATGTAGCTCATATGGACTAGCTCACCATATGAAAAATGAATGAGCCCCCCGCTTGCAGAGGCCCTAGTCCTGGATGGGACATAAGTGGCTTAATTCACTTATTTTTATATATAAATGACAGGGTATGCAGTCAATACTCTCTTCTGACCACAACGCAAGACGTTTCTTGATAAAAGTTGAAAAGTTAGCTAAGCTAAAGAGTAGAAGTTAAAACAGCCAATTTTCCAAGCTTACGGTATTAAAATCAAATATATTGACCACAACACTCACAGGGAATATCATCGAATTTCATTATTATTTCCTCTCATCTATTCTCTGCCAACATTTTCAGAAAACCTTGCTACGAAATCTTCTTTTATTATTTAAGAATACATTGGTCTGGCCCCAGAAAGAGCACAAGGAATTCAGATACACCTTTGCTGCACATGGATATATTTAAGCCTACTGCGTGGCCTTGATGCGTTTACAAAATATATAACACGTACCTTGACGATATTGCTAGCTTCGGCTCACCCCCCCTTTTTTTTTACAGTTTTTTAGGCGCGTACGTGCTTGGTAGGCTAGAATTATTAACAATTTACAGAACCTCGTTTTTCACATCAACGAATTTGGTTCGTTGTGTTTTTAATATTCGTAGCCCGTTACACGTACATTGTGTTAAGTTGATTGGAGAAAGAATTAGCTCTCTAATTGAAGTAAATTATAACAGTATAATGAATAGCTGATTGAACTCAAATTTCAGTTCGTTAGGACAGTTTCATCACACGAGTCTTGTCAGCGTGTTATGAGTAATGGATCATAATTCCATTTGGTTCGTTAGGACTACTAACTTTAACTATATTTTATTGGAAACAAAATTAGCAATTATAATCATAGGCAGAAAATTTCCTTTAGAAACTAACCCATGAAAATAAATTTAAAACCATAGTAATGGGTTTTAGGTTAAAAACCTTAATAAGCATGCAATTGAAATACAAATAAGATTGGTGTAAGATGCTGTATATGGCCTCCATTTGAGCAACATTTCTGGTTGAAACTGTATTACTATTATAACCGGAAATTTGTAATATTTACAGAACAGGGAATCAATACAAGTCAAGCAGGACGCTCATTGTCGTTAGAATGTTTTACTCTGACTATTGACAGGGAAGACTGCAAGCTCGAATCCCACCTTTGACATAGGTGAGTGACCCACAGTCCATACTGATAGTGCTCCAAAACTTTATTCCATCGCCCTTAACTCTTTATTAATTTCATTAGAAGCTTTGCATTTTTTGAATAATTGTTTTCATTTCCGGTATATTCTTCCATAAATGTGTTAAGATATTATTGTTATGTATTATATTTTATTTTTATTTTGTGTATCTGTTTATTAATAGAAACTAAATACTCGCAGAAAGAAGCCAAGTTAAATTGTGAACCAATTTGCTTATTTATTACCTATTTTAAAATAATTCAATATAATGCAGTCAAAACCCTCGTCAGTGAAACATAACATATTAATAAATACAAATTACAACTTTTGTAAAATCCAGCTGTCTAATCAACTACTATGTTTTCATTAGTAGTTTTTGTTTCACCATTTGCTTTAATCACTGCCAGATAGTTTAGACATTAAGAAAATAAAATGCTTATATATTTCCTGAGTCAGTTCACGAAACCACATGCACACAACTGTTTCCTGGAGTTCCGTTTTATATTTTGGCTTGTTTCTTGTAACAGTATTCCCATAACAGTCCAGCAGTTCTCAGTCAGATTCAGGTCCGGGACATTTCCAGGCCAGCCTAGCACCTTCACTCTGTTTTTTTGTAATGAATGCTTTTAACTAAAATGTTTGAATGACTGATAATTCATCAACACTATTTATTTTCCAATTTAATACGTATATTAATCAAAAGAATAGCCTTCATAGGTCTATGACAGGGAGCAGAGTCATCTTGAAGGATCGCCAAAATGGTCACATGCTGTAGACATCAATTTGTTTTCAAGGATTCTAAGTAGACGTCTGCATTAACAATGACACTAACGAAGTTAATACGATCTGTGTTGCACCTCCTTGTCGGTGCTGCATTGTTTCTGTTGCGCATGAAATCAACAGTCCTCCCCCACTTCTGCGACGTACGTACATTTCCCCATCGGAGCAATACATGTTAAATTTAGACTCATCGGAAAAAATACCCTTTTCCACATCTCTGCTGCCCATGCTGCCAACCTTCTGTCTCATTATTTTAGTCAGCAAAGATTTTTATGGGTTGACGGGCAGGACGTCCTGCTTCAAGGATCTACTTTTGATAGATCTGCTGGTCACTGAGACGTCACTCGTCTTTCCACAATTGCTTCAGTCTTGAGGATGACAGTCAATGATCACCGAGAAAATCCTTTTTATTATCCTTCCGTTTTGGAGTAGATGCCCTTTTTGTGCCTTTTCCTTTTACCTGTTTAACATTTCCCTTCCCCTGTATTTCTTTAGTACTCTTGAAATGGTACACTGATAAAAACCTGTACTAGAAGCCATGTCTCTAGTGCTTAGGCCTAAGACCAATGGAAGAATAAGAAAAAATAGCACTTTTCTTTCTCAGCGTCAAATTCCACTCCTTTAATTCTCTTGTCACCCCAATGTCTCAACTAGCAATGATTCAGTGTTGTATTTCTGCAATGTAATATGAGAAATTGACAACAAATAGTTTAGTACTGTTTGGAAATCCAACAACGGACAAGAATACACAAATAACAATTGATACTTAATCATTGTCACTGCAAATGGGAAGGGAGGTGATGCAATAAAAATTTCTACCACTGTTTTCAGCTCTGGCTTGTTGATTGTCGTTTTACAAATAAAGCATTGCAATGACATGCACTAACTGTTCTCTAGAATGTGCTATTAAGTTTTTAAACGCAAATATATTTTACTGTTATTACTAGAAAGTATTATACAAGGAAAACTGAAAATTTCTTGGCCTAACAATGAAAGAACGAGTTTTTAACTTAATTATTTTAATATTTCAACATAATCTGTCTTAAGATCAACACATTTATTCCAGAGATGCTCCAGTATTATTATCAGATCTCTGCAGTGCTTTTCCAGTACCTCTGTATAGTTGCATTTGTCTCTTGATTTGATAAAAAATGCTGATCAACGAGGAAGATTTTGAGCTGAAAACAGGTGGAATCCAAATGTGGGAAACGGGGCATACTTCAATTTACACTTCAAATTTCTCAATTTTCCTGTCGCTAAAAAGCGTTAGTGAATAGATGCACTGATTTAAGGATATTTTTTTCTTTATGAAAATTTTTTTTTCTTACAAACATTTTCATCTAGTTGATTTAAACTATAGAAGTAACTAGCGTTCAGTATTCACACGACTATTTTGGTGGAACTACGCTTGGTCAGCAAAGATTTTTATGGGTTGACGGGCAGGACGTCCTGCTTCAAGGATCTACTTTTGATAGATCTGCTGGTCACTGAGACGTCACTCGTCTTTCCACAATTGCTTCAGTCTTGAGGATGACAGTCAATGATCACCGAGAAAATCCTTTTTATTATCCTTCCGTTTTGGAGTAGATGCCCTTTTTGTGCCTTTTCCTTTTACCTGTTTAACATTTCCCTTCCCCTGTATTTCTTTAGTACTCTTGAAATGGTACACTGATAAAAACCTGTACTAGAAGCCATGTCTCTAGTGCTTAGGCCTAAGATCAATGGAAGAATAAGAAAAAATAGCACTTTTCTTCCTCAGCGTCAAATTCCACTCCTTTAATTCTCTTGTCACCCCAATGTCTCAACTAGCAATGATTCAGTGTTGTATTTCTGCAATGTAATATGAGAAATTGACAACAAATAGTTTAGTACTGTTTGGAAATCCAACAACGGACAAGAATACACAAATAACAATTGATACTTAATCATTGTCACTGCAAATGGGAAGGGAGGTGATGCAATAAAAATTTCTACCACTGTTTTCAGCTCTGGCTTGTTGATTGTCGTTTTACAAATAAAGCATTGCAATGACATGCACTAACTGTTCTCTAGAATGTGCTATTAAGTTTTTAAACGCAAATATATTTTACTGTTATTACTAGAAAGTATTATACAAGGAAAACTGAAAATTTCTTGGCCTAACAATGAAAGAACGAGTTTTTAACTTAATTATTTTAATATTTCAACATAATCTGTCTTAAGATCAACACATTTATTCCAGAGATGCTCCAGTATTATTATCAGATCTCTGCAGTGCTTTTCCAGTACCTCTGTATAGTTGCATTTGTCTCTTGATTTGATAAAAAATGCTGATCAACGAGGAAGATTTTGAGCTGAAAACAGGTGGAATCCAAATGTGGGAAACGGGGCATACTTCAATTTACACTTCAAATTTCTCAATTTTCCTGTCGCTAAAAAGCGTTAGTGAATAGATGCACTGATTTAAGGATATTTTTTTCTTTATGAAAATTTTTTTTTCTTACAAACATTTTCATCTAGTTGATTTAAACTATAGAAGTAACTAGCGTTCAGTATTCACACGACTATTTTGGTGGAACTACGCTTGGTCTGAAAAGAACAAAGCTGTAGGTTGATTAACCCTTCAGTCAGTGATGAAAGAAACCACTGACAATAACGCACACATGCTACGGGATCTGATATCGTAGGAAATGGACACGTGAGCAATTGTAAGATTTGAGTTTTATAACTTGTTTACTCTCTGTGCAGAAGACAATAAAAATCCGACTTGTGCTAATTTCGGTAGTGATTTTGTTGGTGAACGTTCAATATTTCAGACAATTTTTTCTAATTTGTTTGCTGTCAAAACTGTAGGACTCTGCGTGTTTTTCTTGCTATATACTGAACCAGTAGTATAACTTTATTCACAAGATCGCGTAACTCAGTTCTGAAGGAAGACAATTATCCAGGGAACTTCCAAATAAATTCCTCAAGAATGCGATGAGCTGATTCGGATTTATAATTATATTGAATTACAAAAAAGTTGCTGTATATGCACCCGTCTTGCCACTTTCGTATGTTCACGTACTAGTAGGCAGGTAGGCGTGAGTGGTAAAAGGGAGCTGGCCTTGGCTGAGACGCAAAACCTCATGCGAGGATGAGGACATATTCTGTAAGCCCAGTTGCACTCATGTTTTTGCCCATTTAATGATAATTAACGTCCAAAAAGCTGACCTTATAAGCGTTCCTGCAGATGGAACAGAGTGAATATTTTTGACGCTGAACAACCGGCTTCTCTTTCGATTCTGCTCTGGATGGTTGAAGTCAAGTCTTAGCCACAGATATATTCGACGCACAAAATGTACTCTGTAGCCGTTGATACGCTTCAAACACAGTAACGACAATTTATAAGAACGTGTTTTTGATTTGCTGTTAGGCATCCTATTTGCGCAATTCTTTATATAAAATACAAGGTGGGCGAATCTATTTCACTTTGGTAGGTGAACATTCCTATTCAGATACTGTTCAAAATGGAAGCCCTGTTTCTCGATAAACATGGTTGTCAATCCATCACTTTACACAGAGATGTTTCTTTTAGTTATGACATCTGTGTCTTAGTATGAGACTTGGGGAAAGCTACTTTTCGCCCATCTTGTATAACTTGAGCCTACATACTCAGAATTTTCACCACTATGACTGGTGGATCATGTAATACCATATCATGAATTTGTTCAATGATTTATGTAGTCAGCTCTCTCTTCTGACTAAAATGCAAGAAGTTTAATGATAAAAATTGAAAAGTTAGCTAAATTAAGTTTCATTGTTCTTTCCTCTCATCTATTTTCGCTATTTTTTCTGATAGCTGGTAGTTTCAGAGAAACTTCACTCTTGAGGAAAATGAATCACAGAGGTGCTTTGAAAAGTGATTTTTGATGATGAGAAAGTGTACAGTACGTGGTGGACAGTACTTTTAAAAAGGTGCAATTGTCGGATTAAGTCTGCCCACTTCCAATTTGATGTGTCTCAAAACTTTTGTAGTGACCCTGCGTATTTGTGCTTTATTTTTGTTAAATTAGACAGGAATATAAATAGTGAAACAGTAGCAGAAGTTAAAATATTTTATACAATACAATATTTTCATTAGTGATAACCAAAAATATAAAATCGTTTAACACTGCACATATATGTGTGTTCCTGCTTCGTTTTATATTCGCCTCAAGAGTTATATTGATTAGCGTATTAGTAATTGTAAATTACCTTCGTTAATGCCCAAATGAAATATTTAAGAATATAAACAGCATAATACTATTAAGACAGTTTTTTGTATTTTTCTTGAAACATTGATACCCAATTTACTTTTCAATATTTTCATTTTTAATTTTTATTTTCACTCTGGGTGTATTTTAGAAGACTTTGAATGAGGCACAACTATATTTTAGTACAAATGATCATTTTCATCAACTTATCATCCAAGTAAATAACATCTTAGCATTTTAAACGTTAAAGAAAATATCCCCTAATCTTTAGGGTTACAATGACAATACAACCATGCAAAGAATTAAAAGAAGGGTAAACTCATGGAAAAGCACAGCTGGAACGGTGTCTGCCTCCCTCTCGACGGCCGATGGTGCTGCCACCGCTATTTCCTCCTCCGAGTTAAAGATGCGGAAAGTTTATTTACAGCAGGTTCCCGCTCCAGGACTCGCAGTATCAATTAGACAGCTAATGAGCTAATTAAATGGGTATTCACTGTAATGAATACCAGACCAGAGGGATTATTATTAAGTGAATGCATTGCTAATTACCGTACTAGTGCGGGAGGCAGGCAGCAAGGAAGAAAAGAGTTATTTAATTAATATAAGACGCCAGAAGCAGCAACAAGACGATAAAAGGACGCCTTCTGTTACAATACAGGGCGACGGGTAGAGGGAGGAGGTGGTGCGTGCGCTGTGACTCGAAAAGGCAGCTTCTCTTTGCGATATGCGCACCTCATCTCTTTCCCTGCAAATTTTCCAAATAACAAAGTCAAGACTTTCAGAAGCACGCCCCCGGACATTCCTATACTAAGTTACTCTCTTATTTTTCAGTCATTAATTTTTGCGGTTTTAAACTATTTATTTCTTTTAAACCTGTGGTGACACGACACGCAATACGTTTTAAAGTCTACATTACATACAAACTATCTGAAAGTCTACTGTGCACGAGAGAATAAGACAGACGGGCCATTATCTGTTCTGTTTAGCGGCAGTGCAGCAAACAAGCCAGATTACAATAGTGCTCATATTGAAAAAAACTTGTGCAAAATGAAATTATTTTATATACTTATATCTAATTCTGTGGTACATTTTCGTTACTTAAAAAAAATCTGAAAGTGAGGATTCGAAACCACTATTTTTACAAATATAGCATGACGGTCTAATAGTCTGAGCTATCGTGCCGTTGTGCTTAAGAGCCTTATTATTTAGCTATATATCTTCGGTTCTCCCCGCTGTCGCTCGGGACTGCAACCAACAACAGCACTGAGTAGCACCTAGAGTTCACGTTCACCGAGTAAGGAAAAGAAAATTATTTGCCAAGTTTTGCGAGGATGATAACCGACGAAATGTGGATTTTTGTGAGTACGTTCTGAGCATGGAGATGGACGATGACACTTTCCTTTCACGCTTAGTGTTCAGTGACGAGGACATGTTCCATTTCAGTGGGAAGATGACCCGTCACAAAATAAGAATTGTGTAGAGGACAGCACATTAAACATTTGTAAAAATGGTATAGGAAAAATTTGACATGTATGACATGTTCATACGTGTATAAGGTATATCATTTCTTAATCAGGTGATTCTTTTTTATACAACCTGTAATAATTTGAATGATTATTACATTGTTAACAGCGGTGTGAACACGTGTCACATTAACAAAACTACTCTGTCTGAAATAACTCTTTGATTTTAATTCATCTATTTGTTTTGCTGCTAAGTATGGAACATGAAGGTTGCATTTCCTTGTACCTATCTCAAAGTTACTGCTCAAAGTTACTCTAGAACGAACATTCACATCAAATGGTGAGCTTGAAGTTAAATAAATATTATTTTACTGAGGATATTAAAGAGTTTGGAAGTCATTGGACAAAATGTATTGATTTAAAAGCTGACTGTTGAAAAATAAGAAAATCATTTCTCTTAAATCTTGTGTTTTCTTGCTCAAACCGAGAGCTTTTAGAACGCCCCTAATACTTCTGCATCTATTTGTGGTGCGGCTTTGAATCTATTACTTTTTACTGGTAATTCTAAATAATTTCCCATAAATTTCTGTAGGTTTGCGAAGCTACCCCGGTCGTTTGGACATTGATTGCTACCAGTATAAGGGTGTATTGCATTCCCTTAATAGATAGTTACATTCTTTAGTACAATGACGAAGAGCAGCATGTTTTTCAAGCGAAATTTCCGCCTTGAGCCTTATAGTTCTCACTGTCACCAACAAACTGAACTGCATATAGTATATCTAGCCCTGAAGCATACTGTATGGTTGATAGTAATACATAGGCTGATATGTACATTTGACCCAGCCAATAAAGCAAACAAGTTTGTATAGTTTATGTTTCTCTAAAGCAAAAAACATAGCTTTTTATGGAACATTTTAAAATACTATGACTATTTAATCAGTAATTAAACATGACTGTCTGCATTATAATGAATTTAAATTTATTTAAACGCTGATTTCATGTAAATGAGTATTGAAATTAATGAGCAATAGTGTATATTTTAATGGTAACGAATTTTTTTTTTTTTTTGCCATAACTGGTGTTCGAGTTATGAAGTCATAGGCAACAATTTATTGGAGTCATACTTTTAAAAATATGTTAAAAAATCACCTTTCTCATTATTCCTATTGTTTAAATAGAAGCGTGTTATAATACGGGAACAAAATAAAACTCTGATCCTGATGATAATTAGATACAGTAACAGCTAACGACACGACAAGTATCACATAGTAATGTTTTTAAATTGTTACACTAACTACTAAAATGTCAAGTTCTAAAGTAAATAAGTTATGTGTTTTGATCAGTATATACACTCAAAGGATTTTAAACCGCCATGGTCATTAAGGCGCGGACTATGGGCCTTCCACTCTGAGGTTCAAATCTCACCAGGAACGTTCTCCCCGATCGAGGTCTTTTCCAGATTTTCCTCAGTCCTCATAACTAGCAAATGCCGGGGAGTACCCTGAACTTAGACCTGGACTGCTTCCTTCCTTAAAAAAAATCCCAGTTTATCATTTCATTTCACGTACCGTCAGTGTCCACCGCCTGTGATGTTTCAGTAGTTAAAACGGGTGTTAAATACTATTACAAATGCTTTAAAATATCATAAATTATGTTACAGTGTACACAACAACGATTATAAAATTTGTGTTCCAGTCTTATTATTTTTTTTTACGAAAAAACTGCATGTTTAATTATAATTGAAACTCTGCAGCTTTTTTTCAAATTCCCTATGTATGTCTGAAAGATAAGTAATTAAATTATGTTTATATTAATAACTTTATTAGTAAAATATGTTTATGTTAATAATAAATAATTTATACTTTTATTATTTTTTACCAAAAAACTGTATGTTTAATTGTAATTGAAACTGTCCGTTTTTTTTAAATTTCCTATGTATATTTAAAAGATAAGTAATTAAAATATGTTTATTTTTATAATTTTATTATTAATATGTTTATTTTTAATAATGAATGAGCGCGTTAGCTCAGGCGGTAACCATTAGTACTCGTATTCGGGAGTTTCAAATCCTTCGTTCGACTAAACTGACTAAGGCTTTACGTGGTTTTTCTCAGTTCATTTTAAGAAGTAGCAAATGCCGATTAACGTTTCTATGCCACACCTTCCATTTCATCATTCATTTCCATTCCATTTTTCTATGAGCATTTGCTTCTTCTGTGTTTGCGATCACAGAAGATCAAGGATGACAAAGGATTGATCAGGAAATGTAAGTCCTATAAACAGTAATTTTCTTCCTCTCTGCCCTTCCCTTATCCTATTCACCTGGCCACGTCAGCATGGTTCGACACCTAAGATTTAAATTTCTATCACGCTATGACTGGCAGGCAAGTCAACTCCAGAATAGCGTGGGCTATGCTCATCAAAATAGTTAGACCCGGTGACTGTTTCGAAGGGTAAGCCCTGTGACCCGGGAATTATATATCTTAAATTGCATGGTTATTTTTGCGCAAAGTGTCATTTGTAATGCTCTTAATCAACGAGGAACTTGGATTTGCATGCCAATCAATACATTTGTAATTGCCATTTGGACAACATTCAAGTTCCTTTATCTGTTGATTAAGAGGGGTGTTTTATTAAACGCTTGCGTGTTGTATCAACATTTTTGTTCCATTTATTGTATTTAATTGGGATAATATTTTGAGAGCTGGTATGGATATTGCTGATTTATTCGTTGTGTAACTTTGCTATTTTATGATCAAACTTACTGATATTGGTGCCCGAGGTCATTAGAGCACCGACTCATAAGCGGAAGGTTTAGATTTATCATCCCACCAGGCCCGTATCTTTCCTGATTGAGGTTTTGTCCATGTTTTCCTCAGTCCTCATAAATAATAAATGCCGGAAAGGCGTGTCTTGAAAAATAATTTTCCAATTTATAATTTCATCTCATGTAACGTCAGTGTTCATCGTCTGAGATGCCTCGCCTGTAAAAACGGGCGTTATACACACCATTTTAAATCAAACTTTTGTTTAATAAATCATGTTGGAATTCTGAACCATTTTTCTCCCATATTGTAAAGTTGCCTTTCTATGGCATAATCCTAAGATTAAAACTAAAAAGTTAAACTCAACCCATTATGCCCGGAAGATTTTATGTTTAATATGCTACCATAGCTTTCACCAACTTCTGCGGCTGGCATCATCAGTGGATGATGAACAACAACTGATAGCTGAAAAGAGACAGTACTGATATGTCTGGTTTTAGAAGGGTCATTAATAATAACATATGTAGGGGTAGGGGGATGGTGGTTGTTGTTTCTTTTTAAGAACTGGTTTCCATGTGCTACTCAGGTGACATCCGTCGTCTTTGTTAAAAATGTTTGGATATTGTATTTCCAATATGTTGTGTTTTTTCAATCTCCTATTTTATTAAAGTGTAATCCATGACATTCATTTAGGGCATGCTCCGCTACAGCGTTCAGGCTGATTAAGGCCAAGATAGTTCCTCTAATCGTTTTTATTCGATCTTCCGGTCATGCCCATGTACACTCTGAATCATAATCCTGGGAGTATATTTTCAATGCCAAGACTTGAACTGATATTAACGGGAGAATGATGAATAATAGTTTGGATATATACTATACAGCTTTCGCCTTTGAAGAAAAAAATTATTTTATGTCATATGCGTATACATCAAGCTCCCCTATTTGATTTTTATTAAATCTGAACACTCTGCGCAAGCCTCACTAAAAGATAGCATAGCCATATTTATTTACCAGTTATTCAGAATGGCTTTGTTTGTGCAATGTGAATATATTACAACCTTGTCTACATTCCAGGTAGAGTGTTCACAAAAGAAGCATTGTATTTATACTCCACGTTGTTTGTGGTAAGAGCCCAATGAATGATAGCGAGGGAGAAACATACATCCTGTTATTGGATCCATTAATGCTTTACATTTTCCTAAGTATAGTAGCAAACTAAAACAAGAAAACTGCCCCTATACAGTTAGGTCAGCATCGTCGTTTCTATCCAGGACTATCTTCTCTTCATTATGCATGTTCCGCAAAGCCCTGGGCACCCATTAGGATGTGGCCAATCTAAATTCTGATACATCTTCGGCAAAGGCTAATTATTACCTTTTGTGTGGATACAATGTAAACTGAGTGATGCTTTAGAAATTCTGGAATTTCCGGTGTTGGACTAATTGGCTTGCTTTGGAAAGCATACAACTTCCGGGGAAGAAGCAGATGTTTCACTCCTAATGGTGGAGATTGAATGCTGGTTTTGTTTCCGGAGGAAACGGGCCGCGTTTTGCATAGCTTCGTACTCTCCCAAATATCAAGGCTCTTCGTCAAGGTGGAAAATGAGAACAGTAATGGTCTCTCTGTAGTTTGTGTATTTACGCAAGTGTAAAGGTTTTGTTGAAAGAGACAGTAAGACTAGTGATATAGGAGCTAAACTTTTGCAAAAAATCTAGTCAACAAAGAATATTTTTATTCTTAAAGTGTATGATTAATGTCAAATACTGAATTAAAGTAGTAAAATATAAAAGGAAAAAAAAAAAAAAAAAAAAAGAATGTAAGCAGGGAAAGGTGTTCCTCTTGGAAACTATGAATATGTTTTAAATTGTTTATCTCGTATATCCATAAAAATTACACTGGCACATGCTTACGTCATGAGCTGATTCCATGCATTGTGTCAGCAGCTTCAAGGGGCTACAAAAAATGTAGCCACATTCAAAAATAATAAGGATGGCTTATTATTTTAAATAGGTAAATATCAGAGGTCAAATTTTGAAAAAAAAATTCAAATTTTAGTTTTTTGTTTCAAATAATTATTTGTATTTATCTGCTGAATTTGGTATATTAGGTAATAACTGTTTCAAATGCCAATAACACTAATGGCTGCTTGTGTGTTTAATTTCTGAGACAATTGAAAATGTTTGTGTTTGTTTTGAGTTTTACAAGCTATATCCCAGTTTTTTTTCCTAAATACATATCATACCTAGGTCCACCAAAGTTTATAAAAAAATTAAAAAAAAGGAAAGATGTACTACAAAGCCTATTCAGTAAAGCATGGTAGTATAAAATAACAGGCCTGAAGAAGGGGAAAAATAAAAAAGCTAACTGACTGATAAACCAATTACTTACACTCCCTCTAGTTTTTTTTTTTTTTTTTTTGAATGGTGTTTAACGCTCGTTTTTACTACTCAGGCACCACAGGCGGACTCCCCCTAGTGCTTCCAAGAAAAATATATCTGGTAATCACATGGAAGATATTCAAATCATATATTAATACAGTGATTGATGGATATTTTAATTGGTGTTGAGTGAAACATTTTAATGACGTATATGTAGTGGTAATATTACTTTGTGTGAAGATGCAGGTGCAAGAAATAAATTAGTATAAATTGACAATTACTTGTATTAACTTTAAAGCTAATATTGTCATAAGTGAAAAATTCACAACATATGTACCTTTTTCTCGTAAACTAATGAAGATAGAATCATTAAGTTTTTACAACTGATCTACATTATTACGTTCATTGCTGAGCTCTAGTTTCTGGTGTTTTAAATTATAACTTTTCTGAAAATGAATATTAATATAATATTATTTTTATAAAAAGGAGTTTGCTACAAAAAACTTATTAATTTTATAAAATACCTGCACTTCTTTAGTAGTATTTGATTTGGAGAAAGCTCTAGATGTTCCCTACAAGCGTGGGAACTACATCTACTAATTGAGATGTTCTTTGTCTTTCCAGAGTTAAGTTGTGTTTTAATGTCTCTTTAAACCGTTCATATACACAGACGGCATTTGCGTTTCCATTATAGAGTTCCATCCCCTTAGGTGTTTCTAGAATGACCAATTTCACCGTGATATTGTCGGATGTTATATAAGAATTTTAGCTAGTACTTAAACTGGAAAGTTTTTCTCTTTTGGCCCATAAGTGTACTGCATGGAGTCTATCTTAGTTGCCAAGTTTGCTAATTTATCTGCTGCTTCTTTGCCTTTCATTCCCTGATGTCCAGGAACCCAACAAAGTTTTAATAGAGTGTTAGTAAAAAGATTAATGAGAGATTGGAGATGTTTCCATACATGTCTAAAATACTTGACGAGATTTACGTTTATTAAGTGCAGCATGACAGTCTGTGAAAATGAGTAAACATAATTTCTCTTCTCACAGAAGATAAGACAGGTCAAACATACAATTACTTCTGCCTGAAAAACTGTAACAAATTTCCCACGGAGATTTTTGTTTTTGGAGATAATCCATGCATTGCAGCTCCTAAAAAGTTTCCTACACTTGGACCATCTATAAGAAGATCAGATGATCTTTAGGTAGAATAGGCAAACGTGTTACAATTATAGCATGTACATAGCGAGCATGAAAGAATGTGGACCTACCGAAAGTGAGTCCCCAGTGTTACTACTTGAATCATCTGGCTTGGTACCATTAATGGTTAAAACCTAACGCAGAAGCTGTCCTTGTTACGATCCCCAGAATGGTAGAACACTTATGATACAAAATATTAACTTGGATAGAAAAGTTTTCTTTCAAACGTTTCAAGGATAGGAATTCCGCCGGAAGTATTTGGCTTCCTTACAGAAAATCAACTGACTTCTTCATAAATTGCTACTGGGGATGAAGCGCGGGTAAAGAGTAACAAAGCAAGTAAGGGAGGCCCCAACTATCAAGAGGTAGTGAGTGCATCGGCATTCATACTACGTTGTATAAACATCATCTGGCCCTGCTTCCAGTAACAGCTGATGGGTTCAACTGAACTGGTTTAAGCCTACCAAATTTCCAATTTAACTAAAACCGCTCATACTCTCACAGTAGGAATATTTCTGATGAGTTTAGCGAGATATCCCTACCGAACCAGAATATCCACAGGAAGAAGCTCAAAGTCACAAAATGTTGCTACAATAGAAATGGCAACAATAAGCTGCCTGATATACGACGACGGATTCTTCAATTCCAAGTGGTTAAACACTTGGGATCGAGTGTATCAAGAAGTGTTACATGTTAATTAACTTGCTGATTTTAATCATACAGTTATTTTCGTATCCAGCTAAACAAATAACCATTACCAGATATTAAATATTATGTGAAGAAGTAAATATACTATAGCAAATCTACTGAATCACAGTGGCTAATATCCAAGAGAGACCTCAAAGAACAGTCTAAATTTCTCACTGCACTAATGCGCTACCAGCACTTGTAACAGGCACATCATTCAAACACGACGCATTTACGACCTCCAACAAAAACGCTTCCTTTCTTTGTATGTGTGCATAATGAAGCATTAATGTTAAGCAATTCGAATAAATGAGTAAACGTATTAACCGGTTTAATTTACTGCCCATTTCCATTATGCTCTCTAATGGTACCTTTTATGATAAAGTCATCGGCAGCCATCACTCTAATACGCGTAATAATGGTATGGGGCAAAAAATATACAGTCCTAGCAATAATCCATAAATGCACTGTTTCATTTACCATAAAGTCATATATTTGCAATCCAGATAATTTTTTTCGCTTGGAAGCATAGTTAATTCTATCCCCCTCTTTTGGAAAATGCATCAATAGTTTTCCTTCCAAATATATTAAAGTTTCGGTTCCAAAATGCTGATAAGGTTAGACTATGAAGCTCACAGGAAGAGGAGGAGGAGGAACTCCAAGAGTGGTACATTTTTAAGAGACACCATTTAAATTTTATATTAATTTAGTTGAAAACACTTACAAATTAAAAATTTAACAATGCATTTTCAGAGGCCGTGAAAATAATTCAAAATGTATTCTATATAAGAGGTACCGTTTTATATTATTACTAGATAGCGAACTTTCATATGTTAAAAATGGCTTCCCAAAATAAGTTCTAAAAATAATAAATATAAACTATAAAACTGAAAATACATTGCAGCTTTGTTCTTAACTTTCACAACGTTTAATTATGGGCTTGGTCATTAAACTTCACTTAATATAGCGTTTGCAAATAAAAATACTTATAACAGATTTTAAAAATACATTATTTAAACTAATTCTATGATTATACAACTTCAAAAAACACTTACATTTGCTATCTGTAAAAGGCATTTGGAAATTTTTCATATGAAAATATTATTTTCATCGTAAAACATCATTAACACATGTTTCTTTTTTAAAATAAATACAAAAATAAATTTACGAAATAAAATAAACAGACATGTATTAGTTTAGAAAACTAGAAAAAAACAATTTTTAAATTTAGCCAGTTATTTCCTGTAGTTTGACTAAAAATATAATACAGGTGTCTTTTCAAAAATGTACACAAAAATGTATCTTTAGTCTGTAAATATAACATAGAAAAAATTCTTTCCACATTTCAAATGTTTATAGAACATGTCTTGGACAATGTATAAGATCAACCACAGAACAAAGCTCAATTTTTTTCTTATCAAACATTTTGCCACTGCATGCAAATACGAAAACTCTTTGCATTACCTCAGTTCTCACTTTAAACTACGACGAAATTCAATCACTCAACACAAAAATGTATCGCCATGGGTGACCGAGGTCGTTAAGGCGCAGACTCCTGAGCGGGAGGTCTGGGATTCGATTCCCACCAGGACTGTCCTTTCTGACTTTTTTTTTCCAGGTTTTCCTCAGTTCTCATAAATGCAAATGCAGAGGAGGTACCCTAAACGTAGCCCTGGAACGTTTCCTTCCTTAAAAAAATATCCTCTCCCAATTTATCATTTCATCTCATATCACAGTGTCCGCCACCTGTAGTTAAAAGGGCGTTAAACACTATTTAAAAAACATGAAAACAAAATGGCTTGATTGCAGTTTCATATATAAATATGCATCTTTTAAGCACGCAACTATGGAATGGGCATTTGTATGCATTATATTACACATTTTAACCATTCAAAACCGCAAAACACAAATATTCTGATTTTCCTCATTATATCTACAATGCTAATCATTAAAATTGCAACGCCCATATCCACATTTTCTCAGAAAGAATATGGTTCATCGAAAAAAGGACAGCAATACCAGCGGTGTCTGAAATTTTATCGCGGGAGAATCGTGGCACGGGATGTCATTCCCAGAAAGTGGTGCCTATATTGGGCGAAATGCGTCCACAGCGAAGAAGACCAACATCATTTTCGCATTACCATTAAGAATACGCACAACGTGTTGCAATTTTAATGGCCAGCGGTGTAGAAAGGGAAAAGGTAGATACTCGATTCTAATCATACCAACAAATTCCAGTATAATGTCATACAAACCTAGAACACAAAGAGATACGTCAGACTCTGAGAATAGCAATGTTAATGTAAGGTACATGTAATGTACGCAATTCCTGGGAATAACTTTGAAACACAAAATGCCTACAGTAGTAGTTATCTTAGATAACAAACTAGCCACCAGCATCAAATGGCAATGGGGCGGTCACGTCGCAAAAATGCAAGACAATAGGTGGATCTACAAGATCTTCATATAGGACACCGGATAAGAAAAAGAACACAAGGCTGATCCAGAAGAAGAAGAAGGACAGACCTCTTCAAGGAACATGCAGGTTCATATTGGTCAAGAGTAGCAAGAGGAAGAGAAAAATGGAAATCTCTAGAGAAGCAACTAGTACAGTGAGAAATGGAGTAACCAAAGAACAAATCAGACAGAGTGTCTTAAACAGCATACGAACAACTAGCGTGAAGAATAGTTCACCACGTTAGGAAAAAGCGAGCTTTCTCTATTTGTTAGGAGGCCTTTGCCCTTAAGGGACACAATAGGCTACCTTTATCTTTATCTTTACAAGCAATCTGTTAAACAAAGCGTTTATCCTACACTATAATAAAAAAAAAGTCTTATTACTATTCAATGACAATTCAGTTTTTATACGATTTAAGTGGCAAGACAAAATTCACTGACAATATAATGATTTGTGACTTTAAGTGCATTTTTTACTATATCAAAATATGAATTTTATGTGCTTCAAGCCTTTAAAAACATAATTATGTATATTTTATAAAGTGTTAAAAATACAAATCCAATTTCCCTCCTTTTCCCCCTTCTCACTTTTATGCACGTATTTGGACGTCTGTTATGACCCCGACGACTTTATAACTCACATTATAGAAAAATTCTCAAGAAAAAATTTTTATGGAGCAGGCTATCTTATACATCATCTATCCTTAAAAAAGGGTGAATACAAGGATACGGAAATCAGCATAAGTAAATTTAGGTTATATAAAATAATAACAAATTATATATTATATATGAAGTAAAATCTATATAAAAAGAATAATTATAAATACATAATAAGCGAGAAAAAATCTGAGAAACCAGTCTTCAAGTTCGTATAATACATTCCCAGCTTGTAGTAGGCTGGAGAGAGTTTTTGTCAGCGAGGGTTGTGTGTTTGTGTGATTCGGTCCTTGTAAATTATCCGCTAATTTTTATTTACGATACATAGGTGAAAACGAATTTTTGCAGAGAAAGGGTAAGGCGATTCGCAAGCAAACACCCTTAGAACCGTGTACCAGATAGAGAAATTGTTCGTCAACTTGTAAAAAAGTTACAAGAAACACAATCTCTTAATGGCAAGAAAACGTGTTCCGAACAGCCAGAAGGGTTAAATGAAATACAGGAATTTTGTGTGTATATATAGGCAATGTATTGCATCTGAGGGCCATCGTTTTCATTATCTGCTATATCACAAGTTAGTACTGATTATTAGCAGTTTTGAATACAGTAGCAATTTATACTTTCAGTAAAAATACATATACTAAAATAAATATTTAGGTACTGCGACTATTTTTCAGTTTTCGATGTTGCGGCGGCGGCTCTTCCGCAGTAAGTACTTACACTCAGGCGGCCCATAAATCAAATAATCTCCCTGTATTTTTCTTCGTGGCCCATAGATTCCCTACTTCAATTTGCTTGTTTTAGATTCCTCTACAATCTTTGAAATTACTGCGGTGTAGTTTATTAGCATAAAAGTTCTCGAAGATACGGGACATGCAAATATTACACATCCTTTAATATCCACACATTTTGTTTTTGTTGCGCTTTAAAAGTCGACATGCATAAGCAATAGGGACTTTTTAACACTAGCGTGAACGATACAAAGCCTCTTATCGTACAGATATAAGTACGGCTAACGCCTGACTCATAATGCCATTAAATTTCGTTGTGATTGGTTTCGGATCCGCGTGATTATTAAAAACATGCGTTTCCATTGAAATTCTGGGTCCAGTGATAAGAGAACAGGATACCGCACGTGGTTACCGACTTCTCCACGCTCGCTGCCCACACAACGGCCGGCCTGTTTTCCCACAACGACAAAACAAAACAACCCCTTCCCCTCCCGCACGTACATACACAACCCATCTGTTTCCGAAGTTAAAAGCTTATTAATAACGCTGCTCTCACGTGAAGGCGCGGATAATTACAAAAGCTATGCATCAACTGTTAAAACAGCAACGCCACATGGCGATCTCTCGAGCAAGCGTGCAACTGTCCGTTCAGTTCCTCAGACTGGACATATGGTCGTGACAGTTTTGAGTTTATTTGTTCCTAATCACCTGCTATTGGCAGTTTTGCCAGTGGCGTGCTGCTGTACCTAGTTCTTGAAGCAATTGTTTTCCCCTGACAGTATTCAGAACAACTGACATGCAACGGGGATAACTCATGGCAGTTCACTTATTTACATCCGGCGATGTGCATTGCGGACCAATCAAGAGTTTGTATATGTTCACCGACAGGATGGAGATTGTGTTAGTGGCGAAAGCGCCTATTATCTCCCATTCCTATTCTTTCTCACGTCCTTTCCATTCCATTGCAACTTAAGTTATACTATACAATGATTATTAATTTTTTACACTGTCTACACTGTCATAAAATATGCATGTTCGCCGTTTATTTAAAATATATCAAAGTAACGCAGGTTTATCATATTTAAAGTTTCATCCTAAGCCACTCACACTTTGAATTATCAAAGTACACCCTTAGCTCTGATACTTAAAATGTAGACAGGATTAAACTGTTACATAATTGGTTTTCTGTCGTTGTTTAGCGAGCTGGATTGTTTTCGTGTTGTTTGAATTTGAACAGAATAAATAAAAAAATACTAAGCATTTAATGTAACACCTGTGTTCTGATAATAAAAAGATTTCAAAAGAAAGGACAGAATGCAAGCAGATCAATCAGGAGTTCCGAAATAGGCATGGGAGTAAGCATTTCTAAGTGGTTCGAAGAAAACTCCCGATAAGATGATTTAAAGTTTAAGATTCGTTCATTATATTTCATTTCCGAATTAATATTAAGATTTGTCCAAATATATGACTAATTTGAACGATTTCTTTTCTGGTAGGGCCCGGGTAGTCAAGCATTAATAAAGGTAGAAAATGGCAGGCAAAAATTAACTTAAAATGAGTAAATATAAAAAGTGTTTACAATTTAAATATTATTTACATAGAAAAATGCTAAAGTCGCCATTTTAATGTTATTTATCATTTGTTGCACATAAGTACAAGGCATTTCTTCATATTATCAACACTGAAATTTTGTCGTTTGTTAGTTTGTTAGTTTATATATTTTTCAGAACAGAAAAAGAATGTTCAACATCTACTGTGATAACTGAAGAATAGTTGAAACAAGCAATGATCAAGAGGCCCATGTTGATAGAATTTATTTTTTCACTACTGTAAATCTTATCCGCACTTTTTATTATTTTATTGTCCTGGATTTGTTCGCTTTGGTACTTACATGCCCACTTGTCTTCGGCATAATGTCGGAGTGTAAACTGAAATCTAACTGCAAGGTATTAACTAAACAGCCCATTTTTCTATTATTTTTGTATTAACAATGAGCATATTGTAAAATGAGAGCCTATACCTTATTGGGCCTAACAAAGAATTCCTTATTAATGCTTTAAATCGGATCTCAGTGAAAATGTATGACAATCAAGCAGCGATCCACTTAAACTTGAACACAATTTTAGCACTTTTCCTTTATAAGCAGAAATCCGCCACAAAACATTTTTACAACAGCTGCGTTAGGAGAAATCACTTATTCCCAACATGGGGCATTTAACTACAAAAGCAGAAAAGGGAAGAGTAGGCAGCAAAGTATGAAAAAGACGTAAAAGACAAACAGAAAACATCCACATACACATTTTATAGTTCATGAATATTATGTCTATATACTTAGATCTGTTCTGGCAGTTACCAATTAAAAAAAAGGCATTTTGCCATAAATCCGGGCTCTACATATCAGATTCCCATATAGCCAAAGACAATGCCTATAATGTTTCTATCAAGTGTCAGGTGTCTTGGACTGTAAGAATATATACATAAACATATCGTAAATCCTAGATACTGCTAGGACCTGGAGATTATTATATTTTTTTTTGGGGGGGGGGTATGAAGGCAAGTTGTATGCAGCTTATCATTTTGTCCAACGCCAGGTACATGGGCCAGGGTTTTTGCACAGGTCTTTGTTTTAAATCTTTTAATGTTAATTATTTCTTAATTAAGCACGATCATTGCTATTGCATATTCAGTTCATTTTATATCATGATTTATTATGCTGCATATAATCCATATTATGGATATTTCCGAGTTTTGTCAACCTAACCTTCCCCCGTACCATTTCGTACGTTCCACATAGCGAAGCCTGTCAACATCAAGAATGTTGTAAAGAAAAAAAGGAAGAGAATTATCGAAAAATTGAACAAATGTAGTAAGTGATAGTAGAGCAAAAGTTACAAGGTGTAACAATAATAATAATAATAATAATAATAATAATAATAATAATAATAATAGTATATAATAATACAAAAAAATTAAACTAGCCCAACAAAACTTGATCAAAGTACACAGTGGTGAAACATGTGAATAATTTTTGGAACGCCCAGATTTCTGTTTCTTTCCGTCACATTAAAGTGATCGATTAGCGTGGCGTCCGAGATCGCTCGTGACTTCCTGACTGCACGTTGTGAAACAACTCGTTTCTGTTGCTAACAGAGTGGGCGTGGTGTGGCCAAGACTTTGTCCTGATTAAATTCCATCAGCCAGAGAGAGGTATAAACCTGCGCCAATCCCGAGGTTTTACTACCACTCCCGTACACACCGGAGAATACAAATTTTACGTTTCGCGATTTTAGCGTATACTTGCAGGAGATGTCAAAAAGAAAAGGGGAAAAATGCTGGTACACCCATGCCCGTGTGTGAATTGAACGTTTGAGAGATTTTATCTACATTTGAAATATTTTGATTTCTTCTGTCATAGCCCTGAATTTAAAAATAAGGCTCGTTATCTCCAAAATGAGGAATTCCATGTGGCGTGTTGAAAGCAAAATTTCCAGCATTTGTGCATCACATCTGTATCATCAAAACTACCACCGTCGATGACAAGTTAGGACCTTCGGAGGTCAAAATAGTCATTTATAAGGGACGATTGTGAAGTAAGAAGCGAGTCCGTAAAAAGTAACTTTAGTAATGCATATCAAAAATGTTTTTTCTATGAGAACACAACACATGGGGAGATTATAAAATCAAGATTTCATAGCAGTTTAAACGATCGTCATCAAGAGAGACATTAGTTTGTGATTTTAAAACTCAGAACCATTAAGAAACAAATGTCCATGGAATCAGAGCTGTCTTACACATGATCACATGATCATCAACTTCTAAATCGACCATAACCAACAAAGCCATTAGGAAAATATTGCATTCAGTGGCAGTAATTTCGAAAATATTGTAAATAATTTGTACAATATCCAAGTTTCACGTTTTATATATGGAAAATGGAATATATTAAGTGGTGTTCAAAAAAAATGGTGAATTAATTTTGCTTGCATACCTCTATCGAAGAAGGTAAGAAGTTCCAGGGCTCCGACAGTTGTACCACTAACAGAAATATTTAAAAATATAAATTAATGTATTTTTATAAGTAGACATTCAGTTATAAAAATACATGCCAAAGAGTAAATAAAGATACTGATTATGCAAATTATATAATTAATTTTAATGATTTATGTGTTATTCTTAGAATTAGAGCATTTTAGATCTTTCCATAAATTCTTGTTAGTAAGTCTGGACATTTTTGCTAATTACCTATTCTAAATTCGGTATATTTTTAGTTCAGAAAAAAATTAGTCTATTAGACTAATGAAAAATGAAGTTACTTCAGATCTTTGAAACAATGCAAACAACTATACAGATACATAACTAGCGAGCAATGTGACAGAACATAAATGTACGATGTGTTATTTATTTGCATTACGTCATGAAAGATGGGAGAAAATCATAAATTTCTTATTGAACGAAGTTTTAAAATAGCAATTATTTTTCTGTGCGTAAATCGAATAGAGTGAGCAATTAACTAATTGATTTCTTTAGTCACAAGAGTGGACAAATTGCTATGTGACTCACCGTTGTGGAAAAAAAAAATTACACAGCTCACATAAAGGTAGTTCTTTTAACACATGACACTCAAACTAGAAACTGCATGCTTTAACACTCAGTTCTATAAAAATGTTTATAACATTCAAGTATTACCAATTTTGGTTTAATACGGAATGTGATGATTATTAATCTATTTATGTAGATATAAATTACATATAAGTACATGGCTGTTTCAAAAGCAGGCCAAATTGTTATTATTAATGTATTTGCTTGCATGTTGCAAGCCTGGAACCATGTCTGGTTGGGAGAAAAGCAATAACAACTGATGCCATCATTGCGTACACTTAAACCCCATTAATTATCAACGCTGGTAACATTATCCAGAGATTTACATGTTTCTTCCCTGCTCCTCCTGGTGAACTGTTTCGCTGAAAGAAAAACATTAAGAGATGGCCAAAGTTATTTTTTTCAGCAAAAATTCAGCTCTATGTTCGTGGAATACCATTTTACATATCTACATAACTGGCCAAGTTATGCATTAAAAGAATTAATTTTTGATCACATTTAGATATTTAAATCAAATGCAGACAAACCCCCTTCTATACTCGAGAAATTTTAAATTATTAACATTTTATTAATTTAAATGTTCCATTGTCGCTGAATATGTTTCAATTTATAGTTTTTTAATGGTGTTAATGCCCGTTTTTACTACTATGGTGCCACAGGCGGTGGACAATGATGGTACATGAAATGATAAATAGGGAAAGGAGAATTTTTTTAAAGGAAGGAAACGTCCCAGGTCTAAGTTTAGGATACCTCCCCGTAATATGCCATTTCAGGACTGAGGAAAACCTGGAAAAACCTCAGCCAGGAAGTACGGCCCTGGCGGGTATCTAACCCCCAGACTTTCCGCTCATGAGTCCGCGCCTTAACGACCTGGGCCATCCAAGACGGTATTTGAAAATCCTTTGTTGTTGATATTAAAAGCGAAAGCACATAATTGCAAGAACATTTCTTCTTCTTATGTTGGGGTTTTTTTTTTTGTTACTTTTTCCTTTCGTCTTCTTCATTTTTTCACGATTTGAATTAAGTATGACCAAACACGAAGCAACATTGTAATGAATTAAAAAAAAAAACTAATTTAGGTAAAAGTGCTACCGAAAACTACATTTTAAGACTGCAATTGCCTTTACATCAAATTTGTAAGCATGAAACATGTTTTCTAAAACGTCTATTTTTCAAAACAGATTACATTATAAACTATACAACTTTCAAAATAATTGCATTAAACTTTGCACAGATATTTAATAATCTGAACCCCAGTGTTTACCTCATGTTAAAGAGAAAAGTAAATCAAATATTGTTGTAGAAACAAGGTGCGTTTAAAATTAAAATTTATGAGAAAAATCCTCTCATTGGCATTACACATATTTACAATATTGAGGTTGTGTGTTGGTTTATTTATGGACGCTCTTTAACATCACAGGTCACCAACGCCAGTTTGTGTGTTTAGATGTTACATTTATAATAAAAAGTAATGATTGAGAATATCTTCAAATTCAGGAATAATTTTATAAAACATTTTGATACAATTTAACATCAAGATTTTGAAAAATAATAATATCAAAATATCTTAACATAAGAGACGTTTATTTTATATTAAAGAGCAGGTAATAGATATTAAACACGATACATTTTAAATGTGGGTGCACCCCAACAAGTAGTGTGTGTGAATAATCTTTTATTATCCATTCTCAATACATATGTATATTGGTATATTTTAAATGTGGGCACTAATGTACATTGTACTTCTAATTTTGTCTGGGTAACATTTCTTACATGTTCCATTTGTGTGTGTTTCCCTTCACATAATGTAATGTAGGTCCTGGTGGTGTAGCGGTAACCATAAGGTAATGTCCTTTTGATAATTTCCTAAAACCAAGATCGTGGGTTCAAACCCAGCCAGGATCGATGGGTTTTTTTCGAGTGTAAAAATTCTAAGTTTGGCTTCCTTTCAAGGAAAGTAAAGCCGTGGGTCCCGTGTCGTACATTTGCGGCACGAAAAAGAACTTCAAGGCTGAAAGAAATTTGAGTCTGAGAAAAATTTTCGACCGTTTCGCGCCCTGAATTGAATGGGACGCTGATGACCTGAGATGTTAAAGAGCGTTTGTAAATAAAACAAATCAACAATGTAATGTAATACTTTAATTTCAGATTATTCTAACATGCTCTTTTATCTTTGGTTTTAATTACCATGTTTTACTATTATACATATATACAGATATGATTTATACAGTTTTAATTATAGTGCTTTTCTAGTCTCTTTTATCAGATTTATTTTAATTGTTCCACAAATGATTTATAATTTTTCTGTTTTATTTTATACAATATATCCACATTTTCGAAATAAATTACGTAATATCCTAAATTTGTCCAAATGTATATATGTACACACACTTATTTACCATTGCATTGAGCTTGTTAATTGTACATTGAAATTTAATATGCAACCAGTGCGTTGAATTTAAAAAGTTTTCTCTGTAGGTGATTATCTGAAAATGTCATTATCACAAAGTCGTTTGCGAAAACTGAAAAGTTTAATTCATTTCCTTTGTCACTACTACAGCAGGACATCTAAACAAATTTTAATTCCAGGGTTAATCAAAAAGATATCCATAGTTTTAAAAAAATCAGCACTTTCTAAAATATATACTTGTTTTTTGGCGCACTTTGCACAGCGACAGAAAGAAATGTTTATTTCTACTGATGCCACTGCAGTGGATAAGGCAATTTGTGCAAAAAAAACTCGTGTTCAACATCGCTTTCTAGCAAAAGACGGAAAGAATTCACGACAGGTTCAATTTAAAAATTCTGATTTTCTGTGCAAGAGAAAATCAACCGTACACCCGCCTACCCCTGCATTCAATGTGGAGCATATGTGACAATGCTACCAACGTAGCCCTGAAATATCCGCAATGAACATAAATAAAAAACCTTCACATTTTATGCTTATTTTGCCATGATAACTTCATTTGTGTATGTGCAGTTATATTGTAGAACTTCAAAGATATATTTAATTAATCCTGTAGATAGGGTACATACATTTCAACAGATATGTGATATTATAAATAAAGGAAAAGTCAGCAAAATATCAAAAGGATATATATAGTTGTTGAATCAGTTAGACAGGTGCTTCCCAAAAGTGTGGTTCGCAAACCCTCTGGGGATTCTCGAAATCTTGAAAGAAGTTCGCCAAAATTTTAATGGTGGATATTCACTTATTATTATTATTATTATTATTATTATTATTATTATTATTATTATTATTATTATGATCATCATCAATACAAATTTCACTGGAATACCGATGTCCACCGCAAATTGAACTTACTGTTTTCAGTTCTTTGATATTAGACATATGATTTGATATTTAATAATTTAATGTCAAGAAGTGGTTTCCATAGTCCGTTATAAAAAACTTTGATTATGCGCATGAATATCAGGCGAAGGAAATTAAAACAAGTTTCAGATAAATTTCAACTTGTGATTCCTGACTTCAAAGCTCTATGCCACACAAAGCAAATTGTTTACTCACCTCTTTAGAGAGAAGGATGCATTGTTTTGTTTAAAATATTGAAACAATCATGTAACCTTGTAACTTAAGCCCGCATGGAACTGTCACTACATAAAATGCTTCAACAATATCAAAAAAGTAATTATCAATGCTTGGTTTATGTTAACATGTGAAAAATACAAAAGTGTGACTTTAAATATGTATACGTATTTAATTTCGGTATTTTAAATATAAAAGAAAACTAAAAATATTTGAGCTTATGTGGTTTCAACGTTTTAAGCGTTGTTCCGTTATGCTTGGAGAGGGATTCTAAAGTAGGCCATTTACCATAACTACAGTAACTTTAAGTTATTTTAAGGTTAGTTCAGATCTCTATGAAGGAAGGACTTCGTGAGATGAATCACTGAGTTAGTTTATAGAAATGAACCGTGAATAACAAACCCAAAATCGTAACATAAAACTATAATCTATCTAACCTGGACACTTGTGATTCATTTAAAGTGTGTCCAACCTAACGAGATGTATAAGATTATGAAAGCGACGCTTGTAATCAAACAATGCTGGCTTATGTGAAAATGTTGAGCAATTAATTTTGCTTTTTCTTGTAGAAGCAGCTTACTGACTGCAATATTGCTGTTCTAACTAAAACGAAAAAATTCTAAACATTTATCCTTTAACTAACCGCACTGCATTTTTGCTCCCATGAATTCATAATTGAAAGTTTGTTGACATTTATGTTGAATTGGTTGATTGAGAAATTACAAACTCCTCTGAAGTTTTCCTGCAGCTCACGCCATCACTTTATTGATCATGCAAATTAAATGTTGTACTTTACTCTTCAATAAAAGCTGATGACCATCATATAACTGAGAAACAAAATGCAGGCAAAAGGTAGCTATCACTACCATGTTGGAAATGCTAATTAACGACTCTACTGTGACTGGTATAAAGAACCAAATGCAGTAGCACTCAGTTCTAAAGAGATAGCAGAGGTGAAGGCAATGTTCGAGTTACATACTATAACAGATGTTCAATATGCATAATAATTTGGACTTGATAAAAATATTGGAAGTTGACCCATTCCCTTTTTAGTTTATCCAACAAAAGCAGGTGTCCCGGATATAGAGCAGTTCGTCTATAGAGATTTTACTGTATTTACAAAAAGATGTGTGGGACGCCTTAGACTTAATTATTAATTCCTTATGATGACGAGAATTCTTAAGAAAAAAATGATCGCTGCTCTAACTGTTCCGATAAACTCATTCTGAAAGAGCAAAGTTCGGAGTCCAGCGTGTGAATGATGAAATATATCCTAGCCCAGCTCGAGAACTACTGTGGACCTTCATATCAGTCGTATAGCAAATCCTCTCTTGACAGGACGTACTTTACCTGCATATTGAGAGTGGGTAGAGAACAGTATTGCAGGGGCGAGGGAAGGTGCAGTTGACCAGCCTACCGAATCATGCTGGTCGCCTAAAACGCGGTTTCTGAGATCGAAGGACGCCACCTCTCTATCAATGTGCTCCTCAATTGACCTCAGGAGGCTCTGTAGACCAGATCTCCTTAAGTTGGAAAAATTCTAGTAGTAGTATTAGTACTAAAATATATGTCTATGTATATACGTATATATATATATATATATATATATATATATCAACAATAACATTAAACATATACAAAGAAAAACAGAAGTCATATTAGGAATGATATACTTATAGTTGATTTCAAACATGTTGTTTTGCCCCACCCCCTGCCCGATTATTAGACAGACAGACCTGAAGTGTCTCAATTTCATGAGCAATTTACATAATCTCTCCTCTCCTTCCTTGCCTGCCAGCAGATCCCAACTTGACTATCTACCTCTGTTCGATCTCGTAAAGGAGTGTCGTAGATACTTTTCCCTTCATTCTTCTATACCTTTACTTTCAGCCAGTATATGTATCCATGATTCCCCCCTCTTCACAGTCGGGGCAAATTCTCCACTCAGTGTCTGGAGATCTTAATCATCCGCCAAGCTTCTTGCCTGAGTCACGCGAGTCCCTATTTAGTAAGTGTGGGTCCTGTTTTTACGTAATGCTCCAGTCTCCATTTTCATTTTGTCCCTGATTGTACTCTTAGCAAAATTATCTATCTTCATTGCGCAAATGCCTGCTGCCTATCCATATCCCTAAAGCGGTTCTTTACCTTCCTCCTAACCGAAGTGAAGCTCAGCCTCATTGTTTCCAGTCCCTTATTTTGGATGCCCATGCCCTGTTCTACCCCCCAAAATCTTTTTCTAAGTAGATAGCGGGAACCCGGGACCTGCCCGACAATAGCCAGCAACGCTGGCCACTAGATCGAAGAGGGGGTCATTATAGTGCATGCCTCAGGATTTTTATGCTTATAATTCTAAGATCTAGTTATCAGATATTTCCACTTCTGTTTATTACAACTCTTACTTTATGCTTCCTGAAATTCTCTAACTGCTTACTTTCAAAAACTACCATTGGATAATGAGCAAAATGCATATTTAACATGTTTATATAAAATCCAGAAATACATATTTTAAACTCACATAATGTTTTGGTGCACACCAACAAATAAATATGAATACTATTGCTAGAGCCTGTCCAAAAAACGATAATAAGAAAACAACTAAAAATGAAACATCAAAGCCGGCAAGAGCTGTTAAAATAACCTCTGATGTTCGACTAATGAATTGGTACTTTTTTTTAAAAATGTTTTCAGAGGCTTCATTGCTGCATTAAACCAAATGTAGGACGCACAACAATTGGTTTTTTCAAAGCGCACAGACGAATTTGTACAAAAAAATGCAGTGCACCGTTAATATTAAATGCAGAAAACAAATTTAAATACCCCACAGGTTTGAAATGCATGTCCTAGCGCGAAGTGCATCCCTTGGGTGTTTCTATTTTCCGTTGTTACATCAGAGATATGGTATCGGAAAAACAAACAGATAAAACAATCCGGGAGCGCACAAAGTTGCTGTTTGTACACCAAGTTCGGCAAACACAAAAATTTAATTCTGTTAATTAGGGATGAAAGCAAATTGTAGAGTTAATTACTCCAGTGTTACACCCAGCAAAATAAAGTGACCAATTCCTACCTCTGTACGGTGGCTGGTAACAGGTAAACAGCCGAGTATTTCAACATGCCGCAGAGTGTTCTGGGGGGAGGGGTGCGTGCACCTTTTTGGCAACCCTGTTACAGATTGGTGCAGACTGGTGCACCACATTATTACCAAACCGAAAAATCACATTCCCATTAACAGCATAGATTTATGGGTGCTTGAAAGTCAGTCAATAATTAACCTTCATGCCTATACTATAATTCGATCCGTTGCTGTTTTCTCAGTGTTTACAATGCAAGCCTTCAAAGACCTGATGGAAGATAGTTCACGTTTGTTCGAGACACTGATAAGTTAATTGTTTTATAAATAAGGTGTAGTTTACTTAATATTAAGTTTCTTTGAGCCAATGATCTGACGTGAATCTGTTAGATCACGTTTACTCTAGACCAACCCCGTACAACGCGGCGCCCGCTAAGCCCTTTTAATGCGCCCTTTGCAACTAATTTCCAAATAATTTTAATATTTATATTTATATTAATATTTATAGGGTTTCTCTTTTGTGCAATTGAATAAAGGTTTTTACTTTTCGTTTTAAAAGCACCGTACTCAAGCTCAGGAATTTTGTTATTTTTTTTTTCTGCAATATAGGCCGCTCCCTTTATTGCAGTGCCATAAACGACCAACCATGAACAGAGTTTCACCAAGGCGACAATGGGATACTCAATTTGCCCTCAAACCGCCCGGGTGGCCGAGGTCGTTAAGGCGCAGACTCGTGAGCGGGAGGTCTGGGTACGAATCTCGCCAGGACCGTCCTCCCTGACTGAGGCTTTTTCCAGGTTTTCTCCCGTTCTCATAAATGACAATGCCTGGGAGGTACCCTAAACTTAGGCCCGGAACGCTTCTTTCCTTAAAAAAAAATCCTTTCCCAGTTTATCATTTCATCTCATGTATCATCAGTGTCCACCACCTATGGTGCCTCAGTACTAAAAACTGGCGTTAAACACCATTAAAAATGTCCTCAAAGTAACTTTAATCCCTAAAAAGTTGTGCTGCTAACAATAAACAAACGATATATAATAGTCTTGCAATTGGAATATTCCAAGTTCCAAATTCTTTGCTTTCAGGTGAAAATTCAATATTACTTGTGAGCTTGTGGAATACGTTTTGAGTGTTGTGTTGTGATAAAATGTACATTCAACACATTTTAAGTTCTTTTTTCATTAATTTTAAAATTTAAATTATTCAGTTATTAATAAGCTATATTTTAAACATAACTATTCTTAAAATGGCAAAAAATTATAGGTTTAACAAAGAATAGGAAAACCAATAAGGCTTTATTCAAAGCAAAAGAAAACCTGTGTGTTTATTGTGTAATGCTAGCGTCTCTGTTGCTGAAAGGAACAAATGTATTTTTTTCAGTGACAAATATAATTTCGTATATTATTATTATTATTATTATTATTATTATTATTATTATTATTATTATTATTATTATTATTAGTTTTAGTAGTGTCGAAGCAGTGGAACCGGAAACTGGCGTCAGCGTACCCCCTAGTTATTATGTAAATGTGCCCGAGTACAAACTAACTTTGGACAGCCCTGCTCTAGAGACTAGCTTTTTAGTTGTTTTTAAACATTCTACGTGCTATATCGTACTAAGGGATTGACACTCGTTAGCGTTTTTTTTTTTTTGTACCTCATTCTAAAAAAAAAAATACACTATTTTAATTATTTCCCCAACTTAAAAGTTATGATTTTATACTTTTGTTACCAACTTTAAACTTTATTCTTTACAACATTTCTTATTGCGTTTCATTCTTCATTCTTCAAAAATCGAAGAATTTATTAATTCTTCAATTCAAACAATTTACTGCTAAATCATCTTCAAAGAACTTTGCACATTCGTAAAGGGAATTCAAAAACCCCAAATAAATTCAAAAATATTAGTTTAATATACTTCTCTTTCTTAATATAGAATACAACAGATCTCAAGTAAGCTTGTTAACAAAACCCCTAATATTACATTTATGCTAAATATTCTAAAATTGTAATCATTTAACTAATGTTTAGTCACCCGATACATTATTGGTTTAATATACATTTATTATCAATTGCAACTTTTAATATAGGCAGTTTCATTTGTAACTGTGCACAATATCTGTTTCAATTACAAGAGTTAAAAGCGATGTTTCTGTTTCTAGTATTTTGTTTACGTGTGGTTATTTTATTGGTTATTTTGTGGATAAATTGTAATCAAAGCTCCTGGGAAATTGTGGTTTTATTTCAAAACCTACGTAAATTATATTGCTAACAACCGATGTTTCATAACATATAAATACTGCCACTAGGTAACATAAACATATATCGTACAAACTATTAATTGAAAGAATGTCTTATGTGCATTTATCCTCATACCAACTGTGATATAGACGTATAGTAATAATAATAATGATAATGATAATAATAATAATAATAATAATAATAATAATAATAGCAACATCCAGACTGTATTTTACAATAAATGTAGATGGAAGAGCACACCCCATTCCAGTAAACATAATTTAACATTTTTCTGATGCATCAAATGAAAAATTGTTTCAAACAAGAGGCTTTAACATTATGGGGAGTTCTTGCTGAGGGTATACCTTTTGTATCTCCATTAACTTAGGAGATACCAAATAGAGCTTCGTTTTTTTTTTAATGACACCATTTACATTGTATTCAATAATATATTTACGTTCTCCAACAGCTATTCAAAAATGCATCACACTGTACCATTTTTATCATGAAAACAGAAGATATGCAAACGGTAAGGAGTGCATAGTTATTGAAGAATCCGAACTGATTAATGCCTTCATTATACAAATTACTTATCCAATGTAGTAGAGTTCTGGCTTTTGTTTATGCTTTCTGATTGATGTAAACAAGGTGCCCTGAGAGGGAGGTGGGGATAGTAATCCACCTCCCTCAAACCTCAAACCTCAAATCCCAAACCTCAAGCCTCAAACTGCAGTTAGTACTGCACTGAGTGACTACAATTTTCTTACAAGATGTACAAGTAAAAATGCTGCTGATCTGCGGAGAATATAAGTTGGCAGGCAATGGTTTACTCGATTACATTATTATATGATTTAGTTCTACAAATTCACTGAAGTGCTATTAAATAAAAGAAGCCACATATTGTCATTTCCATGTGTATGTTTTCTGAACTAGAATGTTATTTAAAAAAGAGAAGCTCTATCCCATATATGCTACATTAATGGAGATACAAAAAAGTGTACCCTCAGCAAGAACTCCCCAATTATATGAAACGCTTTTCAATTAAAGCACCACAAAAAAAAAGATTTTGAATGAGCAAGCTAAATTAGACACCCTGTATATATACACAAATGACGAGTAGAAAGGGACACTTAACACGTGTATTTTGAGAATAAAAACAAATTACATATCTCAGGCGCTTCAATATGGAGCTACAGGTATGGATATGAATGAAGTGTGTTCAGACATATGTGTGTGTGGTAAGCTTTATGAACGATTTTAAACTTCACAAATTACTATTACGACATGAATTTCATAGGATAAATGTATTGTTTAAAGCAAGCTATTCTGTTTTCAGACCTCGATCATTCATACTTGTAGCTTTGGATTTTATGCCAGCAACATCTCAAAGAAATATCCGAGACATTTGTTTCTACTCTTGAGATTCCTAATTGTGACCTCCTTTCGCTTTGTATTTATTTTTTCCGCCTCCTGAATAACGTTACTGCAGTCTGTCGTAATCAAGTGATAGAATGAGGCAAATTGCACATTCTCGAGAGGGTGACGTTTCAAAACCATATTGTATATAATTTGGGGGAAAACGCTATTGATCACATTGTGATAGAAGTATGAAGATCTCAGTAAGAAATACATAAATGAAAATTCCTATATTTTATTTTGTCGTTTTTTTTTAAAGTCGTGTGCTAGAAATCTTTCAAACAGTAAATGTAAATCAGCCTGATAGAAACAAACTAAACAAGAGAAAAAAATAATTAATTTCAGTGAATTATAAATAAAACAGATGTTTCCTCGTTCTTCACGCGAGTTTATCTAATAATGATTAGCATTCTTCTGAACTCTTGAAAGAAGGTATGTCTTTTTGGCTCAAAGAGTTGCAACACTGATGAACAGAAAGTGTAACTGAATATGTTCTGCCTAGAAAATGGTTTAGGAGGCAGCGGTTATACGAAAAAATTAGCAAAATAACCGTATGTCTTAGTTAGAACTTTACATTAAGGGAAAAATTGTTCAACTCTGATTGGTAGGAACTGATCACATTTTTATATCGGATTTGTTTAATGATGTAGTAGCGAAATAATCAATTCAGTGCTTTATATCTTGCTGTACTACTCCCCTTATTTAGCTTTTAAGGTAAGAAAACTTAAAATCTAAATAAATGAAACTTAAACTAGTTTGGAATGCTTTCTAAACCACTGCTCTTAAGTTGCTCCCCGCTTGACAATGACCCAAGTAATGCCTAAAGCGTAACACATGCCAATAGTTATTCATACGAAAATTTATTTTCACGTATAAATGCCAGAATGTGGTAATGATATGTATAAAAAAACTGGTGGAACATTTTAAAAATTGATTGGTTTTGTCTTAAAATATTAATTGCATTATTTTTATAAAATTAACGAAAATTAAATAAACTCCAACATCCCAAAAATACAATTGTTTTAGCGGCTTTAAAAATGTTCAATACAAATATTTGACTACTAAATTCTCGAGTACGGAATTTTGGTATGAAATGAAATTTGATGAGGAACTTTATAAATTGTTAATAGTTAATAAGAGATAAGAGATAATCGATGCCCCCTTTTAGATCCATTTTTTTTTGTTAATACCATAAATTTACAATATATATGTGAAATCAATTAATTTGCAACACAAACTAATGCTAGATGTTTCAAAACAATTTTATAGCTGATAGCACACAATTATAGGAACAGGAAGACTCAAAAACCCATTCGGCCGCCAGCTCTAATTATGTTTGTGCCATATTTAATATACAATTATAAGATGGACATAAATTAATTCATATTTGACTTAAGTTCTCTACGAATGTCTCTCTCTCTCTCTCTCTCTCTCTCTCTCTCACTCACTGACAAATAAAAAGTGTCTATTATTTTTATAGTTCATCAAGAAGTAACGGTCAAAAATAAAACATATGCACGTTATAAATTATGAAGTAAATGAGAGAAAATTTAAAGCCTGAGCACTTTTTAAATTTCAGTTCTCAGGAATATCCCTACTCCTGTTAGTCCGACTTTCCTAATTTTCGGAAAGTATTTTTCTGATTTTATTTTAATGGTATATTCAGAGTTTAGTTATGAAAAAACAAATTTTGGTGCAGCTAGAGGAGTTGAGCTTCAGGTAACTCCCCAGTCCTGATAACCTATTTCACTTATTTTCCAAAAACGATTATTTTTTTTTCATTGGCGTATACTGAGTTTCATTGAGTAAAAATAATTGCGGCCACTAAAGCGATTTTAAGTTTTCGCTTTAGGTTAACTCCCACTCTTTAAATTTCGGTTTTCAGTTATATCCTTGATCCTCATGATCCGATTTCCCTGATTTACAGAAAATATTTTCTTATTTTATTTAAATAGTATATACCGAGTTTCGTTGCAAAAAATAAACATATTTGTTTATAATTTTCAGGTTTCAGGTAAACCCCAATAATAATAATAATAATAATAATAATAATAATAATCTCATTTTGCTAATTTTTCCGAAATTATTTTTCTTGTTTTATTTAAATGGCATACATGAAGTTTTGTTGAGAAAAAACAAAAAATTGTGGCCATTAGAACGATTTTCACATTTTTGCTTTAGGGTAACCCCCACTCTATACATTTGGGTTTTCAGGCACAACATTACACAATGGTCGATGTACCTGATTTATAGAAATATTTGCTTGTTTTATTTAAATATTGGATTTCAGGTAAATGCCAACTCATAATAATTTCATTTCGCTGATTTTTCAGAAACTATTTTTCTTGTTTCACTTCAATGGCATATACCGATTTTCATTGAGAAAAAACAAACATTGCGGTCGCTAGAACGATTTTTAAATTTTCACTTTAGGTTAACTCCCACCTCCATTGATCAAGTTCGATAATCCGTTGTTAATTAATCGTTTATGCCGAATTTCATTGAGAAAAAAACATATTTAATAGGTACAACCGCAGTAGCTACATTTCTTCGGAATTCGCTAAAACATTCGTCTTTAAATCTTGTAGGGTAGTAAAACAAACACAATCAATGGGGCCTCACTGCGCATGCGTAAATGCTCACTTTCCTACAGCCCGACACGACTGACAAATTCCTCACCTCACCCAAGCTCACTACCCCTATATTTGGCTCTTTGATACCTTTGATAAAAGAGCATTGTTTGAACAGATATGCACAATGAGTCTGGTTCGAGGTCAAGGTATCTTCGGCAATAGACGCAACTTAGCTCTGAAGGTTACACATTAGAACGCAGCCCGAGCGTCTCCAGATTCCCGCGAGGGGATGAGGTGTAGTGATGCTAGGCGGTATAACAGAACACAGGCCTTCTCTTAATTGTGCTTTTCAATTTCGTGCTGGGCTTCCGGAAACCCCCTTCTCTCTACCGCTTCCTCTGTAGCTCTGCTGTTGTTCATCTAATATCCCTTTATGCGATACAGAAATAATGAAGAGAATGACGAAGGCTCCACAGAAGGATATGACACTGTCACTGCCCAAGAATTTTATGCACTGAACACTTTATTATTATTATTATTATTATTATTATTATTATTATTATTATTATTATTATTATAGCTACAATCCATAATTAAAATATGAGTACGATTTGTATGTATACACCTTCTCCACTGCTCCTTTCAAGTCCTCGGCCAAGAAAATGGAAACTGCAGACACCTTAATTGAGACGTTTCAAAACTATGAACTTACTGCTCTCGATGTGCAATTGTTACTACCATTTTATTACTTCGACGTTCAATTGTTTTCCAAAACATAAATGCGATATGCATATGTTTTTCTAAATAAAATCGACCAATAAAACGAAACAAAATTTTGAATTTTAAAAAATCACAGCCTGATATTGCAGGGAAATTATCGTTAAAGTTAACCAAATCCCTTTACCGCGCGTAGTGCATTAGTCTTCTGGTCAGTGTAACCAACTCTATACCCCCACTATAATTTCTGAGCACGCATTTGCTAGCAGGTGGTGGGAAGTATTGATAGCAACAAAACTATCGATTATCGACAATTACAAGCAAAATGCAAAGTTCTTCAAAGCGTTTTGGCGATGCGTCAAATGTACATATTAACGATTGCTTTTGCGTATTCGGTCAAACAGTCTAATTACTATTTTGTAGATTATGTAACAACACCTTCCTAATCAATCATAAATTTCAAAAAACACATTGTTCAGAATGGTAAAATATGATCTCTGTCTCATTTTTGTCAGTTGGTATTAGTAAATAGACTTTCGTCAATTTGTCTCACGGTTTCTCAAGTAAATATAACAGTATATACAATCGTTAATATGCTGTGCCCGAATTTCAAATATATATATATATATATATATATATATATATATATATATATATATATATTACTTTTATTCTTATTCTATTCATGAAATAGTCCTAAACCCGTATTTGTTCTTCTCTATTGGCATTACTGACAATCAACATTCCTCTGTTGCAAGATGGGTTGAAAAGGTCAAGTATTCATTATACAAATATACAATTATCATAATTTTGTAAGCCAAGTTTACAATAATATTTAAATTCTTATTTTATTCCTGAAATAGTCCTAATAAATATCCCTGAGGGTCTGAGCTTTCACACGTTCGTGAATTTATCGGTAATCTCAGACCCTCTTGTGATTTTACTTGTGATAAAATGGTTGATCACATAACCACTGCCTCCTAAACTATATTTACAGAGTGAATGTACAAATAAGCTTTAGTGACTAGGAAAAAAACAACCGTTGATGAATGACCTGAGGTTGTACGGTCGATTCTTTAAGAGTTCCTACACAGACTATCAGTGCTATTATTATTCATATATACTAAATCAGGATTAATAACGAATTATTGCTGGCCTACGTACGCTGTTGAGGCAAGGGCACTAGTCTTCTATCATAACAACAGATAGTTCGCACGCTGGTAGCTGCACGTGGATAATCAGTCGCAGTTTGCTGTTACGAGAGTGAGCTGGGTTTATGTATTTGTATCATTACAGGCTACCGGTGCACAATAATTGTTAATTATAGTGATTAAAACAATAAATGTACTGTAGTGTACTGTATTGAAATGTAACCAACAGAACAAGAAAAAATAAAATCTGCAAAATAACATTTATACTATAGAAGAACTAAGAAAATACCAAGGCCGAAATTGGAAGAACTACAGAAGAAAGGTGTTACAAATGAATGTAAATTCCGTTAAAAGATGTCACATGGACACTACTTCGAACAACTCCTGTGAAAACATTATGAAATAAACTAATATTACATACATGGTATTATTGACCAATGTTGTGCGGATAGAAATGCGAGGGAAACTTGTCCATCAAGGCCAGTGTGTATGTGTGTGTGTGTGTGTGTGTGTGAGAGAGAGAGAGAGAGAGAGAGAGAGAGAGAAGATTTACGTATTGATTTCTCCTGTCGGTCGGTATATGCATGGATTTATGGTGATCAATATTCAATGTATAATATATTTATTTGGCCTCAGTTCAATATTCTCTTGACCTCAGAGTTCAGGATATTGCATTTTATTCTGATTTACAACGAATCATCAGAACATACGTGTAAAGTCATTGAAGTGTGGATAATACACCCCCAAAGAACATGAAAATATGCTCAATGTCTGATACTTTTACATTATTAGTCCCCTTTACTGCATCGCTGTTTGTGTACAGAATGTACACAAGTAGATAGAAATTGAGTGTTTGTATACTGGCTCATTTCGCCCTTTGTGAGGATTCACTGCTTCACCACTTGTATAAAAAGTTGTCAGCTGTTATAATGTCGTAATAACTACAGCAGAATCTTGAACGATCTATATTTTCCGAACTAATAAGCATAATAGTATATTGTAATTATGTGTTGACAGGATCGCAACGAGCTTTTCAGCAAGTTTACATTCTATTTTTATACTATCATGTCGTAATGTACTTAAATTTTTAATTTGTTATAATTTATTTCGATTTGGAAAATTAAAAATAACGAGAACTAGAAATATCGATTCGATTAGCAACTGTTCAAATGTTTGTGTAGTTACACTTCAGTGTTTTGTTGTTTTTATTGAAACATTTAGTAGCTCGATGATATGAAGATTAATTGAAAAGTTTAATGGAATTTGACGAAAGTGATAAAGCTTTTGAAGGAGCTCCATCCGAGGTGGGTGAAGCGGCGACTAGCTTAAGGAATGATTTGCTGTCTGAGAAATCTAAAAACGGTGTGAGCGAGAACGAGGTTTATTCACAACTTGGTGCAGAAAGAAAACCGTGAGGGCAGTTAGTGGGAATTGGCATATTTTCTGAAGAAACAGAAGGTAATGAAATCTTCAACATTATGGTCTATTTATTCCATGTTAAAGTCTTCATTATATCTGAGTCATGGTGTTGAAGTTTTGGAAGTTTGATCGACTTCTTGAAAAGAAAATCTCTTGGAATATGTAGCAAAATAAAAAAAATCCAGTGTTTTCACAAGAGAGGACATAAGTATTTTTGGTGAAAGCTCCTGATGCAGAATATTTAGATATAAATGTTGGTGTAACAATGGACGTCGCAGAAATGAACTTGTGAAGACAAAACTGGACCATAAAGAAGATAAAGAAAATGCACTTATCGTATCAGTTCCTAAGACCAAAATACACCTTATGAGAATGGAATGGAAAGGAAAAGTGGGTGAGCATTGTCTCTCTGCGTCCGAAACATGATGGACACAATTGTTTATTTGTGAGTTACAGAAAGAAGTTTCTTCTGTGAAAATACACGCTCATCATGCCCGTGAGAAATAAAAACATTCAGAATATTTCTACCGATTCGTTGTTAACAATGTATCACAGTGTAACTGAATAAGTTCTACTGAAGAGAAAAGTGTACAAAAATATGCACAATAGAACAACTCAAAGAGCGATATAAGCGAAGAGATTGAAAACTTTTGGGAGAAGAATTGGGAGAAACTCACACAAGTGTGCTTGGATGTGAGAGATAATCAACATAGATTATGAGTTCTCTTTGCTTCGTTGAAGGTGTGTGAAAATATATTAGCAAGCAATTATCTAACACAATAATTTCGAGCCTCTAAAAGAATCACCCTGTATAAATACTTTGTCTACACATCCTAAGGAGTAGTTTTATGTTACATTGTTATTGCTCGCTTTTCTATGGTAACCTTGATTTATTACTGCTATCCTACTGAAAGGTGTAAACTAGTTTTGACGTAATTTTTGGAAATATTTTGAATGCGCTTATACAGTAACAATTATGATTCATTAGATTTTAGTTTTGCATATTTAGCCAATGCGATGATACGATGACACTTACCTTAAAACCAATTCTGCTTTGCTCTGCTCTGTTTAAAAGTATTACAATTGTAACATATTTTGTAAGACTTTGATGCTGACAATTCTAAGCGCTTTAAAATCTGCAAGAAAGGCATTCTCGGCAGCAATAAAATCCTGTCCAGGTTTACAATCACATTTCCTATTCATCACAGACGCTGGGCATCAAAACTGATGAGACCAAGGACCTATTACTGAGTCCCGTGTCCATCTAATTAGTTTATGAAAGCAATGAATATAAAATAACAGGCCTCGCGTAGCAGCCAGGGCTATATTTATACGTCATCCCCCATCCTCTGTCCATCGTGATTGACTGAGATTGATACAGCTTCTTCGGTGCCTTTTCCCGCCGTTATTTTCAGAGCCAAATTATCGCCCACGGCATTATTACTGCTTGTTGTTCGTGTTCCCAATAGATTATATGCAACAGGCAGGTTTCTAATGATGCCGTCAGTTCTGAAACGCACGTAAGACACTGGTAAAAACTTTTGGATCGTTCACATCCTTTGTTCTGTGAATAAAAACAAAATAACCGGATCAAGTGGGAATACGAGCACACACATTTTTGTACAGAAGTTGTTATCACCTGGAATGTGTATGCGGAAACGGTTCAGAAAGTAACAGAAAAGTTAGTGTCTGGTCAAAAAATAACTGAAATATTTACTTTTGGGCCTATCTGCATCCAACCGAGCTTTCTTTTCCTCGATATAATCTCCCCCTCTGTTGATACAGCTATTGATACCCCTTGAGTTTTTGAAAGTAGCCCTGATACGCGTTTTTCGAGAATGGGCCAAGTTCTGTGTGGACATTTTGTTTTATGTCCTCAGTTTAGTTGAATCTTCGTTCTTTCATCGAACATTTTAGCTTTGGAAATAGGCGCAAAGTGAGGAGAATATGAAAAATGGGGAAGAACAGTTATCAACTTGTTTTCTGCGGCAAAGTTGCAAACAAACAACGGTGAATGTGATGAAACGTTGTCGTGTTATAGGATCCAGTACATTGTTCCTCACAGTACAGGCCTCTCGCTTCTCGCGTTTTCTCGGAAATATCAGGACTCTTGGAAATACCACCAAGTCACAGTTTGACTCTCCGGCAGAAATTCATGATGAATAACACCTTGAATGTCTAAGAAACCGTCAACAGCACTATGACGTTCGACCTGACCTGACCTTTTGGGTCTTGTGATGACTGGACTTTTGTCTCAATATTGTCAACTATGAACATGTTGCGTCACCAGTGATTATTCTGCATAAAAGTTGCACCCTTATTAACGCGATCCAAGAGCTCCTGACAGATCACGAAGTTATTTTTATTTCTGTCAACAGCCAAGGGACAAACTTTGGTGCATGAGGTACACGAAGCTTTGCTGTCAGGATTTCATGACACGATCCCACAGAAATCTTGCACTCTTCGGCAATCCTCGAATAGCCAGGGGTCGATTTTCATGGATGGTCTCATTCATTCTGGTCGCATGAACGGCGTCATATAACATAGGATGGACTCCTGGAATGCGAATAATCAGCTACGGACTCCCGACCACTTTTAAACTGCATAAAGCACTGAGTACGGCTTAAACAAACATTACAAGTAATATCACTAGAGGGTCTGAGATTACCGTAGTGAGTGAACTTATCTGGAAAACTCAGGAGTGATATTTATTAGGACTATTTCACGAATAAAATAAGAATTAAAATATAATTCCTCTAAGCTTGGCTTATAAAAGCCACGTGAATTTAGTAATATGACTCAGACAGATATCAACTGAATGTAATGTACTTTGTATGCTGTTAATATTATAATTGGAAGGAAAAATGAGATTGGGTCAACTTCACTTCAAAGGATAGAATGATGTGACCGAAAACGAAAAACGTCAAGGAAAGACGATACCTTTCTAATCAAAACAGCAAAATTAATTCTGAAAAGAAAAATTTTGATTTAAAAAAAAAAAAAAAAAAAAAAAAACCTCGAGGCTGCAGGGCTGAAAATCGATACTTCAAAAGAATTTGGAGGGAAAGCTCGAAGATCGGTCAGAAATCAGTTACTGATTTGTCCTATGAGGAAAAGGAGATTGGCTTGGGCTAGAAAATATTAGAACTGGACATAAGAAGAGTGGAAAAGGGTCTGATGAAGTGCAAGGGTTGAACGTCTGGCATGTAAAGAGAAGCGATAGAGCGAAAATCTCGCCGAAGCATATCAAATAGACCGCAAAGTTTCCCCCAAAAGATGTTTTTGGGTCTTCTTTGCATTCACAGGCACTAAATGTTTGATACTATTGACGGGATGATGAACTGCGACAAATACATCTCAATTTTAGAGAAAACAGCTGCCACAGAATTGAAGAGATTGCCAGAGGAACTGAAAAGGCAAATGTCCAGCTTTACTTTGGCCCATGTCATGCATCGAAGAATGTTAAACACTTCGTGGGGGGAAATGGTTTTCAGTATTCGGACTGGCCTGGAAATTCATTGGATCTCAACTCTATAGAGAATCTTTGGGTGACTGTCAAGAAACGAGTGAAGAAAATGGACTGCACCACTAAAGAAAATATGATTTATGTGTGATTTCGTAACCCAATAAGTACAATGTGTAAGAAACTCGTTGACTCTATGCCCGAAAGAGTGAAAATACTAAAATCATTATTTAGTAAAACTATTTATTCAAACTTTGTGAAATAATTTTAAAAAATCGAATAATATCTTCATTCACATTAATTTGCATCAGGGTATATGTTCTCTGTTTGGTTGACTGTGCATCGTGAAATACTTCTAGACCAATGCTAAGGTATACTCTAAGCTGGAAATAAAGAGCATGAACTAGCGAATCCAAAGATAATGCAAAAGTACACACAGCTATGGGAGTCGTGAAATCATTATACTTCTCCGTTTTGGTTGGCATACTTCTACATTCTCCAGAAACCACACTATCAGATTATCATATTTTCCTTTCTTTTGATAATCAACTACTGCAACAATCATTCTAAGCCTTTGTCCATCTGGAAACTAACTGAATGTATTTTTTGTTCTTTCCGCCTTATGGAATGTAGTCTTTCATCACTTTGACAGCAGAAGGTGTTCAATAGCGATGGGACCATATTTAATACTAAAGACATTTTGATTAGTTTATACTTTCATTCAGAAAAACGTAAAGTTGTTCCACTTATTAGATATGTATATATATATTGTATGACAAATGAAATAGTACTAGAAGATTTTATTGGTAAAGTCACCAACTAAACAGCTGCAATCACCTTTGGAAAACATGAAAATTAAGTATATTAAACAATGTTGCAATGGTCATCAGTTTAGCTTTTAATGAGAAACGTGTTGTGTTATTAATCCGTCCTTGTAGCCTAGGCGAAACAAAGGCGGTAGATGGACTTCCGAGATGGTTAGATAGTGGACTCAAATTGGCAGCATTTCGCAAACAAACCGGTTTCTCTACAAGCAAAAAAGTATTCATTTAATGCGTTATTTTTAAATCCTCTCCCACAGGAACACGCACAAAAAATAGCCGTGTTCAAGGAAGTGGAACGCTAACATAATATCGAAGAAGCAGCCTTGGAAATCTTTCCTCCCTTTCCCCCAGTTTTTCCTGTTAGTTAGTCAGCCACCGGAGCCGGTCACAGGTCAGTGGTCACAGTTCCGGTCATGACACCAGAAACAGGATGCAGCGCCAGTGTTGGCTGGCCCGCCAGTTCCTGCACAAGTCGATCATATCGCTAGAGAAGAAACCCTGCACTTACAAACTGGATACCGTTGTTAACTTCCCGGAAGATTTGATCATTTCACAAACTTCTCCGTATCTCAAACTATTTGCCAGGTGAATTTTCATGAATATTTCGCTCCAGCATAACGTACCCAGTTATGCCTGGATGTGCAATTGCTAATATTACAATGTTAAAATGCCGTGCGATCGTATTTCCAGCATACCGCCTCGACATGCCGGTGTTTACCTACATTATTCTGATTATTTCACATAATATGTGACGTTATCATAAAATCGACCAATGAAATGAAACAACAATTTGAATTTTAGCCAATCACAGCCCGACATTGCAGTGAAATTATCGTGGTTAAATTTACCAAATCTCTTTACTGCGCGAAGTGCATTTGTCTTCTGGTCAGTGTAGCCAATTCTATATCCCAACTATAAATTCTGAGCAAGCATCACTGACCACTTTTGTATTTTTAATAATTGTACATTTACTTATGAATGTTGCAACATGTTTTGAGTCACGCTGACGATGACTACAATGATGCGCTCCCGAAGAGCAAGGTCTCTGATTGGTGTGGCATAAACCTTATACTTCACTACCCCCCCCCCCAAAAATCAAAGATCAGAGAACCTTGGGGGCCATGCGATCGGTCCTTCTCTACCAATCCAAAGGCCAGGCAAAGTCTTGTCCAGGGCACTACGAACATCTCTGTACTAATGGGGTGGAAATTGTGAACAAATGCTGAAAATGAACAACAGGCTTGCAAGTGTTGGATGTGAGGTAAGAAAAAACATCCAACATGTCTATATACATGTGATTGATTTTTCCATGAAGAAGAAAGTTCCAATTACTTCATTTATGAGCCTACCTCTGCCCCATCTTTCATTGGTAATTGAAAACATTACAAAAATTGATAAGACCCGTAACTTAAACATTTCACTGTATATAAAAGGTATCATGATAATTAAAATAAAATTAAAGTTTGTAATTTTACTGCTTGCCACCGCTACAACATTGGCAACAATATCCAGAGGTGTCGGTAATGTTTATTTCATGCTTCATGCATTCTTTGATACAAGGAACGTTTCGGAATGATTGGATAACTTTAAATTACAATTACTAATTTATTAATAAATATTAAGGACTGTCTAAAAAGTAGTGGATTTTAAAAGTGGTTTTATTTTGTTCATAGTTTACACAACTTATCCTTCGGTTTTCTTTGATACACATATTTTCACAAAATAATATGGCACATACTTGCATAATATATATGTAGTTTGTAAACTGAACAGAGTAATGTTAATGCAAGATGATCCCCTTGGAGGGAAGCGTATTAAGAAGGTAATGTGTTTAGAAAGCAAGCGATCATGCCAGCCTATGGTTTGGCCTCAAAAGTGCTGAGTTTCCTTATAATGAGGATACACCAAAGAATAGAAATAGAAACCACTACTGGTGACCGAGGTCGTTAAGGCGCGGACTTGTGGGTGGAAAGTCTGGGGATGGGTTCCTGCCAGGACCGTCCTCCCTGACTGAGGCCTTTCCCAGGTTTTACTCAGTCCTCTTAAATGGTAAATGCCCGGGAGGTACTCTGAGCTTAGACCTGAAACGCCTTTCCTTAAAAAGATAATCGTTTCATTTCGTGTACCACCAGTGTAATGGGGTAGCACAATAAGCCTAAAGGCTGACATGCTGGAGGATTTTTAAAACTCCATAAAATCCCCCCCGGTATCTGAACTAATCTGTTCATCAGTGTCCACCGCCTCTGATGCCCCAGTAGCTAAAACGGACGTTAAACCGTGTTCAAAAAATGGAAATAGGCGTAACAAACCTGCTCAAAGAGTCGATGAATGCTACAATACTCTTGAACAAAACCGCCCACTACTGTTGTCACCCTCATAGAAAACACTAGCATCATCTGGAAGAAATAACGTGTCTTACATGCAGTTGTCAAACAAAGCAAAGCTAGAGATTAGCACTCAGAAAAAACTACTCGCGCCCCTCCAGTGTTTACCCCGCTATTTCCCCTCCCTTTCATTATTATAATATTCAATCCACGTCACGTGGTGCCAAGAGAGCCATATTTTTACCGCACGACATGCGCACTCACCTGAAAATCCGGTGCTAGTACACAATAGGCTCAAAGAGGGCTATCTACTAAGTAGCGTCTGGGTGTTAATCGATGTATCGCCTGGGTGTGGCACACATTCTGGAGGACCAGGGGCCCCCCGAGCAATTCAGGTGGAGGCGGTGAAGGGGAACCTTCATAATTGCAATAATTGCGTCCATATATCATAGTATCAGTACTACATTAGTCGGCTAATACGTCAGAGCCAAGTGTGGAGAAATGTTTATTACAGCCATCACGCTACGAGCGGGACCACCAATTAATGGGCCTACTTTACAAATAGTTTGCATACATTTGCCTGCCCTAGGTATACGATAGACATATTATACAACAATGAACAAGATAAATAATACGAGAAATTGTCAGGATATTACAAATTCTAAAGCAACCTAGTTCTTCTACCGTCATTTGTTTTTCTTTTTTATGACACTATGTAGCTGGAAGGCAGCTCTGACTGTTCAATAGAGCTAAACTTTGGTTCTAATTTTCTCATGTACTATTAAACATAAATGAATGAAATCTCTACAGAAGGAAATCAACCATTTCTAGATGTGCTTGTATGTGTTGTAAGTTATTGGAGCACATATAACAGATCGATTGATAACAAAGGTTTAGTGCAGTTTGAACAATCTCGAACATGTCAGAGTATAAGGCTTACTATGCTATCCCAATGTAAGAGAGGTCGGTCCTGGAGGTGTAGTGGTTACCATACTTGCCTCCTACACCCAAGAACGCGGGTTCGAACCCGGCCAGGACCGAAGTATTTTAGACGTAAAAATCCTAAGTATGGCTTCCTTCGGAAGGGAAGTAAAGTCGTGGATCCCGTGTCGTACATTTACAGCACGAAAAAGAACCTCAAGCCTGAAAGACAGGTCTCTGAGCAAAATTCGTCGGCCGTTTCACGCCCTGAGTTGAATGGGACGCTGATGACCTGAGATGTTAAAGAGCGTCCATAAATAAATCATTCAAAAAAAAAAAAATGTAAGAGAGGTCTTCACTGTTACCAGAACAACTTGCAGTATTTTGGTGCCAATGTTGGTGTCCAGAAAGATTAAGTCTCTTATTATGATTGGACACTCAAACAGGATATGAGAGGCAGATTTCTCAACCTGTTTACACATTCTACAAGTGGGTTAATCTTTTTACAGACCCACTTTCTGTAGATGTTTCTTAAAGTGACCATGTTCATCAATTAACTCAATTAGTTTCCTTATTCCTCTTCTGTCCAATTTGAGAAGAAAGATGGAAAGTGTTACTAGGACCTAGGACAGTTTCTAGCTTGTATTTGTCCAGTACACATGTAATTTATGAAATAAAAATGTTTACAATGATCACTGCTGGGAAACTATTTAGGTACTTTTTCTATAAACTATAAGCTATTTTTCAATTTTTATGTATTATAATATATTAACTCTTTAGCACATTGCATTTAAATTCATGCTCCTTTATGAAAGTAACTGGAAAAAAAATAAATACTGAATCCCAAATTCACACTAATTTACAAAAATATAATAAATGACAGCTATAAATCTAAGTGAAACGTGTAATTCTCATAGTAAAAGAATCAGTAAAAATGGCATGCATACATCTTAAGGGGCTACAGAGAAAAGTGAATCTGGAATTTAAAAAAAAATACAAGTTTCGGAAAACTACAATTAAAAATAAATGTAAGAATATGAGCAATGTCTCATCCACATTCCAAATATTTTGACATTTTTTTCGCTTTCTTTGCATTTCTTCTCTTGCTTGCTCTAAGACATGTTAAGCATGTTCCTTTCTACGTCGGTAACTGTTTTATCATCCATTGCCTTCAGTGCAATTCGCCTATCCCAATCTGTTTATATATTTTAATTCTGCTGCTGCAGCCATTATTAAACCATTCTCCAATACACTCAATATAATATGATGGGTCCAACAGGTATATTTTTGGGGATGCGCTTCCAAATTACATGCTAAAAACTTTCATTGAGATTCTGAATGCAAACATACAGACATTTTTCCAAGAGGCCATCTTCAGTCAGATTCCTGAAAAGCTGCTTGAAATTCGCATCAAGAGTCTGATGCCTTAAGTCAAGATTGTACTTTACAAAACAAAAATTACCATCGTTCTGTATCAGTATTTTGAAGGAAACAAGCGTAACATGTGGCACGTCGATGGTACGTTGTAGGGAGGTGAGGCTACTAGCCGCGATGTTTAAAACGATTATCATATGAGCTTCTCTTTCTGTTAGCGACAATTCGGTCTTTTCAGCTTGGAATAACATTTTGGGCGGCAAATCCATCTTTGTTAACAACAATAGCAATATACAAACGAACAAAATAATCTCATCGATACCATAACGTAAAAATAAAAAGTAATGTCTTTTTATAATTCTGGTATACAGAAAAATAGCGTATGAAATCCGTTTATAGTCTTATATAGTTATTACAGTCATAAAAATTACAAAACTGGCTTAACTAGTTTCTTAAATATTTACTCATGCAATAAGGTATAATATTAAAACTAATATCACAATATATTATTGTTATGTAAAACTACAGGCTCGAGGGCCATATGCGGTCTCTTGTGTAATCTTTTGCAATATTTCCCGTGCTCAATTTATTTCTCTTATATTTCAATGAGAAATGAGACAGTTTGCTTCATAATTTCTATTACTTTGCGAACACATATTTACGCAAACAGCCGTTTCACGTAAGAAAACATTCCATGATGGAGGTTTAGGCTTCAAAATCTTTTAATGTATATCTCAAACAGCTGGGTGCAGAGTTTAGCAAAAAATAAATAAACACATAAAATAATACATAGCATTGTGTGGGGCCAAAATGTTTTGCTTTAAAGATCAGGATATGTACAATTGATAGTCATGTTTTGTTCCCTTGTATATTGAAATATTACTAATGTAGGGAATAAATATGATTTTCATGAAATATTTTTCTTCGTCAGACTTTTATTTCCATTAAAATAGTAGTTAACGTATCCCTGGCTTCAATTATAACTGAGCGTGGTAACGTCTATAAACCTTGTGCCGCCCACGAAAGGCACACTGATAAGGGAAATGGCCTGCGGTTCAAATGAAAAGACACATGCACTAGACAAATGCAGACGTGGCGTTTTATCTTTTCCGCTGGAGAGCATATGTCGTCAACGATCAATGCAGGTAAAAGCTTCTTTCGTTTAAACTTCCAACGGCAGAATGACGTATCATCCTTTTCCTTTCCCTTACTACCTGTTGTCAGTTTGACCCCAGTTTTAGTCTTCATTAGTTCTGCCATTCTCTTCAGCCTCATTGGTTATTTTCGACTCTCTTGTTGACTGCTGTTTTCTGCAAGTTGTAAATTATCCTTACAAGCAGGGCTGAAAGCACTAGCGCTCCTCTTGCTACTTTGCTGCTACAACGCCCGAGCGGCAGGCTAGTCCCGAGCGACAGCGGAGAGAGCCGAAAGTAGTGATGTACAGCTATAGCTAGATAATGCATCACAACCAGCGGGACGATAGCTCAGGCGGTTAGAGCGGCATGCTATAGTTGTCAAGGTCGTGGTTTCGAATCCTGCCGTCACCAGGCTTTTTTTTCTGCCAAAGTTAAAGGAGATTTGCCACAATTACAATGATTTGCTCGGTAACATAATATCACGCACAGAATGGCCTATAAATTAATGTTGACCAATTTTTTCTGCTGCAATCAAAGGAGATGTGCTAGGATTGCAGTAATTTACCCGCCAATATCAATTTATATTTACGAAAAGCAGGCCAGCGTAGGACGTCGGGCCGTAGCGAGCCGTAGCAAAACGCTGAGTCGACAGGTTTCTAGGATTTACCCGAGGTTAGCGTTAGCGTTAGTGTGTGTGGTGTGTATATATATATATATATATATATATATAACAAATTAACACTAAAATAAGAGTAGATAAAGATAAAACACAGAGAAAGCTTCTTGCCTTTGAAGAACTCGCAGTAGTTCGAAATATAGCAGTTTCTAGTGTGACTCTTTCTCTGTGTTTTATCTTTATCTACTCTTATTTTAGTGTTAATTTGTTACATTGTTAATAGTGTTTCTTTATTTTTATGTTTCATTAATATTATATATATATATATATATATATATTAGTTTCGTGTTGGAATAAGAGCACATTTTTCAAGTTATAATATGTTACCCGCCTAACAATGCCTCATTACAGCGTTTAACTGGCCCCTATCAATTTATATGTCCTAAAAGGAGGCAAGCTTAACCTGTCAAGTCTAATACTTTACCGCGTAACAATGCAATATTAATTAATATTTTACAGGACAACACTTAGGTTAAAATATTTAAAAAAAAAAATACGTTCACTTGAGAGACTAGTGTGTGGAATGTCTCAATCTCTCCACTGCCGCTCCATAGTTGCAGCAGTAAAGCAGCAAGAGGAGCACTAGTGCTTTCAGCCCTGCTTGTAACGTCAAGTAATATTCCCAGAAATGTTCAGTCACTATGGTCTTCAAACACGACCATCATTAACTTACAAGTTTTAGGCGTTTTCGGGCACTGGTGGTCCATAAGAACCATTTCAATTTAGCTACAGCTGTCAGAAGTATAGGTAGTCCATTGCTTCAAGTGTCAGCTTGTAAAATAGCCGGTAATTGATTCAGGGAAGATATGAATTTCTTCAACATATTGTAAATCTACAACACGGGACCCATGGTATTAAATCCTTCCCAAAACTTTTATGCTCTGAAAAACCTATTTACCTCGACCGGATTTGAACTCGCCTACCTTGAATCCAGAGAAGAGATTATTATGTTGCATTTTTATCTGGGAATAACTCATGCTACTTTGCCATATCTCTTTTGCTATATCTATTATTCTCTTTTCCACTATGACAGAAGAAATCCGTATTAAACGCTGAACTTCATTAGGAACTTAATATGTGCATATTTTTGTAGTTTCTTGTTCATGTATCAAGCTTTTATTGGTGCCTGTTGCATTTTATAAACTTTTATAATATGAGAGCAACTTTTGCAGTGACGTGAGGTTCAATGCGCTAGGTTTTCCAATTTTATTCTATCTATTTAGCATATATGTGTTGTTTGAGTTAATGATCTGACCAGTGTGATTTTACTCTCGTTTATTTTAGACATTGATTCGTTAATTGATTTTGTGCAGAATAATAATGTGGGTACGCTTGACTAACGGTTGTATTTTATCTATAAGCTTGTACATAGATACGCTCTCGTGAACATTGTTCATATGCTTAGTATGATGCACAAAAGTTTCAAAGCTGAGAATCATTTCTAATATTTTAAGTATTTTGAACGTTCAGAATTTACTGTTCGATAATTAAAAACGTTCAAACATTTCGCTCTAATTTTGCGTTGTGTGGAATACCATTTTTAACACGATTTTATTCAAAGGATTTGGTTGCAACCAATCGGAGTTTGTATACACTAGTAGCAACCGGCTGATCTTTAAAGGACGCATTATTCCCGTAAGACTGGAGCTTGCTCGGTCATGTTTATCACGCCAACTGTAGGAGATGCACGTTATACTTTTTACTGTACATTGTGCAAAATGCCTGAAATATTCACTAGAACAAAGAATGTTTATTTAATGATTGTTGTGTAAAAAATTGTACAAGTACCGTAAGAGAGACTTTCGTGCTTAAATTTCCAAAAGTAACTCTCCATCGGAAGTACAATTTTGATATTGGTTAACAAAGTTCCAACCCAAGACGTTTTCACTGACAACAAGGCTAGCCCTCCTCCTCCCCTCCCAAAAATGTTTAATAGAGAAGATGCTTAATGAAATAGGCTAAGGATTAGAAACTTATCCTCAAAAGTATTTAGCAAATTGGTGTATCTGTTGGCAGTGCATATAAAGCCACTCAGCTGCTATTATCTTCATCCAGAAATGAAGCCGTGAGGGTGCTGGAACAAAATATCTGGGATGCCGTTTACGATAAATTGTGACCAAAAGATCAGTATGACTCACAGTAGAGGGCAGGCGCTTAGAGCACCTAAAAGTTCTCGGTCTGACACAGAAATGTCATGAAGATGAGCAAATTATTATGATATTTTTTAAGTGTCGTCCTTTAGATGCGCTCACCGCCACGGGTGACCGAGGTTGTTAAAAGGCGCGTACACGTGAGCGGGAGGTCTGGAGTTCAAATCTCGCCAGAACTGTCCTCCCTGACAGGTTTTTCCAGTCCTCAGTCCTTATAAATGGCAAATATCGGGGAGGTGCCCTAAACTTAGGCCTGGAACGTTTCCTTCCTTAAAAAATATTTTCGCAATATATCGTTTCATCTCATGTGTCATCAGTGTCCACCGTCTGTGGTACCTCAGAAGCAAAAATGGGCGTTAAACACTATTTAAAAAAATATGACGCACTGTAAAATTTCAGACGCTTAACTGTAGTCGCTTGTTTGTGACAGTCGTGTAAACACATTAGTGTTAACTATTTCTACAAAATATATGAAAATGAAATACGAGCTGTGATAAATTACTTCGTTTTGAAAGGTTAAACCCCAACAAAATTTCGAAAAGAGATATATTCCACAATAAAGGATTCTCCCCCTTCCATTTCCACAGTTAAAAAGTGGGCTGCTGAATTTAAGCGTGGTCGTACATCTAATAAAGATGATAAGCGTTCAGGGCGTCCTAAAACTGCTACGACCAAAGAGATTGTGACAAAAATTCACAATGTCGCATTCAATGATCGCCGATTGAGGTATGCGAGTTGGCTGACACTGCAAAGACCTCGTCCACTAAATTGAAATATTTAGACTTGTATAAAGTTTCTTCGATTGTTCTTAACAGCAGATGAAACACTATACGCCAGAGACCAAGGAGTAGTCCAACAGGTGAAAGTGCACCAAAGAAAGCAAAAACGGTTGCAAATGCAGGAAAAGTATGATTGCGGTTTTCAGGGATTCTCAGGTTGTAGTGTTCGTAGACTACCTTCAGAAGGGCGGAGTCATCACCGGGGAGCATTACAGTTCACTATTGGACCAGCTGACGGATTCTATTCAGGCTGAGCTTCCACACATTGCGAAAAAGAAAGTTATCTTTCGTTACGATAATGTGCCTTCACACACTTTGGGATTGTTGCTAAAAATCTGCATGACCTTCGCTTCCAAGTACTTCCACATCCGCCATATTCGCTGGATTTGTCTATCGGCGATTGCTTTTTGTTTCCAAACCTGAAGAAATGGCTGGGCGGACGAAGATTCATATCAAATGACGAGAGTGAAGCTGAGAAAGACGGTTATTTTTCATTGTAGGACAAATCTTATTTTACCGAGGACATTAAAATGTTGGAAATTCGTTGGATCAAATGTATGGTTTTCTTAGCCAGGCTGAGACTGTTAGGTGAAATCAAATTTAGATTGCGTAGAGGAATACATATTTACATATTAAATAATAAGTTCAAATTTAATATTTTCTCTTCTTTCCTCGAGAATTTCTCTATCTCGCGGAGAAATTTCCTAACCCTCTGGAGCGTGTTTCCCCACTTCCGGTGATATTCGTTTTACTTAAATGAGGGGATGCTGTAATAATTAATCATTGCAATAAAAACACCCATTCATGCTACACAGGTTTTATTCGTATATTGTAATGTTTAGCTGTGTTTCTTTCAATTCAGTTATGCCTTTTTATGTTTAATCACGAAAAATTCCATCACGTTTCCATTAATCATTACTATGATTAATGGAAATCATAACATAATCTCTCTTATGTTATGGACTTGCCATGAATCTCAAAATGGCGGAAAAGAACTGTTGTTTAAGTCACGTCAAACCTGTGCAGCTAGTGATGTAGGGCTTCACTTAAAACATTACTTATAAAAGAAGAAAAGAATAGGAGATTTAAGGCAGAAAAAAAGACAAAAATAAGGAGGATAAAATTAAACAGGAGTGGTAGAAGTAGAAAAAGGAAAAGAACGATCTGTTCTGGGCGCTTATAACCTTGATGACTCCCACTAAGTACCGAAACCCGTATTTATCTCATTACAGGAAAGAGAAAAAACAGCTAGTTATATATCTGAGGCCTAGAGCATCTACGTTTATGATGACCTTGCCCCGGTAAACAAAACAAAAGAAAATCGAACAAAAGAAAGGCGACCGCTGCCCAGGAACGCAACTATAAAGCGGGGAAACTTAGAGAAGTCAAGATTTCTTGAAGTACATCGTCCATTCCGGTGGCAAACAGTGCTGCGGTTCCCTCCCCCGCCCCCTTGATTTTTTTTTTCCTTCCCCTTGAGGGGAAAGGAGGAGAGGTGGCGGAGAAAGAAAGGAAAGGTTTCAGTATCAGCATTTCAACAGGTGTTCGCCGACACAGCATCAACACACAATGGGCCATTCAAGCCTCAGTTTCTTGCTTACCTTCTCCATGGAGAGATCCGATAACGGGTCAAAGATCCAGCTTCTCGACACTGCATCACTTTACGCGACGGCATCAAACAAATTTACATCTTGATCCATGAGGCTTGTGGTTACGACTTTTCCTACATCCCAGCGTGGTCATTTCTTGGATTTGCCTTGCGTAAATAAACAACTGCAATGTAGCGGTTAGTTACATAATTGCATACATTTAACTAATTTGCTTTTTCTATTTGTTCTTACAACGAAGCACTGGGCATTCAATTCCATATTCCCAAGAACCAGCAAAACGATGCAAACTACATTGAGAGCAACACTTATTTCATATTTGCCAGATAAAATACCAACCATTTGTTTGGGCCTTGCAAGTGATCTCGGCAGTAGCAAATAAACATTAAGTGTTGTGACCTGTTCAATCCCCAGACTTCACGTTTTGCAGTTTTGGTTTGTGAGACAGTTTAAAAGTTCATAAATCCAGTTTCATAGTAATTTCATTTTTAAATTTACTTTTATCATTCTGAAACTCGTTTGTAACATCATACATTTACTGCATTTACAAAAATTACGAAATTCACTTCTCTCGTTTCTTAAAGATTTACTCATGCAATAAATTATAACGTATAAATAAATATGTACTATAATATACTATTGGGCTCTCACCGCTCGCATCTCGGCCAAGGACGTCTCCCCTCCCCAATCACGACCGCCTGTCCTTAAACTTCCAAGCAGTCCTCAGTATACATTAGTTCGCGAAGATGGCAAGACAGCTGACTTTGGAGCAAGCATTTTTATGTATACATGTTATTACAAATATGAATCAGCTCGTCGCGTTCGTGAGGAATTTACTCGGAGGTTTCTTGGGCAGTTACCTCCTTTCAGAACTGCAATTCACGATTTGTGAATAAATTTGATACTGCTGGTTCTGTGCAAAAATAAATAACACAACTGCGATTCATGATCTTGTGAAAAAAAAATATATACTACTGGTTCAGTGCCAAAACAAATAAACAAACACACGCGAAAACGTGCAATTTTAAATTGGCGCACGTCTTTAACGTTCGCCAACAAAATCATTACCGAATTCACACAGGCTGGGGTTTGGTGTCTTCTACATACCAATAAATAAATAAAAGTAAATAAATAAAACACAAAATTTATAAGTAAGCTTAAACATTTCCACTGTCTACGGTAAGGTGGTCCCGTAGCACGTGTGCGTTATTGTGAGTGATTTCCTTCATCAATGACTAGGGCTAATTGTAACCCAGTTTGTGTTGTTTTCAAACAAAACGTGATTCCACCCAAAATATTCGTTTGAGCACTAACAACACTTGCTATTGGTGTTATGAAAATCCAAATTGAACACAAGAAACTCCTCTTTGTAATAGCAAAACTGGAGTTTTGTAATCGGTTCGATTTTTTATAAGCAGGCAGTAAATGGGCAGAGGTACCGAAATGACATTCTGACCACATTTTTTAATCAACTGGCGGAAGAAGAGAAATCATATGGATGGTTTCAACAAGATTCCGCCACTATTCATAAAGCAGAGGATTCAATGGATAAAATTAGGGAAGTGTTTCAAAAGCGAATAATTAGTGTTGGAGTATGTTACCCTCACCCCCCCCCCAGACCTAACAGTCTGTGTTTTTTACATATTTATTGGATAGCCTTAAGGACAAGTGTGCAATAGAAGAACATAGGAAAGCGTATGAAATCAGAAACATCACATAAGTCGTGTCAATCGAATTGTGTTTACTCGGTACAATGGCTATCATGCTCAGGAAGGACTTTTCCAGCATTTGCTATAAGGTAAGAAATGAAATCAGAGCCGGCTGTTGCATGTTCATTTGTCATGAAGCAATATTCCGTGCTAGCGGTAAGGACATATTCTGGAAAGCCTGTATTAAGTATTACATCTGTCTCGTAGAAAAAAGTGAAGAGTTTCAACGCGCTCTTGGAAAAGGTATTTTAGGTATATTTACAAAATTCAAGTATATATACAGATTAGACAGAACGACCGAGCAAAAGGGATAGCTCATGAAAGAGGACATGGTAGGAAATAAAATCAAGACAGAGACTAGATTGATGAAAGCATCATTGACATTGAAAGAAGTATTGGCCGGTCATATAGGGCAATGTGATTAATTAAAATAATAAGCACTATATACCCACGTAGTTATGTTTCTATAACAGCAACCTCCTTGCATTTAAATGCAAAATGCTGCTAGGCGGACTAAACCTTTCTGTGTATTATTTGGCTATTCCTCGTTTACCAGCAGTCTGGAGGCCTCGAGTTCTTTCAGATGTCCCTACGTGGGGGGATGGATCCATCGGGTTTAAATTCGGCCAGTACACTGGTCCACCTTTACCGACCCATCTCAGGAGAACATCCTACCCAGCTGTCTCCTAACTGCAATATTATAGCAGGTCATAACGTTGATGAGCTCTCTTATATGAGGCATTGGAGGTTCACGACTCCATATCCTGCCATGAGTGATTCACATGATGTTATCTAGCAAGTGTTGTTCCCTCTGTAGTGTCACCTTCAACATAAGACCAGAGTGATGGAGGTGATGACAATAAGAATAATAATCTCATCGTGAAGGACATCCAATAGAATGTCTTCCATGTATCGTTGCACCCTCTCAAGTTGAAACGGAAATCCGCCAGCATCGACAAAGGTAACTGGAATGATATGGCGTTATCTTCAATCGATCATCCAACCTTCTCGAAACACCTCGTGGAGAGGATGTCGTCTTTGTGGGTATCGCTCAGGTACACTCAAAAGTGGCTGCGCTGCATGCTCCCAAAATTAGATACAAGTTGCAGTAATCGTGTAAACTGCAGATATCCATGCTTGCGTATCAAAAAGTATGCTGGACATTGCCTACTTTTTACTCGCTTTACATGAAAGGTTGCCAGCAGTGTAAGCGGATGTGAGTTGTCAACACATGGAGCTTTATTCTTATATGCCCATAGCCAACTAGTTTTGCCGCTATTACGAGATAGGAGATTCATTGAGAAATGAAATACAGTCTTTATGAAAAGTCATGAGCTGCAGGGTCTAAGCAACAGAAATCCATTTGCAGAAGTGAAGAGATAAAGCATAACTTCCAGTACATCTTTTACTTCCTGCTGGATTTGCTTGCAAGATTCCCACCACTCTGTATATGGAAATAACTCAGCGCATTAATTTATGGGGCGACTTCGTGGCATAAATAGAACAAAAAATGTTATACCAATTTGGAGGTTGATATATTTACCTTATCTCTCGTGTGCTGTAAAGCATTAATGTTGGAATTCATACAGATTTTAATAACGGATATACACACAGAAACCTTATAAATGATGTTCTTTCCTATTTTGCCATAGCTCGAAGCATTTTGAGTAAATTATTTTAAAAAGGTTTATATGAAACATTTGCGTTCGCAAAGTTAGATTTGGTATCACTAAGCTTAATGTTGACATATCGTTGAGGTTAAAATATTAATAAAAAGTGGATAACGCTAGTTTTGGGCTTTTTTTAATATTTTGTTTATTGTCGCATTGGCTGCACTGATCTTCTCGCGACGTCTATAGATTATGGACTGAATATATAGGTGTAAATCTATAGAAATGAATGAATGAATTAATGATAGCATAAATGAGATCAGAATACTTTGCGCCTTAAAGCTATCTTCTCAGGGTAAGGATAAACCCGGAAGAAAAATAAAACCTTACCCAAACAGTTGACCTTAACGGGGTTCGAACCCAAACCTTCGGATTGGTACTCGAGCGCTACCATAGACCACGGAGGCAATACAGCTTTGGACTGTTTCATTTCATAAGTTTGCCATGCAGAACATAAAGCGTTGTCACGCGTTTCGAGATAAAACTGTTTTTCTTGAAAACTCTAAGATATAGGGGAAGAGTATTTAGAACATTAGGTTCCACTAATTTCATTACCAACTTTATTTATAGCCAGCGGAGATTGAATGCCCTTGGAAAGTTTGCCAATTCAAATAGGGATAGGTTAGCATGTGGGATCTGTTTGCACAGGAATACGACTGGCCAAAGCTGGGTTGTTTTCTATGCAAGTGCGTGGAATTGGGAGCGCTTTGTTGGAGTATATGGACTCTTTGCATGTGAATTAATGGTTTTTTTTCTATAAGTGTGCACGTAATGAATAACATGTACCGTCCAAAGACACAAGCGAAAGATGTTGTACAAATATGTTTCTATAGAATGAACAATAAATATACACGACCACTACCACTACCACTACCACTACCACTACCACTACCACTACCACTACCACTACCACTACCACTACTACTACTACTACTACTACTACTACTACAACTACTTATTTATGACGCAAGTCCACTCTGTTCTGTAAACATATATATATCTACAATATTGGAAAGATTTATTGCATCACTGCATGTGGTTACAGAACTGACTCTCCATAATACCTCTATGTGCCATTCTAAAAAAAAAATCTATTACTTGGAGGTATGTAATTGAAAGCTTTTATTTTGTGAAGTTTGAATATATTATGTATTTACTTGCATTTCTATTAAAATGAAATTTAACAGAAAAAAGAGCAATATATTAACTTTTATACAAATTGAATAGTTGATAAAGCATATTATTTTGTCACTTGGGATTTGAAAATAACAATAAAAATGGTATGTCACATATTAAAATAGTTCTGCCCTTCTTTAAACAACTTAATCAATAATTTCCTCCTCCACTTTTATTATTCCTGAATCAGCGTACATTTTTTTTTTTTTTTTTTTTCAAGTTATATAACCCCATAGCATATGTGGCATATTAGTTGCAATTTTCAGAGGTTTTGGAGATGGGAAACATTAGAGGTCATTTATATTTATTTCTTATACTTTTCTCTAATATTTCTATTAACATATAAACTACAAAATTAATTTTCAACCGATGCGCAATTATCGTTTATTGTCTCCTTTGCTTGTATACCTATATTAAGTATAATTTCATTTAGCTGTTACTGTTTTTGAAATGCTGAATTTTGTGACATTTCACATGAAAAATTGCGCAATGACACTTAGTGAAACAAAGAAAAAATATATACGACGTTTGTGTGACACGTTCTCAGGAGCCAGGTATGGACGACTGTCAAATCAGATTGTGCTTTTACCCTACCCTCACGGCGCAATTTGGGTTGCCTCTTCCGGAAAATATACGGCGTTTCTGAGTGGAACACGATATGTGTTATTGACCTGGTTGATAAAACTAGACACCCAATGTGACTGCATAAGATATCTCCAGACCTAATTAGAAATGTAACACTTTTCAAATGTGGCTTGGTGCAGTCATAGTTTTCTGCTGATGCAAGATGCTTCACAGCAATGGCAATAAATTTATTCGTAAATAATTATGTATGTATTTGCATTTACTGTTTCTTCTATAAAAAGCAATGGGCCCACCTCCATAAATTTCAAACACTGCGATAGAAGTTCCTCGCTTTTTCCACGACAGAAGAACATTTTGTCTATTATTTTCCTCCAAATTAGATTCTTATTAATTTCAGAAGATGTCGTTAACTCACATTTTCTTGGCGCTCATGTTTGTCAACAGGGACTTATTTCATGTCTTCTGGGGAGCAGCCCTATATTTTAAAGTGTGTTTTCGTTGGTTCTGGAGAAGAAATCCACACATGAAGTTCTTCTCATTCTCTTTTCAGCTCTACTGAAGTTATGCCTACTTTGTCTGCCATGAGTAACACGAGAAGAGTTTTTCTGCCTCCTTTCATTATTTCCAAATTTTTTCTAATTTAGACAGCAATCTTTACAAATTGATTACACACTCTCTTTGGTGAATTATCGGTGTAAAAAACTCCCAGAAGCTTCGTCTTCTTTCATCACGGATTAGGCCGTACTTGTTATGATCTCACATTTTTATTTGTATCCTTGCTATTGATTTTCTTCCTTTGGGAATATAATAAATTTTTTGATAGTCTATCTTCTGTCAAAGTGTTTTGCCCATTCTTGTCTATAATTTCCTAATTGTTGCAATATTGGTTGCACTAATAATTCTTCTCTTATAAGATCTCGTAAGGCCATAGCTGTGTAGAATCTTAATTGTGAGTCTTTTCTCACTTTGTTTTTCAAAGTATTTCTAATTGTTCCTCACACAGCTTGGAACGTTTATATTTTTCTATTAACATTTTGATATTCTTCATATGTGACATCACAATCTAAATAATGAAAGTGTGGTACTTATTCTATAATTTTTTCTTGTATCATAATTTGTTTTTATTGGGGACTTACCTCAGAACGCCATAAATTTTGTTTTAGTCTTTAAAATTTTCATATTGTGTTCTTTATTTATTTTACTTAGTTCGTTTATTGTATTTTGTAGTCTATCTTTCTTGTCAAAAATTATTATTATATCATCTGCAAAAAGCAAACTTTTACTAATGTATTTTGTCCTAACTCTATCCCTTTCTGTACAATTTATTTTAATTCATATCATATATATTAAATAATACTGAATAGAGATTACTTCCTCATTTTAGATCACAATTTGTTTTTATTTCTTCTGCTGACTTACCATTTACATCTATTATCACTTTTGTATTCATATATAAAGTTTTTGTGACTTTTATTATACGCATATGGTATCATGTTTGGTATATTTTTCATAATAATAAGCAGTCCACTCTATCAAAGCTTTTTGTAGGTCAAAAAATGTATTTGTGGACTACCAGAAACGAGTGACGATAATTACACTCATCTTTCGGATAGTGACTTCGATTACTTTACCTTTTCTTCATACCAATCCATCTCTCATCCTATTATCTCTAAGAATATGTGCTTCGGTTTAGTTTCGCTAGATGCCGGCCGGAGTTTCGAGAGCCGCTATGGCACGAGCTCGGTTGCCGACTGCCGGTATTATTCTGCTGCGTATTAGCGAATCCTAAAAAATGAATTGCACTGTGGATCATAAATGAAACACAACAGCCAACACCTGTCCAGTAAATGCGAATGTTTGGCTCATTTTTAATGGCGTTAATTTTGCATGTTTTGCATGAGTGCGTTAAACTCAGTCGAACGTAACTGCAAAGTATACTCAATAAACTAATAAATTCATTAGCCAAAGTATGTTTAATGTTGAGTTTTGGCATATATTAAACGCATTATGTGTATAGTAAATGCCAAAATGTTGCGGCGGGCTGAATGCACATGCAGTCATGACTTTGTGTCTAACTGAATTCAGGGAGGTAGAATCAAAACGCGTATCGAGGTCAGTGTTGCTCAGTGAACCGCTGCCTAAGTCGAAACTAGAGCTATCGTGTTAAGTGAACGCCACTGATCATAAGAAGCGTGTCTGTTTACCTACGTTTCCGATTTCATGTCATGGCTCTTTGAACTTGGGTCCGGCCATTTAACGATGATAAATCAGTAAATACTTGGGCAGTTAGAAACTAAAAGTGAACTTGTCACAGAACAGGCGCTTTTTTGTCCGCACAATAATAATAATAATAATAATAATAATAATAATAATAATAATAATAATAATAATAATAATGAGAAACATCCACTGTGCTTGTCAGTTCAGCTTGATGCATACCCTGCCATGGAATGCAAGCAGAAAAGGGGAGATGATAACACACGAGCCTTGCTTGTGAACCCAAAATATATTGGCATTTTGATGCATTATTCCAATGTTTAAGTCAAGAAGCTGAAGATGATATGATGATAACCATCAAGTTTTCCATCAATGAAATTGGAAATCAAGAAAAACAGTTGACACAGTTTATTTGATCGTTCTTATCAATTTGATAATCTCAAAATTTGATACTTGATCAAGAAAAAAGGCCGTCACAGAGGAGCTGCAAAAACTAAGCGCATTCCCCAGCAATTAGAATAACTTTAAAAGATATAAAATTCAAATTATGGCCTTAATAGTCAATGAATTAAGTTATAGCATTACTGTATAGTATCAGCATGACAAAACCTAAACCACCACGAGTGGCCGAGGTCGATAGGCGCGGACTTGTGAGCGGGAGGTCTGAGGTTGGGGTTCGAATCTCGCCAGGACCTCCCTGACTGAGGTTTTTCTCAGTCCTCATAAATTGCAAATGCCGGCAAGGTACCCTAAACTTGTGCCTGGAACGTTCCCTTCCTTAAAAAAATAAATCTTTTCCAAATGTATCATTCCATCTCATGTATCCATCGCCTGTAGTGCCTCCGTAGCAAAAACGGGCGTTAAACACCATTCATTCATGGTATATATCGAGTTTTGTTGTGGGAAAAAATATTGGTGCTGCTAGAGCAATTTTTAAATTTTGGGTTTTAGGTAACCCCCACTTCTAATAGACCGATTTCCCTGTCTTTCTATTTTATGCAAATGGTATATACCGACTTTCGTTACGAATAATAAATGAATGCTGCTTTACCAATTTTTAAATTTTGGAGTTTCAGGTAAACCCCCACTCCTAATAATTTGATTTCGCTGAATTTGGCAAATAATTTTATTAATTAATTTTAATAGTACATACCGAGCTTTGTTGAGAAAAAGCAAGAATTGCGGCCCCTAGAACGTTAACAGATATATATATATATATATATATATATATATATATATATATGCATATAAAAAGATAAAGATAGGCTATTGTGTCCCTTAACGGCAAAGGCCTCCTAACAAAAAGGGAAAACTCGCTTTTTCCTAACGTGGTGAGCTATTCCACGCTAGTTGTTCGTGTGCTGTTTAAGACACTCTGTCTGATTTGTTCTTTCGTTACTCCGTTTCTCACTTCACTAGTTGCTTCTCGAGAGATTTCCATTTTTCTCTTCCTCTTGCTACTCTGGACCTGCATGTTCCCTGAAGAGGTCTGTCCATCTTCTTCTGGGTCTACTATGTGGCCTTTTTTCTATCCGGGGGTCCCATATGAAGATCTTGTACGTCCATCTATTGTGCTGCATTCTTGCGAAACAACCGCCCCATTGCCATTTGCTTCTGGTAGCTATTTGTGCAGTGTCTTTGTCTGAGATAACTGGCTTATTAATACTATAGGTATTTTGCCCTTCAAAATTATTCCCAGGATCTTGGGTTGCATTTTTTCCCGGCATATTTGAATTTGTTATTGATCATGTCTAGCGCCCATATAGTAATACACAGGATAAACACAGGTTTCGAGCGTCTTTAATTTGATTTTCTTAGTTAGTGTTTAACAATATAAACTTAAGGGCCCAAAATGCTATCCAGGTTAATGAAATCCTTCTTTGTACTTTTTCCATTTTATCATGGAAGGAAATCTGTTGTCCTAGGTATGTATATTTGCTCACATATCGTGAGGACTGGTCCATCTATTTTCACTGGAGTTTCAGGTCCGTTTGAAATTAACTGTGTTTTCGGTTTGTTTAGTGATCGCTTTCTTTGCATTTTTGTTATGCTCACATAATTGTTCCAGCACAGTTTGTAGTGCTTTCGATGTTTTGGGGAATATGACCACATCGTCGGCAAATCTTATATTTGTTAGATGACTGCCGTTTATGTGGATTCCGAAATTATTATGTCAGTTCATTTTCCCGAATATAAAATGCGCGCGCGCCCACACACACACACTATATATATCATTGTCATTTTTAGTGCCTAGTAGATAGTATCGATGGAGATTTAAAGACATTTTTCAAAAATTATTTCTTGGGTACAACCACAATAGCTACCTACATTCGTCTGAATTTGCCAAAATATCGCTAAGAATTTGTAATGAGCATTTGATCTCAACAGAGAAAGTCTAGCTGATTTCTCTTCACAAATTGTTTCTGGTGCTGAAATGTTACCGTGATTTTGAAACCAAATATGGGCTCTACAATGGAAAATTTGTATTTAGCTGACAGTCAGAAGGCTTATGGGAAGAAAGGATGAATTAGTATTTGAATTCACACCACACAATTCGATCATAAACTTCCTCGGTGAAGTTCTTACGCGACTCCACCAAACAGGAAACTACCAGCTGCTGTTTCACGACAATTCACCGCCCGGAATATCACAAGTTGTGGTTTTATAAAGCTTAACTACCAACCCCATGACCCAGACATGCCAGTAACCAGAAATGTTTTACTTTCAAAACCTCAAGAAATTACTACGTGTCTTAACGGAAGCAGCCACATATTGACTGGTGTACAATGACAAAGGGATTAATCCATTGAAGTGGAATGAAATGTGTGTATTGAAGACGGAAGCAATAAGGAGGAATTGAAAGACCAAAGCCATTCATAATAAGGTAGAATGAAAGTGAATAAAATCATTATAGCGGTTAATTCACATTAAATTAGATTAGGTTTATTTTATTTAAGAGCGCTCTTTAATGTTTACTTTTTGGCAGTATCATTATAAATGCATTACTAAGAGTAAAGTGCTCATTAATACTTTTTGTTTAATAAAAGCTTTAAAATAATTATATTCCATACATTTAGTAGTTCTAAATAAATTATTGTATACCTTTACTGACATAGTAAACAAATTATTTAGGTGTACTTACAAAAATCAATATAATAATACTACTACATTCAAATTACATCTAAATTATTGCAAAGATCTATACAAAGGGAGAAGAAATCTACGGCATTAAAGATACGGATGCAATAGGCTTGGTTATCCACAACAAACATAAACCTAACAGCTCTCTTTGGTAACCTAATTTGTTAAGAACCTTTTTCTGTCTCAGGCCCCTTTTAGTGCAATATTGTCATTAATGACTTAATGTTTAGTTCTGTATTTTATTACAATGTCTGCTGATGAGCCGAAGGCAAGGGTTCAGGAGTTAGTTTATTAGGATAATTGCAAGGGAGCGCCTTTCAGCCAACGTGCGATCTCATTGATACCTTGTTCAGCAATCAGAATGAAACTTAATCCATAGTTTTAAAGCATGGTGCTCGAGAGCTAATAACTGATTTTTTTCTCCTATCTTCATTTTTGTATTCCTATACCTCTGCATCGTTTCGACTAGGGATCTAGGAAGCCTTTTGTCGTGCATTTTTCTGTTCACTATTGGCGCTTAGCAAATAAAAATGGCATTATTTAGTGATCTGTGAATTCAAAACATTAAAGAAGCGTAAAAATCGAACGCAGCATAATACAAAAAGAAACAAAAGGGTGGCATGGAATCAATTTTTAGCGTTTTTTGCCTAACGAAATTATGAGCTTGAACAAACAAAGAGCAATGAAGAAACCGTAAGTATATTACAGGATTGGGGTTATAATATGAAGAAAAAGAGTGGTGAAGGTGTCGTAAAACGTATGTGAAATATGACTGCAAAGCTAATTCAAGAAAAATTATACATTCAAATTCAAAACCTAATCTCGAACTCACAACATGAAACTGTATTAATTACAACAATTGTATGACAATTATTACAATGAAAACATTAAATAGCATGATTTAAATTAAATAATAAATAAATTACTGTTGAAATAAATACGTTTACTATGAACTGTTGTTATAACCTCAAATGTTCAATTGTTTTTAATTAGTCAATTACAGATATCTTCATCGTCCTCCTTGGAACAAAAACAAATAACAAAGCATTCTATCACCTCTGCTTCGATTCGATTATCTCACTGCCTCCCAAAAGAAGTTCTGGTCACAACATAAAATATGACGTAATTGATACAAAAATAGTAACAAATGGTAGATGATAGTGTTCAGTTGTATTTGACTTAATTTAGATCTCCATGCGGTTTCGCTTGGAATAAAAGCTAATAAAATTAGTGCATATTTTCAGGAAGATTAAACAGGTAAGCCAAAGCACTTCAATGATTATACTAAAAGTGCAGAAAAAAGAAATGACATCATTCTCGCATTGCAATTGTCTTACCGAATGTCCCTCTAGCTTACAATTTTTCTTAATTGAGCTTTCAAACTCAAGCTTGTTACCACTTGTGGACTTTGGTCTCAAAATAATTAACACGACAACAAACATTCGTTAACTTTAATTAAATTACCGAAAATTTACAAGTACTCGTGGTATTACTGAAAAAAACAAAACAAATATGTATTGTGGAATATACCTATGAAGTGTACTTTCAAAATTCTCTATATTTAACTCTAGAAATTCTAGCTGGTAGTTCAAGTTAAAGAAATTGTAAATTCGTTTATATAAAGATGTTAATGAAAAAATCGTTCATTGATAATACTGGTACAAAGAAGGGTTAATGTTTCAAGTTCATTGTTTGGTTTTTGCGTTCTGTTGTGTTATTTAAATCCCTGATATGACAGTAATATGTGAAATAATTTAATGAAGATTTAATTGCAAACAAACCCATATATTAGCACTATTAACAACTACTAACAACTTAATTAGAATATTTATTTCATGTTAAACCTTGGTTTTTCAGCTAATGATCTCATGAATATTGAAGGGAATTCTTTATATTTACTATGAAATTAGCTAACACTTTTAAACACATAAGATGTTTACGGTAATTCTCAATTCATGTTTATTGGGAAGAAAGTATTAAATAAATATTTAATAAACTCTCTAAGGTTGTATGTCTATACTTGTTAAGAAATATTAAACAATGTGTACCTCATGAGTATGTAGGTACAGCATATTTAGAGCACTATCAGGTGTGGATTGTTAATCTGGGACAAAAATAATCTACCTATTCGAAAAGTACTTTGATTCAGAAGGTTGTAAAGATAATTTTAACAATGTTTTTAAATAAATAATACCATGCATATACATTAAGATATTGAAATATTTTTGAATTACCCAGATGCATATTGACTAACAATGCAATCTGAAGGTTTGCAACAAGTTTTCTTTTAATATTTTGGAGATGAATAAACAAAACATTTAAATGAACTTCCCTCTGGATTGCTGATTCAGAATGAATTTTATAGTTTGGAATAATTTTTCATTTAAATAATATCATTGTATGATACTTATTATTTTCCTTTGTATTTATTTATTTATTTTACAGGCTTTTTATTTATTTCCTTTATTTATGGACATCTCAAGTCATCGGCATCCATTTAAACCAGGGCGTGAAACGGTCGACAAGTTTTACTCAAGAGACCTCTTCATTCAGGCTTGAGGTTCTTTATCATGCCGTAAATGTACGACACGGGACCCATGGCTTTACTTCCCTTCGGAAGGTTTTTACGCCCGAAAAAATTCATCGATTCTAACCGAGTTTGAATCTGCGATCTTCGGTTTAGAAGGCAAGTATGGTTACTACTACACCACCAGGGCATACTTTGTACCTTGTGAAGATTCTATAGTCTCTTAACTTAAGGGCAAATAAACAATTAAATTAATTAAAATTCACCTTGCATTTCGTAGATTTTCAAACTCCTGAAACATATGCTAGACATAGAATTTTAAGTTTCTCCAGTTACTCTCTCATTTTATTTAATTTGCGTTTTATTATTCTACAGATGTTCTGATATCAAAGAAGTAAAAGAAATTTATAGTATACAAATCTGATGAAACAAGGGAGGATAGTGACTAGAATGTGGATACCCTCACATCAGAGCATTTCAGAAAACGAACATGCATATTTAGCAGCAAAGGAAGCTACAAAACTCCTCTGCACAAACAAATACCAAAACCACAACAAGATTCCACAAAATAAGTAACCAAAAGTATCTATAATTTCTGGCAGACAACTTTGATGAAACAACTATCTGGCAAACTACACGAAATAAAACAGGATTATATCCATTGCAGAAATTGAATCGTAAGGACCAAATCATCACTGTACTTCGGATTGGACACACTCGCCCATACTGAACGCAACATCTGTCACAACTCTGTACGACACACACTTTCGGAATGTCCCCAATATCACTTCGGAGAGCATAGCAGTCAATCTCACAGTAAAACTCGGTTTAAATTATCAAAATCAATAAATTTGTGTCATGAAATATAATGAAACAAATGATGACATTCATGTAAGTAAAATATAATGATAAGCGTCTATCAGATAATATTGTAAATTCTGTAATTGACATTTTGTCGCGATATCACTAGCAATGTAAGTTAAAGAGACATAAAATAAATAAAAAATCTGAAAACTTCGAGTTTTGTTCGCTGTAATCGAATGAGATATTGCAGTTGAGATATTTAGCATTTATCACTTATTCCTAAACATTCTTTCTTGTGATAACTTTTATATAATATGCTACTACTTCTGTATTTTACTGTAAATATTACCAAATTCTATTCTTTACATAATTTATATAATTCAAATTTTGTTCTTTTGAAATTCGCCTTCCAAATGTTATTACTTCGTAGCTGGCACATAAAAATATTAGTTATTACTTAGTGAATGTTTTGCATTTGTTATATAATTATTGCTTAAAAAGAGTGAAGAATTCCAACATTATTGCACAATTTCTATCTTTTTAAAACAAATTGTGTATTTTATGCAACATCTTGATACTTTTGCGAGACATTTTGTAATTCTATGTTCTCTTAAAACTGTCTGTCTATTCATTAACGTCGTCAAAAGCTTTAAAATGTCTATACATGCAAGGTGTTATACTGTTATTTTCGTTTTTTATTAAATAGTTTACCTATATTTGATCTTCTTGGTGGCATTATGTTTCTTTTTCTATTATCTAAGAATTGTTAAGCTATTTTTTAAATCTAAAAATTAACACTTTTAATATATTTTATATCCCAATCTTAGAATACTTATTCTTCAATAAACATTACAGTATTGTGAATTTTTTTTCTTCAAAAATTGAACAATCTATAGCTCATGATCCTTTTTAAAGCTTCTTAAGTTTCAACATCATTTGATATAAAATTGTGTCATATTACATGCAGAAGGCCTAAATGTTTCTATAGTTTTGAGCTTATTTTTTGGCTCAAAGGAACAAACACAAGGCTCGACAATAGCAGAGCTTTCTACTAACATTCTCTAAAGGTATTCTACAAACACGAGCGACAGATGGTTTTTACCTTGGTGCAACCAGACAGAAAATACTAGAATACCGAGCACAAAATAGGCTGTATTATTGAAGATAAACGTACATATTTTATTAAAAATTCATTTTTAACTTTTTTCTAATTTATATGAAAATCCGTTGGCATATTTTCACTAACCGCGGAGGCAAACAGACAAGAAAAACTTGTCCATCCCACTGTGAATTCAGGTCAACGTCAATTCAACTCACTGGGCCTTGCAAATGGCTGTCCGATGATATAATTGCGATGTCACAAACAGCTGGCTGGCCGAGATGGAGCATGAAACAAGGGCTATATCCTAGTCTGTAACGCCAAAGTCGCTCGATGTGTATCTTTTCAATGTCTTCGTTTCTTTTCTGCACAGATCGTTTCGCATGATTAACTTTACTCCCGTTACAAGCCCGCCATTATAATTACGCTTAGTTAAAGGCGTATCAGTTCAAAGCGCAGGCCAATCCACCCACTTCGGTTGGCGCCAGAGTGGTTCCTCTGTGGGTTGCGGATTCGATTCCATGAGAAGTTTGGTGAACTTTCGCTAAGGAGAGTGAAATTGAAATTAAGCAGTTCGTGCCAGTATAACAGAAGTTGATTGTCACTTCCATTAGACCATAGTGTGCAATTTAATCTTTAAACAGAAGCCTTTGCCTGTATTATTCATTTTCTTAGAAACTCTTTTTCGCTTTTAGCAAATTCCGAAGGAATGCTATTGCGGTTGTACCCATGAAAATATTTTTTGAAAAGTTTCTTCAAATCTCCATCGATCCTACTAGGCACTGCAAATGACAATGGAAAGGGGATCTGTTAACGTCCTAGCAGTCGCAATTATTGTTTTTTTCAACGAAACCTCGGCTTAATTAACAAAGATTTCATAAGTTCTTTAACCAGCAAAATTGGACTATTGGGGGTGGGGGATAACCTAGAGCGAAAATTTAAAAATCGCTCTAGCGGCCGCAATTTCTGTTTTTTCTCAACGAAACTTGGTAAATGCCATTAAAATAAATTATTAAAGCAGTTTTCGAAAAATTAGCGAAATCAGATTATTAGGAATAGGGGTTTACCTGAAATCCAAAATTTAACATCGCCCTAGCCGCACCAACGAAACTCGGTATATACCATTTAAATAAAATAAGGAAAATCCTTTCTGAAAAATTAGGGAACTCGGGCTATTAGCAGCGGGAGTATCCCAAAAATCGAAATGTAAAAAGTAAAACGAAATTTAAAAATTGCTCTAGCGGCCGCAAGTTTTAATTTGTTTAAGAAAACTCGGTAAAGGTCATTGAAATAAAATAAAAATATTTCCTGTTGATATCAGACTATTAGGAGGAGGGTTTAATATTTGTTTTCTCGCGATAATACTCATATATACCCCTAAAATGAACAGAAGAAAAAGAGTTTCTGCAAATGAGGGAAATCGGATCATTAGAAGTTGGAGTATATTTAAAAATCGATATTTAAAAAGTTTAACTTTCTTTCCATTATTTCAAAATAAAAGAACAAATTAACTCGGCATATAAACTGTATTTATGACGATTATATAGCACTCTATAATAACCTTCAGAAAACGTTTGCATTATTTGTTTTTACTGCAATAAATGTTCAACTAAATTTCAAAGCCGCTGAAAATAGATGGACTTTTCTATTGTATATTGTTGATTGTGTATATTTGCTCAGTACATTGTAGTTGTTTCTGAATAATTACATGTTTTTGTTTTATTGAAACATGTGAACATCTTCTTAATACATTTTCCTTTTATTATTTCTCTGTATTTTAATGTATGTAAAGACGATATAAGGGACTCAGTTCATTAACCTGGCTAAGGGTTTAAAATTACCCACACATTACAGCTTTGTTATCAATGGTCATATATTTCATTTAATTAACTATATATCATTTACTTTAATGTAATTGATAAGAAGAAAAATAATTTTTAAAATGTGGTTTTTCTTTTTTGATACTCATAGATTGCAAGAATTCTAATTCTGTTCCCCTTATTGTTCAAAATTACAGTAATTTCACTATATAGATTTATTTTATCTGAAGGGGAAAAACGGACAAACCTAGTTAAGTAACGCATTATAGTTCCGTTTTCCTTTTATTGGTTATCTTTAGAATAATTTGTCATACCATAATTAATTAATAATGCCTAAACTTGGATTTTAAATTCTTTTTTAAAGTTATTCTACTTGACGAGAAATTCACTACTGTGTGGCGAATGCATAAAGAGTCCGAGGCGATGCATTTTTTACCAAAATATAATACAAAGTTTATTAAATATGTATGAAATATATATCAATAGCTCTAAACGTGTGCTTTTCAACTTCATATTTGTTATGTTAACCTAATAAATAATTCCAATATTTTAAATAAATGTATAGGTGTTATAAAAAGGTAATATTTTCAAAAGTAAATGCAGTAATTCAACGAAAATTTGAAACCAGCAATATATGTCCGGTTACAAAAATTAAGCATATACTTCCTTAAATTATGATTTATTTTCTTTCACGTACAAGAAAATTCAGTTTTTCTTATTTTAATAGTTCCATGAAAAATTAAATCTATACAGGATACTAAATATGCATGGCATTTTCATGAAATGAACAACAATTTTAGCCAGAGCTAACAAAACGCACAAGAAACGTGTCCAGTTAAGGTGACGTTTCATCCTACAGTGCCTAAAATAATTGGGTACAAATTTGCAAACGGGCACTTCTCTTGCAGTGAGATGAACATTCCAATTCCCGAAACCCGAGTTTGCGAAGGACAGAATATCTGTGTGCAAATGCTTCACAAAAAGCTAGCGATTTACTCAAGTCTAGGGGATCCTATCTGTTTTTCCTTAAAATTCTTTGTCTAGCCGAGGCGTTGGTGCAGAATGATCTGCCCGTGCCTCGCTAATTCTTTCAGTTAACGTATCCGCTTGCCACGCGTGGCGGAATGTCCCGCTTTGAGGACAGAAACGCATCGCTTGTTTCGCTCTTTTCTCTTCTAAAACCTCACACGAGTGTGCTCTCCAGTTTTACGATCTGTAGACTTCGCGCGTGTTCCTTTATGGAATATCCTGGGGCTGGATGTTGCTGAATGTCACAAGGTCTAAAAGAAGAACAGAATTTAGGATGGGGGTCTTGATTTCCAGTTTTGGACAGATCGCTTATGTACAACTAAAATTTACTGACTTTACGTTTAGCACCGATATTATTTTGTTTACAAACAGTTGACTTTTCTGCAATAACAAAATATTAGGACTACTATACTTCAGTATTTCTACTGACATGTTCGCTTGTTTTGCAATAAAAATATCCGACTGCATTTATGTTTTTAAAATTCTCTAATTCTGTTCAGTATGGAGTGCGAAAGCGGTCAGAAATTTCTGATTTCAGAATATTGTAACCCTACGAAAGATGTCAACAGGTTAAATTACCGAACTTAATTTTTTTTCAATTTTAAAACTATAGAAAACTCTGAAACTCTGAAAAAGATCATCCCCATCATTGTATTTTGTTGTTCTTTAATTTGACGAAAGCATTTACGAAAACAAAACGATTCTTTAAAGAAGCCTAAAGCCTTCCGTTGTACACTCAGATACACTGAGAGAAGATTTCGATATTTCCTAGAGAGGCAATTTCGATTTGAGAGACAAAGGACGGTAGACGACCATCAGAAATTGCTGAAAGAAGACTTGCAAAGCAAGGAGTGAGTAACATGCTGTATGGAATGTTTTAAAAAATACAGAAGGAAGTAAAGTTAGTTCTGCAATTTCTCTACTGTGTCCATTTAAGAAATTAGTTCGAGTCGGGCCATCATTGACGATAAAGTGAATATATTTTGACGATTTGGTATCAAAAGAAGTTCATTGCATGCAAATCTTCTCTGTGTATGGTAGCAGAGTAGGGTGTAATTTATTATGAATTTTCTAAATCTGACGAAACAGTCAAACTTCATAAAAAGTTTATTAAAAATATTCTTTAGTAGCATTAAAACAACCGAAAGACATCTTAAAATTAATAATGCTAGGCCGCACGCTGCAAAAACTATACTACTCTCCAGATACTATCTGTTTCGCTCGATGCAACATGAGGTAAATATTCAATTGAAGGAACCAACAATAGGAGTGAGATAGAGAGAGAGAGAAACAAAACAACTTCAACGGTCGGGGCTTATCACCTCGTTCCTGAAACAGCAAAGGTGAGCGAGCTACAGAAATGATTGTAGGTAAGAAGTTCCCGGGAAATGGAACTTATTTCGGCTTTCCTCTAGAAATTTAATGGAGCTTCCTGCCTGCTTTCGTAAACCAGGTTGTTGGGATTATTTTCATTATTTTATATATTTACAATGTACTTTTTAAAGGATTTATTATTAACTTTCTCAAGAAGAATAATGGTATTTGCTTTTGCACTTAACTGGTCTCTAATATTATATAAAAATGTGTGTCACAACTTAAGTGGTTCGCTGCACTACGAACCTTTATAAATCTCTGAAATTACTGCGATGAGGTTCATTAAGATCTTATATAACAAATAGCTATTTATTCCTTAAGTTGCTCACAATCTGAGATCTAGATAATCGGCTTTTCAATATAAACGTCACTGTATTTGTATTTCCGTATGTAAACTTTTATTCACCTTTAAAGGATTTTCGTTTTTTTTAATTGGTCTACTGCTTTATTTTAAAACTTAATATTTCTACTGCTTTTCCCAATAGCTAGCATATAATATCCTTCTGAACTAAAAATGCTGGTATATAAATTTAGATATAAATTTATGTTGGTCTGTTATTAACCACTATTAATAAAAAGCCATATGTGTTCTTCTGTATACATTAGCAGAACTGAATTCAAATTTTTTGTTTTAAAAAAAAAGTCGCTCAGTGTAATAAAATAAATGCTTACTATAATCTGCTGTACGTAGCCAGGCCCCTCTTAGGCCAACTCTTACCTGTAAAGGAAGAAAAAACCAGACTTTAGAAACATTGAAGTATATAACACACAGGTTAAAAAACAAAAAATCAGAAAATAGCTAAAATATCAATGACTTTTCGAATTTCTATAGCACCAGATTTACCTAAGTGAATTATCACAAGTAATATCGCGAGAGGGTTTGGGATTATCGATAAGTTCACGAACGTAGTGAGTTTATCTGGAAAGTTCACACCCTCCAGTGATATTTATTAGGACTATTTCACGAATAAAATAAGAATTTAAATAACTTTAAACTTCGCTTACAAAATTGTAATACTTGTATATTTGTTCATAACCTTTTCAAGAATCTTGCGACAGAAAAATGCCGAATGTCAGTAATGTCAATAGAGAAGAGCAAAATACGGGTTTAGGAATATTTCATGAATAGAATAAGAACAAAAATAATATATATGTTTGAAATTCTCGCACAGAATATTAACACTTGTGTAAAATATTATACTTATGAATATCTACTTGAAGAATCCTCCAATTTGAGTTATGATTGTCGATTGTCCATACCTTTGTTGCTATCAATAGCTCCTCACCTCTAACAAAAGTGGTCAGTGATGTGTGCTCAGGAATTATATAGTGAAAGTATAGAGTTGACTACACTGACCGCAAGACAAGTGCACATCGCGTGATAAATCGGATTTGATAATTCTTTTTCTTCCATAATAATTCGGCTCTGATTGGTCAAAATTCCAAATTTTGTTTTGTTTCATTGGTAGATTTTTAGATGAAGTCGCGTGAGTGAAATAGTCTTAAGAAGTTATTAATATAATTATTTCCAACTCTTTGGTCTTGTGGTTAGCGTTGCTGACTGCTGGCCCGGATTCGATTCCCGGTACCTACTTAGAATTTTTTCTAAGTTGGTAAGGTCTGGAACGAGGTCCGTAGAGCCTAGTGTGGACAACTGGTAAGCTACCTGATGGAGTTCTTCGATCATGAAAGCCGCGTGAGAGGCAACCTGCGGGGTGCAGGCATGCTGCTCACATCCCCCGTGCAATACTGCCCTCTATCAATGAAGTCGTAAGACGGTTGCCATGGCAGCTAAGGCTGTAGTACCAAGAATTATTTCAGATTTAATTGATTATGACTGTTTACGATGATTTATAAAACAGAAAACACCAAGGACATACGGACGATTGAAGTAAATGAAACACAATACGGTGCAAGACTAAGGAAAAGAACCTGCCACTCTAAAAGCTATGAAACATTATCACACTTCCTGGTTTAAGGGTTAGCACGTTATGGTTACATTCTTCTTATTCAAATTTCGTTCGCGATCACAAAGCATTACCAAAAACAGCACTGGCATTGCGTTTTTAGCCCACAGTTGATAAATGCGGCCCCCATAATACACTAGTTTATTTCATATACATTAGATTGTGCACTCGTTGTTTCAACTGTTTCGCTTGCATTATGACAGCACGTATTTTCTGAGCGATATCCTCAATTGGGCCTTTGTTTATTCAGAAATAAAAAGCAATAAATGCTTGTGCAGGACCCCAACTCCTTTGATTTGCGCAGCAATATGCTACAGAACTTGATTCAAACTACTTTTGAACACTAACTATATGTTGTACTTTGACGAAACCTTGTTATAATAGTGACTTAACAATATTGCATCTTATTGAATTTCATGGAAATTATTTTCTCTTCCCAAACCACTTCCTTCTTAATATAACAAGGAAGTGTAAATCTAGCAAATAGTGCAGCAGTATACATTGTGCACAGTATCCCAGAAATGTATAAAACTATCAATATGAAAACTTTATAAGCTATTAAGAGTACGTGACTAAATATACTCTGTAAATTTTAATTTTCTAGTGGGCATAAAAAGATTTATACAAAAATTAATCTTATTTTCCAGTAACTTAAGTTTTTGACATAAATATGCATTTTTCTCAGGATTGGCCGGAGCAATCTTGTTGAAAATTTGCACACACATAATGTATGTAAATGTGAAGTGCTGTAATTGGAAATATTTAAATATCAGCATTAGTTGACAAAAATTAATATCAATAAGAAATTACTTTTTTTTCAAAATTTGAGAATTCATTTCTTTTCAAGCAACTAGCATCGATATATTATTCTAGTTTTCAGGATGGCATGTTGTTTGCAGTTTCAGTAAAAAAAAAAAAATCCAATTCCATCAATAGTTTATAAAAAAAATGCATTATTATGTCACAGTTCTTACAACTTTTTAAAAATATTTTATTTTGGCTTATTTAAAAAAAATTGTGTGCATTAGAGAATTAAATTTAACAGAAGATCTTTGGTTAAGTTTCCTTAATACCTCTCAAAATGTTCACAATGATAGTTTTAAAACTTTCTGAGACAGTGTAAAATATACTACTGCATTATTTGCTAGATTTACACTTCCAGGTTACCTTGAAACTCAGGAGCATTAGTTCTCATGGGCACCAATGATATCACGGCTGTCATTTTTTTTTTTTTTTTTTTTTTTTTTTTTAAGTACAACGACACAGAGGTGCGTCGACAATAAGTGCTGCAGAGCTGCAGAACTGCCAATAATTTTCCGCAAAGCGTGGCTTTCTCCATAAGGTAGGCTAAGGTATGGATGTAGAAATTAATAGAGCATCTATTTTATGTTACATATTGCACAAAAGGGACCAGTAATGTTTTAATAAAATATATTCAGGTACAACATTAATGAATTGTGACTATCAATAATGTAAGTGATACTTATCAGTCAGTCTTGAAATGTATTACCGCTCATTTATCTAAAATCCTAATAGGATACCGCGCCATTCTGCTGCACATGACAATTATGTAGAACTTAGCTAGTGTGAGCAGTTACCAACCCGGTTCCACTTAAACTAAAATATGAGTATAAGAACCAGTTTTGAAAATAATAAATCACGATACATATTATTAAATTTAATGTTAATATTTTAAATTTCATTTTTAAACTATAATTTTAGCCATTTTCAAGTTTCATAAGATTAAACTAGGATAAAGAAAGTATAATTATATTAAAGTATCACACTTGGCTAGCAAGGAACAAAATATTTTAAAACCTAAGAGTTCGGACCCTGTTGATAAGCGAGTGCAAACCCCAGGGATGGAATCACTGAAATCAGCAGCACCAATTTGTCGTAAGAAAGTTGTTCACTATCAACTGCTGTGAATACAGAATCCCTGTAGCACACTTCAATTCTACCTTTCCTTTACTTCAAAAGAGGGAAATGGTGAACATAACGACGTTGGTAGCAAACATTTGTAGATTCGTCAACCATTAAGAAAAAGTATTTATCAAGGAGAATGGTTTCATCTTCACCGTTTAGAACCTCACCAGTACATGTACAGCATGTTTACTAACATATGTGGACCTTTCACTCTGAAATTTTTCAAGGCTAATGTCGCTTTTTAGCACTGTCTCACGAATTAGAGGTACATATTTCGTTGTGTGGCGGACCTCTTCCATACTAAGAGAATACACACTTGGAATTAAAAAAGACAGAGCTGGCCGATTCAACGCGTTTTCAGTTTCATTTAGTTAAATCATCAACTCGTGAATTGAAGCGTTTAATCCACGTAATCCACACTTTTCAAGTGCAAAGGCTTTTGCGTGTTTTTCTATCTTGGCATGCTTTACTAGTGCTTCTGGTAGTTTTTCTAAATTTTGTGAAAGGCATTGAAATGAACATTTCACAAATTTTCAAAAAGTCCCTAGCACTTTTCGTAGTCGGTCCTGGTGGAGTAGTGGTAACCATACTTGTCTCGTAAACCCAAGATCGCGGGTTCAATCCCGGCTAGGATCGATGGTTTTTATCGGGCCTATAAATCCTAAGTATGGCTTCTTTCGGAAGGGAAGTAAAGCGTGGGTTCCATGTCGTAGATTTACGGCACGAAAAAGAAGCTCGAGCCTGAAAGAAGACGCCTCTGAGCAAAATTTATCGGCCATTTCACGCCCTGAATTGAATGGGATGCTGATGATGTGAGATGTTAAACAGCGTCCGTAAATAAACCAAATCAACAAATTTTCGCAGTCAAAGTACAATCTACTGTACTTACGCTCCCAGTTTTGCTAGTACTAAATTTCGCATACAACACTTTTTACACTTTATTCAGGATGACGACTTAAGTACACTTTTCATCCCAAGACTGAGGGAGAGTAATCGAAGAAATCATTAAACAATTCACCATCACTAGCATTGCCTTCAATAAACAAGTCTTCTGCAATACGCTGTCTTTTATTAGAAAAGAAAGAAAATAATATTTATTGTTTAGACATTGTACTTCGGTAACTCTTCTTTGCTAAGAGCGCACAAGCATATCGCATTTTCACTGTAAACAGTGACCGAGAAACCGTTAAAACAGCTGTCACTGCAAGAAGGTGAAAATAGTTACAACAATGGAAACTTATTACATTGCGCCAGTCCTGCCGTTCTAGACTTACCATTGTTGAGTTTCACATTGACATTTATTACACGTATCAAATTAGCAGTTATCAAAACGGATGATAATTTATTTTTACTTTTAATTAGAAATATTAAATACATTTACAAATATATTTGAAATTTTGGGGGAAATCTCCACCTAGAGTATTTCCCCGAAGAAACTAGAAAACTTGCCTTCACTGAACTGCTGCAAATGTCCGAGATATAATGCATTTAATCTGTTATGGTTTCCAAACAGCCCAAAGTTGTCCGTCTAGGAGTCTTCAAATGTATTTGCTCTGGGGAGCTACTAGTATAAAAAATGATTGTCTTTATTTAAGAGAGTTTACACCTCATTAGAAAGGTTTAGGCAAATCACAGAATTTCTTCTCGCTGGTAAACTGCAGCAAAGGCAACCATGGCGAGTAGAACATTGTGCAGTGATGCTGACATCCGGGCACTATGCGTGGTATGAATCGACCGGTAGGGGTGGGGGTGGGGGGACTTTCGCATCCCTTCCCAACCCTGCCTCTCCCCCGTTTGTGAAGAAACAGTCAATATCGCTTTCCTCTCCCGAGGACACATATCGAATCTCTGAAGGCAGCAGTACACGAAAGTGATGGTCAGATGACTCGAGATGTATTTCAAAATTCCTCGTGGGACGCTCCATTTTGCCATTGTCTTAACCATTTGTATCGAAAGAATTTTCCCATTTGTCGCTGTTTCAAATACTGGCAACATAAGAGGACAGCAGTGAACGCGATTTGGGCACTTTCCCTTCGTTTCTGGCATACTGACTGACCAAATGAACACTAATAAGCAACAGATTAATTTCGTGTTTAAATAAATAAATTCAGGGCAAAGAGTGCGGAACAGACCTTGATACCCCCTCCCCATTTCACCGATCGTTCCGAGCGTCTAGTTTCGCTTTCGTTTAAAGAGTAATACACGCCACGAGATACCTGATACCTCTCCAGTGTTGCCAATATCACTTTCGTACATCAAAGATTAAGCAGTTAATTTTCTTGTTTCTCAAATTATTAAGAATGTCTGAGGGTATCTTAATTAATAATAAAGAATAAACGAACAAATTATTTACTCTCACTTCCACATCCGATCTAAGTTAGCACTAAACGTGTACTGAGAGATTGCAGAGACGTGACAACGTTGTTTTCCTAAGCGAAATAAATAATATAAACAATCAACTGGATAACTATAATCACAGTTGCAGAAGTAAAGGTCATCATGACTTATCCCGCACTATATTTCTCTGGTGAATATTCCAGGTGGTAAGTTAACCCTTGAACGTAGACTTGCGGCTTGTGAGGCCACGCTAAAAACAAAAACAGCGCTATTATCTGGATATCATACTCTGGGTTTCTTTATTAGCCATTATAGTATATATATATATATATATATATATATATATATATATATATATATATATATACAGTTCAGCTATCACGGTTAGACCCCGCGTTGCCGCCGTTATTTTCTTTCGTTGACTCGCGGCGCCCAGGCTCTTCACTATTTTAAAATTTAGGCACAAAGCCATCCTTATTATAGCAGACGCTGAAATTTTTGTTTTCCTTAACAAACAATCCATATGTTCTCAGGAAAATATCACTGACAGGCATCGCTATTAGACGTTATTCGTTTCGAATTTTGAAGTTCCTCCAGTGTGTGAGGTTACTTAATGTATCCTAATTTTCAATGCCCCCCCCCCCCAAGATAAAAATCGCAAACCGTACGATCTGGGAAACAAAGAGATCTAAAACCAGGGCCAACAATTCTGAGACTGGGTATACAGCGCAATTCCGCTATGGATTTATGAGCATTATTCAATTTTTTTATCCAGTCAGTCACAGAGTTTGTTTCATTAAACTTCTGCCCTAATTGTCGAGAAATATACGCCTAAATTCCTATCTCTTTCTGTTATACCTAGTGTACAACTTTAAGATGAATATCTCACCTTTACACAACACTACTGCACAATTTAATGAAAGCTCACCTTCGACTGCACAACGCAACTACCGCACTCTGTCGAAATCGCGCTCGCAACTGTTTGGAAGAGAGAATGATGCAGTGCGTGTCGCTTGGGGAATCTCTGCGATTCGGTGGCAGTCCGCTGGTAGTAAATAGTTTAGAATGGCCCACCAAAAATTCTTCGCTTCAACTATGGGTAAAAGATTACACTGGTATGTGCGGTTTTTTGTTGTTTAAAAAAATGTTTCTAAATCAGAATTTCATGTTAATTACAAAAATGAAATCCTTTGTGTACCACGTCAGAATTTTACACAACTCTAAATTTTACGTTTTTAATGTTTTTCGTAATATGGTAAACCAGTTAATGATTTCAACTTTACTATTTAAAATGTGAAAGAATATGCTTCCATCAGTAGAGAGTAAATTCTAGTATTGTCATATCCGTCCTTTTAGCAGCTTAAAATGTGTGGGTAAGACGCTGAGTAGGCGTTACAAGCAGGGCTGAAAGCACTAGTGCCAGTCAGATCATGAATTAGTGGAATCTCTTGCTGCTTGCAAGAGAATAAGATAGCAAAACTAAGTCAGAACAATGGGAAAGGGAACATTGGCCACTTACAGCTGATTTTACGCCGGGTGAAAGAAGCATAAGAAGTGAGCCTTTAATCGATCCCTCAAAAGTTGCCACCACTGCATGTAAAATTTGGTTTATTGAAAGCCCTAGATAAAGACAATGAGCTTTCAATATTTTTAACTACATTTTCCTCACTAACTTATGAACAAAATAAAACTGGTATATTCATTGGCCCACAAATTCGAAACTTGATGATATTGTTATTTATATTATTATTATTATTATTATTATTATTATTATTATTATTTGTTTTATTTAGGGACGTTCTTTAACATCTGAGGTCATCAGCGTCCCATTCAAAACAGGGCGTGAAACGGCCGACAAATGTTGTTGTTCTTTCAGGCTTGAGGTTCTTTTTCGTGCCGTAAATGTACGACACGATCCATGGCTTTACTTCCCTTGAAAACTTGATGATGGGCAAACAGTTCCAGAATATGAAAATTTAAAGCATGCCTGGTTTGCGTTCAGAAATGTTATTTTTACTTTTCTGGGAAATAAAAGGACCCAAAATATGTTAACACAATGAAAGTGATGTTACAAAGTTTCAAAAAGATTGCTTGCAACATGAGTGTCAACGTGCATTTTCTTCATTCCCATTTAAATAACTTTCCTTATAATTTAGGAGATTGTAGTGAAGAACATGGTGAAAGATTTGACCAAGATATCAAAAGTATGTCAATAAGGTATCAAAGAAGTGGAGTGTTAACATGATGGCTGGGTATTGTTGGATATTAAAAACAGACTGCACTGAGCAACTTAGAGGAGGTCAAAAAGAAGGAACTTTAAGTGCAATATTGAGTAACTTTGTGCCTATGATTGTTAATAGCTAATAGCAAATTGTGACATAGTTTTTCTCACAAAATGTTTGTAGACAACAATTTTCAGGGCATTTCACAAAGCTATGACTTTATTTCTAGATATGAATTGATTTATTGTCATTTAACCCACATTTTTATGCTTTGTATGAAAACCTGAGTTGTAGGGAAAATTGGAGATTATTTTCGGATTCAGCTTGAAAAAAATCATTAAGAATTACATATCAGATGATTAATATTTTAATTTTTTTAATTTTTTAATTTTTATTTATTTATTTTGGATTTAGTTAGTGGTCGTTTTTCTGTTTTAATTTTAAAAAAATATTTGACAACTTGAACTATGATTTAATAATATTCTACTTTCTAGATTAGAGTAAAAAAATTCAGCGGATCAACATTAACTGAGAAGCACACAAAAACGAAACACCTTCTTGGGCAATTCTTTACAAGCAAAGACCAATTTGCTACAGGGTTTTTACCAGGAACTATGTGAGGTGTTCATTGTAGCAGGTACACCAAGGAATGAACTACAAAATCCCAAATTAAATTAAATGTGTGGATGCAGCAGGCGGAGGCAAAGTGAAGTTATAAAACACAAATTGGTGAACGTTCTTGCAAAAAAAAAAAAAACGATGGAGCTAGGGAAATTAACAAAGTGTTTCAAGGATATGATATTGATGATCCTAGCTTCTTAACAGATTACAAGTTTTGATCCTTTATTTCATCTGTTGTGGAAATTGCATTTTCTATGCATAAATGTATTTTTAAGGACAGGAGAAATGAGCTGGCCATGAAAACATGGAAAAGATTATATGTCACAAATTTTTATACAGTTTCTGAGAATAACTAAGAAGTGAAAATGTTTATCGCTAAACGTAATAATTAGAAAACATACTCTCAAGACTTTATCGCATATATAAGTACATTAGGGCATTATAAAATACAAATTTACTTGCATAGTTGTTTAAAAATTTTCACAACTAATAACAATATTGAATAAGGCAAATACAATTTTTTAGATATAATATAATTTTTTTCCACAAACAGATATTAATAAAACACACTTTTACTTACGTTAAGATCCGCAATTTAACCATAACAATCAGAAACAAACTTGTCATGATGATGTAAAAAATTCCATTTGTTGTGTAATAAGTCAGTGTCAGAATTTTTCAGATTGTGTAGAAAATAGAAAATATATATGAGCAATTAACTTACTCCTTACTTTTGAAAAAGTCCCATATAGTTGCACTGTATTTCACCTTTCACTGGCAGCACGCTTTAGGTATTTGAAATAAAACAGTTATGCATATTCTTTTATGAACGCTTCCTTCTCAACATAAGGGGCCGTGAAACTTTTCTAACCGGGGATGCTAACAGTATAGAAACGTTAGAGTAGGTCATGATAGCAGCTGTATTTATTTGGACGGAGCCAGCGATCGACCGAATCTGTGAGGGCGATGAATGGTCTGCTTGTTCTCTACAGAGGAGCTCATACACCAAACAAGGAATCCTTTCCTCCTCGACGCCTGCTACCACAATACAACAGTGTGTTGTACTTGCTTGAGGTATAAGACCGTGAACTGGCTTGTAATGAAGAGCTGTCTTGTCGCTGGCTAAAGTAGCCTTTTTCTTTCCTATTGCAGTCAGTGTCTACAATGTCCACGTTCGGATTTTACTATTACTTTACCTGTGTGTAAACTCCAAAGTACAAAAAGGATGATAATATGCACTTAAATATGATTAGCAGCAAAGCAAGTCAAAATTATGCAAGTTTTAATGCCGCGGCGGCTCGCGACAGCATAAACCCCAGGATACACAACCCAACTGTTACTACTGAATTTACAGATATTCCACAATAAGTCCTTACCGCTCGTACGAGGTTTTGAGTGTCGGTCGCTGGACATGTCACATCCGGCCGAACCTATACTCCGACACTACCTTTGGTGGAACTACGCCTCGACTAAAAAGAAGTTAGTGATCGATTAACCCTTCAATCACTGATGAAAGAAACCCCTTACAATACCGTGCATATCCTATGGGATCACCTTGTCGTAGTCGATGGAAACTTGTACACTTGTAAGCTTTGAGTTTTAACAAATTTGTTGGTAAAACCTCAACTTATGCTAATTTCGGTAGCGATTTTACTGATGAACGTTCAAGATTTGCACCGGTTTCGTCCAATTTGTCTTTTGTTGAAATTGTATATAGTTGGGGGCGTTGTGACAAGATCGCGGATTTTAGTTCTGGGAGGAGGCAATTGCCCAGAGAACTTCCGAATAAATTCTAAATAAACGCGATGAGCTGACTCGCATTTATAATAACACACACAAAAATACGTTGCTCTAAAGTTTTCGCTAACTAATGACTGATGACTGCTGGTCAAGTGAGTGGGGAGAGGAGCCAGCCTTGGCCGAGACGCAAAACCCTGTGCGAGCGGTAAGACAGATTCTGGAAGCCCGGTATATCCAAGTTTCTAGAATCTTAATATATATCATAATTAACTCTCAACATGTGTGATTTAGTATACGCAAAAGAAAGGTGAAAAGAAAAGGAATTTAATAAAAATATAGAAGTAATGCATCTAGTTAAACAAAAGAAATTAACTCTTCTGGATTTCATTGCAAAATAATCAGCATTATATACTTACTACGCAAATTAATACTTGGAGTTATTTAATTTCTTTTTTATCTTCCAATGTCATAGAGAAAAAGGCTTAGGTTCGTTCAATTTACGAAAAAAAAAAAAAAAAAACTAAATAAAGTAACTAGTGGCGAGTTGTACGAAACTGTACTAACCTGCTATTCATCAACACCTTACTACTAACGATGCAGGCGATTATCGCTGCTGGAGTGTGCATGCAAACATTGTACTTCAGATATAATGTTGCTTCATATTGAAAATATAGCAAGCAAAGTTTCAAGGGAACGCACTTAAGGAGAGGTGACGTTTCAGGTAGTGCATACACATAACGAATCTTGTGGGCAAGAGTCCCCTATCACTTCCTCTCTATTTCTCTACAAGCTTATCGAAACAAAGGTTTTGCAAATCAAGTCCTCTATAGATAATAACAGGAAAATACACATAAGGCGAAAGATAGACTTCTCCTACGTGCTTTTGCGTATGTAAATGCATTAAGCAATAACTATAGGAAATGAAAATTTCCTGGCATGGCATGTACAAAACTAGACGCAATACAATAATAGACATAGTGCCGAAAACTTCTGGAAGCAAGCTCAAAAGTGAAATCTAACACCTCAAAATCTTGGTGAGGTGGAACCTGTGTCCATATCTGTTGTTCCAATGGAAGAAATATCAATGCTATATAAAGGAATGTGTCATTTCTTGGTTAGTTTTTAGTTTTTTCGCTGCCTTTCCCAGAAACATTCAAGCTAGATGACAACAGTGGAATTTATGGTTCCTTCATTTTCTGCCTTATTTAAGAGTTTTCCCACACTCAATGGTATTTTAAATCCTAAAAGGGATTTTCTTTCTGATAAAAGAAAAATTGAAGCTCACGTAAGACTGGTAGTTGACCAACAAGTTGATACACATGAAACTGAAATTGTTATGAAAGACTAAATTTCATAACATATCAATATGCAATATTTTAGTTACTTTAACGGGTATTTAATAAATTCATAATAAGTAGAAGCCCGTTCAAATAATATTAAATATTGTTACAGGATTGCTGATGTCAATAAGTAAGAGTTGTTTTTCAATTAAATGCTACCAGAAATAAGGTATATGTAAACAAATTATAAAAAAAAAATATTTAATCTTGAGAAAATTGCACGATATCATAGAAGATATTTTATGCTGAATATCAATACAACTCAAATCAGTTAAGCTTGCATACTGGCATTGCTAAAAACGATTGAACCAATTAACGATATATCCTTTTTAATATAGAGAAGTAAGAATATTTTTATTTTGTCATAACTAACAATATGCAACCAAAATAATAATATCGAACTATATTTAAGTTTCTGTAATAATGATAAATATTCACCCAACGTTTTGTCGAAGATGAAACGTCAACAGAAATAAGAAAACAAGTTTTGAATTTTATCTTAAAAATGACATTTTTAGGCATTTTCTGCATAAAATTAATAGATCAAGAACTAAGGAGTGTTATTAAACACATGAGTACCACCCCATATGAGAGTTATGTTACCTAAAATGTATCCTAGACCTTTAGCGCCACCCTGACGTTACAGTGCTATCAAGTAGTCTTTTAATGTTATTTACCACTTTCTCTATCAGATGTATATTCTTCATATCACTTCTATCTATAAAGAAATCTTCAATAATCAGGGAAAAAATATAGTTTTAGCTGATATAAAATAATTTGTTTTGTCTCGTTATAATAGATACCTTTCAGTAGCTACATACAATTATTTCAATAGTAAATGATGCCGCACTTTCATTAACTGATTTAATTACTAGAGGTTTGCAAGTATAGACTGCTTTAGTGCATTCAAGAATCAGTTTATGGCGTTAAAGCTAAACATGGCGTTATTTGGCATATTAATTTTGCCAAATACAAAAAAGAGCAGTGAATAAAAGATGGTATTAGTTTTTAAAAAAATCTAAAAAATAACTCCCCCATTTTATTCTAAGGATAAACTCCAGTCTGCTCCCTTTTTATTTATGCTCTTTGTAACTTTTCTGAAACTCTATGCTCTTCGTCCACAGTATGATAATATTCCGGTAAGCATCTAATTTTGCAACCAATGAATCACACAACTATATATATATATATATACACACCTTCTAAAAAGAATTCCAGATATTTTACAGGGATTTGCTATTTAAGTGAAATAATTTTAAATATCAAACTATAGAGAGCACGATTTTTGGCGAGTTTATTGATGGAATGATACAGCCATGCAAACTAAACTTAAACGATAATTTTAAAATAAATAGCACTGGCGTTGACACTAATTATTTGTACTTGACCAAGTACTAATTACATACTCAGAAAATAAAATACAATTAGCAATGTATAAATAGAGACAAAAAATGTTTGAAAGTTTTTATCTTTTGATTTAAAATTAGCATGCATTAAAAATGTCATTAAAGAGAACAGCAAGTGCATCAAGCATGTATATTACATTTTATCTGAAATATATTAAGATTCAAAATAAAGCTATTTAGAAAACCTAAACTTAAATAAGGAATTATTTTGCCACAGCAACACATGATATAGTAAAACCAAAGAGTGTTGCACAGCGACACAGGAAAATATATTATCTTTCACAAAAATAATAAGAAAAAATAAAGGTCTATTGTGTCATAAAAAGGAGCCGGGTTTTCATGTAAAATGTTTTTTAACTGTAGACCAGCCATGCTGACATTTTTTATTCGTATATTTTTATTTTAAACACAATTTTAAGATGCATATAAATGCGTGCTTTGTTAATGTTATTAAAATAATTATATTTTAATTCTGCTAGTTTGTAATCATATTTTTTTCCTTTCAAAGAACTAATTTTAGAAATAAGTTTGGAATTGATACATACGAACGCAATTAAATTTGCAGCATATGGAAATTATCCCATTTGCTAGGAATTTAATGCCACAGCTTTAGTGTGAATCATGCTGGATTTCAGAAGAATACATACATTTCCGCTATAACCCAGCCTCTATGTGAGTCCCTCCGAGGAGAAAAAGATAACACCTCATGCAATTCCTATCCAAACCTTCCTATCAAAAATCTGCAGTATCTTCAGTATAGTGTTTACTATAAATTACTCAGATTTGGTAGTCTAATGTTTATTTTCCTAAAAAACGGTAGTTTTCACACGATGAATAAAAAAACGTGTAAAATAAAAGCAAATGCAAATAAGAAACTATGCCGTTTTGAAGATAAATTTGAAAATATTGCCAAGTGCGTAAAAAATAATTGTTATTGAGAAAGTAATTCAATATTTCAATTTTAGTATCACAATGAAATGCCGATATTCCCCTGTAGAAATAAACTAACCCCTCCTGAAAAATCAAATCCTGAAAAATCATTGCAAAAACTATGTGATGTAGCGTTACAATGAAACTATTGAAAAGGTTCGATAACACATTAAAGACAATTTTGTATAGGTATCAGCTAATGAAATAACAGCTTGCGAGGAACAATATTTGGCAAGTTTTATGGTGGGTTGGCTTAAGAAAAATCATCCGCATCTTTTCTGCTCTCTACAGAAGATACAGAAATCACAAACAGCTGCACAATTGCAAAATCTTTAACTGACTCAGTAAATTTACCATAAACAGATGGCTAACCCGTTAATTGATTCAATAAATTTACCTAGGGCTAAAATATATGAATACTTAAGTCAAGATTGTCCAAATTCATGACAGTTTCTAGTAATACTGGCGAAATTGTTAAAGAAAAACTCAGAACATTATTTCCAAAATTTATGACACGAACAAATATGTGAAGTAGGTACATGAAATTCTGAAAGCGTCACATCTGTAATGCCGAGCAAAAACAGTCACAACGGAAGAAATAGCAGCTTTTCTGTGTAAGCGAGTTTGAACAACGTTTCTCATGTTATATAGACATCCAAAGAAGCCAAACCTAAAACATCTGGTGGTGACCAACCAAAATAAAATGTTGAACCCAAACCAGACTGAAGTGAGTCCATTATCCAGAAGTTGATTTGCACTGCATATATTTGAAGTTTTAACGGTATAAATGCATGCACATTTCTTGCGGTTTTAGCGTATGAAAATTCGGCACTTATAAATTGTACTTTGATATAAAAAGTATGCTCAAAGTATAAGAGTTGATATTTCGAGCGTTTGAAAAACCTCTTCTTTCCTAGTGATCTGCTCTTTATCCAGAAGCCACGTGGTACTAAAAAAAGGTGGTGTTCATCTGCTCAGTTTATATTATATCTCTTTAATATCATCAGATCTAAATTCAATTTACAAAAATTCGCATTTTGGCTACAATTAATCCCTGTTCACCACGATTATGATGTTCGTCTCAAACTCAAAAGTGTTCTTGGGATCTTATAGACTACCTGCTTATCGATCATTTTGTTTTTAATATTATTTTAAGAAAATAGCATTTAAAAATTTTTCTACCACTTTAATTCACTTCTGATATTTTAAATCACTTCTCGAAACACATTTTAAAGAGAAATGCAGGAGAATAAGTTTACTTTTGGGATAACATGTACTTATAAACAACTACAGCGAAATAAAATAAACAATAATTAGTTAACATATAATTCTAATTAAGATTTCTACCAACATTTGCTATATTTATACTTTAATTTACTTTTTACAGCTGAAATAAATAAACGCTTTCATATTAAGTTTTATACCATCATTTATTCATTATTTTTGAAAGATAAGCCAATACACATTACTTCTTCAGTACTATGGAAGTAACATAACAGCAACTTTAGATTTACTTAAAACATTTTCTGTATAAATATATTAATTATCTTCAGATATTTTCATTCATCAGGCTCATACTTTCACAAAAAAATTCCAGAATATTTCAAGATATTTATTCTGTATATCCATAATATGCAATATTATTGCCATTTGAAACAGCCGATTCTGATTTAAGCTATGATACATGGTATTTAATTGAAACTAAACATCACTTACAATGAAATATTGCTTTTGTGCAAGAAGTGGAAGAAATAGTGTATGCAGCACCAGCGTAAACAGATTTTACTCAATTCCTGACGCCTCGGAAGATAAATTTTCCACCCATTAATAAAATTCTATTTTACTCTCTTTTTGCATAAATAGTTGTTCTTTCTGAGTTATAAAACTGTATAAGCATTTTTCATCTCGGATTGGTATTTTAAATGTTTTATTAGAATTGACCTTTCGAAAATAAGTTAATTTGTTCTTTCGTTTTGGATTCTATACAGGCTAAATGTAGAACTTTCAGTATAAAACCGAGAAATGTATAAATAGATGCTTATATGTACGTACATCTATTGATCAAATATAAACAACGTTTTCCGGCTGGGAAGAAAATTGTTCAGCAAGAACGGCGTTCTGCTTCTATATTCAAGCGACGAAAAGTGATAACTAACACAAACTAGGGAAGAAAAGGACGTGGCAAAGAAAGGTACACGTTGAACTAAATAAAGCAGACATAACATAGTCATTTAAAAAAAATTGGAAAGCATTATAACAGTAATTTTCTTTTGTATATTGCAGTTTTTGTTCTGTTCCATCTATTGTGTTACAGGAAATTAGATCAATTAAATGAATTAAGCTGAACATAAGAAAGAATATTGGTTTAATAAACTCGGTGAACCTTCAGAAAATTGGTTTATAATGAGAGCATGAATCTCAAAAATCAATGCGAGGAGGATGCTTCCTGAGGATGCTCAATTAATAAAATAGAGCAAAACTATAGGAAATTAAAGCTGTCAAAAGATAGAGGTTCGAACGCTTTCACCCACATGTTCCAACGGTTGCAATTATTACTTTATGCTTTAAGTATTGCTAATATTTTAACCATTCCAAATCAAGTACAAGGGCTGATAGGAACAATAAACTGTCACAGGACATTTTTGTATTTTTCATCATACACTGTCCCTTTTACCAGAAAATAAAACTGCTACCGAATAAAGAAATTATGCGTTGTCGGACAATACCACACTTTAGACCAAAATTGTATGAATTGTTACTTAATTGATCAATCGTAAATTCGTGTATCGAAACTGTCAATTTTCTTATCCAGTAAGTTAATGTTGATAAAGAAAGTTGACGCCTCCTGAAACAGTACTGACTTTTTTTATACATAACATTAATTTTATATTAAATTGTTTCGTTCATTATGTTATATGCTTAATTAGCCTCGTTATTTATAGTTTAGCTTAATGCTTTTCCTTCATCAACTTCATATTTATGTGTTTTCATATGATATACTTATTTTCTGGTTACATATGACTGGAATATTGTGCAAGAGTCAGCAGCATACAAATAGCACCGAATTTCAAAGCATTATAAACAAATGAAAGGGGTCAATAGGTCACGATCTGAAACCAATCACTCCCTTTACGCCTGTCATTCATTAGTTCTTGTTTACCTGACAGGCGGCTACTCACAGCTAGCTCGTGTTCGTATACTTTGTGTGTAGTTTGAGTGTACCAAACTTGATGTTAATTGCTTAACAATCCCATGATGTTTACATATATCAGACCTCACTTCACATGACATCTTTCGTGCTCTATATGAACCTGCAGGTACCACAATAAACTGACGCAACCTACAGTCAGCGTTCCTTAAACCTGTAGCCGCATCTAGACTTCGTTTACTAGTTACAAGTATAACCTGAAATGTACCGGCATTTTATCAGTATATGTACTTTCCGGCGATCAGAAGAAGGCAAGCGAGAGAAATGTACTACGTAAAAGGTTGGTCATGCTCAAGGATTTCCCAAATACACTCGTAAACAGTTCAAGCCCCCCTGCACTTTTACTCTGATAGTCAGACTGTAGTAATTCTTTAAGACTGGTTCAGTGAAAGAGGGCTTATGGCCTTAACTCTGTCAGTTTAAATAAAACATTCTGTTATATTCTATTCCAAATCAGCTATTATTTTATTAACACGAGTACTGTTCAAAAAATAACTATCATTATTTTATCAGGCATAATTTCCGCGAGAAAATTTAACTTTACAATATTTGTTACTTGTTCGAAATGTACATGTCACTTCCGGTTACCATCTTTGAGATGTGTAAGTTGGGTAAAATTAAGTAAATTTATATTTTGGTTCAATTAATTATTTTTTTTGTTTATTGCTTTATTATATTATAATCTAGTTATTAGGAAAATCTGTAAAATAATGTATTAAAATATTATTGAATTGTATAGTTATAATAACAATAAATGGAAAATTTGATATACACGCCCTGGTTTAGGGAACCAGGTACCAGGGTAGCGTATACAGATTTTATATATTTATATATGTGTAAGTTGGGACATGTTCAATCCCGCCTAGGTGACACACGATGAGCAATATGCTCTTTCAAATTCTAATTTAATCTCAACAAATCTTCAGCTGAGATCTATGGAATGTTATAAAAGGCCTATGAAGAGTTTGTTCTTCCCTAGAGCACAGCATTAAAATGTTTAAAGAGAAGAGGCAACCAATTCCAAAATAAGATGGATCCGACGCTCTGGTTTGTGATCTGATGGAAGAAAACATTAACACCGCTGCCGTCATTATGAGAGGCGATTGTCGAATAACATTAAGATAACTTTAAAACATTCTCAATCTTTCACAAGATGCCACCCACATGTTGGTAACTGAAAAGCTTTATGAGACGTGTTTTTGTAAAATGGGTTTCAAGACGGCTGATTCCCGAACACAAGGACGTTCGCTTGTAAGTTTGCATGCAGCTTAAGAAGATGTTACCGGAAAGTGGAGTTTATTTCAAAGATAGACGCTGCTGATGGGACTGACTATATCATTTCGATTCTAAGAGCAAACACCAAAAGTTTGTATGGAAATCCCATCACTAAAAAAAAGAAAAACAGGTTACTTCTGCTGGAAATAGATGATGATTCCATTTTTCGACATTCAAGGGATGGTTTACCAGCACATCGTATCTGCATATACAACTGTAACTCACAATACTACAGAGATGACCTGAAACGAGATCTAATCACACGTAAAATACACATTTCCGTGCAACAAGGGGGATACTGCACCACGATAATGCTCGGCCGTGCACTGAAAATGTTGTTACTGAATATCTCACAAAAATCAATGTGAAGTGTGTCCCTCACTCTCCTTATAGTCTAGATTTAGCCCCATCATCAGAAGTAGGGGTGAAGGGTGCCCAGGTGATTCTGAGGGACCTGTCAAAAACGGTTTCCAGCTTGCTTTGAAGACTGACACAAACGTTTGGACATTTGCATTTCATCCAACGGGATCTTTGAAAGATATAGTCAAATTATGAGGATGAATAAAGATATGTCTAAAAAATATGGTCATTTTATTGAATAGCCCTCGTAATTTTTACAGAGAAGGGTAAAATCGTCGTTAAAATGACCTGGATCAGCTTATGTGGAGATGCTACTGTATAAATGGGTGTCATGTAATGTTAGATCAGATGATCAAAAGCTATAAAATCTGTATTAGATCCTGAAGATTCCATGTGTTAGCTTCCCATCATACGCAAACTGTAAAAAGTGGAAATATTAAGTGTCAAATAATGGAAAAAGAAACGTCTATAACAAACTACATGCTTAATTGTAAACAATAACTTGTTTGTTTATAGTGTATTTATAAAACAAAAAAAAAAAAAAAACGCAAAGGGTAAGTGAAAAAGTAAGTTTCCCTTTTATTACACCAAAGGCACGCAGCTGTCCCAGGCGGCATACAATAACAGTGACCTATACACAGCAACAAGACGCAGCAGGTAACAAGATGGCAACCATGGTGAATCAATAGCAAATGAGCGGAATTATTCGACTTTTGTGAACAGAAAAATCGGAACCTGTAAACATCCATAGATTGCATCTATATAGCACGGATGTGATATCATATATCCACGACACGGTACCATATGCATTACTTCTCTTCCGAAGGAAACCAAACTTAGAATTTTTACGCCCTTAAAAGATCCAGTGACCTTGATCGGGTATGAGCCCGCGACCTATGGTTACCATTGAACCACCAGTCAACCCATTTAAGGGAACCCATTTAAAATTTTCAGTCACTGAAAAAAAAATTACGGATTTTTTAAACCAGAGATTGGGGGGGGGGGGACTTTTGTGATTTTAAGGGCGGTCATTATTATTTCACAAAACTTTAAAAGCATTTGCATCTTTTCTTTTGTCACTCTTACAACTTTTAAGCTGATTTAAATCCGAGCCGTGGAGGTGTAAGAAGGAAAGTCCCTCAGTTACCACCACATTAAAAGCAATATATGAAAGCACTTACCCAGTAACACGCATTAGGGTGTTTTTCTAAAAATGAGCACATAGGCATGTACAACTCAATAAGCGTGTTTTTACACAGGGAACGGAGCGGGGCCAACAGAAATAGATGGTACCTTTTGAGGGACACGACTATGCCATTTAGTGGCACTATCGATTTGCTGAGTGTACGGTATATTTGATCAACCTCTCTCTCGATCTACTGCAACACGTGTGTGCATGCTTCGTCGGTTTCCACATATTTCGCTACGCAAGTTCTCAAACAGGTTGAACAGGCTGTTAAGAGAGGCCATTCACTGATTCTTTTGTTTTCTTTCTTGGCGAGAGAAAAAGAGGGGGGAACTCAGCGACAGTGAGCTAAATTGTAAATGGGTAACACCTGCGAAATGGGCCACCAGCAATATGACCTAGCCACCTGCTCCTCTGTAGAAGGAAAAGGAGGAGATGATAAAGATAGGTAAAATGGAAATGAAAAGCTGTAGGTAAGAAAGGAACTACAAAAAGAAATAAAAGACAGTTTGCTTACTTCTTGTTTTCTTTATCTCCTCACCACAAAGACGACAGCTGTATGTGTGTACCCATATATTTAAAGTGGTTAATCCACAGAGTAGGAAATTTTTATAAATAATAAGACGTAGAGACATTAAAAGAGCCACATTTCAATAAAGTAAGAAAATGCAAACATGGTCTCTGTATGGGCTATTTAGTAGTGCAGAAGCACTTTCAAGTAATCCTTGCCAGGCAATAGGCAACTGATATCTGCATCGTAAATAATCTAAGAAGGTGGAATTTAGCAACACGTGTTGCACATGAGCGGAACTGGGGCAACCCTCAGTATAAACATAATCGTAATATTCCGAAAATAGCTTATACGTAACTTAAATTGGATTAATTATGCTATGGGATCTGCATGGGCATCTACAGAGAGAATACGCAAATATCAAATAATTCTGCAGTAAATAGAGGTAGGAACTTAAGAGTTGTGCTAAAGGTAAAAGCACTATCTACTCAATAAGGAATATTTGTGATCTCGGTATATAAAACATTCTCTTCTTTGCGGTTATTTAATAAGTCATAAAGCGTGTACGATACATTTCTGCTGAGGTGTCTAATATGAAATTAAATAAAACATATGCCTGATTTGTTAAAATAGCCTATACTCTACAAGTAAGAACCGAATATAGGCGGATTAATGAGAAATTCCAAAATATCCTGTATTCTGCTTCTCATTGGCGCTACAGCCTTGACTGCCGTAGCGACCTCTGCTTTCTCTATCTCCGTCTTACGACTTCATTGATAGAGGGCAGAATTGCAGGGGGGGCATGTAAACAGCGCCGGCACCCTATCGGTCGCCTATCTCGCGGCTTTTTAGATCGAAGAACGCCACCTCTCCATTAGACAGTTCCCCAACTATCCTCATGAGGCTGAGGTACCCCGTTCATGACCTCCCTAACTTAGAAAACTTCCTAAGCGGTACCGAGAATCGAACCCGGTCCTTCCGGCAATCAGTCAGTAACGCTAACCACTAGCCACTAAGGAGGTGGTCAATAGGCTGTATTACTAAAATATTAATATTGGTAATGTTACAAAAAATAAAGCGTGCTTTCATTCTAATTTATGTCAAAAATCTAAGTCACCGGGAAATAAGATTTATTTTTGTAAAAAAAAGTATTATATGCATTAGAGAATTAAAATTTACAGATCATCTTTAGTTAAGTATTCTTAATATATCATAAAAATTGATAGTTTTATCAATTTTTGAGACACGGCACAAAATGTATACTGCTGCAATATTTGCTAGATTTACACTTGCTGGTTACTTTAAGTGTCGTAAGGCCTAGGTGCCATTTGAAAATTTCCAATTGGGATGGCTGAGGTAAGGGGTTTTGAGTAGTGTTGAACTACTAAGGCACCACAGGCGCTCTTTAACATCTCAGGTCATCAGCGTCGCACTCAAATCAAGGCGTGAAACGGCCGACAAATTTTGCTCAGAGGTCTGTTCTTTCAGGCTTGAGGTTCTTTTTCATGCCGTAAATGTACGACACGGGACCCACAACTTTACTTCCCTTCCGAAGGAAGCCATACTTAGGATTTTTACGCCCCCAAAAAATCCATCGGCCCCGGCCGGGAATGAATCCCCGATCTAGGGTTTAAGAGTTTTTTAAAGGTAGGAAGCGTTCCAGAACTACGTCTATAGCACCTCCCCGGCATTTGCCATTTATGAGGACTGAAGAAAACCTGGAAAAAACCTCAGCCAAAGAGGACGGTCCAGGTGCGAATCGAATCCCAGATTTCCCGCTCACGTGCATAGGCCTTAACGACCTCTGCACCCTTGACGGCAGGGGCAAGGAGTAAAACATTAAATTAAATCAACATTGGTTTTAGATTTCCCTCGAAAGTTTAATTGACTGTTTTGATTAAATATATTTCATGGCAAGGTTTAAAATGACAGCTCTTCTAATGTTAAATTATTAACCCTATTTAATTATCAGCAATATTATTGGTATTACATTACATTTTCAAGTTTTGTAAAATCTCAAAACTGTGGTACGTTTAGCATCAAAAACTTTCAGTGCACTTAAATTATTTCAATGTAACATTACGTTTCGAGCGCATATTGCAATAGCTGTCCATCCACCATAAAGAATGTATACATGAATAGTTACTGAACTCCAAAATCATGGGAAATATTACTAGATCACTGTGAATTAAAATAAAAACTTACATAATTTATCATGTTCAGCATTTTTGCGTTTAGGATACCAAACGACTTTTCGGTACGTTGAGTTCGGGGTGCAAGTGTGTGGTTCTCTTGCTCTGCTGCAATTTTCAGATTTTACTCACCCACGCGCGCCATGTCTTGCCACGGCAAATATCGCTTTATTGCTGCTACTGACACAGCAATGCCTTTGTTCCACAGCCAAGCCATAACAAAGCTCCGGAGGGCTCTGATTTCGACAGGGTCTTTTTGTTTTATTCTCCAGTCGCAATGAATGCAAAACAAACCGCTTGCAACGGATATTAACGTTACACGACTGCAGAATATGTAACTTTCTTTAACTAACCGTTGCAGGCGCCGAAGGAAGCTCGGGGGAAATAAAACACTGTCGGGGTTGAGAGCCCAAACATAGCACGCAAAATTCATTTATTTGTTTGCTCGCGCCGCCCTAAAAGCATGAAATGGATAGAATCACTTTGTTGTTCATGGCAAGCTAATCGTTAGCATGTACACTGCGCCGTAGACTAAACTCCAAGTTCCTTGTGCAGGATGCGGCATTCATTAATCCAGACATTTAAACTAATCTATTATATTGACTTAGGTGACATTTTCATAAAATCAACTAATAACACGAAACAAAATTTTGGCTTTTGACCAACAATAGCTCTGGATATCGCAATGAAATTATCGTAAAGTTTTATCAAATTCATTTTATCACGCGACGTGCATTTGTCTTGCGGTCAGTGTAGCCAACTCTATACTCCCACCATATAATTCCTGAGCACGTGTCACTGGCTATTTTTCTGCTTTTTCATAATTTTTCATTTAACTTACTAAAGGTTTATTCACTCAAGGAATTGTTTTAGCATATTCTGCCAAACAGTCTGAAACAATGTTCTAAATTATGTAACAATATCTATCTACACAACAATAACTTTCAATAAACATGTTTTGTTCAGAATGATAAAATGTTATCTCTGTTTTGTTTTTCTCAGCTTGTATTAGTAAATCGAACGGTAGCGATTGTAACAGTCGACTTTCATCTGTTTCAGTTTCACGGCTTCTGAATAGGTAGATATTCATAAGTATAACATTTTATACAATTAATAATATTCTGTACGATACTTTCAAATATATATTATTTTATGAAATTTGGTTATTGTCTAATGATATTATTGCCAATCGATATTCTTCCGTTGCAAGATCGCTTGAAGTGGTTAATTAGTCATAATACAAATATATAATTATTACAATTTTATAAGCCAAGTTTAGGGAATTTGTATTTAAATTCTTATTTTATTCGTGAAATAGTATAAATAAATATCACTCGAGGGTCTGAGTTTTCCACTAACTACGTCCGTGAATTTATTGGCAATCTCAGACCCTCTTGTGATATTACTTGTGGAAAACTAGTTTCTAAACACAAAAGTACTATCCTTATATATACCGGGTGTTACTCAACCACACCGCAATAATTTCAGAGACTGTACAGGAGCCTTAGATAAGCAATGGTCATGAAGTAAATAACAAATTTATAAAATGATTAAAAAGTTGAAATTAGATAAATGCTTATTGGTAAGTCTGTGTTATAGCGAAATATAGTAAAAGTTTGCCTTAGAAATTCCAACTTTCAATGCTCAACATGGGCGTTTTCAAGATCTATCGTTATAAAACTATCTAAAAACTCGGAGTAACCATATGACAGTGCTACACTGTGCAATGATTAATTGATTTATCGTGTTAATGTAGATCAGTTTGAGCTACATAATACCACATAACCTCCTTTAAAGGTTTCGGGCTGTTGCGGACATGTAAGATGTAATTCAACATTTAAACTCCTGCATTTCCATTCCGCACATTTTTTAATGCTGTCCAACATAGTTTACAAAATTGAAGATGTAAACAAAAATTTTCATGCATATTTTTACAATATTTACATTTTTATTGTAGTGCATCCTTGTACAACAATAATAATCATAATAATATACCGCCACAGGTGGCCGAGGTCGTTACGGCGAGGACTTGTGAACGGGATGTCTGGGGTTCGATTCTCATCAGGACCGTCCTCCCTGACTGACGGTTTTTTCAAGTTTCCCGCAGTCCTCATAAATGTCAAATGCCGGGGACGTACCCTAAACTTAGGCCTGGAACGTTTCCTTCCTTAAAAAAAATACCCTTTACCAATTTATCATTTCATTTTAAGTATCATTGCCTGTGGGTTCCTCAGTAATTAAAAGAGCGTTAAACACTATTCAAAAAACAAATAAATAACAATAATATCCATTAAAAAGTACATAAAGTTCTCAAGACGTTTTTCGCTGCTACATGAGTTTGGTCTGCCGCAGCGACAGCAGCATCCTCTACCTCCATCTTGCGACATGGCTCGTTGAGTGCAGTATTGCAGGAGGGCATGTGATCAGCATCCGCCGGTCGCTACTACGCGGCGGTTTGATCTGAGCTCGTTGTTTCCTTATCAGGTACTTAAGGGTTTTCCCTTGTCTTCTAAACCTAAGGTCGCGGGTTCAAACCCGACCAGGATCGATGTTTTTTTTTTTTTTTTTTTTTTTCGGGCGTAAAAATCCATCAAGCCTGAAAGAAGAGGCCTCTGAGTAAAATTTGTCGGCTGTTTCACGCCATGAATTGAATGGGACGCTGATGACCTGAGATGTTAAAGAGCGTCCGTAAATAAAACAAATCAACAACCAATTGTTTTCACGCGGTTAGACTCCATAGTGGACCTCTCTAACTTAGAAAAGTTCTAAGTATATACCCGGGGTCGAGTCAGGGACCTTCCTCCAGTAATCGTTACGCTAAACATAAGGAGGTTGTCAAGTTTATATTAATAACTAACAATGTAGATGGCACAGCGGCTTTGATCACCTAGGTGCCGTCGTATATTCGGCTTAATGGGAGAAATGTGTATTCTGAGGTGACTGTTAAGTTTTCCAAACGTTTTCCATATACTTTTTAGATAAATGACAATAGAGGATGATCAATTCTTCATACGCTTCCTACTTTTAAGCAAATTAACTGCACTCCTTTTTATGATTATTCAACACTACTACCTTTATCAACAGAGCTTGGAAGCTAGGAACAATTGCTTTTCTATTTGGGTACTTATATTTAAGAGTTAGAAATAAAATGTTTCCGTACTTAAGGCGTCGGTATGGCCAGTTTTTATTTTGCTTTTGTGTGTGTGTGTGTGTGTGTGTGTGTGTGTGTGTGTGTGTGTGTGTGGCGCGCGCGCGCGCCTATGTTGGCTTCTATTGCCTATTTCAAGGTTTAAAACCGTTGTTGCTTGTTGTGAATGGTTATGGATTTTTTCTGCAATTATTTAATCATTTAAAAAGCACATAAACAACTTCAATATATCACAGCGAAACAAATTTTTAAAACTTAAATGACATGCTCAGCCACAGAAATATCTAGTGAAAATATTCTTATAAATTTATTTCTTTTTAAGCACTCAGAAACTTTCTCTTCCACCCATTTACTTTAGTTCTTTAAATAGTGGAATTTTTATTATTGAAAGGAACGCATAGCTATAGGCATACGAATACCATGAAATAGGTAAGATGAGGGAAGTACTGTAGTTTTAAATAGTCCTGCCGAATGACCTTGTATCGATCTGAGCGAGACAATTCTAGGAAATGTGTGTTGGGGGCTACTTCTCAACTACATAAATGTAACAAAACAACTGCAAACAAGAAAGATGAGGTACAACTATGCTATAAACTATCGCTAGAGTGTGTTCACTACGAAGTAAGAGAGATACTAACCTGATTCCTCTATAAATACATAATTAGAAAATAAACTCGACCAAAAACCACTGTGCCCCTTTTGCTCATTGGTCAAAATAAATCAAAACTAATTTACTTTGTTGTGATCAACATTTCCATGATGTCCTGAAAAATGAATGTTCTGTTGTAACTGGTACGAGTCCTTTCAAAATAGTTTGTTTTAAATATGTTCCAATCAATTGAGAAATCATTTTGTTGTTGCTTGTAATCAAGCAAAGTAAGCTTAAATGCTTTAATTGTGTAATAAAAAGTATTAAGTGTCTAAAATACATACTTTTATTAATTATGAGAGATATTACTTTCTGGTTTCACTTTTAATAAATGACTATTTTAGTTACATTGCTGGCTATTTTCAATACTTTTAGTCCCTTTTTGACTGCCTATTTTATCCAAAATAAATGCTTGAACTTCCGAGTTCTGTTTATCAGGAATTAAATTACTCTCCTTAAAAAAACAGGCGATTAAAATCACAAAAAATAAAGTTTAAACCAAAACACTGAGAATAACTAAAATACCCATATGAACTTTGAAGATGAGTTCTAAATAGCTAAGCAAGAAAATAAGAAACAAATAATTTTTGTAAGTCAGTAATTTAATTTTCCTAAATATAATTTCAATGACTGTGTGTTTAGAAAATAAACATAACAATTTAAAAAAAAAAGTTTGTAATACTGATGTATTTATTTCCCCGCGTCTTGTACTTGCTGGCACAAACGATTAGAAAACAGTTTACACCTCAAAAACTAATCTTAAAGTTACGAATAGCATAAGAACGCTTAAAGATTAAGAAATACAGTATTTAGACATTTAATTTCGTTCCCTTAGATAATGGGATTTTCGGAATCTTTTGTACCAACCCCATGTGGCATAAAAAGAAATGAAAGGAAGCTTACAGTATCATGCTATCTTAAGAGGATCATGTGCAGAAATTCCCTATTCCGCCGCGCTATCGTCGCTCCAGCAAATTGGGCAGTCCAGGGCAATCACCCACTCTTTCCAAACCCGAGATTCCGAATTTAGCAAGATATGATCGGTGACTCAAGGTCAGGTGAAGGAGACGGGCAAATGACAAAAAAAAATATTAAGGAATAAAACGAGAGAACCAGATCTGATGGGTGCGTGCTCTAACCGAACGAAAGAAAGATTACATTTATTTGTTTTATTTCCGAGGTATATACCTGAAGATCACGTGTTTTGCATTTATCGCGAAATTTTCACTGTTCATCTGGGTTTTCCATATCAGTAATACTTTGTAGTTATAAGACAGCGGACTAGTAGCTGTTCTTATCCGAGAATCCTTTCCCTTATTCTGTCGAAGTCCTTCAGCAAGCGATGAAGATCCCCGAAGTAGATAAATGAGAAAACGAACCGCAGGCCGTCTACTCAATTTGAGGGTTCGATCACATATTCCGCCGCTTGGGCTGGCCAGCTGAACCGCTCCACATTCCAATTTCCTCCCCTTGCTCCTGGGAGTAGCCACCCTCTACCGCTCGATGCCAATCACTGCGTACCGGCCTGAACCTTTTCTGATCTACTCTATCTTACACCTCTGGGCAATTCCGCTTCCAATGCTGGCTGCATTAAACTTCATAATAGTTGGAAAACAATGCAGGTGAACCCGTTCCCACGAAACATCCCCACTCCGCATGCAAATTGTCAATTAAAAATAATACAAAAAACGGAGAGGAATTCTACGTATGTATGTGTATGTGTGAAAGAGGAAAGGGGAAGTGGTTACCAAGAAGAGGAGTTTTATGTGTTCTATGTACTGTCTGCACTCCCATGTGGTCAACAGTAAGATTGAAACATGTCCCGGTAACCAGCACATTAAAGTGTTACACAATTCCTTTGTTTCTTGTTGAATCAATGATGTGCATCTATATATAAAGCTTGATGGTTTAGGAACATACACCATTTATTTTTGGGTTTCAGGTAAACTCCCACTCATAATAATCTGATTTCGCTTATTTTTATAAACAGTTTTTCTTATTTTATTTCAATGATATATACACAGTTTCGTTGTGAAAAACAAAAAATGCGGCCGCTAGAGCATTTTTTAACTTTTTTCTTTAGGTTAACCCCCACACCCAATAGTCCAACTTTGCTGGTTAATAAACTCGATGAATTGTTTATGAATTTGTCGTTATATGCCATGTTTCGTCCAGGAGAAATAAAAATTGCGGCCGCTATAGCACTTTTTAACTTTTATCTTTAGGTTAACGCCCACCCCCTATGGTCCAATTTTGCTTGTTAACGAACTTGATGAATCGTTTATTAATTTATCGTTATATGCCGTGTTTCGTCCAGGAGAAATAAAAATTGCGGCCGCTAGAGCACTTTTTAACTTTTATCTTTAGGTTAACCCCCGCCCCCAATGGTCCAATTTTGCTTGTTAATGAACTCGATGAATTGGTTATTAATTGATCGTTATATGCCGAGTTTCGTTGAGAAAAAACAAAAATTGTGGTCGCTACAGTAATTTTAAACTTTTCTCTTTAGATTAACCCCCACACCCAATGATCCAATTTTGCTGGTTAATGAACTCGATGAATTGTTTATTAATTTATAGTTATATGCCGTGTTTTGTTCAGAAGAAATAAAAATAGCGGCCGCTAGAGCACTGTTTAACTTCTTTCTTTAGGGTAACCCCCACCCCCAATGGTCCAATTTTGCTTGTTAACGAACTCGATGAATCGTTTATTAATTGATCGATATATGCCGAGTTTCGTTGAGAGAAAACAAAAACTTCAACGGATAAAGCGTTAACACACACACGCGCGCGCTTATATCATCATTTTTGGTGTCTAGTAAGGAGGTTCGTGGAGATTTTATGAAAATTTTCAATTTTTTTTTCTAAAGTACTGCCGCAATAACTACTTTCCTTCGGAATTCGCTAAAAACATTCAAACCTTCCCAAAAATGTTAGTAACCCGATCATTTTAATGTGTTCGATGTTTTTAGAGATATAATTTTCTTTCAACCAAAGCATTCCTTTTCGATGATGAGTTGACACGGATGGCGAGCAGTCTATTTCTCTCACTTAGCGGATCTGGCAACCGCGCCCTTATAATCAGTATTAGCTATTGTGTATTGTAAGAAATTAATTACATCTCCAAATTGAATTGTAACAAAGGCTTGCTATTAATAACCCAATGACAGCTTATCACAAAACAAAACAACCTGTAGTTGTTACATCACGCTCAATTTAAGTTTGCTAGAGTAACACTTGCTCATTGAATTCGAATGTGTAGTTATTACTGCTAATTAGAATTGCTTGTTAAAGCGTGACTTGCAGAATTTGTGGTCTTTTTATGAGGAAGTTTAGAGTGTAGCTATCTGGTTAGAAAATTCTAAACCCTGAAATCGGGCTATAAACTGGTTAAAGTACATGATTATGTGACGATCGTTTTTCTTCAAGTCCATTAATTTTTTTTTTTCGCTTTAACTCGAAAATATATGGTATATTTTTTAAAATAAACAAATTTGATGGACAAAAATCCGATAGACAAAAATGTTTATATTATAGCTGCTAGCGCATGTTCTATAAATGTGTATATAATATATTTAATATAAAATTCAACATTATTTTATTAAATTAATTAATATTTGACTAATTTTCCCATTGTAAACTGTAAAAACAACAATTACTCTTTTTGGAGGGGAAAAAAGTGTTTACTATGTTGAATTTCAATCAAAAAGAAACCGAACTGGGTGCTCAGGCGGTAATGCTTTGTGCTCGCATTCCTGGACCGATCATCCTGACAGAGTTTTTCCCTGATCACTTAAGGTATTGGTCTTTGTTTCCATTTCATATCATATCATTACGGTGATTCTGTTACAGAGTCGAAAGCATCAGAAAAGATGAGCTGATGCTGTGTGCGGCAAGACGGTGGCCCTTCCTCATTGAGGGCGTAGATACAATTGGCCGGCTCTTGAGCAAGGCTGAAGTATGGAAATATCCTCCTGCAACTGTAGCAACCAATCAAGAGCAACTTTCATAAAAGCAACTTTTCAATTATATTTGGGACGATCTAGCTTATGCGGGGCCGAACAAGGAGTCAGATGTTCTATTCTGACTTGAGAGTGCTGGCTGGATGGATAATTTCTTCGGTGCACAAGACAGATACGAGGGTTACCTTTTAAGTTTTTGCAAAGGACCACTAGTTGGCGCTATTGAGATATGTCATACTATTTTCGCAACAATTGACATTTGTTATTGTGAAAACAGTTGCAGCTTAGAAATTGGTCGAGTACTTTGTTTACAATGAGAGTTTAAACAAGGAAATTTTTCGGAAAAATGAACATTTCACGTGAAGGTTTCATTGGATGTTTCTACGATTTAAGTAAAGGCCTAACGCAAAAGCAATGCATATAATCGCTTCGTTCAACTTAGGTAATGAAGCAACATCAGAAAGGATTGTTCACAATTGGTTTACGGAATTTCGTTATGATCAAACGTCCGTCAGTGATGAATTTCGTGAAGGTTAACCAAAATCTGTTGTCATTCCAAAAAACATCGCCGTTGTGCGCAACGTGATTGAAGAAGATCGGCATGTGACTTACAGTGAGATAAAGGCATCCTTAAGCATATCGAAGACTGCAGTACATTCGATTTTGCATGAACATCTAGCTGTGGAAAAGATCTGTTCGCGTTGGATTCCGCATAATTTGACCGAATCTAAAAAAAAAAACAGCGCTCAATTTAACTGGTATAATGAAATGCTCAAAACTTTTCACCGAGGAACTGCAAACTCCATATATAACATCATAACAGGTGACAAAACTTGGATATATTCGTATAAACCGGAAACTAAGCTACAGTCCACTGTTTAGGTGTTCCAAGATAAACCGAATACCACAAAAGTTGTTCGTTCACGAAGCATTTCTAAGAAAATGGTCGTTTGTTTCTTCGGTTGTACTGAACATATCGCGATCATTTCTTTAAAGGATCGAAGAATAGTTAATGCTGAATGGTATACGACAATTTGTTTGCTGTAAGTAATCGATGAAATCAGCAAAAACAATGGAAAACGTTGGATCATTCTTCAACCAGACAATGCCAGCTCTCACGCAGCATGTCAAGCAATTGATTATTTGAAAGAGAAAAACATCGAATCAATGTCTCATTGACCGTTTTCACCTGATTTAATGCCTAACGACTTTTTTTTTGTTCCAGAATGTAAACAAAAATGGGTGGACAGCGATTTTCATTACCTTCAAGAAACAGTCCAGGACTTGAAAAACAATGTTTTTGAGATTCAACTTCAGTAGAAGGTGGAGAAAATGTATCGAGAATTGATTTGAACGCATACAAAAGTGTATGAATCTTAAAGGCGAATATTTTGAAAAGCAATATAACAGTTTGTTCATAAAAGTCTTTTTTCTCCTAGTTTTTGGAAAAACTTAAAAGATAGCATTTTTCATGGTAACTGGAAATATTGTTCTTTTTATTTATCATGTATTGGGAAAATGAGATATGCATAAAACAGATTTTCTTTTAACCTTATAAATGAATCATTATGTTCGGCATGATAAAAGTTTTAAAATCAGATATTGTTTAGATTTCTAATGGGTTTCAGAGCTATGTCTCTAGAATAATGACACTTTTAATTAATTACGATAATTTTGGTGACTTTCTCCAAAAAAAAAAATATCAGATCTTGGTGTATCACATTTTTCTTAAACATTCACCTTTATATACTACGAGTACATAGTCTTTATAATTTTGAGACGTGTCACACTGGTAATGGCAATGCCTGATTTTTGTCCCTGCAATACGCATCAAACAATGCTAAAGGAAATTTTCAGCTTCTTCTTCTTCTTCTTTTTGCTAAAATTTGGGATATTTTGGCTAAATTCCTTTAGAACAAAACATTTATGAAATCTTATTCTCTAACTATGTAAGTCCAATGACTAAAACTGTTCTATATGCACAGCATGATAATTAGGTTTTATTTTCTTCCATAATTCTAAAATACTACTTAATTTTTTCCTCGCTCTAGCGAAATATTTCCTTCAAGAATGCTACTTGTCGAGCGAGGTGGCTCAAGCCTTAATGCTTGGGATTCGCATTCGGAAAATTTACGAATGTTTCGCACTCCCATTTCACATAATATCATTATGTTGGTAGTTACATAGTCGAATCTGCCAGGGTGAGCTGGGTTGGTGCGGCGTGACAGTGGCTCGCGCTTTGGAAACGTTTCTACCTCGATGACTGAGTGGAAGTGGACCTTATGAGGGGCTCAAACTCGCTGTAAGGGCGGGGGGTCTGCCCATGTTGGTTTTCTACCTATACACAAAGTTCGTGAATCCTGATCGCTCTGTGTCTCCCCGTCCCCATCCCTTCCTTCGGAGGTGCCTCCACCGGAATCGTGGAAACAACAGCCAGTGCTTGACCGTGAATAAAGTACCGAAAAACTCACTCCACCCCTAACAAGCAATCCAATTCATTGTATGCTACTGATTTTCAGCCATCTAATTCATTAATATGTGATAAAAACATAGGTATACTAGTGCCATATTCACAACACTGCTGTTTGTATGCAGAAAGGAATAAACTATTAACCACTCAATAGCAGAGAAGATATAAAAAACAAATTTAAAAATCCACACTAGAAGCCGTTGCCACGTCGGTGATGACATAATTCTAATCTCGCCATGCCAGGCTACTTGGAAAACGAGCACAAATTGACACGTGACACGCTCAATTCTTAAACGTCTTAAGGTTATCAACGCCATCAGTTTCAACAGGTATCCAGGCGTCATTTTGATGCATTACATCATGTTGAGTTCATGGCTATGATTCCCTACAAATATGAAACAAAAACGATGAGATCACTGTTTTAACCACACATCTGTGGCATGCATGATGCATTCCATTACGTTCTAAACGCGTACTGTGCTGTACTTGAACCTCAAGTTGTTGAACACAAAGTAGTGCGTTGTATACATTATTTAGAACACTCGTCTTCGTACTAAGGTGAATTGTAGGCCAAAAAAAAAAAAAAAAAAAAAAAAAAGGAAGCATTATAAATCATAATTTTTTCTCCCATTTTATAGCCCATACATTCCAGAATTATTTTCCAAAGTTTCATATTTTAATTCCAATTCTTTATGCTCCTAAAATTTAAAAATCATGGCTCTGTTATCTGCCATGTACACTTTCTCTTTGGTATCCTTGGTTTTGAAGTTTTATGTTTTACTAGTTTTCTTGCAAACAATGCAACTGTATCATATTATAAGTTGTTTTTCCTCCCTAAACCAATATTTTGAAGCGAAAAATGTTGTTCGCATTAAAAAAATTAGCTAAAAATCAAGGAAAAGAGATAAGAAGAAATTATTAATCGAAAAATTTTGCCCACATTAAAAAAATTGATTAAAGATCAATGAAAAGAAATAAGAAAAAACTGTTTGCAGCAAAATGTGGCATCTCTCGGTTAGTATTAGGCCTGCGTTCTTGTGCATTTTCTATATTATCTGAATAAAGGGTGCACATTTATCATAACACTAAAAATAAAAAGCTGCGTTACTTCTTTCTTTGAACCAGCTCATTTATTAAAAAAAAAATCACAGAAATTTAACTCATATATATGTGTTACTCCACTGAGTTTATCAGTCAACTAGCACATCTTGTACTTACCCATAACAGTTTTGCCTTTGAAGGTCAGCATTTCCTTCAAATTAAAGAGACAGCGATGGGCACCAGAATGGCCCCTTCCTACGCCAATTTATTCATGGCTAGATTGGAAGAAAAGTTCCTTCATTCAGAACCCCTAGTCCCTTTGGTATGGCGTAGTTTTATTGATGATATTTTTATCATCCTGACCCACGGCATCGCCTCCTTTGACGCTTTTTTGCTAGGCTAAATACTTATTACTCAGTTACTTTTACCTCCACAGTCTCTCGAACTCAAACTAATTTTCTAGACATATCCAGTTGGTTAACAAAAACTTTCTAACGTCCGTTCACATTAAACCGACCAATTTGCAGGAATATTTACATTTTGACAGTTGCCACCTTCCCATATTAAAAAAGTTATTCCTTTTTCTTTATCACACCGGGGACATCGCATCTGCAACAACCTTAAGTCAATAGATGACTATAACACCAAGTTAATTGACAAATTGACTGATCGCGGTTATCCTCGTGCCACGGTTCAGTCAAGAGTTTTGTCTTTCCGCCATCACCATATGTCCCAGATCTTGGAACAAACTGATAAAAATCAGTTGAATTTTATAGTCACCTGTTTCCCCGGTCTAGAACGTCTTAAGCTAACCCTAAAGGAATGTTTCAATATTCTAAAGCAGAACCCTACTACATCAGCATTGTTTCACAAACCACCACGCCTAAGTTTCAGGTCCCCACATAACCTAAAAACCATTCTCTGCAAGAAACTTAATTCAACATTTGTTTCTCAACCTACCCTGGGTCTTATCCCTGCAATAGAACAAAATGTAAAACTTGTGCCTTAATAACGTCTAGTACATCCTTCTAAGGTCCGACACTTAAGTCAGGATTCAAAATTCGTATTTTTCTAATTGTGCCTCCACTAACTCCACTAACATGCTCCAATGTAAAATTTGTCCTGCTTTCTACATTGGTTTAACCTCCACCGCAGTTTCACTCAGAATGAACAATCACAGACGCTCTGTCAAAACCTGCTCTTTTTTACCCGTGGGCCAACATGCCAACCTTCACCATTCTGTTTTCGACACTTGTTTTTCTTTAAAACTCATAGATGCTGTACTTCCTACTTCTCCTACCAGTACTCTCAGAGGCAGAGAGATGGCGGCTATTGTTATACACAAGACACGCACCCCTCCAGGCTTAAACATCTCTCTCTATTAAAAAAAAATCCCACTAGCAACCAGAAATTTTATTTTTTCTAAGTTGGTTTCTCTGCCCGCCAACTCAGCAGACTGCAAGGCACACAAGCCGAGTGTATTGCTAGAGTCAGTCCATGTTCTCCAGGTACGCGATCAAGAGTCCGTAGCAGGCTCGAAATATAGTAACTTCTGCATTGTTCTACAGTACAGGTTACTTGAGAGTAACCTTAACAGTGTTCCACATTGTGTTACAGTGCCTCTAACAGTGTTTTATAGTGTCTTAATGTGTTTCTTATTTTAAATGTGGCACGCTTTTGTGCATTTTAAGTTGTGTCAGGTCTCCTAAGGAGAGCTTTTTACATTCCTTTTAAAAGTACATATATTAATGAAAAGTTTACTGCTCTATGACAAAAACTGCAGTCATAAAAATGTTGCAGAATAGAGTAATGGAGGTTTTTGAGTGGCTATACCCATAAAATAACAATTAATATATTGTTTTCTCATTTTCTTAACTTTCTACTTTTCAAACTGTATGTACCTGATTTCTGAGAAACTAGCAGAGCTATTGCAATGAAAGTTTACACAAATTTAGATGATGTTTTGGTTCTTATTTTAATACAATGTTTTTATATCCATTTTTGTAAATTTTATGTTATGGAATATACAATATTTTGTAGCGAAACATTTAGCTCCCATTTAAAAAATTGTTAAAAATCAATAAAAAGAGATAAGAAAAATTTGTTTGCAACAAAATGTGGCACCTCTCAGGTAGTATAAACGCATTCTTGGGCACTTTCTTCTTATGAAAAAGGTGCAAATTTACCATAAAACAATGAAAAATAAAATTTTATGTAATTTCTTTCCTTTTGAAAAAAATCAGACATAGAACATGTATATCCAAATAATAGTACAAAATTCCATTGCTCTATGGCAAAAATTGCATTATTTTTTTTTATTATTATTATTATTATTATTATTATTGTTATACAAGAGTATTTCTGCTTTAGTGCCACCATACTTTTGTTTAATTCTATGCCTTTTCTTTGAACGCAATTTATTTCTAAATTATTTTTCTCTGTTATTTTTTCTGATTATATTTTCTTTAATCAATGCATTGCTATCTAACGTGTTATATATATATATATATATATATATATATATATATATAACACTTCCCCCTCCTTGTTATTATTCATACGTTTGTTCGTTTGCTCTTTTGTTTCTAGAAATGCTTCTTCCCTCCATTTCGTCATTTCTTCTTCGTTTTTCCAGATATTTTCTACAGGGCGGGCGGAAAGTGGCTAGGCATTAATCATTGGCTGTGGACTTGTTAATATCAATGGAAGCAGTTATTTATACGTCATTAAATAAGATTTGAGCTTTCGCGCGTTGGAAGTACATACGGTATCGTGATAGTGGTAGACGCTACAATAACAGAGATGGCTGAATGTCTGTCTTCTAGGAAGCGAGCGCACGCTATGAAGTGTGGAATTCCATTGTTATTGTTCAGAGATGGTGGCATACGGTGAAGGGAAGGAATGCCACAGTTCGTCCAGAGACAATAAGAAACTGTCACTCGAAGCTAATGACCGGTTAAGGATGCAAGAAAAAGTGGCAGTCCATTCATGCTGCGGTTGTATTGCAGTCCGGATAAGTCAATAAGTCAGGCAGCTCGCGAAAGCGAACTTAGTGGGTACGTGGCGCGGTAAGTATTGCAAGAAGATCTGCAATACCGCCCATTACGTTTAGCCTCTGACACCAGAAGACTACCTGGAGAATGGATTATGGAGAGTTAAGGAAATAGTTGATATCACAGGTGCCCACATTGAAGTTTGAGGTATTCCATCCGTATTCCCATGTATCAACAATGCACACACAACATTAATTACCATTACAAGTATAGGAATTATCCTCGATTTTCAATACCTGGTTACTTTTCGTCCACCCTGTACATTCTCTGATTTTTTTATCTCTTAAATTAATATAAATTTAAACAACCAAATCTAGATTGTATTATTTCCATAATTTTAAATTAATAATCTATTATCTATAAAAATAACATTGAACAATATTCAAATGTACTAATTAATCAAATTATTTCTTTGTAAGTATTGAAGGTTTATTGCACATGGTGACTATTACCCACAGATCAGATATAAATAATACATAAAATCATCCACAAAACACAAAATAATAAACATATTAAATCCGCCTCAGCTTCATAATTGCCACACCATCACTATAAACTTACAAAGATTAGACTTGAAACCTGTTCCAATATCACATGGACCATATGAATATTTTACAGTTAAACTATCATCTATAGATTTCAGAAGGATGGACGGTTAGCCCATTGCTAACCATTGCTTCAAATGCTAAGGTATTAGTTGAACGTAAAATATTGGAAAAGTTTTACCTGGGATCTCTTTTTTCAAGATGTACCTTACATTTATGACAAGGGACCCACGACGTTAAGTCCCTGCCGAATGACTTTTACGTACCCAAAAACTAATCGACTTCGGCCAGTTTGAACCCACGAAGGTTTGATCTTTCTGAAAATTGAATAGAGAGATTAAGCACAAGAAAACACACACAATTATGATCTATTTCATTACTTTACGCGTTTAGCTAATTTTTATGTTTTATAAATGCTATACTTGCCTTAATAGATATTGTTTAAAATGGTAACCTTGATCTTGAATTCAATTTGTAAACATCTCATGGCTGATGGGTACCCTCGAGCTTTCTAGCTGTCTGTTTTTACTGCTGACATTTTTGTTCACGTGTTAAAGAAATGTTTCAGACTGTGAATGACGGTGGACTTATGTCCCGGATTGTTCGGGACGGAGGATATTTCGGTACTTTAGCCTTGCTCAAGTGCTGGCCTTTGTGCCTACTCCCCCAATGATGAAGGGATGCTGTGATGAAGACTTCGAATGGCCTGGAACCACGGGGCGGAGAAGCAATGACCCTAACAATGTTTCCAGATAGAACATCCCGACGCTAGCGAAGCCACTCATTCCAAATAGTTCGAGCCCCCCAGAAGGGCCGTTTCTATACCGGGGCTGAAAACTTTCCAAAGCACAAGCCACCATCACACAGAACCAGCACATCTAGCCCTGGCACTTTCGATTCTGTAACAGAACCAATGAAATAAAATGATGTGAAATGGGAGACCTAGAAAGGTAAGATTAATCCCAGCATCCCCCTAAGCGACCAACCGAAACTTCACAGCCTGAGACATCCGCTAGGTAGAAAACCATTGAATTGAAATCAAGAAAATGAAAAGTCAGGCCATTGGTCCTTCATGATCAGAGCCTGGAAATTTAGGCATTTATTTTGTTTAAAATAGGCAGGCAAAAAGGCACTTAAAATACTGAAAATGGCAAAAATATAATTAAAATTGGTATTTAAAATAAGTGAAAAAAGAGAGCAATATCACTCATGTTTAATGAAAATAAGTAGTTTAATAATTTATCTATTACATAATTAAAGTACTGAAACTTGCTTTTCTTGGTTACAAGCAACAAGGGGATTTTTCAAGGTATCAGCTGTCATAGTCAGCCGCTTGTCACAAAGAACATTTTTCATTATGGAAAAAAGAACCTTCTACTTCCGCTGAAGTGATTGGAGCATAGTTAAAATATGAAATTTTGGAAGCACTCATACAGAACATTCAACTTTCAGGATATCATGGAAATGTTGATCAAGACAAAGTAAAGTAGTTTTGAATAGTCCTGGCGATTGAGCAAAACATGCGCAGTGATTTCTGGTCGAATTCATTTTCTGTTTAAGCGTTTAAAGAAGAATTACCATCTCTCTTCCTTCCGTACTGAACACATTGTAGGGACGGGTTTATTGCACAGCTGTACCGCCCTCATCTTTCTTGCTTGCAACTGTTTGTTACATTTATGTATCTGAGAAGTTACTCATCCACAAATTTCCTAGAATATTTTCGCTCAGATCGATACAAGGTCATTCGCCAGGACTATTCAAAACTACAGTACTTCCCTCATCTTCCCTATTTCCTGCCATTTGTATGCCAGAGGTAGCCGTGCGTTCCTTTCACTAATGAAGACTCTGCTATTTAAAGGGCTTGAGTGAACGGGCTGAAAAGACAGTTTTGACTGCCTGAAAAGTAATAAATGTATAACAAGATTTTCAATAGATATTTTATTTTCATAACTTTTTTCACTGCGATATATTTAATTTCTTTATGTGCTTTTTAGAATGCGTAAATAATCGCAGGAAAAATCATAACATCCAAAACGGAAAAAAAAAAGTCCAAAATAAAAACTGCCTGTGCCGACCTTAAATGTACGGAAACATATTCATTTCTATCTGACTCTTAAATATAACAATCTAAATATAAAAACCATTTTGCCTAACTTCCGGGCTCTGGTCATTAGGAAAAGGGTAGATAGGAGTAGATGCAAGAAGGGCTTTATTAGTAGGAAAAAATAAGAAATGTAATTGTACTTTAGCCGCGAAGGAATCAGTCCTTTATGATAAAAATTGTTTCGCAGTCCCTAGTTCTAAGAGCTGTTATGCTCCAACTTATTATACTAACTGTATTTTTGCAACAGCAGTGAAAAAAATATCCTTTATTCATCTGAAACATTTAACTTTAACAAAGATGCAACAATCACAAAAACTTTAATCAAATCCACACTTTGACCTTAAGTTTTCGTAAAATCCCTGTTAAATGCTTTGTTAGCTTTTTGTTTCCCCACAAGGCCCGTGCTAGCGTGTCTGTTGTGGGGGGCTGGCTTGATAAAAAGATGTTATCAAGAAAGTGGTTAGCACCGCAGCTGAAGACGACAATTACGTGGCTCGAGCAGGTGTCTCGTCCCGAGCAAACAAAATTACCACTTTATTACACTTTTAATGAACCTTGTTTATACAGCAAGACGTGCTGTTCCTTCCAGAAGCGGCCGACCCGATTTCGTGTCCGTCCATTCACTGCAGATCTCCACTGTAAAATATCAAGACCAACAACTCAAAATTGGATAGTGTCAGCTTTCTTTCCATCTCGTTTCTTTAATTCATTAATTATGCCCTACTTCTTATAATTTCCCATCAACTATTTAAAAAGAAATTATTATTGTCTCTTTCTTTGCTTTATTTTTACACTTTTTAGCATATAATTGACCTTTATTATCTTCAAAGCGAATAACCACACACGAGGAATAAGTCGTTCCGGATAAATGCGCACAGTAGTGAAAGGTAGTAAAAAAGTGACCTCGGTATGAGAAAAATCGCTCCTTTTACCCTTTCGTCGTATGTTTCGAAGTTAACTTCTGTACACATTTTGTTTATTTCTTTTTTATTATAATTAAATTAAAAACAAAAAAGATTGCAATAAGCCAGAAAAGCGCACATTTTTTCAAATTGTATGTATGTATGTATGTATGTATGTATGTATGTATGTATGTATATATGTATGTATATAAACTAAAATAGATAAAACGCTTATATATTTACAGAATTTTCATTTTATCTTGACTACTTGTGACCTTCAAAGGCAGAAGAACAGCTGTTCCAAGAACGTCGTATATATGTTATCTTGTAAGCTTTGCAAAACATTTTGTATTGGTTTAATTTCTGCTGTTATTTCGCTACGTATGAACAATCATAGACGTTCTGTTAAAACCAAGTCTCCCTTGCCGGTTGCCCAACATGCCCTGTCTGAATGTAAGAATTTCGATGATGCATTTAATTTAATAGTTATTGGTGCGTTATCGACTCATTGTTCTGAAAGTTTACTAAGAGAGATAGCTGATATATTTTTGCATAAAGCGCGTACACTATTAGGTTTAAATCTCACGTATTAATATATTTCTTTCTCTTGTCTCTCTCACTTATTACTTGTTTAATCTGCTTCCAAGCATTACGTTACCTTCGAGATTTAATATTTATTTTTACCACCTTTAATTGTCTTCTGCCTTTTAAGAACACAGTTGTTTAAATGGTGTCTTCAAGTGCTTCAAGTGATGGTAATAGCTGATACAAGAAGTACAGTTGTATTAAGGAGAGGAATTATAGAGCATTAAAAGGTTTAATTCCAAAATTACGTGAATAATACTTAGTGTTTTATATCTTGTTAGTTGTTATTTTAGTCACATTGCTCCAAGAGTTACTTTATATATATTCTTGGAATTTTGAATTATGGGACTAGTTTGTACATCTGACGTTTCACCAACGTTTTCAATTGCCCGCCATGTTGAGTCTGATTGCTAGTGCACAATGGTGTTTCGGCCAAAGAAGCTATAATAATATTTTAGTGCGCTGTTCACATGCATTTGTATAAAACATTTGCACATATTACTATATAAAAAGTCTTCTATATATGATAAGCTTCTAGGCTCTACCTTTGATGTTGCAGTTCCGTTAGTTAACTTTGGTTTAGATTTGGTTGTGCTACTTGTTCTTTTCTTTCGGCAATTCTTTATAATATTCAATTCCACACCTTATCGCTTATGGCTGGACAAGAGTAAACGGAAAGTGTGCTAGAGAGAAAACCCGCAGAATATGTCCGGGGAAAGGTAGCTTCAAAAAACGGGAGAAGACTCTAATTATTGCGATTTATTCCACAATGAAGAGAATTTAGTTAACATGGAAATGACTCAAATTTAGCTTGCTCACAGTCATGCACTCCGTAACCTAACTTTAAAAATATAACTTAGTTCTATATATTGCAATGACTTTTAACAAATTTAAACGACAATTGATTATCTGGCTAAAACATTCACCAAATCTTCATTCAAACACTTTTAAAACAGCATGAATATTAGCCTGCTTTGACAAAAACTTGAGAATTGCATAGACACAAGTTTCTATTACTATAAAACCAACTAGAAACTTTAAAGTTTTCTCCTTCTTGGCACTCAACGGCCCGAAATGGGCCTTGACCTGCCGCAACGACCGCTGCTTCATCTAACTCCGTCTCACGACTTCATTGGTAGAGGATAGTATTGCAGGGGTACATGTGATCAGTATGCTGGTACCCCGCAGGTTCCTATTACGTAGCTTCCTAGATCGCAGAACCCCACATTTCCATTAGGGAGCTTCCCAATTGTCCTCACGAGACTAGGTGGAACCCGTCCCTGATTTCCTTAATTAAAAAATGCCTAAGTAGGTACCGGAAATCGAACCCAGGCAGTCAGTAACGGTAAAATCTTGACCAGAATGGTGGTCATTTTAAATTTTTACAATACCATTAAACTTTCTTTCATACCTCCATGCTACCATGATCACTGGGTCGGAATAAAGGAGAGAGCTGCAGTCCTATAACTTCAGAATTGATCAAAACATGGCTTACCCCAATGAAACAAAGGGTCCTCTGTGTTAGTAGAGAACAGCAGGGTCGCGCTAGAAACGATCACGTCGATTAGTTCTGAAAGCTGCTTATCTATCTCAGCCTATAAGAACACGAGACAGGTAGAAAGGTACCAGCATGGACGAGGATGAGGATGGGATTGCAAGGATTATTAGATAAAATATACACAGAATACGAGCAAGAATTGTACAATTGTTAGGGAAAAATAAGAAATGTTTGCAGCCGTGATCTAGGGCTGGCTGTTGAGTTCGGAACACTGCTGAGAGGAAGGGATGATGTGAGGGAGACACCACACATTTAGGAATTATTGTAGACGGTGTCCCTGACATTGTATCCAGGTAGACCCGGACGCCGGCGTCTTTCCATAACAGACGTCCTTAAAAAGCGCAACCTACCCCAGGATCAAAGTGCCACGTCGCCTGGCACTTTGATCCTGCAGTAGAACCAACGGAATTGAAATGAGATAGCTTAAGCGACGAGTCATGAAAATATACAAGGATAGAATGAGGGATTTAAACCTGGAATCTTCCGAACGTGAGTCACAAACGTTATGGCCTAAGCCCCCACTCGTTAGGTTAGGCTAGGTTAGGTTAGGTTAGGTTAGGTTAGGTTAGGTTAGGTTAGGTTAGGTTAGAGGAACATGAGATAATGTACGTGTTACTACAAAATACAAGCGATACCAACACAAATTCGATTTTATGATAATTTACGCTATTGTTACTGGGAATGTGCTACATTGCACGCAGTTTTCCCTTTTCCGAGTGTAAGCGTCTACAAAACATTGCAATGTTTTGTAAGCAAAAAAGTACTATAAGAAAACATACGAGAAGATTTTCTCTCAGGCGGATTTGAGACTGAGCGCATTTATACCGGGCGTTTTTTTTCAGATCCCAATAGAATAGGGTCTGTTCACACCTGGTTGCCATATGGCAACAGTACCTCTCATTATTATTACATGTATCTCGTTCTTTTTCTTTTTTCCTTCCTTCTTTTATTTTTAACGTAATGTTATTGATTTTCAACGCATATTTTATGTATCCAGCATGTTTTCTGGAAGTAACCATATTAATACATAAATAGGCATGGACTACTAGGCGTAAACACAATTGTTTCTTTTCTTTCTTTCTTTCTTTTTCTTTTCTTTTCTTTCTTTCTTTCTTTCTTTCTTTTTTTTTTTTTTGGCTTCTAAAATAAGCTCTACAAAGTAAGAAATAAGCACGATAAAACTGAAAACATTGTATTACATTAATAAATTTATTTACAGCCCCTTATGGACTTAATTTTTTTAATTTTACGTATATAATCTGTACATTATCAACACATATAGTACTTTTAACAGATTTAAAAGTGTATTATTTAAAATAATACAACTAATATAGGTACAATGTGAAAAATTGTAGAATTTGAACTAAAAGAAGCAATTTGAAATTTGTTTCATTTGTCGAAGTAAACTAAACAATTTTTTTTCGAAATAATCCTTAAATAAGGATATGATAAGTGACAATTAAGAAAAAATAATGATCATGTTCTGCAATATTAGTAATTTGTTTTTCCCAGTTTGCCTCGCAATAAATTACAAGTGCTGTTTCTAAATTTTCCACCAAAAAGTTCTATTTTTAGTTTGTTAAGTATAAGTTTGAAGCATATACGAGGAGTGTTCAAAAAGAATGACAATTGTTTTAAAACATTATTTCATGGAATAAAATTGAACTTTACAATATTGTGTTAGCTTAATGCTTAATGCACATTTGTACTACATTGTTGTCACGTCTAATCCTCGCCTATGAAAGATGTGCAAATTGATCAATACGAACCATATGTTGCTCGGAAATTCTGCTTTCATATCATTAAATCTTTAACTGAGGCATAAGCAATCTTACAGAAGTCCTGTTCTTTCCCGTAGCACAGCTCTAAGATGGTTTAAAATGTTTAAAGAAGGGAGGTAGTAAATTTCAAAGGAAGGTAAACCGAAGTAAACATTAACAGCGCTACTGTCATTATAAGAGAGGATTGTGGAATAACTTTAAGAACAAGTACAGAAGTTCTGAAATTTTCATTGGTGCCACCCACATATTGGTAACTGAAAAGTTGCATATGAGAGGTGTTTGTGCACGGTAGGTTCCAAGACTGTTGATTTTTAAACAAAAGGACCTTAGCGCGCAGGTTTGCACGGATCCTGAAAGTAAACAGCAAACTCTGACTAGAAATCTCAATAAAAATAAATAAAAAAAGCAATAATAATTGCTTCTTTTTGGAAAGTTATGGCCATCTTATATCTCGATATTCAAGGAATGTTTTCAGCAGGTCTGCACATACAACTTGAAAACTGGGCAATACTACATAGATATTCTGAAAACTCAAGGCCTATTGGTGAATATCTCACCAATGAAAATGAAATATGAATAAATATGAAAATGTGTCCTTCAACCTCCATATAGTTCAAGATTAGCCCCTTGTGGCTTTTTCCTTTCTCCAAAGTTGAAGAAACAGCTTCGTGGAAGGTGTTTTCCATCATCGGTGGTGAGGATTCTAAAAGATCTGTCAAAAATGGTTACCAGCATGTGTTTGAAGACTGACAGAAATGCTGAGACAGATGCGTTGCATCCAACGGGGACTACTTTGAAAAAGATTATCAAAATTATGAGGGTGAGTATAGGTATATTGTCAAAAAGTTTTAATAATTATTTATTGAAGGACTCTCGTATTATTTTGCATAAGGCATGTTTCCAGTCAAAACATTTGCCACCGCTCCAAGAATGTACGCAAGGAGCATTTGCTTTCAGCCATTCCAAACAACGTGTACGAGGAACTCTGCATTTTGTACCTTCCGAGCTGGTGCAGTAGGAACATTTATTATTTCTTTTTTTCTAGTAATAATGTCCATGATTCAGAAGAGTGGAAAAAAGATTAGATCTTCTGCACTTAGTGGATAAGTGCATTGTGAATTGTAGACCTGTCAACTTCGTCAGCCAATCTACTTAATGGATATATTTCTGTTACTCGCGCACCAATGCAAGAGAAAAAGCAATGGGGTAGGTTTGGAGTGCGATGACATATTGCCTTGCCTGAGTTTTCACTTTCAGCCGAACGAAATTCAGTCACTCAACATAAAACGAGGGCAAAAGTAAATAAATAATATATATTTGCGTTTAAAGTTTTATATGTAAATATGCATATTTTAAGCGCGAAACTAAGGAATGGCACTAGAGTCAAAATATACACCTTTATGTGCACTATGAAACTGCCGAAAAACACAAATATTCTGATTGTCTTCAACATATACATTACAGAAAAAATAAGAACTTACATATATATGCCTGGATGTCTTACCGCCATTAATACTCCAAACTTTCATTAGAAAATTAAAAGAAAGGTCTAATTAACATTAAGGTAAGAAACAGAATATTAAAAGTTTAAAGAAGGAAAATAAAACTAACTTAACAATTGTGTTTTTCTTCGAAGTTGTAGGAATTGATGTGGATATTAAAATATCAGATTTATTCGCATTTAGAAAACATAATTAATATAATTTTCACCGTGTCCGTGTTTTCTCTGCGTGAACATTTGTACAAACAGTTTGACAATAAGCTAGTGCAAAACTTACCATTATAAACATAATTTAAAAGAGAATTATTAGTCTATTGCACTTTAAACACGTTAAAAGATCCAGAAGTTTTGAACCTTTGTTTAATGACTAGTGTTGGATAATTTCGGAAGAATGCGATTGTGCATTTGAGAAATAATAACTACAAGTTTTTTTGATGTTCCTACAGGAACCATCAGCTGTTACAAAACATAAAATAGCCGTTCTAAAACTTAAAGGGCATGCAGCTTTTGTTTTTATGCCATTTTCTCAAGATTGCTTCAGTATGTCCCCACGCATGTAGGGCAGATATCAAATTCGTCAGGTGCCTGTTTGTTGCAAGAGATATCTACTTCCGCTTCCAAACCAATTACTATATCGATACCGGAAATGAGCAGCGACATGCATTAGCAACCAGCGTCCTTTTCTTCTTCTTATCCTTCAAAAGGCTTCATTATTTTTCCGATAGTTCAGCGCAATTATCGAACACACTTGCTTAAGGAAGGAGGGAAGGAAAAGTATGTCTTGCCCAAAAAACAAATAAATTGCAACCTATGCACGCGATCAGTGAAAAAGTGAAAAATAGTTAATCATTACAAATCATTCCCAAAAGTTTTCTTATAAGTAATGTATCATTTGGTCCCGCAAATTATAATATACTGAATAGCTTTCGAAAATATTTTATCCTTATGTCAAAATGTTTGATAGAGAAAGCAACAGCATAAGCTAATCTTATGATAATATACAGGCAGTAATTGTAGAAAATGTGGATTTATGCCGAAGTAACAGTTAATTTTGTGAATATTTTGATCTTTGCCAAAACATCAACTTGCTTCTGAGAAAATATTCAATCCTAGCTAAAGTATTAGTTTCTTCAGAGAAAATATGCCGATATAACACTTCATTTTCGTAAATATGTTGAGCTATGCCGAAGTATCTACTGGCTCCCGAGAAAATGCCGATCCATGCCAGGATATAAAAGTTTTCCGAGAAAATATTTATCCTGTGGCAAAGTATTAGTATTTAATCATTGCTTTATGCTCAATTTCAAACATCATTCTGTTTTATGCAAAACTTCATTTCTTCAAGCAAATGAAGGAAAGGAAATGCTGTGCTCACACTCCTGAAACTTTACGAGGGTCACTATGAACGTTTTGAGATGAGGAAAGTGAACTTAAAATGAATGTGGCATATGGTCACATATTCTTACGCATTCCTTATAAGTCTGAAGATACCTGGTATTATCGCATTCCAGAAAGTGAGGGTAAACAAACCCTCTCGTGCACAGGCAGCCAGTCGTTACGATGGAGCTGAGAAAATGGCATTTTCGCACTATGATTCTTTATGATTTAATGAGCGATTTAAATGAGTCTCAAAGCCTTGAGCACTTGCAACAGGCTTTTAGGGATCTTGCTCCATCTAGAGTAAAAGGTTTCCGCTGGTTTGTCAAATTTAAAATGGGCAATAAGGGGACAGAAGTGGGCTTCTGGCAACGGCAGTGATTGAGGAAAAAATATGGTCCGCGTAAACAATCGGATAAATTTAAGGACATTGAGACATTCTTCCAAATTTTATTGCCAATAGTATCAAAAATCCTGCACAGTCATCTTTGTGTCAGGAAGGTTTCAGGAAGGTTTCCTCCAATTAGGTGCCTCACAATTTGACAGAGACACAAAAGCTCGAATGGTGTGAAGAAATGCTGCAGAGATTCAACGAGGGAGCTAAAGCATGTACCTGATATCATCATGGGTTACGGAACTGAATTTATCAATTTGACCCGCAGACTTGACGCAGTCGGCAGTTTTCGTTCTTTCCAGATGACAATCCACCAAAGGAAGTGAAGAGGGGCCTAAGTGTTAGGAAGAAAATGAAGGAGGAGCAAAGGACGGTTACTCTTAGTGATAAACCACAATCTGCTGGCCAAGTTCTCGACAAGCTCCGAGAACGCCGTCTTAGGACAGGACTGAGGGGATCCTGCTTCACCACAACGCCTCCCCTCACATGGCTAACAATGCCATCCAGTTCCTGGAAATGAATGAATAGTGTTTAACACCAGTTTTTGCTACAGAGGCACCACAGGCGATGGACACTAATGATACATGAGATGAAATGATATATTGAAAAAGGATTTATTTTCAAGGAAGGAAACGTTCCAGGTCTAAGTTTAGGGTATCTCCCCGGCATTTGCCATTTATGAGGACTGAGGAAAACCTGGAAAAAAACCTCAATCAGGGAGGACGGTCCAGACCTCCCGCTCAAGAATACGCGCCTTAACGACCTCGGCCACCCGTGGCGGTCAGTTCCTGGAGTCTACAGATGCTAGTCTCATATCCTCCCTATAGTCCTGACCTGACTTCAGGCGACTATTTTCTCTTCCCAATGATAAAAAAAATCGCATGCGGAGAAAGTGATTTTCCAGTGCTGAAGTGGCTATGGCTGGATGTAAAAGTAATTTTTTCACATTTAAGGAAAATGAATGACAAAGTTTGTTTTGGTAAGTGGTTTTTGGATGAGAAAGTGTATAGTGTGTGGTGGGGAATACATTGAAAAGATGCAACTGTCTGACTGAGTCAACACACTCCCAATTTGATGTCTCAAAACTTTCGTAGCGACGAAAATTTATGATTGCATCTAGTTCATAATCCTTATGTTTTAAATTTGGGCCGCCAGCATAAAAAAAAAAGCTTATCTTAAAAACCACAACTCTGCTACTAATTGTATTACTGAGTAATCCTTGTATTAGCAACATGCGTTCTGTTCTCTGCATACAAAATCCAAACTGTATTTTCAAAGTATCGGAATAAGAAGCACATAATCGGTAAAATACCCAGTCCCTTATAGAATCGTGTTATAAGTTTAAAATATGAAAGAGAAGAGACAAAAATAAACAAAAAGTACATGTTTTTGTGATCAAAGCAGCATAATTTTACAAAAATTTTAGCTGCCACAGTTTTAATTGGGACTGTCGTACATTCTCGCCCTAGAGGAACGGTGGTTCGCAGTCACACAAGATAACAGTTTCCCACCCACATATTTCCCTGCTCTCAAAATAAATTCTTTATGACGAGCACTGAGCCCTTTAAACTTTCTGATGAAAACGCGAGGAAATAGACATTTGTAATCGTTGACAGTGTACCACTTTGTAAAAATATAATTCTACTCCCCACGGAACAAAATAAGTGCATGGGGGGTGGGGGAGACACGGAAATGTTTTCAAGTGTAAAACAATTCTAGAACCGCCTGGAGTTACGTCACGGAATTCCTTTGAAGAGCCGTGTGTTGCAGAGTTTGCGACAGGCCGACAAATAATGACAAGACTGAACGGTCAGCAGTGCAATTAAACTGGCCGTGCGTTCGCTCTTAATTTATCCCGTGATTCGCTCCTGTTTTCCAATCCACTTTAAATATACGCGCCGCGTCGAGCAGGTTCAAACACGAGGGACAGAGAGATTGGTGAGGAGAGGGGGGAAGAGGAGAGAGAGAGAAAAAAGATTTCATCGGGCTGAGAAAGAGAGAAGAGAGGTGGGATGGTAAAGGAAATGGAAAGGGGAGAGCAGTGTTGCCAACCCTAACAGAACGAAGCTAAAATACAGAACACCAAGTGTCTTCGTCTAATTTTGTTTTCATTAATTTTATTGGTAAAATCTGCAGACATGTTTGATTATGGGAAAGAGGAACCAAAAGGGCTTAAAAATTGTGTTGAAATAAGGTGCATTATAATAAATATACCCCACTTTTCCTATCATCACTATGTTTTGATGCATTCTTGTGCAGCTTATTTCAAGTTTTAGTTCCTCTGGTGTGCTGATCGAAGTATTAAGTACGCCCGTTTAGCCAAGTCAGTCTTACACAGTAGAAACCGCACGGGTGACCGAGGTCGTTAAGGCGTGGATTCGTGAATGGCAGGTCTGGAGTTGCATTCCCACCAGAACCGTTCTCCCTGATTGAGGTTTATTCCAGGTATTAGTCGGTCCTCACAAATGACAAATGCCAGGAAGGTACCCTAAATTAAGACTTGGAACGCTTCCTTCCTATAAAAAAACTATTTCCCAGTTTATCATTTCATTTAGTGTCCACCGCCTGTGATGGCTAGTAGTAAAAACGGACATTAAAACTAATTTAAAAAATCATAGAACGTGATACTCTTCCTGCTGAATAGGATAATTATCCATTTAGAGAATTATTTAAGAAATTTCTGACATGAGACAAAAACCAGAAAGTATACAGTTTTATATAATACTGATATCTTTCCACAATTGTCCATGTGTTTTTTTCATCAATTTCTTCTATATAACAGAAAAAATAATAAAGAAAGAAATATAAATAATACACAAATTCATATACTTATAGTATCACCATAAAGATATGCTTCATGTGAATGTGACTATAAAATGTTTTCAACATCCTCTCTGTTAGCATTAAAATACAAAATAGAAGATAAATAAATAAATAAGACAAATTTAAAAAAGTATTTGATCTCTCCCACTGCTATTCCATAGACGATTTTTGACATTCCATAATGCCGTGCGTTTGAAGTTAACGTTTAACAGCTACCTGAATATACTACCGCTACATATGTCATAAAAACGTAAGACGGAAAACGTGTCCAATTCAGTGATTAAATGTTTTATTTGAAGAAGTTGACAGCCCTGCATATCAAATTGAGTTTTTATTTATTTAATTAACTTAAGAATATAAAATAATACAATACACTTCTGTATATGAATATAATAACTAAATAGCAAAACATGTAATTATGTTCTTTTCCAACGATAAGTTTGAATTTATTACAGCTATGAAACATTACTAACAGACGTAGATCATTGTGGTGTTTCCTTTTCAGTCTTCTGCAAAATGCTGACTGGGTATTTCTTCAATAAGAATATTTGTATGATGAGTGAATGTTTTATGTAAGTGTTGTTAATTGTACCGCTGTCAATTATGTAAACTCAGTTTTAAATCGTCAGGGAAGAAGATGATGATGACGAAGAAGAACAAGAACAAGAAGAAGAAGAAGAAGAAGAATCCCACCGTACCACGGCCTTAGAGCCGGAACACTCGGCTTACAAAAGTTATCGTAGCTCATGCGAAACCTCAAGAAGATGTAAATCGTCGTATTCCGCACATATCTGTCATCAATTGAAGGTATCATCTCTTCTGGATGATCTGAATTGTCTTAATTTGAATGGAAGATGTACAGCCCCATATAGAGCAGCTTTATTGCAAAATTGGTCGAATTGATGACACATATATGAGACATTGGCATCTTAGAGTAAGAGAAGAACACGTTTCAATTGATGAATTCTTTCTCAACATTTGGTAACAATAGATGATACATGAGAATATCATATGAGTTTAGTATCCAGTGTTAGACCAAGATACTTGACCGATTCCGATTTTAATAGAGAGGGGTTGCTCCAAAAGTTGTTTAGCAGCTGATGTTACACTAATAGATTAATGAAATCCTCTTGCATTTTGAAGCATTAATAACAATCTTCTATTTATTGCGCCAATTTAGAGAAGTCCTGAAGTGGTTGCTGCTGTTAAAGCATTTCCTTTAGTCAGCAATGTGAGTTCATTATGTACAGTAAATTCAGCAGTACAAAGAGTGAATAATAATGGACAAAAAGTACCTTGTGGAACTCCAGAGATAACTGGATAAGATCTTCAGTGTGTAGAGTATCATTTTTAATTTCGTAAAGTAATCCATCATACCATACGTTACCAAAGGGTTTCTCTGTGTCCAGAAAAGTCTGATTCATGCTGACTTCTTCTCAAATGTATCAACTCTGTGTAGTTGTTGAGTACATGAAAAATGTGAACGAAATCCAAACTGAATGGCAGGAATTATTACTTCTACTTGTTTTAAGATTTTCATAGCAGAGTTGGATAAAATTCATATGAACTCTGCACCAGTGATTAAAATTGACTATTCTTTCTTTATTCGAGGCCGTACAGATACCAATTATGAAACGCGCTCCGAAAGCTCAGTTCAGATTATCATTTAGGAAATCACTGAAAAAAATTAATTGGATATCACCAATATTCCTAAAATTACAATCATCTCAGCGAATAAGTGCACAACATCCAGCATATGAAAAAGCTCCGCCATTACTGTTGACTGCGAACAATAAACACGTACTTGAAAGAATTTGAGTGCAGTGTTTGCAGACATTTTGCATGCATTTGTGACATGGAATCACCACTACATACATAACTCAAAGGACATCAAAGCAGTAGACAATGACTGTTGAAATTGAGCCAAAGGAAGTGAGGACAGTTTTGTCGATTGATCTGACACTTTTTGGGATCTTCAAGGAATAATCCTACTTGAAGAAGAGTAAAACAATAACAGCATTGTTGACCGTTTTGATCTGAGTATTGAACTGGCATACAAAATATAGGTGCTGTCCCACTTCGAAAGCGTGGTAGTTCTTTCCTCATAGGCCGCTTTTCCTTAGCCCCTAACGATTTTTTCCTGTTTTCGGTTTCAAAACTTCAGCTCGATCGGAAGAAATTTTCGTCGAATGAAGATGTCCACTGAGTCAAACCAAAGTTATTTTTCCGATTGGGTGAAAGAATTGGGAACTTGCTGGACCAAGATATAGCCCTTGATGGATATTTTATTGGAAATTAAAATTTATACTAAAAAGGAGTTGGATTTTTAATTAATTTTTAATGTCCTTGTACCGTAAAGCAATGGGATATACAGAATGTAATTGGGTATTTGAGCAACCAATCCTCTAACAGAAAAAGGTGATTGTTACTTTGTTGCCTGGCGAATGAAAACAATATATCTCTATACATCACGGAACATAATATGAAGGTAGTTATTTAATTTTCGGGATTCTACTATTTCTTTTTGAAATAATCTCCTCCACTTTCGATACAAGGTTGCATCCTCTGGGACCAATTATGGAGGCTTCCATGCCTTGCTTAGTTAGAGATGACACCAACCTTCATTTCATAAGATGCAACAGTTTCTTCCGAACTCCTAAACTTGCCACCTTTTTGTTCCTCGTGAGGTCGTGGGGACCTACAACAAAGCTTCTCATACGAACGATTTTATGACACTTGCTGCGACACTCCTCAATCTTCCTGTTAGTCAATCGAGATCGTTCTTCACTATGGCTTCTATTCGAGCAATGTTTTCATCTGTGACTACGCTGTTGAACGCCCCGTGAGTTTCTCTTTTTTCAAAGCTGTTTATCCTCGTTTAAACTCTGCACACCAGTTAAATACTTTTGTACATGAAGGAGCGGGACGTGGAAATACTTCCTATAATTTTTCCAGGCATTTTTATTGGCTCTAGTCGCACTTGTAGTGGTAAAAAATAATTTCGTTCAAAATTTCTGGAGTAACCTCCATCTTAAAGCACCAAAAGCGAGCGCACGGTTACATTTTACTACAGTTGCAACAATAGACGTTTCTACTAATTAACACAAAATGTTTCCAGTGCTGCCAACGGGAAGTTTACATCTATCATAGTTTCTCCAAATCCAGAAAATTAAATACCGACTCGAAATGTCCCCAGAGAGAACTTTTCCATCTCACTCTAACCATGAAAGCAATGATGCAGATAATGCTACATCAACCGGCAAAGGAGTTCGAGACAGGCTGAATGTTAGTAGCACAAAAAGAACGTCCACCGAGAATATTTAAGACTTTAAAGGTAACTTAAAAGTTTAACTTACACATAGCTTTATTCTTTGTGTATTAAATGAAAACAGGGCTATTTATAGCGTTATATACGTTTGAAACGAAATATCTTTATCAACTACATCTCCGGAATGAAGTAGCATTATTTATAGACTGTTAATTAAAAATAAACATTTACTCAACTGGTAGAATACGACAAATAAACATTTTTATTATAAATGAAACAAGGCCAAAGATTGTAAAGAAATGAAAAACAAGCTCCAGAATTTAAACCACAGATTAGTTTTTAATGAATACACAAACGTTAGTAAAAAGGAGTATAACAGCAAAATCCTACTTAACACAATACTTATAGGCATTGATGTTGATAAAAAAGAAGATCTCAATAAATAATTATTTACGATACTAAGTGTTGAAAGTAGAATAATATTTGTAAATAAATTAGTAATTAAAAATAAAGATTATTCCAGTCAGTGCCAACGTTCCTTGTTCCAGAGAAATAGTACGGGTGCTTTTCTCATAGAAGAAATGCTACCTAAATTTCGGGATAACGTTGCTAATTTCCAGCAGTGATAATTATTCAGTCTGATATGTTTCCAGTGTTGTCAACATGTTCTTTATACAAATCAACTTAGAAAGAAATGTATATGATATCACTAAGTGTACATTGCCTGATTTCAAATCACCGCGAGGAATATAAAATTAAAAAAATATTAATATTTACAATATAATGTTAGTAATTTATATCCGCTTAAATAGATTAATAATTATTCCATATTGATTCAGTATCACATTCCATATTAAAGAAAAGTTGTAATACTGCAGTGTTCGCAGTTTTAGTTTTGAGTGTCTTTGCATTGAAAGACTACTTTTAGTATGTGCTGTGTGAAAATGTAATTTAAACATTATATAATATCACAACTTTGTAGCATAGGGAAGAAGCGGTACGCCTGATATTTGTATCAAAGTAGCTTCGTTTCGAAACATGTGCAACAGAATTTGTAGCCTTGAGGTTGGCAACGCCGGGCGAGCGAGAGAGAAAGTGACGGTGAACAGGCCGAGGCAAGGTTTGGTGCGAGCTGATGAGATGGGTTTTGTATTCTTTGGCTAAATTGATTGGAACTCCAAATTAATTGGAGTCCATCCTGCCATTCCTATAGTACAGTCAAATACAATTATCATAGCCTCAGTATGTGCGAGAGAGGGGGAAGGGATATAATCCCGTGCGGTGTTCTCCAATCAGCGCAAAAGAGAAATGTTCGGCCCTGATCCATTCATTTCGATAATCTGATGATCGAGCGACCAACCTGATTGATTACGAAGGAATGGCGTCCATAAATTACGCGGAAGGGGAAAACGTTAACAGAGAATTGAAGCGCACAGCTTAGGTTGATGTTCACTTGTCACTTCACAAGCAGACTTCATATTCCGTGGCCAAAATAAAACACGGTACATCACCGTCATTTGTCACCACGTTCCGGCTTCATAACAAGAGGCGATGCGACGTGAGATCGATAGATGTTCACCAATTCAAGGCGAGACGCGCACGTTTAAAACATTCGAAGTGTTTTCATAGCAACAATTGTCTTACAACTGTCGAACTGTAAGACCATTATTATAAGAAATACTGTTGTTTTATCATAGACTCAATTAAATCATTGAGGAACGTTCCCAAATGCGGCAGCAAAATGTTCATAATGAACGCTTTCAAATACAAACTATTTGTCAATATCTGAAACACTTTTTGCATCTCTGTTTACGCAATGAAATTATTTTACTTGTCACAATCACGACACACTGAAACAATTTAATTATTTGTAAAATTATTTTTTTATTATTATTTATTACTTTTTTGTTATTTTTATACCTTCTAAATCAATCAGGCACATTTTCACAAACAATAAAAACAATAGAAAAGAGCTGAAAACCCTTTGAAGACTGCTGTTAACATTCTAAGCACATTAACGGCACAAACAACTTATGTTTACAACTTTACACACTGGGTACATGGCTAAAACAAAAAAAAATCTTGCACTCTTAATGTTGAAGAAGAATGGATTATTCATTTTCATATCACCAAGTACCTGCATTCTTCAGTGGTACCTGGAGAATTTAAGTCATTTGCCTCAACATGGCAGAGATGCTTGATGGTGTCTGCTGACGGAAAGCAGATGGGGCTTGCGGAGCCGTATAGTTCATTAATCCTACATTCTTCCCACTCTCTAGTATTTTCGGTTTAAGAATACCAAAGACTTTCTCAAAACATAACTTTAAATTAATATTCACTTTGTTAATAAGTAATTTCCTATAGGTACAAGGAATGAGTTAAGTTGTACGGAGTAAATCACTTAAAAGTAAAATCGCGAACACTTCTGACCAAAGATGTTGCTGATAATTTGATTTTCCTAATCTCATCAGTGCAGCCCAAACAAAGATTCCAACAAATGTTAGAAAATGTATTTCTATCTCAAATCTACTTTTTTTCATCTTTTTTTCAGATGTAACATTCATGTTGACTTCATGAAAATAAAACTAGATAATATTGGATTATCATGGACCCTTTTGGACAAATTTTGGCTGAATAGTTTACAAAATTTCGTCCTGTGTAGAGCTCGGACTTTCAGACCATTTGTAGAGAACTCCCACTATCATTAGGCAAAAAAAAAAAAAAACAACAACAACAACAACAACAACAACCCCATACACATTCAATTGTTAGGTAAAAAACGGTTCATTATGGTTGCATTTTGTCTACAATTTAGGAAAATCATCAAGAGTATGTTTCAGTTTATTATTGTGCAATTCCTAGCCCTGGTCATTTAAAAGTATTTTTAGAGTTGTCTGCTTAAGGTATTAGACTAGAAATGCACTGTACATTCCTGCCGTGCCTCGTCGCGGTCAGTCTTCCTTTTCTTGAGAGTTCAGTGAATTTACGTCAAAACATTTCCAGATAGTTGCTAAGCAGTTAAATAGGACAAACATATAAATTGCATTATACTGTTGATGATTTCTCTAAATTGTAAAAAAGAAAAAAAATGTAAACAAGACACATACTATTTTGCATAATAATCGAGGAAATGCATTGCTTTTTGCCAAATGATTATGGAAATTTTCCAAAAAATATTTGAAAGTCCTAGCCATAACTATGGCGACATCTCGTAAACTACTTGACCTAGAATTGTGCGTATTTGAAAAAATGTGGCTTGGTGCTAGAAATACACTTTCTAATAAATGTTGTATAGGTTACATTGATGAGCCTTTTCTGAAATTCAATTCGGTGAAAACACTGCACCAACAGCAGTGAGGCGGGAAGGCCTCAGAGATATCCAAGTGGTAGTTTAAGTGATTCATTCTGCGTACAAGGCTAGAGATGGTTCCAAAAACGTTCCATTTTTGTTACACTGATCAAATATTCATGTATAAGAAAACCTTGTAGCAGCGTCAAAGATGAATTATATTTTTAAAAGATGTACACCTATGACAAAAAACTGAGGCATCTCTTGAACGCAGGATTCTTTTAAGTTCTACTCGATACAGCGCGGTTCACAAGGCAACCAGCAAGAGGCATTAATTAATTACTGCAGCAGTTGTGTTATGTAGCATGCACTAAAGACATTGACTAGTATGTGTGTTCCGTTAGTTCTGTGGCAGAGTGTACTGATGCTGTAGTTAAGAGCACAGGTTTCGCTTGCCTGCATGTAACACTTTTTTTTTAATAAACCATTGTAACATATTATCTAAATACAATATGATGCTCAAGCATTCTCTGCACATGTGAGAAGGACAAAAGATGACTTGTGGGCACAAATTCAAGAACCCTGCGATGTTGTAGCCTCTCGTCCACAATGTTGTAGAAATGTGATATCAATCTATGCCCCGAAGATAAACGTTTCTGTTCATTTTATATTTAGTTATTTGTAAAGAATACGTTAGTTTATGATTAGTTTTTTTGTGTATAGTTAATCCCATAAAACTCAAATGATATTTTAAAATGTATGATATTAAGGCAACATGATGTTCTACATACATATTTATAAAACTAATAATAAATAAAAGGTGCTGGATTTGAACCCAAGAGCTTACGCAGAAGAGCAATGCCTTAAACCGCTCGGCCACCGCTACTCTACCCTCTTTTCTCTTCAAATTCTTATGATTGTGGCCTTAAGGGCCCATTCACAATGAAAATTACATGTAATGTAAACTTAAACGTAAAAACTAGATGCTATGTATTGTAATGGAGCCATCACATAAACATAAATTTCGAAGCTTGCAAGTTCCAAGGTTTTGCGTCTACGTCTAACTTCAACTTAAGAAATGAGCCAATCAGAACGCAGCTGCTCTCTTTGTAGAGCTGAAGTTCAGTGGCTCTGTAGACAGATTGGCGTCAATTCACAAAGAATTGATTGCATTATAAGAATCTATTCTTGCTTATATTACTCCAAGTAAATTAAGTTACTGCACTTTCATATGCATAAACGCTACCGCCGTCTGCTCAGAAGCAGTCATTTTCAATCAGCTGTTAGTTGATCTTCGCTTGTTCTCTCTCTCTCTCTCTCTCTCTCTCTCTCTCTCTCTCTCTCTCTCTCTCTCTCTCTCTCTCTCTCGGGGGGGTGGCTAATATTTTGGTTTGCGTCTTTCATTTTAAATGCCTACATAATACTAAGTTTACGTGTTACGTCTTATTTTATTACGTTTACGTTTAATTTTCATTGTGAATGGGGCCTTACGTTTACAAGCAAAGCGCCCACTGCAGTGTGCATTTAGTGCATTTGTCTGGCAGCAGAAATAATTATTTAGCTTCAGCCCATAACATTCCAGGATTTAACAGTAGACAAAACTGCACGTGTAGCATCAGTGCGTTGTTGAGGTGTTCTTTTACCTGCCGGTGGTTAACGAGGACATTATGGCTGTAGTACCATCTGAGGAAAAGTTGAACCACACCTGGCAGTTCGGTGTAACCCTCAACCCAGACCATCTATAATATATCAGATGTTAATACAAAACGTCGGTCCTGGTGGTGTAGTGGTTATCATACTTGCCTCCTAAACCCAAAGATCGCGGGTTCGAACCCGGCCAGGACCGATGGATTTTTTCGGGCGTAAAAATCCTAAGTATGGCTTCCTTCGGAAGGGAAGTAAAGCCGTGGGTCCCGTGTCGTACATTTGCGGCACGAAAAATAACCTCAAGCCTGAAAGAGAGGCCTCTGAGCAAAATTTGACCGCCGTTTCACGCCCTGAGTTGAATGGGACGCTGATGACCTGAGATGTTAAAGAGCGTCCGTAAACAAATCAATAAAAAAAAAATTAATACAAAACAAATATGACCACCGTATAGGTTGAATATAAGCCATTCTGTACTATATTATACTTTTTTATTTAAATTCTGCGTTACGTTATTCACTTTGCAACAATAAATGTGTACAAATATTTCTTTTTTCAAACAGAGGAATCACAAAAAAAAAAAAAAAAAAAAAAAAAAAAAAAAAAAAAAACCTTCGTAAAAGTAAAGGAATATGTAAACTATTTTCTAACTACAGGGTTGGCAAAAAATCGCTTTCCCCTAATTCGTTTTTAGGTTTCATACTTGTTGTATATATATATATATATATATATATATATACAGATATATACAGATGTGATAACTGAAACAAACGAATATAGCTCGTGTGTAAATGCTGGATTGACGAGCAACTCTACATTGACCAGTTTCAACACTTTCCTGCCATCAAAAAGGATTTATTATGAATGCATTTTAGTATAAAATGCTCTTCCCTCTAGCTTAAATGCCTTAGTAAACAATAACAATTCCTTTAAATCTGCTCTTAGAAAATACCTATGTAAAATGACCTATTATTCTGTAAAGAAATGTATATTATATGAGTTAAAACACTGCTATAATTTTATATCAATGCATATGTAAATATGTATATAGTAAAATTTGTTTGAATTGTCTGTTTCTGCTTTGTTTGGTTGAGTTGGTCTAAGTGTTCATTTTTATTGTAATTATGAATGTAAATGTACATAATAGTTTTTTGTAAACGTAGATTGTGTGCTACTGTGGTAATTGTAAATGACAAGTTCTATGTTCGTAGGTCTCTGTGATTGCTCCGTACTGAATGCCCCAGGAACTGAACTAAACTAAACTAGACAACCATATGTATCAAGAAACAGGGCCTCCATTTTGAACAATATCTGTAAAGAATGTGTAATCGATGTAAATTAAATGTAAGAAACTATTGAGGAAAGCTACTTCTAGCCCATTCTATATATGCTAACTTTAGGTAAACATAATGTGTGTGTGTGTGTGTGTGTGTGTGTGTGTGTGTGTGTGTGTGTGTGTGTGTGTTGGTCCTTTCCTAACAATAAATGAGCGCGAATATTAAAGCCGTATTTCCCACAAAATACAATTGGATACAATTATAGTTTGTGTAAATGTATGTTTATAAATACAAACAAAACAATAGTAATTATTGAAAATGTCCTAAATCATGGTATGCTGTGTTCTAAAGAAACTGTAGCTTAATCTTTCATACATTCCTGTCTCAGATATAGGCTATATTCCGCTAACAGGTGGATATGATCTCTATCGACATACTTTCAGAGGTTGTCCAGCGATGTTTGCTGAGTGTTTTGATATAAGGAACCCATGGTTTCCGGTAGCTCGTTGATATGTTAGGCACATAATGTCTCGTGGACCATGACAGATGTACATTACCTTCTGAAGACCCTTAATATCATATCATGTGTACAGTAACAGATAACCAAAACTTACAAAACAAACTACAGTACTCTACATGAATAATGCAACGACCCTTAGGCAAAACATGTTCACTTTTGTAACACGACTGTTCAAGTGTACTGTACAGACCTTTATTAATTTATTAATTGTTAATAAATGTTAATAATTTGTAGAGCAGGTCGTTTGATTTTGCTAATTGTTTGTAATGTTTCCTTTAAGTGTTGTTTCAAAATGATATTGACTTGGCATCGTCAACTTTTTAATGTTTTTTGTAATGTTTGCACCTTGAGGTCTGAACGCAGGTCTATTATATCCGAGATGATTATTACTGTCCGATATTCACAATCTGCGAGTCAAACGGGTCCACTTTTATGCGAAATGCTTGTGAGGGCTTGTTTAAATATTTTCATATTAATCGTTCTCTACCAAATATTACTATTGCTGCAGTGCGTTTATTTAATCTAATGCCAATCTTTAATATGTTGCATCTTAATAATTACTATTTTGGGGATTTTGAAAAAATAATGTGTAATAAATTGTATTTAAAACTACCCTTCAAATTTATTAAACTATCCGTTTCTTTCTCGTTATTAAGTTGCCTTTGCATGGTATCTCTAAGGCTCTCCCAGCACATCTCATAGAGACAACTTCAAACATTCCTGGTGAAGATTTTGTAAATGTTACAGTATTCCAAATAAATGTCATGAGTGTAAGGCGCCGCATCTGGTAGCAGAGGGTAAGAGTTACACGTTTTGCGTTAGTTTATGTCTCTAAAGCAATTTCTAATAGGTTTTAATGCATAACAAAATTAGCAGCGCTACTTAAAAAGGGGATAAATCAGCTGATTAACTTATGTGTAGTCACAAAAGAGTAAATGCTCCCATGAAACCAAAATCCGCGTCTTTTTCTTTGTGTAATCTTGATATTCTTTATCTTTTCGAGAATCCTTAGTTTCGTTGATAATGCATGTTCCTATAAGTAAAGCTATTATTAAAATGTATCATAGTTCATTCACTAAAGTTCCTTTTCTCCTAACTGCACTAAATATAAGAGGATTTGGATATGGATGAACGGTTGGAACTCCATCTTGCCTGAAACGCGAGCTAAATGATGAAAAGATCAAGAAATACAACTACAAGTTGCCAAGTTTTGTTTGCGTTGCCTTCTTTTCGACTTTTTTCATTCCCTCTCCTTCCTTCTCTTGTTAGTGTGGGCAATTCTACAAGAAGTAGAAGGTCACATGCATTTCCCCTTCCTCTCCACCGCCGCTCGCCTTCTGTTGTGACGAAGTAAAATTTACCCACGCCTTCTGCATGACACTTGTTTTGCCTAAAGTGTGGAATGCATGGGTACCGATTATCATTACAGGCAATTAGCATTCCAATAGATCCTCATTTTTCTTCTTTCCCTGCTCTTTTTAAAAAGTATTGCAGTCATCTGTTAAAAGCAAAATATGTTGGATTATAAATAAAATACATCGATGTGATCCAAAGGGGGTCCCCGGGTCAGATACGGTCCTCGAAAGAAATAGCCTGTTACGTTTCTTGAAAACTTAAAACATAAGTTTATAATCTAGCTAGTGACTATGTAGTAATTTGAAGAAATTACTGGAGAAATGGAAAAGGGCTGGACTTAGATCAGGTCCCTTCTGACTTCCAAGAAAGCTGCGAAACTTTACATCCTGTGAACTGTATTTTGAAGATCGCCGATAATAATTCATTTTCAAATAATAATAATAATAATAATAATAATAATCTTCCTTTCTTGTTCCTCTTATCAATTCCTCGGAAGTTTCCACACATGTCAATTGATATAGTATATAATTAACTGGTTCCAAATTCCATTTACGAAAAACAGTGAAAAACATTTTTGAAAAAATGTTAAAATAATAAACAAACTAAGATGCTATGTTGAATTTGTAATTAATTATAATAGAAGAACGAACAGGCCATCCTTTGCCAGCATATAGATCTAGGATGTCAGTAAATACAGCACATACTTGGAACATGGTGGGAAAGTAAATGAAAAATGAAATTGCATTGAACAGTAAAGAAGGTATGTATTTTAATTGAAAATTTCTGGATTTTACTTTTTTGAAAAAATAAAACATAATACAAATAGTATTTTGAAACATTTTCATTGCATTAGCAACTACTTTGTTGAAATAGTTGGTAATGTTTTACACTTTTAGGCTTCCAAATTTCTGATATCTAGGAAAATGTGCATTTTTTTACAAATTTCTTTTAGACAGAAATATTAAAAGAAAGGTCACATTTGTAGAAATAATAGGACCTGAAAATTTTCCAGGTTTATAGTCCTCCACCTCTTCCTTTTGATTTTGATGCCCTTTACCTTTTATCTGTTCATTATTTATTTACTCAACAATTAGAGAAAATATTTATCTTTTTTGTTTTTAACAGTGTTTAACGCCCGTTTTTTCTTCTGAGGCACCACAGGCGGTGGACACTGACGACACATGAAATGAAGTGATAAATTGGGAAAAGATTTTTGAAAGAAGGAAACGTTCCAGGTCTAAGTTTAAGTTACCTCCCCGGCATTTGCCATTTATGAGGATTGAGGAAAATCTGGAAAAAAACTCAGTCAGGGAAGGACGGTCCTGACGGGATTCGAACCCCAGACCTCCCCCTCACGATTCCGCGCCTTAACGACCTCGGCCACCAGTGGCGGTAACATGTTTATCTAAAGCAAATATTTATCATATTATTCATTTTAACTGAGTGAATGATTCAGGACAGTATAAAAAATGGCAACCTAAAAAATGAAAGTTATATTAAAATATGAAAATGTAAAAAAATAGGAAAAATTATCCTTTTGACTCTCCACAATTGATTTAATCGTTCCGAATAATCCCAGATGATTGGTTTTCCTTACTGAGTTGCATTTTATATCCAGTATAAAATATTATAAAGTATTTTTGTCATAATTTTCTCATCTATATATATATATATATATATATATATATCTATACCAGATCTATAGCAATTTAAGTGTCAAGATGGCATTATTTGGGCAGTTAACCTTGTTTATTTATTTACCCTATATAACCTGTAAATATAACATCATTTTCAAGTCTTTTTTTTTTTTTTCAAGTTTAATGTATTAAAATATTATGAAATTGCATTTCAAACGACAGTTGTTATAAGTGTCAAACAACTTTAGCTCACTGATACGAACTAAAACTGTACCATGGGAAACAGCGGCCATGTTACTCCATCGAGTTCAACACAAAATTATTTTCCCGCCAGGTTGGTAATGAAACAATGCCCGAAATGTATTAGGGAAAACCATACTTTACATAAGCTGTAACAAGTTATGAAACAACATATGTGTGTTATATCGCTACAGGGAGCACTAGTTTTCGAAGCACCAGGCAGGCATATTTTTGCACTTCCATCTCTGGCGTTTCACAGGCAACGCGAAGGTTCGCGACGCGCATGATTAATGCCGTGCTCAAATTTTGGTATGCCAGGCATACGGCTACTTAGACGGGCAGTACGCTGTAATAGGGGCCCCATTTATTCCCAACGAGTGAGTATATTGGCAATTAGTTAGGGATATTAAATTGACCGCCATCATAATCCGTGATGATTTATGATCAAAGCTCCGACATGCGTTAAATTAGGCTTCACTTGATTGGCTCATAAATCGACTATTGTGTAATAGACTAGCGGGTTGTCATCGAAGTATAATCCTATAGTACTTTGAGAAGAGCTGATGACTAGGCGGTATTGTCGCGTCGCACAATTGATGCAATTACCGCCATTTCTCTCTCGACTTTGTTTTCATTTCTTACGCCACTGCCTCATCTTTGTTAGCTTAACTTACCTCTCCAACGCATTTTGATAACTAACTTACCCTTCCACATATCAGGGCTTCCCACACAGTTTTGAAACAAAGCAATTAGCTAAAGAAAAAATGTTTCCTAGCACTTTAAAGCAATGCTATACTAAAATTATCACAATCTGCAAAGCTCAGACCTTCCAATTATATTTATTACGATTATTTCACGAATAAAATTAGAATTTAAATATAATTTCCCTAAACTTGGCTTACAATATTATAATAATTGTATATTTGTATTATGAATACTTATACCTTTTCAAGCCACCTTGCAATAGACCTATGTCGATTGTCAGTAATGCTGATGTGAAGAGTCAAATTCGGGTTTAGAACTATTTCATGAATAGAATAAGAATAAAAGTTTATAAAAGTATATACACATATATCAATATTTTCGCGCACAGAATATTAACATTGTATAAAATGTTATACTTATTTATGAATAGCTACCAATTCAGAAACCATGAGACGTAAATAAACTATTACAATCGCTACTGTTCGATTTACTAAACAAAAAGAGAGATAACAATTTACCATTCTAAACAACGTGTTTATTAAAATTAATGGTTGCTTAGACAGATGTTATTACATAATTTACAAAATGATTACAGACTGTTTGGCCGAATAAGCAAAAACAATTGTTTGAATGAATACATATTAAGTTAGTAAAATATATAATTATTGAAAAGCCAGTTATCAAATTTTAATGAAGGGGCTGCAATTTCATTGCACAGAAAAATTAATTTGGAATTTAGTAAATAAATGAAGATGTGGAAGCAGATTACACACATATTTAGTATTGCCGAATGATGTTGTTGATTAATGTGTATGATACTCAGGAATTGTAGTAGAAGTATAGAGTTGGCTACATAGAATGAAAGACAAACGCACTTCGTGTGGAAAAGGGATTTGATAAAACTTTACAACAATTTCACAGCAATATCAGGCTATGATTGGTGAAAATATAAAATATTCGATTTTACGATGACGTCACATGAGTGAAATAGCCACAATAAACTATCAAACATTTATATCCCCGTATTCCATTTAGGCTAATTTACTTATGCACTTCTTTTCTACATTATTCAGCATATAAAAAGCTCCATGTGGTGTAGTCATTTCACCAAAAGCACTTACGGGTTAACAAGAGGCTTGTGACAACATATACCCGGGGTGAACAACTTTATTGCTAGTACTGAATATAGCTTGGAAGCTTCTACAATGTTAATAATTAACATTAAAACTCAAATGTGAGAGGCTGGGCATAAACAATAGAAAGAGCGAAAAAGAATGTATAAAAATATTGTACTGACGCAACTATTTAAACAAAAACATTCGTCTTGCTGAGTTTCATACAGCGAACTTGTCGATATTTTGATTACAGCCTGGTATTCGCAGGATGAGGTCTGTCTCTACAGAGAGCACTGTACAGTGTGTCCGGGAAGTCCGTATACCCCTGCACTATCGTATCATATTATATTATTTTTTGTAATTGTTAGTAATGTTGTTGATGTACTGTGGCCTGAGCGTCATTCTGTGTGTTGACACAAGTTCGTTTTCTATTGAAGAGAGATTAGTAACCAGTGTATGAACACACGAACGTCCTCAAACAGGTGTCATCAGTTGAGGGCTCCTCCGTAAAATCCATTCCCAAACGGGTTGCTGAGTTTGATATTCCACGATAGACTCTTTTTAATTATATGAACAAGGACTCAAAGGAGAGGTTGCATCGTCCGCTGTTCATCAATGAGCTGTCTGACGCAGATATGAACAAGCGTCTTGACAGCACGTCAGTTTCTTCTGGAAACATTCCAAACCGACATATCAAGGTCCAAGGTTAAGTTTACAGATGAATGTGCCATATTCGCAGCGCGCCAAAGATAAATGTGGTTTTTGATTGAAGGAAAATCCTCACTTCAATTGCAAAATTAAACATGTTATGATGCAGGCAGGAATAATATTGCAGCATTTTTTACCGTATTTTTGATGAGTCTGTGCATACTGTATCATAATCACCAATGCTGACATTTTCGCTCATTACTCAACTGGAAGACAGAGGAGTAATGAAAGAGCAGTGGATACAGCGAGACGGAACTCCAGCACACTTCGTTCTTACCGTTCTCCCGTGACCCATGGGACACCTGATAGTTGTGTTATCAAGATGAAGGTTGCCGCGAATCGCTACGGAACCAACGCTGAACTTGAACGAGCACTACAGAATGCCTTCGGTACGATCGCACCTAGTTTTGCAATAAATGTCACAAAGAATTTGGAGGCACAAAGGATTAAGTGTTCAACACGATAGACTAAATTATTAAAATCAATTTTATTTACTTCCCGAACACACTGTACATATGTTTTTAATACCAGTTTGTCTTAACACTTGGAGTTATTCTACTCAGTTGTTTTATTTAAATTTTCTCGTCCAATAGTCGCAAAGAAAAAGACTTAAATTGTAAACTTTGTGCAGCCTTTTCAACTAAAACAAAATGAAACAAACCAAGTACTTGACCAATTCACACGAAATTTTACTAGCCTAACGCGTAGCAACAGTGACACGAACGAAACAACTGATTATCAGTGCTGGAGAGTGTCTGCATGAGAGCATTGCTACTTAAAATGTAGCCAGTGTTACTACCAAATATGGATTAAAATTTGCACAAATCAAACAAAATCTTCTCATTTTCCCCTCACACAGATTTTGTGAATTCCAAAATTATTCCCACAAAGGTACAATTTACATATAAAGGCAAATTTTATAAATCAATAAATTTAGCACAGCAATTGTATGAATGAAGCATTAGAAATTACATCGCTTTATCATAAAACAGCGAAACCGAGACCTACCTCAAAGGCTTTTCCTTAGCCAACCATAAACTGCACGAATATTTGCTGCAGCGAAGAGGAACGTATCCATTACTCTTAGGCACAATTTTGCTATTGTAATGCAGCATGTAACTTTAATATTTTAAGAGTAATAAGAAAAAATATGAAATATTAGAAAATAAATACAATAACCCAAAATCCTTTAAAATTCCCCCTTTAATTCTTTTCATCCCATTTTCACAATGTCTGCACATTGTCTGAAGTTTCACAAAAATTTCCATGAGTTGGTAACAACGAATGTTATATGCTTTGATATTGAAATAACTGCAAGTTTCCAATATTTAATATATATCAATGCTAGGTTAGGATTATTTCATTAATGGGTGTTCTCTAACATTTGTGATCATTTTGCTGAGATGCCTCTTCTTTCAGGCTTGAGTTTCTTTTACGTGCCGTAAATCCTTATAAAATCCATCTACTCTGGTAGATTTACGACTGCGTTGTTATTAATGTATTGGTTCACTATAATTTTCTAACAGTATTTTTAAAATAATTTATTCAACTTTGTAACGCAATAACATAAGTGTGTATAAAGCTGAAGGCAAACTTTCCTGGGGACGCACATGACCAGAGGTGACGGTACAAACACATAATTACTCTTATGGGCAAGAGCGTCTCCTCTCTCCTCCCAGATCAAAATACTCCACAAGTTCACTGGGACATTGGTTTGCACCGCAAGTGCAAACATAGATAAACCGAAAATAAGCATCCGACGCAAGATAAAAAAAAAATCTGTAAATATGCACAAAAACATTTTAAGTAATAGTAATAGACAATTAAATGATGAAAATTTGGCGGGGTAGCGTAAATAAGTTAGTTCCTAGAGAAGCTGCCGCTGCTAAAACATATTACCATATTACTATAAGTTAATGAATATAAATTTTATGATAAAGCCAAAGTATACATTTAAATAATTCGTAAGTTTTATTTGTAAAAAATATTTGGAGCAAAGGCTAATATATCATCACTCTACAACATTTGTCATAAATATATTTAAAAATAATATTTTCAAGAATAATATTTTTTTTTAATTTTTATTAGTAACATAGGCATACCAAGGGTGCCAAAAATGTATACACACCTAAATGTATCTATTTAATATATTTCAAAATTGGACCGAAAACAACAGCAATGTGCAGTATGATGTTTTATAAACAGCTGTGACTCACATGCAATTAGATAGCGTTGCTAAGTGACAGGGAAATCAACATTGAACAGATGAAGTCAAGATTATCGTATGATGTTCTGTAAACATATGTGGCTCACATTACGTTATGCTAGCTTTGCTACAACAAAATGGAGCCAAAATTGTCATTTGAACAGCGGAAAGCAATTTTGAAGTATCCAAGGTAATGGATAGGACGAAGAGGTCCGATTGAGTTTCCACCGCGTTCTCCGGATCTAATTTCGTTGGGCTTCTACCTATGGGGAACTCTTAAGGATGTTGTATACCGTAGAAAACCAGCTACACTGACAGCACTTAGAGAAGAAATTGAAACGGCATGTGCTGCAATCGCCGAGGACACTTTCACGAAAGTTGCTCAATCAGTAGTTCAATGTACTCAGAAGTGTGCGACGCCGATTGTGTGCATTTTGAGAAACTGTTGTTGTAACTATAAAAGTCTAAGAAAATTAATGTTCATCATTTCCTGTTGGTGTGAATTCAGTTTTGCTATGTTAACACAGTTTTTTCTTGCTTGAAGTGTATATACACTTTTGACACCCTCTGTGTATTTAATTTTCAGAATGTTCCATTCAGGATTAAAAGATTTTAAAGTTTTACTACAAGCTTCTTTAATGGATCATTCTTAACTTTTGGGTATATTGATCTATTGTTCCTTAAGTTTCACTTGCCCTCTTTTCCACCCAGAATTCATTCTCATTGTGTGTACCACCAAGGGTGGCCGAGGTCGTTAAAACACGGGCTCGTGAGCGGGAGGTATGGGGTTCAAATCCCGCCAGGACCGTCCTCCCTGACTGGGTTTTTTTTTTTCCAGGTTTTCCTCAGTCTTCATAACTGGTAAATGCCGAGGAGGTACTAAAATTAGGGCTGGAACGTTTCCTTCCTTAAATAAAATATCCTTTCCCAATATACGATTTCATTTCATGTATCACCAGTGTTCACCGCCTGTGGTGCCTCAGTAGTAAAAACGGGCGTTAAACACTAATCAAAAAAAATCTCATTGTGCTGTTTTTCATTTTTCTTGCTTCTTCAAACCAAACAAGTTCATCACTTAGATTAATACTTTCTGTATTAAACAATAACTATTAAATGGTTCTTTAGTTTCGATTCGAACACCCAAATTTAGCATAAACAATGTCCACTAATTCCGTCATTTAAGAAAATAAGATGGTTTAACTCCATGTTACACTCCTGACACATTTCTAGTTGATCAAAATGTTTTACTTTAAAGCACAAGATAATCTGAAATGTATAAATACCGCGTAAATATTTTAAAGTTCATACATTGTTACATTACGCCATAGCAGCTGTAACTGGCACAGATGGCCGAGATCGTTAAGACATGAACTCGTGAGCGGGAGGTCTGGGATTCGATTCCCACCAGAACCGTCCTCCATGACTGAGGTTTTTTTTCGGGTTTTCTTCAGTCTTCATAAATGGCAAATGATGGGGAGTTACCCTAAACTTAGGCTTGGAAAGCTTCCTTAAAAAAATCATTTTACCTCAGTGTCTACCGCCTGTGGTGTCTCAATGTTTAACAAGGGTGTTAAACCTTATTAAAAATGGCTGCTTTTAAAAATTTAATAAATGCTGACTAACCACGAAAAAAAGAGAGAGTGTCAAGTAAAGTTTAATTAATATCTTAAATTGAAGAGAATGTCCATTTATGAAATTCATCAAAATGTGAGCAATTTTGAATGTGTTGTGCCTTGTGATGTAGTGTCTAAGATAGTGTTTGAGTTTAAACGTGGCAGAACATCGCACGGCGTGGGTACTTAGAAAATTGTAATAGAAGATCATAAATATAATTTATGAATTAAGACTGGGGGATGAAAGATGTTGACACCTACCCAGAAACTGTTGATAGTCAACATTTGATCATCTGCGGATGAATTATTTGACAAATACGTGACTATGGATGAATTGCCATCGATAGCAAGCAAGATGTTTCTTTCTGCTCTACTGGGCTCTGATTGACTTTTGCAGGAAGGAGTCACAATAACAGTTCATTATTATGCAAATTTATTTTAAAAATTACGAGATGAAGTCAAGAAGAAACGTCACGGAACGTTAACACGAGGTATGCTATTTCTTAAGGACAATGCTTCAATTGTTCTTGTGTTGCAAATCATTAAGCAGGGTTTTCACATCCTGCTTATGGTCCATATCTATTCTCAAAACTGAAAGAAAATTTGAATAAGTAGGTATACGTTATAATCAGATTACATTGGTTTGCAGAAGTTGGATAACCTTTCCTTCAGGAAGCTGTAGAAATGTTAAACCATCGCTGGAAGAGGTGCATCAATCATGTTGAAAAGTAAGGTTAGATCCACTAGAAACGATTCATGGATAAGCATACGGGTCATTTATAAACATACCCTAGTACACATATAAACCAAATATATCGAGTGACATTAAAAAGACAAAGAAACCCCAAGATTATAAATCTATATCTCTGTTTTATAATCAGAAGGTATTTCATAATTATTTTTCATATCTTTAAAGACCCCGGAGTACGGAATCCTTGATAATCTACATGAAGAAGTGAATATTTTCAGAATAACATGAGCCAAATACGCAGATACGTGGAAGAGAAAAATATTTCCTGTTATTCATGAAAGAGGGAAGTGCAAGTAACCATCGCTTTAAATATATTTAACTTGTTATATTAATTTATCATTAAATATTACATTATAACAACCTATATTAATAATCTGTTTCTAAAATGTATGTTTTCGGTTACAGATCTCCAAATTGCATACCTTCCCCGTTCTATTTTGCCAGCCGTCCAATATGTATACACGGTTCCGCTGAAAATGACAATCTTCAACTGTCAGGGACATACTATAATTTTAAAACATTCTACACAAGTATGCTCTAATACATGCCAAGTGTATGGACTTGGAACTGTAGTTATTAGTAGACCTGTGTTCCACAGAGGTTTTATCTACAGCTCCAAACCTACAAGTGCAACGTTATTATTTTGTTTTAAAACAACATTAGTACAGTAAAACCTCTGTATGTTAGGCGCCTCATTATATTGGGCACCTTTTCTTGAAATGGGACATATTTCTATGATTTAACATGTCTAGCATATCCTCTAAGATGCGCACCCCTAGGAGAAGTATACATTTCTATCAACTTATTTAAATTTAACTGGCATTTATCTCTAAAGCTTTAAATGGACCATTAGCAAGTATACAGTATCGTAACATCAAAAGAATGGGAGTTTTCCTAACTGGCTTTCTACTACGTGTTTGAGCTTATTTGACATTTATCTCTATGCTTTGCAATGGGTAATTAAGCACAGTGGTGTGGAAAGATTGGGTTTTCGTCAAATTTTATTCTCTGTTGTGCTTCCTCAGTAAAATGTTACGCATTTCCAGAAAGTATACTGTGCTTAACTTTAAATATATTGAAGCAAACAACTGCATGTCAAAAATAACTTTAAGTTTTTAAAAAATTGTAGATCTCAAAAATTGTTCAAGAAAAGGAAAGGAGACACTGGAAGAAACAAAATACCACACATTATAGTGTAAATAACGTAGAAAATATTATAGACAATGCAAATTTAACTAAAGTAGTGCAGGTAGTGTTAGGCTATTGTCAAGTGATAGAAATGTTGATTCATCTAATACATTAAATGGTACATCTCCAAATGCTTTTAGTATAAGAAAGTTAAGAGATCGTAACTTGAATTTTGGGAACAGCAATGATGTACTTAGAAGATAGAAAAGTGGTATTAAATATTAGTCTCCTTACAAATATCCTGTCTTCATTTATGCATAATATGTGTAAACCTCCTGGTAAAGTGTCTACAATCTACATAGACGACTACAATTTACATAGACGAACTCAAAATTCCAATGAAAGTTTCAAGAGCGTTATATCGATTGAAATAATAAATGTATTTTTTTAGGGTTGGAGGTATAAAAATGGGATTTTATGACCAGAAATTTCATTTAATAGGGATAATATACGCAAAAGATAGGTACTTAAACAGTTGGACATTCAATCAGGACAAAATATGCAGAAAAGTTGTGTCGTAATAGATAAGATTCATCTAAAAAAGCAGACTTAGAAGTGAAGAGGCTTTTTCAAAAGAGAAAGACAAGCTAAGAGAGGCAGAGAAGGTTTATGAGGACATTGAGTTTAGCACAGGAATGTACGGAGGTTAGTGCAAAAATTAAGTCAAGTTTTCTCAAAATTACATTTTCTTCCAAATATGTACCTTTTTTTCTGAATTGACTAATTTTATACAAATGCAATTTGTACAGTGTTTTACAAGCATTTTTATATCTACTGATATTTTATAACAACTCTGAATTGCAAACATAAAGCTAAAATTTAATTTCATAAACCAAAGTGTTAAAAATAATTGGTCAAAATTAAAACTTTTCTCATGAACATACTTTTATCCAATAATTACTAAAACACATCAGTATAAGTAATACCTATGCTTCTTTTTGCATGCCAAATTTCATCTTTATAGCTCTAATAGTTTCTGAGAAAAAGGTACACAAGTTTGACAAATTTAACATGGACGATATATGGACTACAGTCTCCCCTTAAAGTGCAAGAATTATTAAATTTATTTACAAAATAAATGTTTTATTTGATCATAACGTATTTCATCAATAATTTTGTTATGCGTTATTATTATTATTATTATTATTATTATTATTATTATTATTATTATTATTTTATTACTAACCATTAAAGTATCAGTATAGATATCGTGAAGAACAAAAAGTAAATTCTTAAAGCATGACTAAAGCAGTGAGAAGTGTAGTAATATTGTTTACGAGATATGTATAGAGTAAGAGATTTGCAACAAATGTTTGTGGATATGAAAAAGGCTTATTTATCATTCCTTCTCCATTAAATTCCATTAATTTCTGGCTTAAAGAAGACAGAAATTTGCAATCGATGCTGCTCAAATAAACCCTCCCCTACTTCCCCTCTAACCCACTACCCGAAAAAAACATGAAAACTTCTGTACCAACTTTAGAACACTTTCCGGACTTTATTTTACGACAAACTCATTAAAAAGCATCACTCGTTTGAGCGATGAGGGGAAAAAATGTGAAATGCAATAACAGCTAAAAATAGTCATGGAAACACCTTCGGTAAAATCAATGAAGGCTATAACTTCTCAGGACGCCTGCCTGCTAAGAATGGCTTCAATCTAACAGTTTGCCATCCTTAAGTATGCTAGGCGAGCGGTCACTGCAGTGATTTTAATGCGGGTTAATAGATCCAGGACTGCAGTGATTTGCTGGTTGGCTGCTTGCAATTCCAACCCAGCAGGAGTAGCGGCCGGCCAGTCAAACAGGTAGACAGAGAACGCTATATATTCTGGTGCGACAACATATGTCTTGACCTTGTCTTTCTTTACGGCTCTCCAAATCACTATTAATGAAACAAGAACATTCCTTGTGAGTTTTATCTACAATTGCTGCGCCGTGTAGTCTTTGGGTCTTTCAGAGGGGAAGTTTTGAAAAGGATAATGACAAAATAATAACTATATTCAACTCAAAAATGTTGTTTTTACATTTACCGGAAAAAAAATTATACTGGGTGTTAAAAATTACACCGCAATAGTTTCAGAAAAACTGTCTTTTCCATGAAGGAAAAAAAAAAAAAAAAAAAAAACGGAAATATCTGGTGATAAAAAATAAAGTTGCTGATGAGTCAATATTAAAACGAAATGAGGTTAAAATGTTCCTTAGATTATCTTCAAACCTGTTTCGCAAGCAAGGAAGTCCTGATTATCGATTGTTCATCAGTGTTTTCAAGATTTAGTGCTATAAAAATCTCAGGTTAACCGTATTAAAACAACGGTTAACTGGTTTATCGTGTTATGTAGCTTATATTAGAGGAAGCTATACACCTGCTTGTGTTGCCACCAGATAGTGCGACAGGCTGTGGTTTAGAGGATAGTAGATGAGGATTCTGGAAATTGCTACTTTATTTATTTATTTATTATTTTAAGATGAAGTGCAATTATATTTATGATGTAAAAGTAATGCGCCAAAGGCACGTGTTCTGCAACTTCCGTCCGTTATTACGCGGTATCATTTGGAACAGAAATGTAATTAGTTAGAGGCGTACGAAACTTAGTGCCATAACTTTGAAACTTGAACAAGTAGATCGTAGACTCACCGACTCAAGTTGCTTGTCTAACCTCTGAGTAGGTCCTGGTGGTGTAGTGGTAACCATACTTGCCTCGTAGACCCAAGATGGCGGGTTCAATCCCAGCCAGGGTCGATGGATTTTTCGGGCGTAAAAATCCTAAGTATGGCTCCTTCGGAAGGGAAATAAACCCATGGGTCCCGTATCGTACATTTACACCGTGTGAAAAAACCTCAAGCCTGAAAGAAGAGGTCTCTGAGCAAAAATTGTCGACCGTTTCACGCCCTGAATTGAATGGGACGCTGAGCCGAGACGTAAATGAGCATCCGTAAATAAACCAAGGCAACAATGTACAATCTCTAAAATGGTTGCAGTACAGTTTATTAACATCCTGTAGGATTTCTATTGGGGAATCGGAACTGAATATCGAAGCGCGCGCTGTTAAAAGGCATTAACTTTTATTTTATTTCAATATTTTTTTTCATATAATGATGAGTGTTTTTATGAAATATGACGTAACCAATTTACTATATTTTATTAAAAGTGTAGCTACAGAGCCCATTAAAATATAAATGTAAACAATAGCTCATTTTAAAGCTCATATTTTTTATAAAGCTAATGGTTTGTAAAACAGGCATTAATCAACAAGATTAGAAGAAAATGTGTTTTGTGCATATTTGAACGACTTTATAAAAGTCATGAAAAATAAAAACATTACAAATTAGCAAACTATTAAGAAAATAGATATAGTTTTCAGATTTGAGCTCTAAAGTGAACGAGTACAGAAAAAAAAAAATAAGTAGATGTAGAGCATTTATATCTACCTTGCACGCCTACAGAGTTATAACACAAGTCAGCGCTCTCAAACCAAAATAGTGCAGCTGAATTCTTGCTTGGCCCCACACAACCTTACGTGGAGCAACTAGCAAACCTGGGCGTTCCAAATACAGAATGTTTTACAGAAATACTTTTACATGTGTACGAAAATCCTTAGTTTTTGAGTCATTAATGAAAGTTTACCAAAACAAGAAAATAAAATTTCATGTAAACATATGTCTGGAAATCCTTAATTTTTGAGTTATTAATGAAAGCTTACGTCAGAGATAAAATGACTATTTCTGTCACATCTTTAATGGGGTTATTACCCCATCACATAAATGGCTAACCTTCAACAGTACTATTGCTGCATTTTGCTAATAATATTTTGTCATATAAGTTTGCAATGCTGATGCGCCAAGTGCACTAGTAGACTTGTATCGATAGATTACTTAACAAAATTAATTTTATTTTCGTTACGAACTTAAATTGTTTGATTGTGCCTTGAAACGCGTTGAAGTAAACTTTCAATATAACTCAAAAACTAAGAATTTCCATACATATGGCTATATGGACTTTTATTTTCTTGTTTTGGTAAACTTTCATTAATAACTGAAAAACTAATACTTTCTGGACATATGTTTATATTGTATTTTTTTTTGTTTTGTTTTGGCAAACTTTCGTTAATAACTCAAAAACTAAGGATTTCCGGAAATATGTTTTATGTGAACTTTTTTCTTGTTTGGTTTGAGGAACCCGCCACTAAAGTTTATATAAGTATTTCCGAAACATCCTGTATAACATAATTCGGATCTTCTTCACGGAACATCAAAATAATAATATTGACACTATTTTGCCTGAAAGCTAGCATTCAGCGATATGTTTGTGTAAAAGTTAATAAATTTCTTTAAGTCTCTGTTAAAATTGTGCTTAAATTCGTCACAAATATACATTGCTGGTCATTAAAATTGCACCACACTGTGCATGTTCAGAATATCTAAGCAGAAATTTTCTTATCTTCTCTTTCGGTTGTTTAACGGGGCCGTTGGGGTCTTCCACGTCTGTGTGTTCGTCATACCTCAAATCACTTATCTCATACTCATTTCGCTGTGGAGCATTTCGTCCTACAATGACAGCAATTTTTGCGAATGGCATTCCGCACTTCAATATGCCACAATTCTCCCTTGACACCTGCTGGTATCGCTATGGTATTTTACTCGTTCCTGCTGAGGAAATGTGTGTCGTTTAAAGCGTCTCTTATGAGCGTTGCAATTTCATTATGCAGTAATAATATTGTTGAATTTATGTCGTTTGAAATTGTTGATTTTCACAAATATATGTCTCATTAAAACAAGAAAACCAATTATCTTAATTTATTTATTCATCGTAATAAACGTAACTTATACAGAAGTGCAGACGAATTTGGCATGCTGGGGAATGCAACACTGTATATATCTTAATAGCGACCCTAACTAACTTAAAATGAGTGAATAATGTTCTTCAAACTGAAGTCGCTTGCTTGAAATTGTATCTTAAGTTATTAAGCATAAACTGCTTTAGTATCGCGGTAATCTAAAGCATACGAGCGCTGGTGATTAGCTAAGATTACACGAGCGAGCATGGGCATTAAAAACGGCAATCACTACTCCAAATTGCTTTCATATCTCAGAATGAGTAATCGCTGTTATGAATTAACTAATTTTGTAAAGCTGTTTCCCAGCCAGACGGTAATAAAAGTTGATTGGTTCATCAAACCGACACACTTGGTCCTGATCGTTAACATCGGGACAAGAAATTGAGCTTCGATCCAGCTTGACCGCGCCACAGTAATTCTGTTAGCACTAAGGTCGAGGAAACCAACGCCTTCTAAATGAATTTACGTAGACGCAAGGGATTATTAATTGAGACAAATGAAGAGGTACACACGCACGTTGTTTTATTGAAAGTCTATCCGCTAGCAATGTTACACATGTCAAGAAAAACTTTACATACAATGAAAATTTACAAAATTTTAAAATTTAACATTTAGACTAAATAACACATTATACAATTTTAAAATAGCACAAAGCTCCCCATGCAGTGCAGTAAGTTATTATTGAATAGAAGATAAAAACTATAAAACGTAGAGGCTGAAATATAAACCACTATTCTAAAATTCTCCATCAGAATATAAAAAAATCTGAAGTTTACATGTCATAAGAAGTTATAACATTTTATTTAAAAGTGACTGAAGAAACTACATTAAAATTTCATTCTGCATTTACCTACTTAAATGAAAATCGAGCTGGGTGGTTCAGGCAGTAACCCAGGGATTGTCATTTGGGATATCCAGGGTTCAAAACCTTAAGGACCTCCATGCTAAACTTGGGGTTTTTCGTGGTTTTCCTTGGTCGCTTAGACGAATGCTTTTCATCAATTTTCAATTTACCCATTTCAATGTCATTTCTTCCGTTATTTTTGCTACAGAGTCGAAAGTGCAGGAAATGTGGACCAGTGCTGTGTGCTGTTTGAGGAAATGGAAAGGTTTATACTCTGGCCTCCTGGTACGGTCTACCTGTGCCTCATAGCACTGGATCTTGGCCGCAGGGTTTCTCTCTCATTTCTTCCGGAGGAGCTCGAACCGGGGACGTAGGTTCAAACGGCCAGCCTTTGAGCAAGGCTGAAGTACCAAAATATCCTACTAATTCAATTCTAACATGGACAATACTCATATTTTGTAACGTGTAGAGATGTAAGAAGACCCAAAAGAAGATTACATGAAACACGAAGTTGGAACAAGAGATAATTATGATAAAACATATACACAAAAGTACCTTGTTTTTAATATATGCACTTCTAAAGTCTAAAGGTGCCTTAAGCACCGTTATATTCAGCGTATTTGTGTTCCTATCGCGGGATTTATCTCTCTAGACACTTTTCCGTTCACTTAAGAATACGTCAGTCGTTACTGACACAAAGTCGGTCCTGGTGGTGTAGTGGTAACCATACTTGCCTCGTAGACCTAAGATCGCGGGTTCAAACCCGGTCAGGATCGATGGATATTTTGGACCTAAAAATCCTAAGTATGGCTTCCTTCGGAAGCGAAGTAAAGCCGTGGGTCCATGTCAGAGATTTACGGCAAGAGAAAGAACCTCAAGCCTGAAAGAAGAGGTCTCTGAGCAAAATTTATCGGCTGTTTCACGCCCTGAGTTGAATGGGAAGCTGATAACATGAGATGTTAGAGTCCGCAAATAAACAAAATCAACAAAACAGCTATTGATACAACAATATTGTGATTTAGTCTTAAAAAAATAATAATTTGTGATCTTCCCCATCCTGCGCTTTCATTTACAGCTGCCTAACTATGCCATCTGTAACATGAAGTATTACGTAATGGTTCATGAAAGAAAACATTAAAACACCATTGCCTTATTCTCAATATATTTTAACTGAAATTTAGGGAGGGGGGCAGATTCTGAATTTGCGCTATAACAGACTTGGGACGAACGTGTAATTTATATCGATGCATAATAGAAATGAAAATATGAGAGGATATAATAGAGGAAGAAGAAAAGGGGGCTGTGGAATATTGTTGTTAATTCCTTATATTTACGGACGCTCTTTAACATCTCAAATCATCAGTGTCCCATTCAATTCAGGGTCTACAAAGTTTGCTCAGAGGCCTCTTCTTTCAGGCTTGGCGTTCTTTATCGTGCCGTAAATGTACGAAACGGAACCCATGGCTTGACTTCCCTTCCGAAGGAAATCATACTTAGGATTTTTACACTCGAAAAAATCCATCGATCCTGGTCGGGATAGAACCCTCGACCTTGGGTTTACGAGGCAAGTATGGTTACCACTACACTACCAGGACCGATGCTATAGAAGATGGCAAAGTTATTCTTGGAATGTAAATTATGATGAAAGAAATTGAGAAGAAAAGTACGAAGAAAAAACGTGTTTAGAATAATAGGGGAATACATATTTAAGTTCATCACAGAAAAGTAAAAAGAATGAAAGAGTATAAGAGGTGCAAATAAGTGAGGGCCAAGAGAGAGCACTGGAAACAAATATATATCTATGAATGTTCACAAATCACTGCCTGCTCTTAGAGTGAGACTCCGAAACGCCTTGGCAAGGAGCGCACTGCCTGCCCGTTCACTGGACTGTGGTAAGGTGGACTGGAGGAATGTTTCCCTCAAGATCAAGTTTTTCAAGCCTCTCTCTGCCCTCTCCCCTCTTACCCTCGCAGCGACGCGCCATGCCGACCGAGGCCGCGCATGTTGACTTGCTTTTCCACTGTTAAAATGAACCAGTCGCCTTTCCTGGTTCGTATTTCAGATCAACAGCGAAGTCACTGAAATGCAGCACTTTACGAGAACAACATCGAAAATATCTAAACCCCCTTCACTTTGTCCGTTCTAAAATATCTTCTTACTTTTTCACTTCATTTTGCTATAAGAAATTGATGAAGGATAGTTTTGCTTCCCACTGTATGTTCCATTCTATCAGCTAAGTCACTCGCAATGAGAATAATAACATGCTTTATAACTGTCCATTTGCACATGTGGGATGCTCCCCCAACCAGGCGAGAGGTAGCCGACTTCTGAGGTTGGCAATACTTGGAAAACGCGGCTAGGTAGCCCCAAGGATAGCTGCAGGGGGGGGGGGGGGGTGAGAGGTGATAACAGGGACATGTGTAGTCTGTTTCTCAAACATCCAAACTAAGACCTGAGGGAAAACGGAGAAACAAGCCTCAGTCTAAAAACTGATCCAATTGGGAATCGAACCAGACCCGCCGTGTTTTGTATGGTTACTCTTAAAAATATATAAATTATTTAGAATACATTTTTCTACCTGTGCTATGAAATCTTGAGATATAATCAACATGGTTTCCGTTCAAAATGTTATGAAAAACAATTTTACCATTATGCTGGGCACAGTTTCAAAGTAGAAATTGGCGGTCCTGGGGTCTAGTGGTAACCATACTTAACTTCGTAGAGTCGCGGGTTCAAACTTGGCCATGGTTGATGAGCATTTTAGGGAATAAAATTCATAAGTATTGCTTTCTTTGAAACGGAAGTAAAGCCATGGGTTCCGTGTCATACATTTACATGAAAGAAAAGACCTCTAAGCAAAATTTATCGGCCGTTTCACGCACTGAATTGAATGCAACGTTAACGACAAAAGATATTACGTCTTTAAGTAAACATTATTATTATTATTATTATTATTATTATTATTATTATTATTATTATTAATTATTTGAAACAGAGTGTCCTTAGAAACTCAATGAATCCATTACTAATACTATTCCTCTACATAATTTGCAACTTGTGAGTTTGAAAGGGAAGGGTAATGTTTTTGCTCCAATTAACAGTTAAAATGAATATCTATGACAATGGTTACTATGTGAAGGAGTGTTTGGCATGTTTAACTCAATTTACTTGCTTATTGGAAACGTCACATCCAGTTTTTAAAAGGGAGATTGAGATAAAATTGTTACCTATAGGCGAATTAGTGCTTTGAACACTAAAGTATACTCTATAATATTAAACAATATAACTAAAACCAGTAACTGGTGCCTTGATACTAGCAAACTGGGTTTATGCATGGAAGACTGACAATATTTATATTATGTAAACATTTAAAAAATACGAGGATTTGATTTACCGACCTACTTAGCTTTCGTAGATATCGAGAAAGCCTTTGACAGAGCAATTTATACAACACAACCTTAGAAAGCACACACAGTTTGTATAATGACACTATAATGTTCAATTTATATTTCCTGGTATACAAGAGAATAATGTTAGCAAATCAAAGGTTTAAACTAGAGTGCACTTTATCCCTTAGGTACTTCATAAAAGTCATATGCATTTATTGTGATGAGCTATAAGAGTATGGAAAGACCGAAAATTAATGATAAACTATATGTACAAGAGTTTGCACGTTTAAAATAAATTTAGTTTAAACAAAAAGTCAATTTACATATGATACTGAAGTTTAAAATCAAAGTTTCATCCTCTCACCTCCATGCTCTTTCACTATGACATCCTTACTTTATATTTAATTTTAAAGATTATTAATTTATTATCGCATATTTTATTTTATATGCCTTTTTGTCGTTTGAATTTGGACAGAATAAAACTACAACTATTGTGCATTTAACGCAATAGCAGCCTTTTGTAGTAAATTGTTTCAAAATGGTTTTTAAAGTACAAGAAAAACAGAAAGAAACTAGGGGAATAATTAGGTTATCTTGCTGCAATATTAGCCAATAATAAATTATGCTTTTATGCAACAACTAACTGACTTAATTTATAATCTTTAGAATCAAACAACAATAACAACAATCCAGGTTGCCAGACAGCGATAGAAAACAAAAGATGTTACAACAACTGAATCCTCTTTAAAATTTAAATATCATAAAGTAGGAATGTAATTTGAAATTGGGATGAGGAATTAAACCAAAATTGTTATAAATATTGGTTTTAAACTTATTTCTAAGTATCTATTGGCATGTTTTTTTTAAATAAATTTATTTTAAATGTATAATTATTCCTGCCGAAAAGTTTTAAAATAAAGATGTGTATATTAATACTAGACTACCTGATTATCATTGCGAAAAGCAAAGATGATTTTCAAACAGCCATAAATCGAGGTAAAAGACCTGTTACAATTGAACAAATTGAATGTTTCAAACATTCTAAATATTATATTACATTAACCTATGATTCGGATATCCAAAATAAAATAAGACAGCTGTTTAATAAAGAATGGTTATTTTCATACAGCTTAATTTTTCGCGCTAAATTTTAACTTCACAACGTTTGTTAACTTAGTGCGTAATGTACACGCAGTACCAGTTTTATTAATGACACTACCGGTTCCCGCCTGTGAGAGATGTGCAAGTTGAAACATGTTCAGTTCCGTCTAGATGACACGCGACGAACAATACGCTGCTCTAAACTTTTGCTTTCTTCTCAACAAATCTTCATCTGAGGCCTATGGAACGTTTTTTCCTGTAGCACAGCTCGAAGATGGTTTAAAATGTTTAATGAGGGAAAGGCAATAAATTTCAAAGGAAGGTGGATTCGGTGGTTTCAGTTTGTGCTCTAACAGAATAAAACATTAACACCGTTGCTGTCATTCTGAGAGAGATCGTTGAATTACATTAACAACATTTTCAGAAATTCTGAAAATTTCACTGGGGGTTACTCAAAGTTGATAACTGAGAAGTTTGCATATGAGACATGTATGTGCAAGGTGGGTTCCAAGACTGCTGATTCCCGAACAAAAGGACATTCGCGTGCAGGTTTGCATGCAAATGAAAATGATGTTACGGGCAGTTGCGGAGTTATTTCAAAGATAATCACTGCTAATGAAACTTGGCTACATCATTTAGTTCCTGAGAACATACAGCAAAATTCTGTGTTGAAATCAACCGACACCAAAAAAGCAAAAGTGGTTCGGCCATCTCTTGATCACCTCATGGTTTAGCGGTATTTCGTATACCTACACACACTACAGATATGTCCTGAAAACTGCCATATCGCACGGAAAAGCCACATATCCGTGCAGCAAGCTGGTTAATGCACGGGGAGGTGATTCTGAAAGACTATCAAAATATGTCTTTAAAGATTGGAAGAAAAGCTGGGACAGGAGCATTGCATACAACGGGAACAACTTTTAGAAATTCAGTGTCAAAAAATAAAATTAATCGTTTTTTATTTACATAGATATGAACTTATGTGCGGCATCATAAAAGGATTCCTGCTAGCAACACCTAAAGATACACAGTTTAGATGATGCCTGTTTTTATTCCTTTATGTAGTTTCGAACCTTGGGTATTAATAAACAAATTGTATATCGCAGACATAGGTCACCGAAATGTAATTCTTTAGATGAGTCAAAGGATAAGCACTATTACCTAAGATACAGAGTGAAAAACTAGAACTATCGACATAAACATAGGTGAACAAACATCTAATTACAGTTACTGATTAAAAATAATTGCTACATACAAACCAAATGGAAGAAGAAAACAAGGAGGTGGACTTGAGACTAGAAGAGCTCTTTTCACCTAATCCGTGATAGGGAGAATAAAATGGAAAAATGGGAAACGAATAGCTTTACATCTTTATTTTGTAATTATGTTTCCTACACTATATGATAAATACACATGCCACTGTGACGCCAAGTCAAAAAGAAGGTCCAACACAATTAAGAAAAAAGTTGATTAAAAATTATCCCTCCCTCCAGATAATTGCCACAGATCTGTATATTGACAATGAAAAGGTTTAAAACAAAATTGTTAAAATATTGACGCAATTCTCTTTCCACATTTAACCTTCAACGTTGGTGTCTTACCTTTCAATTGTTTCGCTTTTGGCCCAAATCTGAATTCAGACATGCTTCTTACCTGGAACAAAACAAAAAAGTCAATCATAAAATGGTAACACTTTAAAACAGAGTCTTATATTGAAGATTCCTTGCTGCTTAATTCGTAATTTATCTGTAAGAGAAGATAATGAGATTTGTAAATGAAGACATGGAGAAAGGAGTGAGAATGCCATATTATACTGTACAGTGAAATTTTCTATAACCAAACTCAATTTCGGATAATAGGCACCTATTATTAAAATAAAAGTACTATATGAAATCAAATAAAAATTAAAATGAACTAATTTCTATGAAAAAAATGTTCCTAGGTTTCACAACGTTTTCTGGTTGCAAAATGTACTATTATTTTTTATACAAACAACTTAGTGACAACATCATAAAATCGACCAATGAAATGAAACAAAAATTTAAATTTTTACCAATCACAGCCCGATATTGCAGTGAAATTATCGCAAAGTTTTATCACACGAAATGCATTTGTCTCCTGGTTAGTGTAGCCAACTCTATGCCCCCATCATAATTCCAAAGCATACATCACTGACTACTATTGTTAGTAGGCTATGGGAAGATATTGATAGCAACAAAACTATCACTATCGACAATCATAATTCGTTTTGGTGATGTGTGAAATGTGCAAGGTAAAATGTTATCTCTGTTTCGTTTATCTCAGTTGGTATTAGTAAATCGAACGGTAGCTATTGTAATAGTCGTGTTTCGTCTATTTCAGTCTCACGGTTTCTGAATAGATGAGTACAATATTTTATAAAATTATTAACATTCGATGCGCGAATTTCAAATATATATTACTTTTGTTCATATTCTATTCATGAAATAGTCCCAAAATCGTATTTGGCTCTTCTCTATTAGCATTACTAACAATCGACATTCATCTGTTGCAAGATGGCTTGAAAAGTTTAAGTATCCATAGTAGAAAAAATACAATTATTACAATTTTGTAGGCCACGTTTAGAGGAAGTATATGTAAATTCTTATTTTATTCCTGAAATAGTCCTAATAAATATCACTGGAAGGTCAGAGCATTCCAGATTATTTCATTCACTACATTCGTGAATTTATTGGTAATCTCAGACCCTTTTGTGATATTACTTGTGATAATTTAATTTGTAAGTTTATAAGTTGCATTTTCTGTAGATATGCCTTTCCAGAAACCAAATTATTCTTTGGCATAATATTGTTGGTTTCAATCTGTTATACATTATTTTTTCAAATATTTTTGAGAAAGTTGTAAAAGTGATATGGGCCTGTAGTTGCAATTCTCCTGTCTGTCTCCTTTTCCTAAACAATGGTTTAAAAGTGGAGTATTTAAGTCTTTCAGGAAAAATGGCAAATGACAGAGATTTATTACAATAATAACTGAGTGGTAGATCTACTAACGATGAGCATGCTTTAAAAATGTGCTGATAAATTCATCATAACCTGATGAATTGAAGCCTTCTAGAAAGATAGCACCCACACGCTTACATTTACCAAATTTGTCACACCATTGGGGAGGAATACATTTTGCTCTAATACTATGACGAATCCTGAAATGGTTGTTTAGAAAACTATTTCAGTGCAAAAACCACGATGAAAAGGAAACAAAATGATAGATAGTAAACTGTAATATTAACTAAATAGAAAGAAGGAAAAACCTCACACTTGGTTAAAAACTTCTAATGTACTTAAGAAAATTAATAATCAGTCAAAGAAACAACACAAATGCTTATAAAAAAAACTACCACCAGCCAACAATTACTCTATAACCAGAGACCAACGACATATTTAGGAGTCTCACTGTCATTTTAACGAGGAATGTTTCTATTTAAAGTGAAGTGATCTTTCATGAAATACACAGTCTCAAAGAGTAAGGCAAACTTATTTTAATCATATCAGTGCATTAGCGTGCATTGATTTGCCTTCCAGCGGAGGAGAAACAGAAATTGCCTATGGTCACTTAAAGTCGGTTTGCCTACTGCGAGAAACAGCAAAAGGGAGCTTAAGAGACTGCAAAAGGAGAAAGGGTTGAAGGAAGGAGAGATATATTTTATTTATTTATTCGCCATTAACGTCCTCTGCCGATTGCTTTGCTTTTCAGGACGATGGATTAGTGTTTATGAATAATGAATGAATTTTGTGCTATGCGAACTCGGGGGACATAAAGTGTTTTAAGCTACCCGACATCCGTCCTCTGCTCAGAGAACAACCCTCAACAAAAACCTCAATCAGGTACAGCCAAGTAGGGCACGAGTGCGCTCTTCTACAAGCCTTGTTTCGTTTTATATTTTTTATATTATTCATTTTATGTCACTGTTGTATTTCTTACTCTCTCTTTTTATATTTTTATAACTTGCGACGCAAAAAAAAAAAAAAAATCTTAAACATAAATCCTCTGAGAGGTACTTAAGGCCCTGGATTATCACAGGCCATTTCACGTCCAAATAATACCTTAGAATCACTCTAGATGAGATAGCACTTGAAGCGATGGGCTGACCTCCTGTATTTCTCACATCTTTTGGTGGCAAGATGTATTCCAATAGTCCTCCAGGACCCAGAATAGACCCATACCTAAGCCTTGTAAGTCGATGATATACCTTTCTTATTTAAGGCTCTTTATTGTATTGTCATATAACACAGTGTATACATTTTATCTTTCTACGTTAGCGATATGCCTTTCATCATGTTCTGCAGCTTTGTACGAGATAGATATAATGTTAGGGCTTTTAGTATCACATTACCGCTCATTAATTTCAATACACCTGCTTATTTATATGAAATCAGCACTTTAATAAATTGAGATCCTTTATTATGCACACGCCTATGTTTAATAATAAATACAATATTATTTAAAATATCATTTTACATTCTGTTGTAAAAATTATACAAATCTGGAAATTCCTGGGTGAAATATTTACCTTATGTAACTTAGATAGGCGTCAGTGTTGCTCCCTGCACTACTATCAACCTCACAGGTCTGCTATATGCAGTTCAGTTCGTCGGAGTACTTAAAGTGATTACATGGGAGTTTTGGCTCGAAGGTTGGATACATTACTTGAAAATTGTGCTACGATTGTAGCATTGAGCAAGGTGGATTTGCTGATTCATCAAATTGCTATTTGGGGGTGGGTGCAACACCCTTGCCCGACACATAAATATTGGTAGTAACAAATATTTACCACAATCAGGATAGTCTCTCAAAATTACAAAAGTGATGATTGATTAATTAGAATCACCAGTAAAAGGAGTAGTTTTAAAACTGCATCACAAAGTGTGGAGCTCTATTAGAAATTAATAAAAATACTTTGTGTTGCAACAGTAAAACTTAGCGTAGACTAAGCGAGTTCTGAGTCAGTTGAATTTGTGAAGGGCACTACAGAGCGCTGGAACAGAAAAGTTGATGCCGCAGAACGCTTTTTAAATTTCGGTTTTCAGGTATGGCTGAATTTCCTAATGGCTGGATTTCTCTGATTTTCAGAAGCTATTTTCTTATTTATTTAAATGCTATATACTGAGTTTCTTTGCAAAAAAAAAAAAAATCAAATATTGGTGCCGCTGGAGCGATTTTTACATTTTGGATTTCAGGTAAATCCGCCCGTTCACGAATCCCTGCCTTAAGGACTATGGCCACCCTTGTCGGTAACTTATGTGGTCTTCTCCTTTCCTTTGTTTCCTTCCCCACCAACTGTCCAGGTCTTTCAAGACGATGGAGTTCTTGAAATGTTGCAAATGCATCCAGGGTCATTTACGTCTCAGGTTATAAGGAAAATATCCGGGAAAAAATACCTAAAACTTATGCAGGCAATATGTCCCACCCGAAAATCGAACTCGGTCCCCTAGGTTGAGGTTGACAAGCAGACATGCTAGCATATGAGCCATGGCAATGGAAGTTTCTTATTGTGTTTACTTGCAGCCTTGCAATTAAGTTTTGTTGCATTTATTTTCATATTTGTTTTCACCTTCTTTGATTATTTCTTCTTCTTCTTTTTTTTTTTTGTTCGTTCGTTATATTTTTTTTTTTTTAGTTAATATCACATTCCTTCTCATACTTTATTTCTTTTTAATATATATTCTTTCGTTTCTTTCCTTTTTACGTTTTTTCTTTGTTTTCGTCCATTTATATTTCGGTTAACTTTACTTCATTTTCGTCAATTTCCTCTTCCTCCCCCCATACCTTTGATTTTTTTCACAGTTTAAGAACCGTACTCAGTATTTACGCAAATCAGATCGCTTTGCTGGACCGTTTGTTCCACAACATTTCCTTAGCACGTATGTTTAAGATGGCTGACACAGGATGTACCTCCTGGCCGATCACAAAGCCCTTCTCTTTCCGCTTCGGTACACAGACAGAGTAGTCAGGCTACCTTCTCCTCGTACAGTTTTAGTTTATAATGATCCCTTCAGGTGGAAAGTGAAAAATATCGGTTTGACGTCGCCTACACATAGCCTGCATCATTATTGTCTTTATAGTCCCTACCTGGGTTTGTTTGTTGCGGAGGGGGCATATCTCAGGTATTGATCTTCGTAATCATCGGCATTAAATCTTGTTTTTCCTTGCAGCGACATTCATTTAGAGGTCACTGCTGAAGCAACATTGTTTCCAGAGCAGGTTTGTTGTCATTATGGCGAGTTCATGGCCTCCTGCAAGATGCTCTTAACTTCTGTTCACAGTTGCATGCACAGCGCGGTAAAACTGCATAAGACCATCAAATCGAAGAAACCTTACAAATATATTACCTTGGAAAAAAAAAAAACATATAAAGAATCATATGCTTACTTAAAGACCGTTGTTCTTTAAAGATCATCAGTTTTCTTCTTTTAATGCGAGAAGTTGTTTGTAAAAATTAACAGCTCAAAGGAATAAAGACAAAAAGAACAATTCTAAACATTTAAAAAAATAAGCTAATAGCACACATTCTACAAATGTGTAATACTATTCATCATATAAAGTGTCAAAAGCAATTTATTTTGTATTTCATTAACGTAAAAGCAAAAATAGCAGCTATTCTTTAAGCTATCCAAGCCGGCGTTATTATTAAAATTGACAATTACAATTGGTTTAAATGAAATTTAAAATGAATGTGTCTGGAGAGTCAGAGAGAAGGGGATGGGGTAGGAGGGGTGGGAGAATTGTTTGTTGACCAGTAATAGATTCTATTTGAAAATCTCTGTCTTTGTTTATATTATCATTCCAGTTTAATAATGAAAAACACTCCCAAAAATGAACTGATCAATTTCGTTAAATTATATTTGGAACACGCAGTCTTGTTGATTTTATCCACGTATGAGGTTGAGCGAGAAGTCAATTGTGCTACTTTGCTTGAGAGTGTTGGCTGTGTGAAGTGCAAGACAGATATAAGTATTTTCTTTTAAGGTATAACATTGTTTTTCTACACATGCTTTCCTTAGAACACATAATTATCTGTAAACTTATATTTATTTTCTTAATTTGTCATATTTTAATTTTTATTGCTTTGTGGGGAACTTCTTCAAATATGCATAAAACAGGGTTTCTTCTAAACTTAAAAATTAATGAACAAGTCTCACAAATAATTATGTTTACTTTTAAAATGGTTGTTTAGATTTCACAATTTTGGAATAGAATAAAAGGGAGTTTTTTATTTTAATTTGCAGAGTTAATATCATAAGGCCTTCTATTCCATTCCTAATTAATACAATTAATGATACAAGATACACATACAAATATTTTAACTATGACATAAGCATTGTTGTGTTTATATTTGAAATTAATACTGGACAAATAATATAGATAATATCAAATTGCTTATTTAACCCACTCGTATGAATAATGAAGTTTAATGCCCGGTTTTACTACACAGGTACACATGGACACTGATTATACATGAGATAAAATGATATATTGGAAAATGCTTTATTTTTAAGGAAGAAAACGATCCCGGGATTTGCCATTTATGAGCACTGAGGAAAACCTGGAAAAAAACTCAGTCAAGAAGAACGGTCCTGGCTGAATTCGAACCCCAAAACTGCTGCTCACGAGTCCGCGCCTTAACGGCCTGGGCAACCCGTGACGGTGACCCACTCGTGAATGTATAAAACCAGTGAAAATCAATGTTGAATTATGAATTATAAGTTTTTGTATTACTCAAACCTATATAGTATAATTTTAAGTGCATAAGAGTTTATGACTATCTAAAGTAAACAAAAGTGCAATTGTAAGTACAATTAAATACAAAATATAACAAATTAATGCAATAAATATAATCACAAAAATAAATAATAATGTACATTACAGTAATCAAAATAGACAGAATAGTCACTATGATAAGATAGATAGCACATGGCAATATCTTTAATTATTTATCAAAATTTAAATAGAAATGGACATCTTAAGAACAGTTATTAAAGTTTAATTTTAAACAACAACACTGTACTGTCCTACATCCCCTAGCTTCCCTTGGGAGCATGTTCTGTATATTTCAAGGGGGTTGCAAGCTATGTTTCTAAAAAATGCAATTTTAATAAAGTGGGTAAATTCAGTGATTTTTGCATGAAAACTATAAGAAAACTATATGCCATTTTTCACAAAAATATTCGCCTTATATGTTGTTATAGTATAATAAATAAAAATTGTGAAACTTCTAATTTTCGTATGGAATTGCCAACGCACAGTTTCAGAATCTAACCGTATGCTAAAACAAGTACGGTAATCGTCCCCCCCCCACATGGAAAGTACTTTGCTTTCTTAAGGGTTGAATAAAACAATTCCTCAATGAGCATTATTCGTGATGGAATGGAATAATTACCAAATAATGCAATATACTCCTGCTTATTTTATACAGCTTTCGTGAAAATTTAAAGGAAGAATTTCACCCTTGTATATGCAGCCATTTCAAAGTTACAGAGTGATGTTCTTAAGTTGCGGGAAAGGAAGAATCAAATCGAGGTCGGATTTCGAACCATGGATCTTCGACCTGACGTGCCAACGATGAACTACCGTATCCTCCTCCAAGCATAAACCTCTCATCTAATTATTGTTTCCTCTTCCAATCCTTCTTAATCGCTATTGAGTTATTTTTTCCCTACGTACCAGGAAATCAATGTGTATAACACTATTAGCGTGCCAAAAACTGATTAACATGAGTTTTCCAATTCAAGCATGTCATTTGAATGTCTCTTAGTGAAGTGAACTTCAGGAGTTAGGATGTCTCACTTTGATTGGACGCAGTTTACGTACATAAAACACTGGCCGCACGCAACTCTCCTGTGCTAGGACGGAATTTACATTAGGATTGTTTTAGTGTCAAAAAGAACACCTTATGTTTCTCTGCTTCCACAAAATAACTCAGCTATATATCACTTCTTTTAATTCTCAACTCTTTCCTTGCATATATTTATTTTCTAATATCTTTGGTATTTAACACAGTAAACTGCAGAGTTTCTGTTTATGAATAGCTAACAGTTGGCTGTATGAAGAGTTACATTTACACCTCACATGAGATATGGCAGCTTATGGCATTAGGAGAACACGAAAATACATCGTTTTAACAAGACTTATCTAACCGTGAATGGGACTCAATGTCCATACACCTCTGCGCTGCTGTTTCCACGCTACCCTACACGCTCAACCTGCGATATCGCCTTGGGGTACACTCTGGATAGCAGACACGCAGACATTGTTGGGTCGCGCAGGCGCATAATAAAACCTTTCTTAGTAAACCGGCGACGGGATACGAAAATAACAGAGCGCAAGAATGGCTTGAGGTGTACTAATTCTTAGCTATTGTTTCTGCCGTCTCTACCACTGACATGCAATACATAACCCTCGAGAGAACAAGGTGCAGAAGAGATTGGAAGAATCGAGGAATATGAAGAATATGAAAATTAGTTTCTAGCTTTCTACTACGAGGCCAGTTTGACCCTTTTGACCTCTATGTAATGAGCCGTCCCAAGTACGGATGGGATGTTGCAGAGAGGTCATAGCAGGCCATATGACACTCGTGCACCAAAACCAAAATCTGAAAAGCCTAAACATGAAACAGTGTAAAAAAATGTACCACAACATGTGAAAAAAGGAAAATTAGAAAGAGTTTCCAAATATATCTAAAAATTAATTAGATACCTTGGCCAAAAGTACTCAAGAACTCCAGTCTCCTCTTAAGGGCAAATTCTTTTAGGTAATGGCACATGGCTCCCATGTTAGTGGAATATGCACCAGCATCGTCTACTAAATTACCAAGGGTGGCCGAGGTCGTAAAGACCGAACTCATGAGCGGAAAGTCCGGGGCTCGATTCCCAAAAGACCGTCCTCCCTGACTGAGTCCCCCCCCCCCCCCAGGTTTTCCTCACTCCTCATACATGGCAATTGCCGGAGATACCTGGAACGTTTTTACTTTAAAAAAAAAAAAGGAATATCTCATTATCCACCGCTCATAATTTTAATGACTTACAGATGTCATCACGTTTTGGCCTGATGCATAACCTGCAATAAAACATTTCTTTGTTTTAATATTGTATAATTTTTCTCCAACATAATTTAGTGAAGTTTTTGACCTTTTAATAAGCAAAACATGCAAAAGTACTTTTATTGATAGCTATACAATTTTTGAAAGGAAGTACGCTTTTTGCACAGTTCAACATTTTTGTGATTAACTTTACAAAAATATAATTATGGGGATTTATTTAAGAATGAAAATTAAGTTGCAGTCTTTAGAATAGATAGGACATTTCGTACAGTAAGTTTACAGTTTTATTATTACAAGAAACAAACAACAAACAATTGTTGTATCAATCCCCCCTTTTAACATCTTGAGTTTCCTTACAGTGTTCTTTCCAGAAGTCATTCGCTGAAAAGAGATATCTTCATGTTTTCCAATTTTCTTCTTCTTTTTATGTATCTTGCCACCGTGAAGATCAGAACCACTCCTTGCTTTTGTCACCAAGGCGAAAATATGCTCTTGAGGTTATCAATGAACCTAGAAATTATAAATTTTTCTTTTATTTTACAAGAAAATTTAAGCTGGTTGTATGCAGATATTGAAAATACCAATAAGCGTTCACACTTCTCACCAATTTTCCTTTCTGGAGCAGTTTGTCCCTTCTTATTAAGGGAAGGGGGTCAAAATCCCATATTTTTTGTTTTTGTACCATTTTAATGTAAACATTTCTGTTTATTTTGATATGATTTTCAATAATGTTCCTCGGTTATAAGTATTTCAATAAGATTTTTATTATATCACCACAGAAGTCATTTTCTTGGATATTGCGAGCTTTTGTTCAGTTAACAGTCTATATCTCAGAAACTATTAGCTGTAGAAGGTTGTGGCTTGTCTTAAATGATAGAAAAAATTGTATTTCATAAGATGGTAGTATTTATTTTCATGACATCATCCTTTTATATTTTACAGTGCTGGAGGGTTTTAACTATTGTTTCCCTCGAAAAGTTTATTTTTCTGTAAAAACACTTTTTTTTACTGCAAATATTGAAAAGCTAGGATCTGTACAAGCTATTACTTTGAAACTTTTACCAGTTATTCTTGATACTATTGTAATGATGTGGATCTTTTATGGTTAAGCTAGGACAAAAATTGACAACTTAAAAAAAAATAAAATGTTGAAAAAAACAGGAAAAAGCAAAAAATTGGAAATAATTTATAATTTGCTTCAGAGTCATGACACAGTAGTGAAAATACATAAAAAAATTTAATTATGTATACTGTAAATGTTTATTTTATTAGCTTTAATGGTGCTTGAGAAAATGGGAACTCAAGCTGGTAAATTTATAATTACAAGGATATGTCTTTCACACTCCCTTTAACAAAACTTTCACCCTTAACTCTGACTTTTTTAAAATGATTCTGTTTCCATGTTCCTGGATCAGATTTTCTATTTCCTGTTGGAATTTCTTCGTTAGATGACGTTAACAGCTTAAACTTAATGAACCAAGCTAGATGACATTATTATGATACTCTTTGAGGACCAATAATAATCAGTAACTACTTAAAAGTAATACTAACGCTCAACAATGCACTTATGAAAAAAACAATGTTTTACATAACAGATTTTAATAAATTGCAGCAATCCCTTTCCATTGATGATTACCTTCATTAATAGAAGGGTTATCTTGAATAAATTACTTTATTCTACTCTCCGATAAATGGTAATAGAAAATGAAGAGTGAAAAATCGATTTAATGTTGCGTTGCAATAGTGCCAGCAAAAACTGAATAAACACGATCCATGTTTGAATGAAGTAATCTTTTTGTGTTCTTTAATATATTCTGAACCTGTATCTGTAGAGTGCGTTTAGAATGTAGCTTTTCTGCACAGTTTATGCACCATAACCATAAACCAAGAGAAGGATTCAAAAAGTAGCTATAGTGGAGATAGATGTGCATTGTAGCACGTGTGTAAAACGGAGCTGAACTGGAAAAGTATTCCAAGATTGCAAATGTCTCGATTGCATGGAAATTTATCGTGGAATTTTGGCCATGTATAAGACAAGACTGTACTGATGTGATAGGAAGGGGCCAATCTTTCTGTAGGTTTCAACATTCGTAGAGTGACTGTCACGAAATTGGGTATTTCAGTTGATAGTGCTCATTTCATTGTCCTAGTAATTGGGAACGTATCTTCAGGGAGTTGAAAAATTAGTGAAACTTAAAGACATGTGTTTACAGAGACTAGTGGTGCGTCTCTGTCTTATTGAATTACAATAACTTGTCTAATAATAAAGTGTAAATTACTTTCTGATCATTCTCATACATCCACAATACTAACTCATTTATAAATTTGCCCCTTCTACATTGCCTGCTTCTATTGGACCTAGCACAGACGTAAACAACTAATTTTCAAAAAGTGCTACATAGAGCATCTTTGATATTTCAATACATGCCCGTCATTTCCTCTCAGCCTATATTTAGAGCTTATTTTGGGTCCCTAACACGTCAGCTTATTTATTTTAACACATTCTAGAAACATTTTTGGCTCCTAATGTCAATTTGTCTTTTCTACTTATTCCCATATATTTTTATTGTTTTGATGTCTCATTGCCAATTTGTCGTCACGCTTTCCCTCTGGGTTCAATATGTTGGGATTACATTTTCTCCTTGCATCAGCTTCCTCCAGTACTTCACTGCTCCTGACTTCTTTGAGCCGTATCTTCGTAACGACCCCCTTCTAGCAATATCCTTCAATTTGACCTCCTCTTCTTGACTCAAGAATCCGTTTCCAGAAATGCATTTCAGTTGTATTTACATGTTTAGTTCTATCCATGCCGCACAGATTATGTAACAAAATTCAATTGATCATAGCTGTATAGGCACGTTCTGTGATATCCGCTGGCATATCATACACGATGTAATTCGATCTACCAGCCTCCAAGTATCAGGCAGTGATTCCTCAAAATGATGGACTGTATGTATAAGGGTGGCGCTGTTCATAGCATATTGAAATATTAATTACGTTTTATTTATTCGCTCTTTAAAATATAAGCAAAATGTACAAACGTTTTCTGTGGAACTAAACGAGAATGAAAGCACAAGTTAATATGTGTAGCTAGAACTCTAGGCTTGGTCTCTGCAAATTATTTCAGACAGTCGATAGGGAAGCACTAAGTAAACTTAGATTTCTACAACATCATAGGATTTTGTGGTAACGCACCAGAAAAAACCGAGCAGTAACGGAATACACTTTCAAAATAGAGCACGATGAATTTTGACAATAAAAAAATGAAAATTAAGAGGTAGGTTCCAAACAGTACCCGCCTGATATAGAATTCACTTAATTTTTAAAGCGCCAAAGAAAACAAATGGGGAATAAGGTATACCTATCAGTTTAAACTCTATGGAGGCACTAGTTTGATAAATACGTTCCACGCTAAGGTGAAAACACGTAAAAATAAATAAATAAATAATAATAATAATAATAATAATAATAATAATAATAATAATACCACGTTGTAATAAAGTTTTTCACCAAAGAAGGGTTTCGACAGTTTGACCATTGAACCTTATGAAATGTATAATTTAATGTTATGGGAATAAATCACATGCGATTTAAAAAAGGGTTGAATAAAAAAATTATTGAACAAATTACAAATTTGAGCTATTTAGTACTTTACATTCTATAGGTAAAACAGTTAAACACTAAAAACCAACTAAACAGCTATAGAAGATGTGTGGAACAATTAGGAAACCGCTTAGGAAGCGCACCAGAAGGGAAACTCTGCTGGCTGTTCAGTTCTAACTAGTTCACGCTGCGAGACCTGGGCGTTAAACAGAAGACATAATCGGCGGAGATTAGATATTTAAAGCCCATGGCTGGGGTTCGCTCTATTTTGATAAATAAAGAGAAACGCCAAATATATCTTAAACGATTTGGAGGAAAAAAGAAAAACACGGTGATACGTTCATTTAAAAAAAGGGCGATAACAGACTTCCCATGCTACATTTAAATATAAACCAAAGGAAAAAAGAACTCGCAGAAGACTCAGAAATGTTCTCCTGAAGTCGTAACAAGTTGATGACGTCTTATACAAGTTTTATTGCTGACACATTTGGGCACTCGTGTCTAGACATCTGATACACTGTTGACCAGAAGCAGGTAGACAGACTACACATTTTTAGTCTTTTGGGTCATCGTGGTAAATCAACTTCACTGAGCATTCTAAAAAGATGCAACGTGAAATTCTCATGTTACGGTATAGTATATAGCCAGAATTATTCCTATATATCTTTTATATATCCCTCCTCAGTCATGCCACCACCCAGATTTCTTATTTCAGCAGCCATTGATGCTGTCCAGTAAACCGTCAATGCTATTGAGAGGGTAAGAGCTGGAAATGAATGAAGCTGGAGGAGAATAATAGCGATGATGGCCCCCCAAGATAAGAGGACGAGGGAAGGACAAGGAAAGAGGTTGAGGACAAGGAAGCCGCTAGCCGACCTTGGAGCCGGTAGCGTATTGTCTAAACTGAAGACTCAGGTGAACCCGAAACTTTAGCAGTTCCTTATTTGCTAAGACTAGCATGGAAAGTTAAAAAGAAAAACCATTCATATAAACCAAAGAGGACTTTCGATTCTGGAGATAAACAAGTTTTAGCTCTCAGCATAATCTCCTTTCAAATCTATACAGTAATTCCAGCGTTTTTCTTGTTGTTCATCCCATCCATAAAATGACATTTCTTCAGCTTAGCTCTGTTCATCGGCAACAACCTCTTTATTTTATGGACATTTCTTTCTTATTAGCCATTTCTTGATGTGGAGAAACAGAAATTAGTCTCTCAGAGTGTCATATATGTAAAGTACATATCTTAAGTTCAATAATCGCAGATGGAGCTGATGCGTTTTCTTCGCCAAATGAGGAAGACTCTTCTTGAACGCGACATTTAATTGCTCCCTAGTATAGCGTAATAGTCAAAAATTATTTTGCTCATTTTTAAAAGTCAGTTACCATCCCAAAACATAATCGCCATCATCTTTGCTGCTCAGGGGATTGTTTTTGCCTTCTTTGGGGCTCCTTCTCCTGCGAAACCCACAGTTTCGACTACTCTTCCCTGGTGTCTAAATTTGGCGACTACGTACAGAGTCTTCGTAATTAACATGGATTCCGTTTAAGGTAAGATCAAATAACAAATTTTGAAAATAATAATAATAATAATAATAATAATAGTTTAGTATTTTGTTCCAAATAATTATTTGAACCATTCTGTTTAATTTGGTACATTAGTTATTGAAAAATGTCAGTTGCAAGTGTTTTTATGACGAAATGTGTTTTGTGACAAATAGCCTTTTTTTTAATATCCCGTATTATTGAAATTAGTCTCATGTGTTATTGGTCATGTTAATTAACAAATTTGAAGTGTACATATAGATGGATGGATGGATGGGATGGGATGGGATGGGATGGGAAGGGATAGATAGATAGATAGATGGATGGATGGATGGATGGATGGATGGATGGATGCATGGATGGATGGATGCATGGATGGATGGATGCATGGATAGATAGATAGATAGATAGATAGATAGATAGATAGATAGATAGATAGATAGATAGATAGATAGATAGATAGATAGATAGATAGATAGATAGATAGATAGATAGATAGATAGATAGATAGATAGATAGATAGATAGATAGATAGATAGATAGATAGATAGATAGATAGATAGATAGATAGATAGATAGATAGATAGATAGATAGATAGATAGATAGATAGATAGATAGATAGATAGATAGATAGATAGATAGATAGATAGATAGATAGATAGATAGATAGATAGATAGATAGATAGATAGATAGATAGATAGATAGATAGATAGATAGATAGATAGATAGATAGATAGATAGATAGATAGATAGATAGATAGATAGATAGATAGATAGATAGATAGATAGATAGATAGATAGATAGATAGATAGATAGATAGATAGATAGATAGATAGATAGATAGATAGATAGATAGATAGATAGATAGATAGATAGATAGATAGATAGATAGATAGATAGATAGATAGATAGATAGATAGATAGATAGATAGATAGATAGATAGATAGATAGATAGATAGATAGATAGATAGATAGATAGATAGATAGATAGATAGATAGATAGATAGATAGATAGATAGATAGATAGATAGATAGATAGATAAAACAATCAAAGTCCACTAACTAATTTATGGAATGTATTGAATTATACTAGCTAATATTTTCTGAGGAGACTATAAACATTAACGAAAAATAAATGAAATTAATTATCCAAACAAAAGTATCCATTGTCTATTATAGGTAACCTTGAAAAATAGAACTGAGTATTTTCGGAGCATAATCTCTTCGGGCATTGTAGATCATCATATTTTACCTTGGAAAGTGGTTAAACTTGAAAAGCAAGGGGCAGGCTGTTCATCAGTCCGTGCACGGCACATTTTGTCAACAATAGCATGGGACTCCCAGGAGCCCTTATAGGTTGTTCGACTCATAGTTCTAGAAGGGGTTTTGTCAGCTACAATTTCTTGTATTTTTATTATCTTCATTGGGCATGTATTTATGTGTTCTTTATTAAGAAACAATATCAAGATTTAAAAATATCATGGGAACACTGGAGGTGGCATTTTCTGATGTGCTCATTAAAATCTTGAAGATTTATAAAGCTTTGTAACAACTAGAATTCCAATAGCTTTTCCTTCCCTCTGTACACGTATCTTGTAGGACTCCCTGAGGTTCCTGTCTTCTTCTAGATTCCGTAGTCTTTTTCGTTTCTCTAGTAAAACTGATATTAAAGAACACAAAGATGCACTCTGTAATGTTTTTATGGCTAAGTAAATTGAATTCGCGCATTAATGAATCGCGTTTCTGCATGAACTGTAATATTCTCTTCACTTGAATCCATGTTGAAATAGTGCACGCAACAGTGATACAGCCTTGCCTGAACAATGCAGCCATATGCAGCTGCAAAATATAAGCCACAACAATGTAGGTTAATAATATAAACAAACTGACCAACCAAACTCTTCTAAAATAATACAAAATTACAACCATTTAATATATGAGGACCCTGATTGTTTTTCTATTTTTACAGAGAAATATTTTTTCCTTGGAGACTATATTTTTATGCTGATTTTTATGGACTATTTGTGGCTTCTTTCTCTATGAGAATGTGTTGGAATGTAGTACGTACTATATACCTACAATCCATTGGCACTAAAATCTCAAATTTCACCAAAAGTAAGCTTTGATTGTGCCCTTCAAATATATTGTCTATTGTGGAACTTTCTTTTCTATCCCCACGCTGTCTTAATATGATTATGCTACAATTTTCATTCTTTTGGGTATAATTTTTAGTACAATTTTCATATTTAGTTAAGATTTTTTCTCTGTAATTGTTATAATCTTTGTGGTCAAGTTTCATGACATTACCTCTGTTATTGTCTATTTATCTGGTATTTGATTCTTTATCCAACATGATTTATTACATATTGCAATTGTTAATATGATTGTGACAACTATTTTCATATTATTATTAAATTATTTTAATTTAATTTTATATATTTTTTAAATGTTGGTATATTTTAACTGCACCACAGATAATAATGACATTTTATCATTACTATCGTTATAATATTAATATTTCAGCATCTAATTTAGAGTAAAACAGATAAAAACTTTTAGACGAGGTTGCCAGCTCATAGATAACCTTTTTTGAGTTGTTACTGATTATTATTTAGTTACAAAGCTCGATTTTCATCAATGATCCTGAAATTTTTATTAGCATTATCATCGGATATAGCCTATAGCCTGTTCCGGTTGCATATATTATAATTGTTGAACCTATCGTTTGATGGTCTGTATTGTAGTAAGCTATGAGAACGTTTGTATGAATTGTAAAACCAGTTATTTTAATATTCTACAAATTTGCTGTTAAACGATAATATACTTGCTTTTTCGATTTCAGTGTTGTTTTTCTAGGTACGACTACTAAAAGGAATTGTTTGTACAGCCCTTCCCTTTGAAGTCACGAGATTCCTGCCACTTGCCTCTTGATAGAAATCCCAGCCTAGCGACACAGAGAGCGGTTGTCCAACTACCTGCTCAGTGGTAGCTTCTTTCTGGTTTGTCTGGACGTGAGGTAATTTGTTTGGTTAAATTCAAAATTCTAACTCTACTTCGGAATCATAATTTTTCTCACTTCTATTCAATAAAAACAAATGTTTAACTTAAATGATTCTTACTAAATTTTACCTTTATTGGGTATACATTCTTTTATTTTTTGGTGGGAAAATAAGGGTTTCTTAATGTGTTTCTTGAGTAGCGGCCGCCCTTTATCACAGGAATATTTCTAACCTTCAGTTTTCAAGTATTCGTGATTTTTCAAGTATTGGCAGCTTAATGCCAATTGATTTTAAAACATTTAAACATTTATCGGGCAGTAGGCTGCAGTGTTTTTAAGATTGCTAATAAATTTGATTGCATACCGTAACTTGTTGGTGAAATTTCTTAAAGGCACCCTCTCACTCGTTTACATGTATTAAGCAAAGTGGGTTATGGGACATCTCCAAGTACTGTCGTTGGTGCTGTTACGTCACTCAGCCTACACTAAGAAACACAGCCAGTCGATGGATATGTGCCGCAAGCTATGTCTTTAACAATAGCACTTTTTTCCATATTGTCTTCAACGTTTTCTTGGCATGCTACATTTAAGCATTATTACAGAAATATACGCTATTCCTAAGTTTCTAATATGACACCCGGATTTACATTACTGTTCCAGACACTCAATTTTACATGGTTTCTTTTCTTTAGAAAAAAAAACAACAACAACAACAACAACCCAACTCGCATGATATGGAACGAAAGGTATTGGATGGCTATGTAATCCGTGACATCATTATAAATTACTGCTCGAAGTATCGAATACCCTAGAAACAAAACTAATAATGCAGCATAATTAAAACACTTGAAATCTTTTTTGTGAGTTTAATACCAGGCGTGCAACTCACCAAGTTATACTGAGACAGTGATTAACAGTGATGAGAGGTTTAGGGCAGCTCGTGGACTATTTCTGCTCGTGACGAATCTGTTAGCGATGAATGCAAAATATCGCTGGTTCAAATAACAGTCACGATTGCAATCTGGCTTTTGAACCCTAAGTGTACATCACAACTTGGAGCAGAGAGAAGAGAATGTCCCTAAAAAATCTATAGGTAGTATATCAAGAATGCTTTCTACATTTTTGTTTTAAATCAATCGTTTTTGTTGTGCTAGAAAATTTTCATTTTGAACATTAGCACAGCTGTGGGAAACAAATTTTCCCAATTATATTTATAGATTAAATATAAATCATAAGTACCTGTTAATATATTTTAAACATAAAACAAGTTTATATAGAAGAGAAAGTAATTATGTATGATTTATAAGCTATTAATGCTCAGATATAAATAAAATAAAAGCTCAGCACTCTCGCCAAAGAAAATCCAAATTACATTGGACACCACCTGGAAGAGTTATATTAAAAAATTACTTCTGTGTCTTTACAACAAACCTTTGTACTCTTGCGCAAGACTGGAAAATGTTATCGATAAAGCTGTACAAAATTACAAAATTATTATGCCAGGTGATACAAAAAGTAGAAGTATATATAGATGGCATTATTAAAATTATCATGGTTTTCAAAATAACGATATAATAATAATAATAATAATAATAATAATAATAATAATAATAATAATAATAATAATAATAATAATAATAATACTCCTACACAGTATCCGAAAAGTCCCTATTAATTAAATGAACCAATTGTAGTAACGAAATTATACACAAACCACCTACTTGGCCTATTGGTTCGCATTGCCCGGGAAACCCGGGTTCGATTCAAGATACTTGCTTAGTAATTTTTAAGTCCTTTATTTTATGGTTTCATAATACAGCATTATATCTGCTTCAGAAAGCTTATAACTTCATATTCATTTTTTGCCAGAGAGGACAAAAAATTCTTAAGAGACCGTGCAAATATTTTACACAAATTAATTACGCTAAAACGAAAATAATTATTTCATTTGTTGTTTTACTACAGAATATATAAATATAAATATTACTATAATAACCTAAAATACAATTTGTGCCTGTGCAGCAAACGTCTTAAAATAAAAATTAAATAAAATAAAAGTTTAGAAGCAAATTTGGGTTTATATATAAATATGTAAAGTTTTATATATTTTATAGTATTTAAGGTTCCTGTATAAACTGCCAAGGTCTTAGAGAAGATGAATGTAATGACTTAATGGTGGCGTAAATGAGCGTCAATACATAAAGCTATTTTGTATTGTTGGGGGCAATACAGAAAAATACACTCCCAGGCGACTTATTCCTGCCGTAAGCTCACAACTAAATAATTAGTAACTAAGTCAACATGTTGGAAGAAAGCATCTGGGGTTCACTCAACTTCGTGAGGCCAATTGGGAAGCTGCCTAATAGGGAGGTAGCGTTCTTCGATCACGAAAGCTGCTTGATAGGCAATTTGCGGGGTGCCTGGCAATGCTGCCCAACATCAAGGAAGTCTAAAACGTAAGTGGAGGAAGCAGAGGTCGCTGCGGCAGGCCAAGGCTCACCCTGGCTGTAGTGCCAAATGAAATCTTACAGAACTTTTTTAATTTTGAAAAAAAATATAATTAATGTGGTAAACGAAAGTATTCGCTTAGTTTTTTTCCCCCTATAACTGGTGCCTTAACATAACAAAACAATACAAAAAGCAAGATATCATAATATTTTGCTTTTTGTGTTTGGTCATAATTTTCATGACTTCATCGCTGGCCATGAGCGATAGCTTATTGGCCGATGCAGTCTCCATCGCCTATTCGGTCATCAGATAATAGTTTGAACCGATATTTATACATTTTTTATAAAAGGTATTATTTACGGTAATGTGTTACATAATACGATTTTAAAAATAATACAATTTTGTATGAGCTCTCTAAAGTAAAGTGAAGACCATACTATATGCATACATTTTCCAAATTTAGAAATATAGTATAACAATATCATTTTAGAAGAAAATTTAAAGAAATTTTGTGATGTCCGTAGTTTAATAATTCATGCCCCTTAAATCAAGTATACTAAGTTAACCAAGCCGGGTAGTTCCGGCGAATTTGCTTTCGGGAGGCCCCAGGTTCAAATCCTATGCTATTCTGACCTTGGGTTTTTGCACGGTTTTCTCTGGTTGCTTAGGTCACTGCAGAGATAGATTTTTTTTCCTTTCCATGAATTTTCCGCTTTCCCATATTACCTCATTTCTTTACGTTGTTTCTGTTATAGAGTCGACAGTGCCAGGCGATATGGGCTGGTGTTGTGAGCGGAGTGATGGTGGCTTGCGCTTTGAAAATGTTTCTGGTGTGGAAACAGGCTTTCGAAGAAGCTCGAAATGATTGGAGAGGAAGGGGGAGGTACGCAGGATTCGCGTGTTATATTTGGAAACAATATTAGGGACTACGTCTATTTCTGTGCCTCACTATCTCTGGATTTTGGTCCCCCGGTGTCCCTCATGTCATCCGTTCCTTCGGAAGGCATAAGCACAAACGGCCACTCTTTGAGCTAGGCTAAAGTACTGAAATGTTCTTCTATCAATTTAGCAATAAAGATACTTTTTGTTTTGCTCAAATGTGGCACGTTTTCTCAAAACAAAATCGCATTCCAAAATCATAAAAAATAAGAAGAAATCCAGAAGATGTTTTCTTTCCAACTTTTAGCTAATTTTGAAACCATAAACGAAGTACTGCTGGAGCTCAGCAACAATCAGTGTTGACAAGTTTTGTTAACAAGCATTGCTCTGCCTACAGTCTTCCTCTGCGTTTTTAATTTGACCTCCTTTGTGAGACTTTTTTTTTACCACATTAATATACGTGTGGAAGTTTACGCGAAATTAAAACAAAAATAAATCTCATAATATGGGGTTAAGAGGTTAATAGCTAACTATCTGATGGTTTATAATGGGTGCGCTACGTGGTACTCTTTTAAACACATACACACGTATACCGAGGTACCCTCCACTTTTGTTGTGGTTTTTGAAGGAAATTTCCATTAAGAGTTATCCCTTCCCCTTGCCTCTAATCGTGTTCAACTTATTACTGTAGCTCTGATACAGTTTGCTCCAGGTATGGAATGCAGGTCTTCGTGTTCATTTAATTATTACAGAAACAAACTTTCACAGCCTCTACTTTTTAGCCTACTTGCATGCCTACAGTATTTTTTGTGCACTAAGTCAATACGTCAGAAATGTGGGATTAATGACCAGTTTGCAGTAAATAACTGCCAGACCATTAGATGCTTCTGTCTCGAGTAACCACTCCTTGGTTTTGGAGTAAAAATTTCACGCATTCCATTTTCAATTCATGGCCATATTCTGGATGTTTCTTCCATGGTGTGCCATGGACCAAATCAGAAAATCTGAACGGATGTAATCAGGGCTGTATGGAGAATGTGGTAGTAGTTTCTACAGAAATAAGGATTCGAAGAGTTTCGAATTTTAAATATCTGGACTCTGTAATACTATACGAAGATAAAGATACACCATTTTCAAATAAATGGGGTATATAAACACAACCTAAAAAGAAATGAGAAAAAATGTAATTAAAACTTTATAATATTATGGGCCTTTTTCAGCCGCTAAATAGATCTGAAACAGGGATGGAAAATATAACCAAAATAGAGTGTTCTGAAATGAAGGTTTCTTTCTTTTTTTTTTTTTTTTTTTTTTTTTGAGAAAAGTTAAAGACTGCAGAATAAACGATAAAAATATAGAGATATTCAAACAGACGTTAATATATACAAAACAGATACCAAGATAATTTTATATATGGAAAGAAAGCTGGAAAATAAATCCGTGATGCTATATGAAGCTTTGGGCCGAATACTCAAAAGAAAATTACGATCATGATGATGATGCCTGAGCAGCATGGCATGTTGCATTATCATATTGCAACAGAATTCTCATGTTTACCTATGAGAGGTATCATTGAATCAGGGGAAAAAAAAAAAAACTTATAAACTTTTTAAAGTTGTTCAGAAAAAAGCTGAGCATCATAGGCAAATCCTACAAACATTTAACTTTTTTTTGACTGCATTCGTCTTCTCGCGACGTCTGTAGATTGGACATGAATACTGTAGGTGTAAGTCTGTAGTCATAAATGAAATGAATTAATGATAGCGCAAATAAACTTGGAGCCCTTACGCCCTAAAGTTACTTGACATTAACCATCGGTAAGGAACAATTAAAAACAAAAAAAAAACAAAAAAAAGTTTGTGCAAACAACTTAACCTGATGGGGATTCGAACCCAGGACCAGGATTAGTACTCGCAAACGCTACCACTAGACCACGAAGGCGGCCCAATTAACATTGCCTTTATTTCGGAGTGACTTATTTTAACAAATAATTTAGCTATTGGCCGGCGTGTAGCTATTGAGCCCCTCAAAACAAAGACGTCATACTTAAATTACAACATTTCAACTGGCGATAGGCATCAAGCCTAAGTCAATAAAAATGCGGCAGAAATGTTTTATTTAGTACCATAATTATTAATTTTTACATTTAAAGTGATCTACAATTACATTTTTAAGAAAGTCTTCAGAAAGGGTTTTGATTTAGAAAAGTACTTAACTCATATCATAAGCACCTTACGCAGAGTCTATTACATGTACTTCCGTCTCGTGCCTCAACAGAAAAGTACCAATAGCCTAAAGCAGCAGTTCATTCATCATTTTCTACCGCTGTTATAAGGCAAATAAGACTTACAAATACTCACAAATTAAAATAACTTTTAACCATATATCATTTTAGACACCCCTAAAATATATTAATATTTATAAATTATATTTATTTCAGTCTGTTCGAAATATTTCTAATTTCAATGAAATACCGCTAGGCACGTGTAAAACGTTCCATCCACAAGTCGGCCGCTTACCGACGCAACCTCTCCCCGACAACACCACCTTCCAGCGTTGCCAACCTCATCTTTTTAAAACTTGGGTATTACATATAAACTAAATTACTTCTGTACTTACCCTTTTTACAGAAGCTGCCCAGAAATTTAGGTCAATTATTGCAAAGAACTCAAAGAGTATAAATGGAAATCTCTAAGATGTACAGAGATTAGTTGAGTTACGGGCAGGCAGAACCTGGCCGTACTGTCAACGTCAAGGCATGTGCAGATAGCACCTTGCAGTTACTTTTCAGAAAAGTTTTGTCAGCTAATAATTCTTTTACTCGGTGCTACTATTGCGTGTAAATTCTTCGTTCGGTATGCCACTATTATATTCTTGAAGATCGGGTTGTGAAAACGGATTCTTTCCAGGTAGAGGAACAGTTCGCCAACTTGTTAAAAAGTTACGAGAGACAGGATCCCTTACTGACAAGAAAAGTGTTCTTATGGAAGAAAAGTAATATGAAAAACAGGAATTTCCTACGCAGATTACGGCAATGTATTGCTGAAGCAACTCAAATAATCTCACTGCTGTGTGCCGTGGGAAATCGACAACACTTCCAACTTCTGTTCACCCGTAGGTTTTAAAAATGCCTCATGGTAGATATTACCTAAATCTCTGGTTAATATTGCCAATATCGAGAAGGGTGTTTGTTATTACTGGTATTTTGGCGAGGTAAAATTCAAAATTAAATATTAATTTTACGTATTTATTTTATAAAATGCTGTTTAAAAATATTTCCTCCAGCTGAGCACCAGTGCATGCACGATCATGGAGATCAGCTGTTATTGATTTTCTTCCAGCCTGATATGGTTCCAGGATTGCAACATGGTTACTTTTGTAATAAATGTTAGAAAACAATGTAAAATTTATTATGTAATATCAGCGATTGCACTACTGTCTGATTTACATTAGCTAAAGTAGATTAATAATTATTATAATCATTATATTCCGTATTAATCTAAGTTTGATAGCAATGTAATGTTATAGCATTTAGCTTATGAAATGTAGTTTCTATTTTGATTGTCTTGTGTTATGTTATGTTTTTAATGTAATTCGTTACATTATGTAATGCAATGTAATTAATTTATTTCCGCAGCACATGATGGGACAGAGTTTTATTTCAGGTACGAGGTAGATGACCTTAGCTGTAATATGTGACCTCCATATCGAATAAGTAACCAGACGAGAATGCAAAAATAAAACAAACAAAGCAACATACTGCATGGTTTATAGTCAGCAGTGCCAACACTCCGACAGAAATCAGCTTAAAAATAGCTCCGTTTCATTCCATTGTTCTTCTCTGTTGTTTAGAGGGCAAGTGCCACAGATATGCGACGTGAGAAAAATTTGGACAGTGTGCAAATTAGCACCTTTAAAATTGCACCATTTTTCTTCAACATTTTCTTTTCTTTTTGATTGTAAATTCGCTATAAGTAGACACAGTTCCTCTTATACGATATAAGTATTAATTGCTACTAATTTCATTTCTAATTTTTCTTTTTCTTTTATACTCTGCGAAAGTTAAAGTTTGTGGGACCAAGATTCTTAATTTATAACCATTAAATATAAAGACGTTTAAACTATTTAACCGTTTAACAACAAATGTACTAAAATAGGTTCATTCTGTTAAACATAAAAGGCCTTAATTGTGATTTTTATTATAAGTATTACAAATCACTTTCATTTTCTACTTTACATTTTTGAAAATATTTTAAAAGAACTGCATGCCTATAAGGTTATTACTTGACAATGCGTGCCTGCTATTTCAATTATTTTACTGATTTAATTCCATTAGAAGGGTAGTAGTTGTTTAATTTTTGGACCCTAAGTAAAGGGCCAGAACTCACCAACTCTCAAGCACAAAGTTTTATCCTCCAAAACAGGCCAAGTCGGTCCTGGTGATGTAGTGGTTACCATACTTGCCTCCTATACCCAAGATCGCGGGTTCGAACCTGGCCAGGACCGATAGATTTTTTTCGGGCGTAAAAAAAAGTATGGCTTCCTTTGGAAGGGAAGTAAAGCCGTCCCGTGTCGTACATTTACGGCACGAAAAAGAATCTCAAACCTGAAAAAAGAGGCCTCTGAGCAAAATTTGTCGGCCGTTTCACGCCCTGAATTGAATGGGACGCTGATGACCTGAGATGTTAAAGAGCGTTCATAAATAAATCAATCAAAAAATCATCAAAACAGGCCCAGGCATGCTTCTTTAGAGATGGCACCAGCCCCTCTTCGTAGGCTGCAACCGTTTCTTCCAGGTTTCAAAACCGATGAACTCTCAGTTACCTTGGCAGATGGAAACAAGTAGAAGCCATAGATCTTTCGAGTACATATCTGGACTGTACGGTGATTAACTGATCAGTGTCGCTTCCGATTCTTGCAGAAATGTCATTACTTTCAACAAAGCGGTCGCTATACGAGGGGGCATTGTCCTGGTGAAGACCTTTCAGTTATCTTTGCCTAGGGAAGGCAAACTGTGATATATTAGTTTGCAGTGACCGTTTTTTGTTTCTGAAATGGAATAGTTGCAATATGAAACTTCAGTGGGTGTATGTCATTTGGGAAGATGAAGACTACCTGTTACTTCTTTGATTGAGAGTCGTATTTGTTAAGTCCAACTTTCGTCAACTATGACGATATCGTGGACACCGGAAGCTGCAACTGTCGAAATGAAGAACCATTTCCTGAAATCAGTTCCACTCTTGTTACTTTTAGTCAATTCAGAAGGAATTGACTGTACCTATGAAACATTTCAACAATTCTCTATCTACCTATTTTCTAGGCACCTGTTTTTTTTTCAGCAAAACTCGGCACGTGACGCTGAAATCAACAAACAATTCGTCGAGTTTGTTAACCAGTATTGGACCAATTTTTTTTTCTCACAACGAAACTCGGTATTCACCATTTAAATAAAATAAGAAAAATAGTTTTTGAAGATCAGGGAAATCGGAACGATGGACCTATGGGAGAGTGCCATACTGGGAGATTGTTATTGTAAGCATTAACAAATGGGTATTGGCACCAAGCGATAAACCCGGTGTCATGTGAAAGAGTATGGGGGGAATAGTCTTGGCATGCGCATGAACGAATGAATAATCAGATTTATCCTTAAAGACAGCGGCCGTGCTGCGGCTTCAGTACTGAACGACACGGAAAAACCGAGTTCCAGGGAATGCTGGAGCGATACAGAGCAATGTATAAATCTTAAGCGGTAGTGTATATTTTATGAATCTTGGTAGTGTACAGTGTACAGTAAATGCATGCGGAGAAAACACAACGGTTTCGGAACACAGAAAAACAAGCAATCGTACGCCTAACATTAACTATGTAGCTTAAATGTTAATTTAAACTAGCAATACTTGTTTTTTAACACATATTCTGCTCTAGAGCCCTGTAATAACCTTTACAAATACAATTTCTGAGGAATTCGCTTAGTTTACGCAGATCCAGGTGATGGATGTTTTTCTGTGAGGTTGTGTAACTCTCAATGACAATAAAGCTGCCTCATACGAATATATTTGTGCAGGATTTCTGATACCTGCTGCTAACGAACGTTTAGAAACTCCTCTGTAAGTTACTTGCGGATCGCTCTTCACTATGGCTTCTACTTGAGTAATGTTTTTATCTGTGACTATTGTTACTGGTCGCCCTGTATGTACCTTGTCTTTCAAGGCTGTTCTTTCTCGTTTAAACTCTGTAAACCAATTATGAACTTTAGTACCTGAAGGAGCAGAGAGAAGTCCTCTGTAATTTTTCCAGGCATTCCTATTGGCTAAGTCTACGATTATAATTTTAAAATTTTGCTGCAGCTGCAGCACTGAGTACCGCGCGCTAATTCCAGCTATTTTTATGAATTCAGACACGCTCTTTCCATTGATACCAACAGAAAACTGATAACTCTCATAGTTTCTTCAAATCCTGAAAACTAAACACTAACCGTCGTAAAAACCTTAATAGCAAAAAAAAAAAAATATTTAACAGATTCACAAAATATTGAGGAAAAATCAGAAAAAATGCAAAATAGATATGGGAAATAATAAAAATCGTTTGGGTATTAATAGCTGCTGTGAAGTATTAAAAAGAGGAGGGGCTGATTTCATTTCGGCACGTTTAGGAAAAGCATTCATTTCTGCATACAAAAATAGAGTTTGACTAGTTATTTCACGAACACCGCAACTGGAGGGGACACCCTGTAACTAGCTGGGAAATGTTCCGAAGTTCTTTGTGCAGAAACATACGCCGAGAGCAAAATCCAGTTTGTAGACTGATAAAAAAAACAAAAAGGCGGACATTAAGTATCTACAGTAATATCTCTTAGCGAAAGAGTAAAAATATGGAAGCAACGTCGTTAATGCTACAAAAACTGACCGGATCTTTGCTCGCTCCGTCCATATGGATAAGGGGGAGTGGAGGGTTGTGCTAGGGGAAACATAGACGCTGAAGTTAGATTGTTTCGACTTCTCCCTACCTCTTCCATCACCCGCATTAGTGCATATGATTAAATAACGAAGTGGCACTTTTCGGAGAAGAAGCACAAGCGTGTGTGTTTCTGTGTGCGCGTGTGTTTCCGTGTTTTTCACTCGTCATTAATACATAAAGGGGTTGGAAAGAGAAACTCGTTAGCACATCCGAAGCTCATTCCGACTAAAAGCGTGGAGGAGGGAAAGGGGGACTAGAGGGGGCGGGTAAGGGGGTGTGTACGAAAAATGTATAATATGAAGAGACAAAGAGGAACAGTATCCTGCAAAGAGAGACAGAGAAAGACTTAAAAACAAAGTAAGAAAAAAGAGAGAGAGAGAGAAAAAAAAAAAAAGGAAGGCTCAAGTGAATTGAAGAACTAAACGAGGAAGTGTATCTGTTTAAGAGGAGAGGCGTGAAGTGCCGGCGGGTGGTGGGGGAAGGGGATTGTTTGCGCGACGGGAGGGGGGTAGGAAAAGTGTTAAATGAACTAGAACACGCAAATGTTTCTTGCACTTTTCATTATCAGCTAGCAGAACAAAAACACAAGTGTAGAAGAGGGTACGAGAGAAATAGGAAGAAACACAGCTTTCTTCTTTTTCTTAGGATTATTTACTGAATATACTTACTGGACAATTAAGTAGAAAAGGCACTGAGACACCTCCACACCTCTTTACTTGCAAATTACCTAAAACTCCGGCGAAAATCTTATTAAACACAATTCTACTTCGTTTTTCCTTAGAGGCATTGTCAACCATGAGTTTTACCAGTTGTGCTCCGCAAAACTATATAGCACATAAATCATATTTAGGTATTTCACTCACAACAGTGTTAATAGCTATATAATGACGGGAAGTCGTATTTTCTGCATCTCTTGGCTCTAAAACATCAGCAAATCAAATTTTACTTTTCACCACATTAATACACGCTGTGAAGATATTAAGTGTTGGGATCGTTGTTTGAAACCATAGATTCTCAATTAACTTGCTTAGATCCCGCTAACTCATGAAAATATTTGGCTGTTATCTCTGAATTTACTGCAATTTACATTCAAGTTAGTGAGAAACCACACAAAAGAAGAAGAGCATCAATTGAAGCCATAACTTTCATAAGCATACCAGTGCATTGAATGGATTTTCACAAAAGCAATAAACTTAATATCTCTTGAAAATAACTACTTGTAAATCAGTTGCTTTTCTAATAAAACTCTAGTTTGATTAGCAGAGACGTTTATTTTGGTTAAAATAGGCATGCAAAAAGGCACTTAAAATAGTGAAAATAGACAGTAACATAATTAAAATAGGCATTTAATAAAAGTAAAAACAGAGAGTAATATCATTTACTACTAATGAAAATCGGTTTTTAAAATATTTAATAATTCATTTATCACATAATTAAAGTAGGTTACAAGCAGCAACAAGATGCTTTTTCAAGGTATCAAATGTCATAGTCAGCCGATGGTCAGGGAAAACATTTTTCATCGTGGAGAAAGAAAATTCTATTTCCACTGACTAGTATATTTAAAACAAGCTCATACAGTTACAACAAAACATTCACCTTACAGGATATCATGGAAATGTTCATCAAGACAAAGTAAAGTATTTCTGAATAGTCCTGGCGAGTGAGCAAAAGATGCGCAGAGGTTTCTGTTTAGGTTCATTTTCTGTTTATGGTTTAAAGGGGAATCAAATTTATCTCTCTTACTTTGTACAGAATACATTGTAGTAATGGTTTATTGCACAATTGTACCGTTCTCATGTTTCTCGCTTGCAATTGTTTGTTACATTCATGTACTGAGAAGTTACCCCGATCATTTGCTAGAATTGTCTCGCGCAGGTAATTCGCCAGGACTATTCAAAACTACAGTACTTCCCTCATCTTCTCAATTTTCTGATATTCGTACGCCCGGGGTAACCGTGAGTTCCTATCACTAATGAAGGTTCTGCTATTTAAAGAGCTTAAGTGAATGAGATGAGAGGAGAGTTTTTGACTGCTTGAAAAGAAATAAATGTATAACTAGATTCACAGTAGACATTTTTGTGACGTGAACATGTCATTTAATTTTATAACTTTTTTCACTTCAATATATTGAAATTTTATATGCTTTTTAAAATGAGTAAATAACTGGGAGGAAATTCACAACGATTCAAAACAGGCAAATATATATATCTTAAAGCATCAGAAGACCAAAATAGGCAAAAGGGGGGAGGGGCAAATAAAAACTGGCCCTACCAAATCCAAATTACAGAAACATGTTCATTTCTACCTAATTCTTAAATATATCCACCCAGAGGGAAAATACATTTTGCCTAACTTCCGGGCTCTGTTAATTACAAATGTCGCAGAGTAAATCATTTTCAAAGACTTCTGAACCAGTGAGTAAAAATTAGGTTCCTAATGCTGAGAATTCATGAAGTGAGTTTGGAATTCTTAAGTAAACATAAAATATTAGAAGCTAAATTATTCTTTCTTATATGAAATTATTGAAATAATAAAGATTGAATCTATGCAAAGTTACTGATTTCCATATACTGTTGCAAAACGAGCGTATTCCTATTGCAAATCAAAGTTTTAGTTTCTGATGCCCGCCACAGCTATTTTTAGCGCACTCGTGATAGCGTCAGTGCGAATGGAAAGGGCCTTACCATTAGCAAAATCTGATGAGTTGTGGTACTCAGCTGCACAGGGAAAGTTCCACCTGAAGCCCAAATGCAAAAATTCTTACAAGAAAGCAACACAGCCAAGAAGAACTGCAGCAGTACTAGCTCAAATCAAGAAAGCAGTACGCACTCACACAGAGAAGCCTTGGCAATTGCACAGGAGCATCCAAAGGCACATTCATGAAAAGATGGCTATAAAACAGTGGCATGAAACACACGGGTAAATCTGGGAACGCTTCATCAATGTATGAACGTCACCTGGTTGGTGACAAATGATAATAGGTGGTTTCTCTGGATGAGGCTTGAGTCACTTACAGATAGAACCTGGTCCCATGCCATTTACTACCGTCCAACGAGCCAAAAGGTCTGCTCCAACTTCATCCACAAGTTTTACAAAATGTTTATTATGGTTGCAGATAATTGCTCCTGGATACCTCTAAATTTACAAAGTTGGAAATGATGTGAAGGAAAAGCTAACGTACTTCCAGAAGGACGCCATGAACCTATTTTCGATTACAAAAATTCCTCAAAAGTTCAAAAGTTTGGATCCACAAGAATAAGACTGTCACACAGTCAGATCATACCTACGAGATTGGTGTCCATGCGATATTCATTAAAACAATTCCAGTGAAATCATCCATGAATTTCTGCGGTTTAGGTTTGTTGAAGCAATACCTTCCTTCTATGTAGATATGTCCCACCAGTGATAAGAGGTTTGGCCTAACATTCCTCTCCCTACGCCGTGACGCAGCCATCTACAGTGCAAATTGCGATACAGAGCAATAGTTCACTTACAGATAGATGAGCTTGGTGCTTCAATCTCGAGAGACAGCGGAGAAAGTCGTAAGTAGTGTGACTTCAATAGATGTAGGGAATAATTATTAGCTTAAATACTACAACGGCATGTTAGCTCAGCTGGATGGGGCGTCCTGCGATAAGTGGGAAGGTCGTAGGTTCGATCTCTCCCGGCCAATTTTTTCTCTCTCTTGTAATCTTGGTAATTATTCAGAATAGTTCATCCAGCATTTAGGTTCTTATTGCAATCACTTTTTTCGTTTATCATGACTGATTGCTGATGATTTCTGCCGTTATATGACACTGTGTAGGTTTTGCTACAATTAAAGGAGATTGGCATCGTTACAATGACTTATCCGCTAACATAGTAGCACACAATCCGCTATCAATTTACATTTACGAAAAGGAAGCAAGCGTACGCTGTCAGGCCGTAGCGTGCCGCAGCAAACCAATGAATCCACCGGTTTCTAGGATTTAGGAGAGGTTAGGTTAAGGTTAGTGTGTCTGCGTGTATGAATTAATTGCGAATTTCAATAAGTGGTAAAAAGTGATAAAATGAAGTAGAAACATATCTGAAAAACTCAGTTTTGTAATAAGGAACAACATATTGCAGTCAGAAAGTTAGGTAGGACAGCGCATAGATGCAATTTTAAGTTAGATTAAGTTTAACTAAAGAATAATGTATGCAAAATTTATAATGCTAAAAGCGGATGACTTTTTCATTTTGGTTGCGGCTCCAGTTCCGCTTCTTCCGTTGCCACTCGGGACTGGAGCACAGGATGCAGCTACCTGTAAGGGCCAGTGGACGTCACATCTAGCACAACTGGTGATGGCGAAAGGAAATCTCGGTAAGAAACAACGTTCTCCCTTAACTGGAGCAAGTCTTCGTATAAGCAACTCACGACTTCTTTTAATGCACATCTAAACATAAGCAATATTCCAGCAAAGCTAATGATTCAATTCTATGAGACGTAAAGTGATAAGAGTGATACCTGATCAGAGTAAAAAAAAAAAAATAATGCAAAACTCTTCTCTGCAGCGTGTACACGAAATATAAACGCAGTGTCAAGAGTTTATGATGACATCTTAAAATTTAAAAAATGGTCCTACTTTGAAATCTGTATAATTCTGTTTTTCGCCCTTCGCTCTTTTTCTGCTAAGCCCATCAAAATTACATCATTGATAGTTGTCGAACAGCTAACGGTAGTGCGTCTTCGGTGTTTTATAATAAACTAATATTATCACTGATTCAGAGATGAGTAAATAGCCTATAAATGAATTTTAGTGCAATTTACTTTGTTCGAGCCCGGCGGGTTTCCTTGCGAACATATAAACCTTAACAAGATCATCAAGTATATTTATTAAGACCTTTTTAAGTTCTGTTTTACGGTGTCATTTAAATGTCCTAATGCTAAGGAACAAAAAAACGTATAGTGTTTCCAAGTTTATAGCTTTTGGAAATATTCTATTTTTCTATTAGAATAACTCAAATGAACACTGGCAAAGGTCCTGTATTCAAGAAAGTTAACACTTCTTGCCATTCCTGAACAAGGTCGTGCACCTGAAATCTGTGCTGCATGTCAGGTGCTGGTACATTTTCCACCTTGATGGTTATTGCAATATGGGAGGCGGGTATTATCATGAAGAAGAATGGCTCCTGCAGTGAGGAGACCAGGCCGCCTGTACTTGATTGATGCCCGCAGTTTCTGCATACCGGGCAGAGTTTACCGTATTTTCAGAGGCAAGAAAATCAACAGTTGATTTGGCTCGCTTTCATCTGAATGTTCATTGTGTACATAAGAATAATTATAGCCTGTAGGAGAGTGTTTCTGAAAAGGTTTGTAGGTTATTTTAAAATAAAAAAAGTTATTATATTAGTTCAAAATAAAGAACATTATAATTATTATGTATGTAGCCACCTGTAGATTTAACTAAATAACAACAAAAAGATGTAAATGTAAGGTGTTTCTCTCGCTATAGGCCCTAAACTATTTTCTATAACAATTTATGCTGTTTAGAAAATTACTTGCAAATATGTACACACTGCTTTCAACGATACCAAACGTGACTGCCAAAAACATTCTTTTACCCCTTTTCTACAAGACACGCCACACCACACGTCTATTTTCTGTGAATGCAATGGTTTTTCGTGAGGAGTTTCTGTTCCCTTATACCATACTCCATTTGTAAGGCAAGTGAGGTCTATAAACTCAGAATTCTGAGTGATAAATTCTCTAAACCACGTTTTTCGTGCTCTTTGGCAAGTGTAATATGAAATATTAATATCTTTTAAAACCCTTTGTAATAATTTTGATGGTGAGGCCAGTAATGGCACTCTTTACTCGTTTAATCATCAGCTGTATGTGACATATGGCTTGCGTTAACATAGCTCTGTTTTTGTATAATCACGTCTACATGCCATGCTGGGTGCACATGATGCATGATCAGTTAAATACTTAACAATAGTGATATATATCTGCTTAAATTATTGTTACCTGTCTGCTCTCTAGAGCAAAACAGGTCATGTACTTGTATGCTTATGAACTCAATTATATGCCAGTAGCACGTGGAAAATGCTGTATACTTATGGTGTTTTTAATGTCAAAAAGAAAGAACTCAATTAGACGATTACAAAGGTATATAACACACGAGGAATTCGTGGCTTGAATTATAGAACAAACGTTTATGGACGTCTTTCGTCCCCAAACTTTTTAATTTCCTCATTTTAAGAGTATTTGAAACTTTTATTTTGGACTTAAATGTTACAGCATATTTTGCTAGTTCTTGGTGCTGCTGCAGTACTATGAGGTTATGTCAAGCAAGGACTTAATCACGGGGTGTTTGACTTATGAACGAGTGTGTTGTTTGAGTAGCTTAATGTCGATGGGTAGGTAATCTGATTACATGCCAATGATTCGCCAATTAACAGCATGTAGTTACTTGTTGACACTGCAAACAATAATTTCCTTTAGGTTATGTATGAAGGTAACTGCGGGCGAGTTTAGTGATCGATGGACGGCCGTCATCGGTGACCAGGTCGACAACAACACGTAATCCCAGCTTAAATTGTTACGTCATTGCTCCTGCATCCCTTTTTGGTGACTGTTGTTTAGCTTCACTAGCATACAAAACTTCAGAGGTAGCGCATAATTTAATTTAAAATATAAATAAATGTTTCAAGAAAACGTTCGGACTTGTCAACTTACTATATTTTGCAGGACCCTGCAAGTACCTGTTTATTACTTCAACATTTGATATTGTAAAATTCAGTGAAATACAACGAATATTTCAGCGAATAAACCAATCTCTACAAATTTATACATAATCAGATGCTTCAAATGTCTGTCACTTAAAATCTAATAATGGCTAAGGTGCAATACAAAGTACTTGAGAACATTTTCAATTGTTATTTGTCTATATTATTGTTGTTTGCGCTTTCTATCACCATATTATATCACTATCAGGTATCAGTTCTCTCATTTTTTCTTAAAAATGTTAATTTATGCTGCTTTTAACAAAAAATTGTCTGAAACACCCAAACTGTTTATAACATAATAAAAACAAATGAATGTTGCACAGCGATAAACAAAAATATTCTCTTTCAAAATATATGCTGTGTCTCAGTATTTTGGCGAATTTAAAAGGAATGTAATTATTGTGGTTGTATCCATGAAAGGATTTCTAAAAAATTTCTTCAAAACCCTATGGATCCTACTTACTAGGCACCAAAAATGATAATGAAAAAAAAAAAAACATTTATGCATATATATGTGTGTTAGCGCTCTAACTGGAGCATTTTTTTTTCAACGAAACGCGGCATATAACGATTAATTAATAAACGATTTATCGAGTTCATTAACCAGCAAACTTGGACAATTGGTTAACCTAAAGCGAAAATTTAAAAATTGCTCTAACAACTCCCTCTCTCTCTCTCTCTCTCTCTCTCTCTCTCTCTCTCTCTCTCTCTCTCATTGAAGTTAGGCATATGCAATTGAAATAAAACAATTAAAAAATTCCAAAAATCAGTAAAATCAGACTATTAGCCTGGGGGGTTACCTGTAATCCAAAATTTAAAAATCGTTCTAATAGCTCGGTTTGTACCATTTAAATAAAAGAATAAAATAGTTTCGAAAATTAGGGAAATTGAATCATTAGAAGTGAGGATATATCTGAAAATCGAAATTTAAAGAGTGGAGGGTAAAGCGAAATTTAAAAATCGTTCTAGTGGCCACAATTTATGTATTTCTCAACGAAGCTCGGTATATATTATAGAAACAAAATAATAAAAACAGTTAATGAAAATCAGTGAAATCAGATTATTAGGAGCGAGGGTTTATTGGAAAACCAAAATTTAAAAATCCGGCATTAATATTTGTTTTTTCGCAAGGAAACTCGGTATATATACAGTTGAAATAAATTTAAAAGATAGTTCCTGAAAATCAGGGAAATCGAACCATTAGAAGCCTGTAAGAGCGCTATATAATAAGCTTCAGAACACTTTTGCGTTACATGTTTTTACTACAATAACATTTAAATTAAATTTCAGAGTCACTGAAAGTCGATTAAACGTTCGATTGTCTATTGTTGTATGTGTATATTTGCTTAGTACCTTGTAATTGTTTTTAAAAGTGATATTTTTTTTTGTTTTATTGAAACATACGGACATTTTCTCAAATATACAATATAACTCGAAAATTCTATTATTTCTCTATTTTAATGAATGTAAATATGTCATGGGGTCAGTTCATAAACATGGTTGCATTTTAAAATGTTTAAAAATACTCACATAGTATAGTTTTGTCTATCAGTGGTCATATGTTTCATTTCATTAATAGTATATCACTCATTTTTGTGGTTTAATCTCAATAATAATAAGAATAAGACTTCTAAAACAATATGGTTTTTCTTTTGTAATATTTATAGATTGTAAGAATTCAAATTTTGTTCCCCTTACTTATGAAAAGTAGAGTCATTTCATTATAGACATTTATTTTCAAGTGATTCTGTAACGAAAAAATAGCCAATCTAGTTAAGTAATATTATTATGGTTGAGTTTTTCTTTCATTAGTTACTTTTGAAGTTTGTCATGCTAATACCACACAGTAATGCCACAATATTTAATCGATTAATAAGGCCATAAGTTGGATTTTAAATTATTTTTGAAGTTGCTGAGGATTTTCTCAGTTTATTCATCTCCTGAGCGACGAACTTTTTTAAATATAGTTTAATTTTAAAACACCCGTAGAATCTTAAAAGAACTTTCCCACTACATTCAGAACAGTTTTAAGAATTCATCAAGAATTACTTCAAGTGTTTTGACAATAGAGTTAACAAAAATTATGAATACTGGTCACAACTTAATATTATTAAACAAAATAATGTTCTCAAAGGACACCATTTTAATGAACACCAAAAGATAATACAGATAAAAATGTCAGAAGTATTGGTTGATGTGCTGAACTAATCGGAGATCGAAAACAGGAGCACTAAATGCGAATCCAGACAATCCCCTAAGGCAGCTTCTTCGCATAATGGTCTTCAAAGTACCCGCATTTTCGGTATGGGATGTTGTTTGTTGGTAAATGATTTTCAGTATCTTTTCGTTCGAACACACCGAACACGTACGCTCCCCATAGCTTTGTCGCTTTCGGAAAATAAGCCTCGTCCCTTCAATCGCGGGGAAGAATTTTCCGTTGAGTAATAAAACATGGAATGTTCACCCGTAAACTTGGGGGATTTAAAAGCCACTGTGCTATTTCCATGGAAACGGGGGGGTTTAATTGAAGCTTAAATGCGCAACGCGCCGGGTTCATCGCCGGCTCTCTGGAAACTGGAGGAGGGACACTATCCGCGCTGGGGATTATCACACCAGCGAGCCATCATTAGAAAATTGAAATATAGCTATGGAAACCCTTGAAATATTCATTCATACTTGTACCGAACTCTTCAGAGATACTACAAGATTACGTAAGAATGTCTAGAACCTTCATAGAGCTTTAAGTTGACAGCTGAATACTGAATTGACGATTGTCCACTTAAATTTAAACGCAATTGTATTTGTGATGAAAATAAATAACACTTGATTAGTTATACTGCTATAACGCATTCCAATATCTTGACCGAAAAGGGTTTTTTTAGAAAAAAAAACTGTTTTATATTTTTAGTTACTGATTTACATACATTTAATACCAAAAATAGTTTTCTTTAAATTCAAAGGATAGCGTTATTCCAATCCATCGTCCGATTTATTTTCCGTATCAATTCTTTTTCTGTTGACATATTACTAGAACGAAAAGAGTCTGAAGTAATCTGTAACCTAGGTGAAGAGGAAACATTAAAATGAAATACTTCTGGAGATGTGGTAAAGGATCCAAAAAGTTCATATTAGTTTTTTATTTAGTCATTGTTTCTGGTATACAGATAACAAGTCACAGGCAATTTTATTCTGTACAAGTTGGTGCTGTGCTGTGCTTTGTAGTCAAAGTCAACTATCACCTACCACAGTCACCATTGAGTGTAAAACCTTCACAATATTCATGTATGAGCTGGCCAAAATTCCAATGCAGTTTTGCACAGTTCATGCATGATATGACGCCCCCTCATTTTTCTCGTACTGCTAGAAAGATCCTAGATCAGAAATTCCCAAATTGATGGAGCGGTCATTGGGCAGTGATATACTGACCCGCTCGTTCTTCTGAGCTTTATCCATGGGTTTTTAGCAGCGTTTAAGGTACCTTCCCGGTGTTTTCCATTTAGTCAGCGGGGAATCTAATCCCAGACCTCCCGGCCACGAATCCGCGCCTTCTTTTAGATATGGCAAGTATATATTACAAAATACTGCCATAAAGTCCTAAAAATAGTTATCTTCTATACTTTATTTCAAACTATTGCTACAAAGAATGAGCCAGTTCTCGATATGCTGTTTGATCTATGTAGAGGTGCAACAGGAGTTTACTCGAAAAAGTTGGATGATATTTGGGGTACCGATGCAGCATGCTTTGTTTTGTGAGAATACGTAAACAGACCATTTCCAAACGGATAGACAGAGTCTCGCTTCAAATAGGACAATCATTGGATTTGATGCCCTTGAGAGTTTATCAAATCACCAGTAAATGAAACCAAAGTGAGAGCTTTATAGATCCTGAAGAACATTTGAGAAACGTGTGGCGACATGCTTACAAACGTCTTTCGGGCTGCTTTCGAGCGTTGGACACATTGCTTTAAAATGAACCACGTTGAATTATAATAAAAAGTGTGTATTTACATATGTACTTGCAGCTATCTTCAATACTGAATACGTTCTCGTCAGTAAAAAAGAAATGTCCGGCGGCCGTTGTTAACACAAAACTGTACCAGTCGTTTGCATCTTAACACCCTCTGCTGCTTCAGTTCTGCAGTTGAAAATGCCCGAAAAGCGCTCAGTCAAAGATTCTTCCAAGTACTCAGGACATATGTTCATGTCACGGGCAATTAATGTCTACTTCCGAACTAGGCCGGCACTTCTTTGACAAGAATTAGAGTCCTCAGACTTCCAGATCTCTCCATCAACCAGTCTCAATGAAGTGCTGGATCATCCTATTAATTTTATGCCTCTTAAATTGTCTTACAAATCCTGTTTGGTGATTTTCCAACCTTATGAAGGGATATCACAACACTTTGTTTTTTATCTGCCTATTCCATGGTTAAACCTCAAGTAAAGTACACCTGAACTCAACAGAGGATGACGGCGTCAGGCTGCAAAACTGCTATCTGATCCTCAAAACACCTGGTACAGTTTCTCATAAAAGTTTGCGATTGTATTTATATATATTTCTAATTTGCACGTTAAGTATAGGTTCTTTCTTAACCAATTATGACATGAATGGATGTTTTCCTGTTATTTATTATGTGTAGAGAGCAAACATATTTCCAAGTCCTGATCTCCAGGTTGTGAACACAGAATTTATTGTGTGTTGTTGGAGTGAGAAATATGAGATTAAATGCTTTATTATATCATATCACTGTCATGCTTTAGAGTTAATGTATAATTTAAGATAAATTATTTTTATTATAGCACATGTAACACGCGTACAAGAACTTTTTCATTCATTTTTGTGCAATTTTATAAGATAAACACTCATTTTATCATAAATATGACGTTATTTATTCTGGAAATATGACCTGCTTTCATGTATCAAAGTGAAAGTTGCCCAAGGTATGAAACATATGCTAATTTGACTACTAATTTGATTTTTACAGTTTTATCACGACCCTAAACAATAATTCCTTTCCTTGTAAGCGCGGCTGATGCATGAACGACAGCTGTCTTCACTGTCCTTGAGATACGCCAGCTTTGTAAACGTAATTATTCATCACTGTACATGCACTTTTATGAAAACTTTAGAGAAAACTAACTGAAGGCTGAAACACCAAAAATGTCCCTGATAATAGTTCTGGATCTTGATGATCAAACTGCAGGACAATATTCCAACAGGTTTAAATAATATAAAAATATGTTTCCTAACGCTGCAAAGACAAAAACGAGAAAAGCAACGAAACTAAAATTTCTGGATACTCGATAAATTTTCAATCTCAATATTCAAAACCTTCTTATACAGGGTGGAGCAAAAGTAAACTACACACTTAGTGAATTTCATTAAGTGTTTAGTTACTTTTGTGCAATTCTGCATTTTAATAAAGTAAAATACAAATTATTTTAAGAGTATTGAAGTATGAAAAAAGTAAATCTATAAGTATTAAATATAAACAACTAGCTAAATAATAAAGCATTGAATCAGAACATTTGAACAAGAAATTGTAATATGTGAATGAAACATGAATCTATCAATTGAACCGGAAACAACCGTTATTTTCAGTTTGGAACTTCCCAGGAGCACACTTCCAACAAAAGTCCAGAGAGCAAGTCCAGTATCGCTCATATGGCAACAATTAACTTTGGATAGTCACCGAGAAGGATAAATAATAATTTGTCTTCCGAAATTTTGCAAACATTGTGTGAAAAGCGGTCGAAAACCTGACTTGGAGGCTGGTCAATGCCACACTTAGAAGTATGCAGTCTGTGGAGATGAAAGGTATGAAATATGCAAGAGGGTGCACTAGAGTTGATAAAATACGAAATAAAATAATACGATCAAATTTGAACATTTTTTCAATTAACAATAGGATAGATAAAAATAAAATAAAACGGAAAGATCATATTGATAGGGTGATAGAAAATACATTACCAAAGAAGATAATTAATTATAAGCCGTTGGGAGGAAAGATTTGGGTAGACGTCGTAAAAGCTGGCTTGACGATAGAGACCGGAACAGGCGAAATACCTAATTCTTGAAATTCATTGGCAAATTGCCAATGACGGCATATCTTTGTTGCCCTCTCTAACATCCCAAGCTGGTTAGGTAGAGATTCAGAATCCCAGCGGGGGAAGTCATGTTATTCTCAATGTGACGCTTTTTGGTTTCTGTGAATATGTAATCACAAATTCATCGTGACCATTGAGCCCATAAAGGAGAATCAAACAATGACCCACCGTTTAAGCCCTGAAGACAACTACAGGATACGTGGATTGTCCACAAAAGTACCACATGTTGCCAGTTCTTGTCAGACAATGCAGTAACACTACAAAATAATGTTTAAAGTAAATATTAACTAATGTGATTTTAATTTACAATTTGGAGGACATGTGACCTAATAGTAGAACCCTATACTTCTTACAATTCTGGCCTTGTATCGTGTGCTACTTCTTCCTATTCCCTTAGGTAAAGAACCAACTGCGATTTTCAAGCATGCAAAGAGGAGAGAAGACAAAGAGTGAGGCCAGTGCTTCCTATCTTCGTTCCCAATGTATACAGGTTGAGAAGATGTATGTTTCAAATTATAATTCATATCTGGCCCTTATCCCGAAATTTACTGATCATTTCTCGTAAAGCAATTTCTCTGATTTTAAACATTAAGTTTATACTTAATTAAATGTTAGAAATACAACATGACAATGGATAAGACGCTGTACAAACTCATTTCATGTATAAGGCGACATCACTGACATCGCAAAAATATCTCATTTTATTTAATCCCACAAAACTGTCGTTTCTAAAAAGCTGCATGGTCGCAAGGTTCGCATAATAAAACTCGCCGCACGCCACTGCTGCCCAAGCAGCTGACACTAAAGCGCACATCTTTCATCCCGAACGCACCTAATGTTCTCGTCCCCTACAACCTAACCTAACCAGCTACCCAAATCTACTATGGCTCACACATACACACTCCAATATGACTAAGGAAATTGGAGGGGAAGTTGGAAATCGAGGCAAAATAACAGAGGCTAGGGTGAGGGTTGAGAGAGAGTGGGGAGGGAAGGGAGGCTTATTGCTGTCTCGCTCGCACCTTCTCCTAGCGACCCCACGCCGCCGCGGCTCAAAACAATGCCTCGATTTAATAAACTAATGCAAAACCCAGAGGAGAGCGGGGGTGCAGGAGGGTGTTCTAGCTTTACCGCCATGAATTGAAACGCACCCCTTCTCGTCTCCCACCTACCCCTTTACCCATCTCGGAGCTATCCTACTCTTGTTGCTATAATTAATGGAATGTTCACACGAAACCGCCTCATTTCCACGAGCCTAGAGGTGGGGAGAGAAGCTCAAACACAGCGCGAATATTAGGCCAAAGATTCTAAGCGGAAAGAAATGTCAATCATCTATTCTTAAGATGTTGCAACAACTGGAGCAGGCAGTATATCTTAGCCAACTAGCGATATCGCCTTAGAGGCTTCGCAGAGATGACTTTCATTAAGGGAATATGTTACTAATGTGCACTTCCGTGAGATTTATATTTGTTTTAAATATTTCTAATTTAAAACAGCCCAACTTTATTGAAAAGCAGTATAGGCGAAACAAAATTTTATTTTAACATCTTTTTGGCAGGGGAGGCCATAACTTATTGGGATAAAACTTAGAAAACTTATGTATTTTTTTTAACTTTCGGCCACTACATCATACGACGAAATGTATTCCATATATTACTTGTTTATTTTACGGTTGTAGCTAGAGCCAAGGTAGGAATCATTGTTTCGATGCAGGTGCTAAGCCAACACACGATCGTAAGCGTTATCGAACTGCGTTGACATCAAGTGAGAAGGAAGGTTGTGTTCTACCTGCTTAACACGAATCGTAACTGATGGTGGATTTATTTTGTTTATGCTTGTCATAGTGTTTCTGTGTTCGTGCCTTCAGTTAGCATTACTACATGGCTGCACTAGTGGCATGTAAAGTAATGGGAAAGGTGCCAGAAAGAGCAGATGTAAACAGTTTGCAGCGCTTCCACAAAATCGGCAAACGAAAAATAAACAAACACAAACCGTAAAGAATGTGAAGGGGAGCTTCATCGTATTGTCAAGTAAAATGCTAATGTCAATCAACTGAGTTTATTACCAGTTCAGGAAATAGAATATTCTCAAACTTTCCTTGACATCGGGTCCCCTTTAATGATTCCTGTGTTGTTTTTATATAAATGAATAAAGAGAACGATTTTTGGCCAAGTAAAGTTGCCACGAAAGGAACAAACGCTTTAATGGCCTTCTTTAATAGTCCATGAAAATCTGGGACTAACCTGCATTATAAGTTCCCGGTTATGGAATTATCTGCCACGCACATTGTATACCCAGCCGATATCACAACAGGTGGCAGGCTTTTTGACATGACCGTTACTCGAGTATGAACTTTCAGGTAACAAACAACGTTGTCGCATTTTATCAATTGTAGCACTGATACACTTCAGCATGTTCGTTTAGGTTTGTCATTTTATCTACTCAACCAGTTCTGGCAACAATTCCAGTCTTTTGTAAAAGTAAAAGCTAAAAGGTTCAACTCACACGTCTTATTGAACCGGTTTGACCAAGAGAACACAGGATATAAGAAAAATGTTTTCATTATTTTTCACCATAATCACCTTCTAAATCAATACATTTAGTCAACCGACTTTCCAACTTCTTAATAACCTCAGTAATCTAAGATTTATCCAACTATAAGCGTCTATCTCAGCTTCAACCTCGTCATTTGATGTGAATCTCCGTCCACCCGGCTTTTCTTCAGGTTTGGGAACAAAAAGTAAACGCTGGGAGCCAAATCCGGCAAATATAAAAGCACTTGAAGGGAAGTCATGCATTTTTGCAGAAACAATCCCAGACGTTTGTGAGGATGAAAGATTTTTTCCACCGCAAGGTGTGGACATGTATCCTGAATAACATTCTTAGTTCGTCTAGTATTGAAGCGTAATACTTCCCGGTGATGGTTCTGCTTTTCTGAAGGTAGTCTACGAGCACCACACCATGAGAATCCCAGAAAACGGTAGCCTTGACTTCTCTTGCAGATGGGACCGTTTTTTCTTTCTTTGATGGACTTTTACCTGTTGCCAACACTGTTTGGACTGTTGGCCCTTCGTCCCTGGTATGTAGATGAATATAAGTTTCATCTACTATTATGAAACGTCGGGAGAAACTCACTGGAATTGCGGTTAAAGAAGTCTAAACACTCTTTAGAATGCCTTTTTGGTCCATGTTAACAAACGCGGCAACCATCGAGCGGAAAGTTTTCTCATACCCAAAACTTCGTGTAAAATGACACGGCCTATCAAGGTCTTTGCAATGTCAGTCAACTCGTGTACCTTCAATTGGCAATCATTGAGTACGACATTGTTGATTTTTGTTACGATCTCGTCAGTAGTGGAAGTTTTGGGACGCCCTGAGCGCTGAATGAATGATCACGCTTAATTTCAGCAGCCTACTTTTTAACAGTCGAAAAGGAAGGGGAAAAATTTTTAATGTAGAATCTTACTCCTTTTGTATTTCTGTTGTGGTTAAATTCTTAAAATGAAGTGGTTTATCACAGATCGTATTTCAGTTTTATCCATTTTGTATAAAATGTTAACTACACCAATGTGACAAACAATTGACTACACTTACGCGTCTGAACTTTACAGTGCATCATCTAGGGGATACTTAACTATATTATATTTGAAATTCGCGTACAGAATATTAACACTTGCATAAAATGTTACACTTATGAATATTCTATTCAAAAATCGTGAGACTGAAATGGACAAAATTGGACTATTACAATTACTGCAGTTCGATTTTCTAATACCAACTAAGGAAAAAAAAAAAAGATAACATATAGGGTCTCTATTTTTCTTTGTATTCTGTGGTTTGGAATTCCTAATGATAAGATCAATTTGCATATTTACGCATCACTAAAACGCTTTGAAGAACCCTCCATTTTGCGTTATGATTGCCGATTGTTCATGCTTTTGTTGCTATCATTAGCTCCCCACCGCCTATAACAAAAGTGGTCAGTGATGCGTGTTCAGGAATTATATAGTGTTGGTATAGAGTTGACTACACTGACCACAAGACAAATGCACGTTGCGTTGATGTTGATATATTATTATTATTATTATTATTATTATTATTATTATTATTATTATTATTATTAAATAATTTCGCTCTGTAATCCGGCTGTGATTGGTCAAAGGTCAGTCAATTTTAAGATGACTTCACATGAGTGAAATAGTCATAGTAATTTGGCCAACTGCATGGCATCTCTTGAGTTAGGCCTTGCGTATTTTCTTCATTAAAAGTAGCACGTGGCCTCCGAACTTTTATGTTCTTTGCTATTTGGAGTTGATCATGACGCATTGGGTAAACTTTTGCCAATATGCTTAAGAATTTTGGCAGTTTCTTCGGATGTCCGTTGCTGTTGGTAAAATTGTATCTTTATAAACAAATCCTGGCAAAAGAATATACTGCTGCTGTAACTATTGTCGAATTAAACTCAAAAGTAAGCAAATTCTACATATTTTCTTAATTACCAAAACCTTAGTAATGATATACATAAGAAACGGGGCACAGAAAGCGTCCCAACTGAAACTTTTCGGTAAGTTCACAAAGTGCATGAGCTGTACTCAAGCTGCAAACATATAAACAAAAGAGTCGACATCACTTAGCATCTGGAACAAGAGCAGGAAGGTGACTATGCAATTAAGGATATGTGTCAATGTAAACTATGTGCTGTAGGAGGTCGCGTTTTCTTGGCAAACTAATAAAACACAAAATCGCGAGTAAATTGATGACTGTCCTATAAACCTGGAGTGTAACCTGTTTACAAATGTCAGACTGCTTCAGTCTACTAGCACAGAACTCTTCTTTTTAAAATATTCTCCGAAATAAAGACATTGGACTGCTGTATGCATATTTTGAGACTATCGGCAAGATTCCCCCCACCTTTTTGCTTCTGCTTATTGTTTATCCAAAGCAATTCTTAGGTGTTTCTAATGCCTCCAATTTTATTACTTGTCCTAAGGTGGCTAAGCCAAATAACGGCATATGTACCTTTAATGCCAAAAAAAAAAAAAAACTACCCATTGAAAACAATACGACAGTATACACTTGGGCATTTTGGAGGATGAAATTTCATGCCTCGAAATTTGACTGTACTAACCTGTATCCTCCTTCAGATGGCTATGCATACCTGAATACAAACCGATATTTATTGCTTCTTTTTAGGGAAGTGTTAAAGGCAAAGTGGGGAGTCAAATATTATATATATATATATATATATATATATATTATATCATTATAATATTTAGTTTTCTGTTTATTTTCATATGATTTTCATTAACGTTTCTTGAGTTATAAGAACTTTTAATTTTTTTGTTTAATTATTTCACTGCAGCACGCGTTTTTTGTTATTTTATTTTTTAATTATTTCGCTCACATTTGTTCAGATAAAATTCTATAACTCAGGAACTATTTGCTGTAGAAGGCTGTTAATGGTCTTGAATGATAAAAAAAAGTTGCATTTCATAAATTGGAGTTTGTTTCCATGACAACATTCTTTGATGTTTTACAATATAGGGAGTTTTAGCTGGTGTTTCCTTCAAAAAGAATTGTATGTAAGAATTCCGAAGTAATTACTATTGAAGATGTAAAGTTTAAGCCACCAGAAAGTGGCGGTTGCCAATTATGTTAGTACTACCCGCTCTTGTGAGTAAATTCTACGATAATTTTCTGGTTGCACACTTGCACAGGTTACAGCAACAATACAACTTTTGATGTTGAATCGAATTCCGTGAATAATTCTGAGCAAATGACCCTAGAAGTTCCAAGTTTATACTTTTTCACTACTGGACAACCTTAAAAATACTAAAAATTGTACCGCTGAATAATAATTAATACTGATACTAAAACAAATTGCATGATCCTTTCTTCTTCTTCTTCTTCTTCTTCTTCTTCTTCTTCTTCTTCTTCTTCTTCTTCATTATTGTTGTTGTTGTTTCAGGTTATGTGGTAAAATGAGCCAAAAAGGAAATACAGAAAATTAACAGCTCAAGGTGGTATTTGTGCAGTGAAATTTGCTCTTGGATAATGGCTTATTTTAAACAGTAATTTTGCAGACGCGCCATATCTCTTATTACGTTTGGCTCACGCGGTAATGCATGGGACTTATACTCAGGATATATCAGGTTCAACTCCATTGGTCGACTAACCGACTGCGGATTTCCCTGGTTTTCCTTATTTCATTTTAAGGAAGAACAAAAGTCGGATTCGCCTTCCATTTCATCATTAACCTTCATTGCGTGTAATGTCTTACAAGTCGGCCCTGATATTGACCACCCATTCAAGGAGTCCTTCAGTGTTCAGAAATAATTACCTCCCCGACAGGCGACTGGTCCGGCATCGACTGTTTAAGTCTCGGTAAGTTTCGAAGGACATAAACATTCAGCTAAGAATAACTATAAAAATTCTTGTTTCCTGATTCTTATGCTTGAATTTTCCTCTATAAATTAAGTGTACAAAATGTGAAAACGTTGGAAAAACAGGCGGATAATGTTAAGAGATAATCTGTAGTGCTGTAACGCCATGGTGGCGCTAAAGGTCTACGTATGTGTGAAACTTGCACGCGGTACTGCATCTTTGTTTAATAAAACTCCTTTCCTCTTGTCCTATTTGTTTTATACGTAAGAAGTACCGAAAACAGCCATTTTACTTTTAAAATAAAAAGTCGGCATTCAAAATATATTTTTGCTATTTCATCTGAGTTTCATCTCCAACCCCCCCCCCAAAAAAACATTAAAAAAACGTAATTAATATTAAGCAAATGTTTGCAATTTTAAAAGAAGATTTAGGTAACTATTTCCTATTTTGCTATTCTACTATTAGTAACAAAAAAAATCTTAATTACAAAATATGTGGTGTTAATTTGTTCAACCCCCCTTAATAATTCCAGTATGTAAGCTTTTCCTAATTGACATACATTTAATCCAGTATAAATGTTCATTTATGTATCTTATTATGGGTTATCTAAAGAAAAAATTAACTATTGTGCCACAATTTTCTTTTTCTCTATATACCTTATTTTTTATCTATAAAATTAAAATATTAACGTGGTGTTATTTCAGCAGTTTATCTTACAAAAATCTAAGTATTTTTATTAAAAAGTACTGTTTTTTTTTGCATATTATTTTTCTGCTAATCTCCTTGTTTTGTCATTTATCACTCCCAAAAGATGCGTTTTTGAACACCATCATAAAAGAAAAAAAACAATTTTGATTTTTCTGTTATTTCTTTCCAAGTCTTTATTAGTTAAAAACCACAGGACTTGAAGGCATTTATTTAATTTTGAAAGAAAAGAAATCAAAACAGAATATTCCTCTTCAGGATGAACGTCCATTATTCCAGCGTTTTCCTAGAACGATTTCTCACTTACTATAAAACAACGGAGTACTTGCAATGCATAATACTAGCAAACAGTGATGAATTCAACAAAATACAGGTAACTTAACTTACAATGAAAAGTAAAATGATAACAAAGCTCGGCTAATTTCAGAGTATCGTTTGCATCGATATAAAATACGTAGTTAATGAAAAAAAATAAAAATCACAAAAAATAAATTGCAAAATTACCACGCATTCAGTTAACTGCATCTCTAAATACGATTACCGTCGATAAACAATTGAAACCTTTTGGGGAAAACAAAAGAATAGTGCCAATATTGATTTTATAAATTTAATTTGAAAACAAAACACGAAGCAGAGGTAAAGAGCCAACAACAGATAAAACAACAAGCGATTTTCCACTTTTGATCGCCCACGGCATGTCACACATAGTTCCTACACTTTATTTGAATTGTTAAAAGTAATTAAATTATGATTTAAGAAGCAGAATTGCTAACGCGCACCATAATGCTGGCTTAGCTTTCAGTGGACCTTGGTTCGTTTCATTATGGGAACAAATTAAGCACTTCTTTGCAAAGTAATTTTTAATATTTAAAAAGTGAATATCAATAATTATTTTATTGTTATTATTAACATTATTGCTTTAGCTTAAGGTATGAACTGTTCCAGTTTCAGAAATCAAATCTGAATGTGCTCCATTTATTTCTCAAACATTTTGATTTAAGCGCAGTTTTTCTCTTTTGTTACGTCATATTGTTTTCAACCAATATCATGTCAGGACCTGTTGACTTTTAACCAATTACAATCATGGTAAAGAGCTTTCATTTTAGTTTTATCGGCAGTTTTTTCAATGCGCCTCTTTCAATTGTTTATACTACTTCCAATAAAATTGATGAACAACACGCATACAATCTAATTGCACTGGAAATAAACAAGTTGGGTATAAACATGGCTGCAAATGCATGTATAAAGAGTACTTTCATGACTGCCATTTAATAATTATAATTAAATAAGCTACAAATGGATATAGAACTTGAACAAATAAGAGTACTGATTTAAAAATACTTTTATTTCTCGACATAATTTCCCTGTCCCATCGTTTCACAAGACTCTGAAATTCAGCAGCATAAAATTCTTTGGGCTGCTGTCGGAACCAGGTAGTGACTTCCCTTTCTACAGCTTCATCGTCAGGAAAATGTTCATACGAAAGATGGTGTTTAAGAGAGCCAAACAAATGGAAGTCGCTTGCAGCAAGTTCGGGGCTATATGGGGGATGCTCAAGGACTTCCCACTTGAAATTCGCAGTGCTTTACTGGTGGTTTAAGGGTGCATGTTATCATGACAGAGCAACAGGTCTTTGGTGAGGAGTCCTAGTCGCTTCTACTGAATGACCTTACGAAGTTTCCTGAGGATGTTACAGTAGAGGTCGGCATTCATGAAGAATGCAGTGAGCAGAATGCCTTCGTGATCCCAGAAGACTGTGAGCAGCAGCACTTTCCCGGCGGATGACGTCACTTGCGACGCAGGATGTTTCCAAAGCTTTGTCTCGGCTGGTAATGGTGAACCCAAGACTCGACAAAATCGCACAACGGAGCAGTGCTCAAGATAGTGCAGTCACTCAAAGGAGCCGCCATTTTGCACCTGCTGTTTCGCTATTGTAAACATGGTTTCTATCAAATGCCGCCAAATGTCACCGGACTATTGCTGCCATCTAGTGGTAATGTCTTCAGGTGTCTCATTCAGCAAATAGTTCCGCACACCAATTTGTATATTGATTAATAACTTACCTCCGAACATTCTATTAAATTATATTAACTCGCTGAAGGTATTATCTAGGAACAACAACAAATCTATCGGAAACGTATATTCCGCACTAACTATATCTTTGTGACACAGATCTTTGAAAAACACCAAGAATATGATAAACCCACAGCATTGCCTTTATTTGTTATATAAATGTATCTGGCAAAGTTCAGCAAAATAAAACATGGGAAAAAATTCATTGCGAATTAAGTTATGAAATTTATGATAATGCTATTTTCTTCTGGATGTTTAATAGTTTAGTTTCATAATATTAGACAATTAATAAAAATAATGGATCAATGACCTACACCCTACATGTGTTTTGTTTTATCCATTAAATCTTTCATTTCGTTATTGCATTGTTTCACAAAAGTTTGTTGGATTAATAGGAACAGAGAACATTTCGATACTTCAGCCTTGTTCAAGAGTTAGCCTTACACCCCTTGCGGGATCTCCAGAAGGCCAGCATTTCAGGGGTGGTGAGGCACGGGCGTAGAAACGGTCCCTAACATTCCTGGCCCGCCTTCAAGGAGTTATAATCCCTCAGAGAGACCACTTCCATACCGGAAGTAGAATTCTTTCTACGAGAAATCCACAGTCACGCCGCACCAGTCCACCTCGACTGGTACTTTCGACTCTATAAGAGCCAACGGAAAGAAACGAAAGAGAGGACACTTGAGGGAAGATCATTCTAGCATTCTCTTAAGGGATTAGGGGAACCCTGCCCTCCAAAAAATGACCGGTTCCAAGGAAATTGAACTCCCAAATGCGAATCCCAAGCTCAACACCTGAGCCACGTTACTCGGTCATAAAAAGCTTGGTAATGGCTGTAAATATTGATATGTTGAAAATAATATAAAGTATTAAGTAAAAGTAGAATGTCTCGTGTGTAATTTATTCTGGTAGATATTTAAAGAGTGGAAATGTCAAACGTTCTAAGTGCCATTTTCTAAATTTTACAACATAACCAGAAAAAAAAACCCATCTGTTTGCATTTTACTTATTACACCCAAAATCATTATGAGGACTTTTTTACTACAAAATTTATTTTGTACAATAAATTGTTGCAAAAATATTATGGTCAGGAAAAATTAATAACAATAAGACGATACTACGTGCCATATGATGGAACAATTGGTTACAAGTGCAATTAAAACTTTTGTTACATTTTACTTCAGGTTTTAGAGGGAAATAATTGTAAAAATAACATTAATCATTAGCAGGAACATACGTTATAATGCTATTAGGCACAAAATGTGTTATTACGAGCAAAAGTACAAACATACTTTATGAAACAAGTACAAGAATACCAATTTTCATATTTTCTCCTCAAAACTGACAGGAAGAGTTTAGTTTTCACTTATTACACAGGAGTTGAAATGGATTTCTCATAAAACTCCCTGTGCTCTTCACGAAGGAATGGGAACATGGACGAGAGGTAGGTTTTTTTTTTTTTAAATCGATAAAAGGGGTTGATTGTATGTCAACCACAAATTTTCCTGTCTTTAAAACTCCAAAAACCCTCCACCCTTCTCATAGTAATTTCCTTTAACAGGTATTTGAGATGGATGAGATCGAGATACTTTTGGCGTTGTGCATTTTGAAATGTTGCACTTATTTAATGCTAATAATGAATCAGCAACATTCTTAAAATCAAAGAAATCACTTGACTCCATTGGAACTACAAGAAAAGGATTTATAGCTTTAACTTAATCTACAATCCTATGTAAATCTTGGGGAATGAAGGTCTTACTTACCCTTCTCTTTTTCTCTATAAATGTGAAATTTCTATTGCAGTTCAACAAGCTATGGCCACATACTAAATATTTCTATACTATAAATCTTTTCCCTTAAAAGCTAATATTATCGTGGGATGGCACTTAAAACACCAGATAGCGAGGCATTTAGAACTGTGATATCTGTTAAAAATATTTTAACTACTTTATCCGTGTACAGGTACATAGAATGTGGCTAGGAATATGCATCTGGGCATATAGAACGTACTCTTGATATAAAAGGATTAAATTTAAAAATGACACAGAGCATTTGACATTTCCACTCTTATATTGGCGTTTTTTATTTGTGCCATATTTTAAAAAAGCTGGGTTATTTATAATAACTAAATGAATAATAGCTTACCTAATGCTGAAGAAAAACGTGGCTGACAGGAAGTTATATTGCTTGGCGTTGTTGGATCGTTTGGCACCTTACCCCTAAAAATGGGGGCATGACGCCAAAGGCTGCTATAAAGATGTAAATAGATGTTACGAAGTTACCAGTTCATGATTTTTGGAATAAGTGTCAGGATTAACGTGTTTAAGTTAACAATGAACACTACCAAAAGATGTTCTCCCTGTTTTCGAAGAGGAAAACGCGTCAGTGACAAAAACCGGAAAAAAAAAGTGCATTAACTAAAAGAGGAAAAGGAAAAAAATGAGAGCAGGAAGACGTAAAACAAAACGAAACAAAGAAGACTGTGAACCAGGTTTGACACTACACCATAGACTGTAGCAATGACACATATTTTTAACAGTTAACTTCATTAATTTGATTAAAATTTTGCATGCATATGTAAGCGGGAGTAAATTATAAAAAGTTGTTTTTTTTTCAGTTTTTAGGTTATGATTGCATTGCTATATACAAAAATAATCTATTTAATACTGTATTACTTTTTTGAAAATGCTTCAGAAAAATGTCTTAGTAAAGAAACGGCCCACAGGAATAAATTTTACACTTTTCCCAGTTAAGTAACTGTTCAAGCTGAACTTTACAGAATAATGGCACAGAAACCTTCATAAAGACTTTTCGCAATTTTCATTTTTGAAAATAAAAGAGTAGAGAGAAATAGTGAATACACCAATAAATTTTCAATTTTTTTTATTCCAGAGTAGTGATCCTGCTATGAATTTTAAATCATTCCTTGATGCACAATTATACAGTCGATAAAATTATTTAATTAATATGTTTATAATATTTAACAAGTATAGCCATGCATGGGTAGTAGTATTGGAAACTTAATACTTAGGCAGAATCATAAAACCCTCAGTAAATATTTTTGCTACTTTCAATGCATTTAAAAGCCTTTCATTTTAACTCATGCTTGATCAAATGTCGTCTAATTTTTTTAAAAAATAATTACATGTTTAATGCTGTTATAAGTAGCCGTGTATATTACAAAAACGTTTTATCTGTCACATAAGCAATAGAATAGTAACTACAGTGAGTATGAGCTACGGTTCGGCAGCTGCATGTTCAGGTAGCAGCCTGTAGTTCGTTTAAGAGAGACTTTGTCAGCGAGTTGCTGTGCGTGGTTGTGTTACTCTGTGTTTTCAATGTGTGTAAATTGTGTATTCCTTAGTTATGTACTCCATAAATATAATCTTGAAGACCGGCTTTTAATGTAAGGTACATTTGTGAAAATGGATTCCTGCAGAGAAATAAGAGACATGGCAAGGCGACTCGCAAGGAAATGTCAGAGTTCAGATAGAGAAATTGTTCACTAACTTCTTAAAAAGTTACGAAAGACAGGGTCTCTCAATGACAAAAAACATGTTCCGACCAGCCATGTTACCGCTAGGGCTGGCCGAGATTGTTAAGGCGTAAACCTCGTGAGTGGGAGGTCTGGGACTTGATTCCCATCAGGACTGTCCTTCCAGGTTTTTCTCAGTCCTCATAAATAACAAATGCCAGGGAGGTATCCCTAACTTAGGCCTGGAACGCTTCCTTCCTTCCTTAAAAAAATCCTTTCCCAATTTATCATTTCATCTCTTGTATCATTAGTGTCCACCGCCTGTGGTGCCTCAGCAGTAAAAACGTTAAACACTATTAAAAAAACGTTCTTGTTAGATGAAATACAGGAATTTTTATGCAGATTCCAGCAATGTATTGCCATTGAGGGGCATTATTTTCAACATCTCTTATAACACAAGTTAGTACTTAATATTATAAATTTAAATTACAGAATCGTTTTATGCGTTTAGTAAAACTATAAAAACTAAAATAAAAACAATAACCTTATGCGCAGTTGCTCAGGCGTCCTGTAATTTAAAAAAACAAATCACTGTAAGATTAGTGTACCACTGGTTTCATTAGCTAAGTGACGTCAGTATTTACATACATGAAACATATTGTGATTTTGAACACCCGCATTTGTTAAATAATTTTTGTCATTGTTAAATAATTCTCCTAAAAACTATATATCTATATATTTATTTAACAGCATTTGAAAATATTCAAAGCAAGCTGTTACTAGTGAAGTGCTAATTTTTAGAAAATGTATGCTTAAATAGGCGTTTTAAAAACATTATTTCAAATGAAAGCGTTAACATAAGTTACAACCGTAAAATATCCTGAGTAGGAGAATGCCACAGTTGCGCATTCACTGCTAAGAGCCAAGCACAGTATCCTGTTTATTGTAAGTATGCAAACATCCATATTTAGGGAATTTGTAGCATACCTTTGTCTCCCTAGAGAGTGGGGCGACGCGCTTTCAAATTATAATAAACATATTTTGGCGCAATCTAAGCGATAAAAGTGCCTGGGAATATCTTTTGCTTTCCAAGGCCTTTGTTATTGGGTCCGTGAGGGGTAAAGCAGTTAGGGGGATGAAAGAGGCGAAGGGAAGGCCTGGGGACAGGGGAGGGGAGAGGCCTCACTTTAATCAATCGCCTACTATACATGTAAACTCAGAATTTATTCTGAGAGGAACTATAGAACGATTACTTAGGTCAGCAAACCCGTCCTTTTGAACTTGCTGATGCCATCAAATGTTTCCATAATTATTATGTGTAAATTTATTAAAAGAAAAGTATTACTATGTCGCGAGTTAACGTTTACAAGACACGTAATTACATCACCCTACTTGCATATGTACGGCATTATCCAGAGATGATTGTTGATTGAATTCTTCGAATTGCCGTCAACTTAAAACGTCAATACTTGCTTTTCTGTAGGAGTGTCTAGCAATTCCGCAACTTTCTTATGAAACAACAAAGAATAACGGCGTTGTATTAAAAAAAAAACACGTGCTCGCAATTAATTTATTATTTGATCTTGACTATAATTTAAATAGAGTGCACAAGTGTTGGGGGGGAAAAACATTCATTAGGACAGTTTCATGTTGTTCGCCTTTTCCAGTCAACAAGATATACTTTGTTATGTTACTTGTTATATTCTAAACAAATGAACGAAGAGAGGTAACAGTCGCAGACCAATGGAAACTTTTCTTTTAAGGTAGCCAGAAAGTATAAATCTACCAAATAATGCAGCAGTATATTTTATTCTGTGTCTCAGAAAATTTTAAAGCGATCAATATGAAAATTTTGAGAGATATTAAGAAAACTTAACTAAATATGCTGTGTAAATTTTAATTCTCTAATACACATAAAAATATTTTTAAAAAAAATTAAAACCAAAATAAAATCTTGTTAAAAACTGGAAACACTGTAACACAATCATGCATTTTTCTTATAAACTATTGGTGGAATTGGAATGAACTTTTTTACTTAAACTGCAGACAACATACTATTCTGGGAACTAATGACATATTTATGCTAGTTGCTTGAAAAGAAATTAACTTTCAAAATTTGAAAAATATAGAAATATTTTTAATTTCATATTGGTATTCATTTTTATTAACTAATAGTCATATTTAAATACTCCTAGTTACCACACTTCACTTTTGCATACATTATGTGAGTGCAAATTTTCAACAAGACTGGCTCAACCAACCCTGAGAAAAATGCACATTTATGTAAAATAAAACTTTTTATGTGCATTAGAAAATTAAACTTTACAGAGCTTCTTCAATTAGGTGTTTTTAATATCTCACAAAAATTTATATTGATAGCTTTATAAATTTCTGAGATACAGTACAAAATGTATGCTGCATTTTTTGCTAGATTTACACTTCTTTGTTATCTTAAGAGAAATGAATGATAAAAGTGCTGCAAAAACCTAGAAGTATATTAAATTCTCAAAATGTTGTTTCAGCAATTATATACAGAAATTTTATTTTAGCTTGCCGTTCTGAGTAAACTGTGTACCCATTTAAAATTTATTTAAACAAAAAACAGTAATTTAGGAAATGTTGAAATATTATGGTTTCATCCCCTCACCCAGTCACTACAATCACAAAATTCCAATGGCACCTCTAACTTATGTTCCTCTTCTTCTCATTTGGCACTACAGTCCGAGTTGAGCCTAGGCCTGCCGCAGCGACCTCTGCATCCTCTACCTCCGTCTTACAACTTCAATGATAGAGAGCAGTATTGCAGGGGGTATAATCAGCATACTGGGCATCCTGCCGGTCGCCAAGCCTCCCGGCCAGCAGTCAGCAAAGTAACTACTAGACCGAAGAGGTGGTCTCTAACTTATGTTTGGTACTTACATTTTAAAAGGTATTTAAATGTTATCACGTCTTTCTTTTTCGATCGTAAACCCGGCCAGGACCGATGGATTTTTTTCCGGCGTAAAAATCCTAAGTATGGCTTCCTTCGGAAGGGAAGTAAAGCCGTGGGTCCCGTGTCGTACATTTACGGCACGAAAAAGAACCTCAAGCCTGAAAGAAGAGGCATCTGAGCAAAATTTGTCAGCCGTTTCACGCCCTGAATAGAATGGGACGCTGATGACCCGAACGGTTAAAGATCGTCCGTAAATAAAACCAATCAACAGTTTTTCGATCGCTGTCTGGTAACCAAGACTGTATTGTTATTTGATTTTGGATAAAATAAAACTATAATAGGCTATTTTTGTACATCAGAATTATGGAAGGATATTAATAAAAACAAATCAATATAATGCACATTTTATAATGAATTACTCTGGGGTTAATGCCTTTTATTATGCTTATGACGCTAATGTATTCATGGAGATTATTTCGTTTGTCTGTTGTTATTGTTGTTAGCTAACAAAAATATACCGCAAGAAAGTTAGTTCAAGTTGAAAAAAAAAACTATCATTACTATCATTAGTAATGAGAAAATCTTACGACACTAATTATCAGAAGCAATATGACAGATTCATTAATTGCATGAAAAGTAAAAATATTAAGGATATTCAAAAAATTTAATGTCGGTTTATACTTCATCAATCCCGTCCAGGGTAGATGTTTCCTTCAAAAGAGTAGTAAAGCCATGGATCCCGTGTTGTACATTTACGGCATGCAAAATAAATTCAAGCCTGAAAGAAGAGGCCATTGAGTAAACTTTGTCAGCCGTTTAACGTCCTCTATTAAATGGGACGCTGATGAGCTGAGATGTTAAAGAGCGCCTATTAACAAACTATATAATAAATTATAAAATGCTATTGTTTGGCAATAACTTATTAATTGTGCAATTAGTTTTCTGCAACGAAGATGAATTATTGATTCAGTATTCAGTAATATAAATTGTTTCCTTATTATTATTATTATTATTATTATTATTATTATTATTATTTACTGTGGTCACTTTAGGCAACTAGTGTTATATTGGTATTTGTTTAACGATTCCTACGAATAATAAAGATGCTTTACAATTCTTGTATACAAAATAATGAGCATTTATTGTAAGAATTGTGTTTTGCTAATACGTTATTCCAAAATAGTAAAACACCCTAAAAGAAATAACAAAATTTAAGCGGACTAGACAGATGTTCCAAATATTAGGCTCCATCCAAAATTGTTTTCATCCTTTAGTTAATCTTATTTTTTATTCTGTCCAATTCAAACAATAATAACAACGATACAGGAAGTCAAGCAACGATAAAAACAAAATATGAGATAACAGCTGAACCCTCTTTAAAATGTTATTAAGACGGGGGGGGGGGGAGTGTAATCAACAGTGGTTTTAAATTTCTCCCTCAATATCTAATTGATGTTTTTTTTTGTTTAAATTACTTTTTATTTTGTTTAAATTACATTTTATTTTAAATATATAGTAATTCAAACTGGCTAATTTTGAAACGAAAGCCCTCATATTTATGTACACAAATCTTTATAGAATATTTTCATGTGTAACTTTCTTAATCAGGGGCAAAAACAAAAGAATAGGTACTAAGAAAACTAATGGTTTTCATTAGTAGATACAGATATAATTTACAATAAATGTAATATGATTTATTAATAGCCCGGATCAATTTTAATAGCAAATTAGTAATAAAATATGCAGAACGAACCTGTAGATTGATATATCCTTGCGATGAAAACCCACCAGGCAATATAAAGAATTGAGGAAATACACTCAGTACGAGTTTCACTTTGATCAAGGCGGCTTACGTGTAGAAATGCATGACATTTGCGACAGGTCCTCATACCCACGCACGCCTGAGAGTATTTATATTATTTAAGTAGTAATAGTTATTAAATATTATACAACCTGTAGCAACAAGCAGGAACATTTCATGTATCACAAAATGTATTCATGGCTACCTGTACGATACCTCTTTGACGATAAGGGAAAATCTGCCTTTTGTAATATTTTGTACTCTCTTTTCCTGATAATGGCTAGACCAATGGGTCTCTCTGTCGTGACAAAGCTAAGTGTATGCAGGTATCCGAACAATAGATCCTTTATATATTTAGTTGTTGGAGATGTTCTGAAATGCGCTAAAGTCAGAAAGGAAACAGGTGTTGGCGATGCCGTCATTACATCGAATGGTGATGAGCTCCCCAATGAGGAGTCATAGAATTGACGGATTTAAAGTGAGCGCGTTTGCGAGCCCAACAGCTCACCAACAATATTTGAATATTTCGAAGGCTCAAACTCCGTGGCGCTAGACTGTGGACCCCACGAGCTCTCACGATCACGCGGGGACACTTTGCATTTAGTATATAAGGGAAAACAACATTGCAAACGGGGACTTCGTAGTTCAGACAGATCAGACAGTAGAGTCTCAGTCTCAGGCATCTCCATCTTCTTCATCATTATCGTACAGTAGAGAACAGGACAGTAAAGGCTTTCCAGAAGGGATCTCCAGTCAGTACAGTAATTACCAGGATGCTGTCCCAGATACGGTAGGAAAATGTAGACAAGAGACACACAGATGCAATTTCAAGTAGGTGACATTAGTCAAAGAATTAACGATCCAGATGACTGATAACAAAATGCCGGGTGAGTAAACACTTTTACGCTCTAATGAAGCAAAGTGTCGTGTGATTTGAACCTCCTCCTTCCATCTCCCTCCTCCAGTGACCACTAAGTCACAAAAGGCGACTTTGGGCCCCTGAAAGACCCGGAGTATGAAGTGGGACCCTGGGGTACATCCAACAAGATCATCATGTAATAAAACCGCTTCACATTATGCAGGTATATTGACAGCGACTCAATATTTCTTTACAGCAGAATTTGGCATACACCATTTAAATAAAATAAGAAAAATAGTTTCTGAAATTTTGGGAAATAGGACCTAGCAGTAGAGGTATACTTGAAAACTGAAACTTAAAAAGCGCTCTTGCGTTTAATTTTCTCTGTATTGTTTTAAAATAAAAACAATTTAATTCAGCATTTAAACTATATTTGTAACGTTCCATATATTTTATATTTAACAGAAGCGTCATAGTGAAAATAGTAAATGTGAAACATTAATCTGATACGTATTTGAGAATTATATTTGTATGTAAGAGTGCTCTGTAATAACCTTTAGAAAAAGTATGCGTTATATGTTTTTAATACAATAATATTTAAATTAAATTTCAAAACCAATGAAAATCGATGCCACTTTAGATTGTATATTGTTGATTACGTATATTAGCTTAGTGCCTTGTAATTGTTTTTAAACAGTAGCATGTTTTTGTTTTATTGAAATATATGAACGTCTTAAATATATAATGGAATTCCAAAATTTCTGTTATATTTCTGTATTTTAGTGAATGTAAAGATGTTATTAAAGATTCAATTCATAAGCATGGTTACATTTAAAAATGTTTAAAAATACCCACCGACTTTAGTTTTGTCTATCAGTGTTCATATATTTCATTTTATTAATGTAATATTTTAGTGATACTTATAGATTGCAAGAATTCTAATTTTTTTCCTCTAACACCACACAGTAATGTCATAAGCTATTTAATTTCATTAATTAATAATGGGCTTTATATTCATTTTTAAAGTTATTCAAGTTGCTTAGGAATTTGCTTAGTTTAAGCAGCTCCTGCGTGACGAACTTTTATTTTTTTCCCTCGGTAGCATATTCACTTGAGACATCTGTACAACGAGTTGATATATCTACTGGAAAAAACAATTGCAGGTAGAGTTGATAAACGTATGTAATAACAATTGCTCATACAATACCAAGATAAACGGCTCTGAATGAATGGAACCCACTACACTTTTTGTGGGTACGGGATAATGAATCTCAGCAATTTTTCTGCACTGTAGAGCTGTATTTTTAGGCTCGTCCAACATAAAAACTTTCCGGACGTGGATATTAACGATTGACAAGAGAAGGGAGGCAGTTGGAACAATCATTGCGGAGTGGTGACGCCCGGGTGTGAAGCTAAGACAAGAAGTTTCCAACATCCCTCCTGCCTTCCCGGCAATGAGCAAGTTTTCTGCAAATTGGAGCTCGGCGAATTGCCCTCCCCCTCCACCACGCCACATATCTCCTTCCCACTCCAGCTCTGGGTTTAATTACGCAAAGCAAACCATTTTCGTAATGGGCAGAGCAGAGGCACGGATTGGATTAATCCCATATCCCGTGTTCCTACCTATAGCAGTGTATACCACCCCGCCATACTTAGGATAATTAATCTCCATAACGCTGCTCACGGGCATAATATAATAACGTTTTATATGAAGATGAAAAACGTTAGCTAATGTGCTGCAACACGCTGCAACGCTCCATTTTAATACGAAACGGAGTGTCCTTGAGGTTAGGAGGGGTAGAAAAAATGTTAGGCGTGGGGTGCGGCTTCACCTTTCTCCCCTCGTGCAATAATTCCCCCTCCATGGCCCTGTCACCCTATTACCTACCTTTATGCATTAAGGGTGCATAGCAAACCCTTTAGTCAGGCTGTTGATTGCCATACGGGTCGGCCGGGGAAAGAAAAAAAATCTATAGGTCAACCGCAATACATCGGTCTGCTTTTAGCTGTGGCGATGACAACGATAGTAATGGAAATTGAAATAGGACCGCGAGGAAGGGGGCAAATTATTTTAATTGCATCGTGCCAAACGCCGGCCCGCCGAATAGAAACAAGATTTCCACATTACGCCGAAGACGCAAGCAAATTGCTTTTAACGCATCTATTTTCGATCCCATAATCTTTTTTACTTATTTACAACAACCGCACACGTATTACAGCACTGGTAAAACTTTGTCACTCCTATAAACATATGGGCGTCGCTTTATAAATAGTGTACACATTTTTTGACATTTCCTCAACATATTCTCTCTGCTTTTCAATGAAATACTCCTAGCGTTTGGAGAGCAGTGCAATTCAGTTCAAATAACTCGTGGCTCGGGCAGAATGCTCTTCCAAAGAAGGAAAAAGAGGTTTAGGCATGACTTTTTTCAATTTTTGGAATAAGTCGAAGTCTAGAGTACTTATGTTCGGACTGTATGGTGAATGAAGTAACACCTTCCATTGCATATTCGCGCAGTTATGTCAGTCATAACATTCCTAGTGTGCGGGTAAGGGTTGTAATGGAACCGCGCCTCGAACAGAGCAAATGAAGTTGGTTTTTGCATAAAGTCATGATAGTAAACTGCTGTCATTTGTACCACATGAAACTCTTATATGTCAAAATGATTTCATGGTGCTGAAAAGTAAATATCATTGCTTGACTTTGATTGCGCTCGTCGAATGTTTTTTTTTTTTGGGGGGGGATTAACTTCTCCACTCGTTGGAATAGATTTCAAATCTCCAATTTTCTAATCCACGTGTCATCAATAGCGACAATTCGACACAAGCATGCTTGACAATGAACGTCAAATCTTTGTATCAGCAAGTTTGAAACGTCCCTTCGTTTCTCCTTCTGTTCAGCTATCAAGAGATTCATCGCAAAAACTGTTTCTCTTCTTTAAATAATTTGTCAAAATATGGAAAACCTACGTTAGTACAATCACCGTGACTTTTGACAGTTCCTCTCGTGTCATCCGACGATCTTCTTAAAGAGCAGCCGCCCCAAGCTTCACACTTATTTCATCTGTTGATGTCTTCAGCCTTCCTGTATATGCTTACAGGAAAACAATTAGCCCAACGAGAAACTGAACTTACCACTCAAAGCACTGTAGATTTCTGCAGTGGTTTTATCACGTAAGGATTTGATCTTAATGTATGACCTTTGATCTTCAATAGTCACAGTGTCTGCAGACATGCCTGCAGACTGCATTTTTAGCCCTTGTTATCTACATACAGAATACGCTATGGACAAATACATGCAATTTTCACTAGTGCTGCTCATTCAATCTCCAGTACTGCTATTTATGAAATTACTCTCTTAGTAGATACCGAGCTATTTATAGGAGCTTTTAGTGTAGCTTTTTTTTTTCTATTTAAATTATGAGCTAAAAGGATGTTTAAGCTTGTGCAAGTATTGATTACAAGACCTCTGGATGCTTGGCTAGCCTGGTTGAAAGAATTTAAAACATAATTGAATCGATCGCAGCTAAAAATCGTTAATTCATACAATGTCTATACCAATCTCCTATAATTCGAGGTTTTAAAATGAGTTCATCAAATAGAGGAAAAAAGAATTTGGTCAGACCACATCTCTAATTAACAGCCTAGCAAATGCTGTATATAGCAGTGCGCTTGTCTCAGCATACCCCGAAGTTCAGTTGGTGAGCGACAGTGGTCAGGAATGGTCAAAAATGGAGGTATGCGTAAGTGAAAATAGCGTTTCCCCGCAGCACAAATGCATGGAAATGTCTCACAGAGCTACAAGAAGCACTGCATGTGTGTGCCCCGCCTTATCGAACAGTAAGTAGCAAGATGGACAAAAGTCTTCCCATTGCGGGCAACAAACCGTCCATATACTTGGAGACTATTTCGAAGGCTGCTAAACACCGTGTGACAAATTTGCAACCCTGTGTACGTAGTTCTGTTTAATTTTTGCTCAAACCGTAATAAATCAATGTTGTCCGCATGCCTGAGTTTTGCTTCCTCCCTACGATGTGATGTCCCTTGTTCGTCAAAAAAAAAAAAAAAAAAAAAAAAAAAAAAAAAAAAAAAAAAAAAAAAAAAAAAAAAAAAAAAAAAAAAAAAAACGTAACTACGGACTTTCACCTTGCTAGTGCTGTCTTAGTTGAGAGTAAATATTTGCAATTTATTGATAAACGGTGCTCAAAGGAAAGATAGCTTGAAAGAAATGTGAGGATCACGAAAAAAAAAAAAAATTAAAAGAAATACCATCTTGCTGATCAGAAATCCGACAGCAGTAAATTCGTCAAGCATGTTGACTCCGTCAGTGGCAAAGGCCAAATAAAAGGATAGAACATAATATTTGAGCTCTGTTTAAGCATTTCAGTTCAATTTATGTGTTTGTTTATTACTATATGCAAAAATAGTGCATATATTTCGCTTTTGTCAATTTTATAAGCCTGTTTACTGTTCATGTGGGTGAAACATGTGACTTTCTTTCTCTAAGTTTCTCTGCTATTTCTAATGTCCGGTATTTATGAAATACGACAAAAGGTGGAGTAGAAGCTATTAACAAGTGTTGACCAAAGAAACAAATGAAACTGCACTTCTATTCACCGAACAGTTGACTAACTTTGGAGCGCCTCGAGTATTGTCTGGTGATCCATATTTATGTCTGCTCTTCTTAAGAAATTTTGTTAGATGATACAGCATGGAAGTGTATTGCATTTGCGCCTTTTTTCAAAACATTATGCTTCAAATATGATTTGCTTTTTTTCTCACATATGCAAGTTCCTATGCAGGCAACATAGAACCTCAGGCATACATGAAGCTAATGAGTGAAGAATTTACCGCTACATGGTTGTAGAGGGCAGAGGTGTTAACGTTTCCTTTAACTGATAAACATCACAATCAAGCCAACTGAAGCCACGAATTAAAGCACACCTTTGAACAGCCAAAACGAACATTTTAAAAGTCGCATATGTTAGCGAATGAATAATCATGCTTGAAGTATTTAATGTTACATATTGTTTGAAACCTTTACTGCTGCATTCTTGACAGGCACACAACGATTAAAAACACAATAGATTTTTAAAAATTACACCCAGAAAGAAGATTTAGACAAAAATTTAAATTTAAGCACTAAACCTGTCAATATACCAACTGATCCTTTACATTATATAAATATCAACGTGAAACTAAATCTGGATACAAAGGTCTACAAGAAGAAGGACCTATATGAGGTATTAAGATTGACAGACTTAGTACACTGCACAACTATTATCCGAGTGTATACAGATGGACCTCTTAAAAACGGAGAAGCAGGCTTTGGAATATACTGTGAAGAATTCTCTCAATATACATCTTTGGGACGGTATACTAACAATTTTGATGGCGGGGCATTAGAGCAGCTTTAGAAAATCTTCTGTATAGACCTAAAACAAATAAAAGAAGTGTTATCTTAAGTGACTCTAAAACAACACTACAAAATATACCGAATTAGTTACCCATCGACATGCACTATAAATGAAATAAGAAAACTATATCATACAATCCAAATCGGAAATACAGAAACAGTTTTACAATGGATCCCGAGAAATGTGGGATTGAAGGGGGGAATGATAATGGGAAAAGAAAAGGAAAAAAAAAATGAGGCACCACCATAAAATTAAAAGCATTTTTTGCACTAACACTTCCCTTTAAATTGAAATCCATAAAATTAATAACAGAACAAGAACAACAACATATCAAACAAAAACTTAAAAGAAAATCATATGAAACCATAAATACTTTTATTGAAACCAAGAAAAATTGCAGTTGCTCAATTCCGCTTATTTGTTGGGCATGATTGCCTGTCAGAGCATCTCTTCAGGATAAACTAGTCAAGGACAGCCACTGCCCACTGTGTGACGATGTGAATATTGTCTTAAATAAAGAACATGTACTGAAATGCAACTTGATAGCAACAAACAAATGAAAAATAATTTGGAAGCTCTTTATTGAGAAGCTAGGGAATGAATATCAGCATCCCCAATGACCACTAGTAACCAACCAACCAATCAACCAACCAACCAACCAATCAACCAACCAGCTAACCATTTTTAATAGCTCGGGGAAATATTTTTCTCCATTCTTTGATAGAATTTGGGGTCTTAAATGAGGGTTTAACTTTTTTAAGTATCATCTGAAAGCAATCCAAAAAATCACTAAATAATTTTACAGTGAGCAATGATGTCACTGAATCAATATCAAACTTAACTGTAACTGCAGCAGTTACAGTTAACTGCTCTTAAGAGATATACTGTATTCGGAACTACATTTTTGTTTACAACAAATTTAAATAGTCATTTTGGGAGGAAAATTGCAACACATTTAAATAAATTTGACTTCAGAGGCATTGAACACGTTTTCTTAACATCCGAAAAGTGTTGAAACATTTCCAAAATAAATACCTCTAGCACGATGCATTTTTTCGCCAAAAGATGTTGCTCTCTGGTTACAAAATCTTTAATAATCACGTGTAATGTGACATAAGGCAAACGTTACAGCTAACTGACAAAGATGGTATTAAATTTTGTTTGGCTATGGATTGGATTTACAGTAATATTCCAAGATATATATCTTCTGATTCTTCTTTACTGTTATTATTCGTCTTCCTTCTCTCTTCTTTTCTCAATTCCTACTTCATTTTTATTACCCCTTTCTTTCTCTCTCTCTCTCCCATGTTTTCCTATTTTAGTTATTAAATGTTTCTCTTTTCCTTTTTATTTGTTTTTTTTTTTATATTTAAAACTGTCTCTTCATTTTTATCTTTATTTTTATTAATCCCTACTCTCCATATTTCATTTTTTGTCTTTTTTTATCATCAATTTTTGTTTTTATACCTTTATTTTTAGCAGTCTCTATATCCATTTCTTTCTTCCCCACCTGAAATTAATATCGGTTCTGGTGCTTTAGTATAAACATGCTTGCCTCGTAGACCCAAGATCTCGGATTCAATCTCGGCCAGGGTAGATGAATATTTTCGGACGTAAACATCCTACGTAAGGCTTCCTTCGGAAAGGAAGTAAAGCCGTGGATCCCGTATCGTAGATTTACAGAATGTAAAAGAACCTCATACTTGAAAGAAGAGGCAAAATTTATGGGCTGTTTCATGCCCTGAATTAAATAGGACGCTGATGACCTGAGATGTTAAAGAGCGTATGAAAATAAATAAAATACTGCTACCACTCTGTATGTAATTTCTTGTGTTCGTTAATCGTTTCAGTTTTTTTTTTAATTCTCATGTTCATGTCCTCCATTTTTCCTATTCTTTCATTATTTTAATTTCATTTCTATTTCACATTTTTATTTACTTACCCCCTTTTCTTTCCTTCTTTTCTTCATTTCTTTTTTTTTAATTTGTTTTAATGTATTGCAATCCTTATTTCTTTTTTGTTGCTTGTAGCTTTTAGGTAGCCACCAAAATTATGCTATCTGCTCCTCGCACTTTTCTTTAGTCGCTGTTGAACCAAAGGCCGCTTCTGTGTTAATCGATTAGGCAGACCCCTTATTTCCATTGCAACACGATCTCACAGCGTCGCCTCGGCGCCTGATATGCGCTGCAGGAACAATCAAACAGAGCTCCGAAACGCCGCGATGCGATGCGGCCAAGTTCACGATTGTCAAGTGTTTATTCCGCATCGCGTGGTTCAAGATAGTTGATAGACATATGATGTCATCGACTTGATTCAGTGCTGGAACCAATTATACTTAATGCAAGCCAACGTCATTTAAAACTAATGAGAAATTAAACTTGCCCTCGGCGAGTTGGGAAGGAGGGGTGTCTGTTATGTTAGCCAGCTGAAGGTCATCGGCCTCTTCCCACCTTCTGACCTTAGAATACTATTTTTTCCCCCGGATCTTCGTAACTTAAAACGTTTACCTTTTAATGTTGTTGAAGTTAATGGACAATATGTTCAAACATTCGGTTCGATTCCCCTTTGGGACCAGAAATAAAGTTCAAATATGTAACCGCTAAGGCAAGGCAAGAATATCTTATAAGTACGAATGCTTGCGGTTTGAACAGACCCTAGCAACTGGACAAACAATGAATGGCTTTGCCAGCGATTTTAATAGTATACAATATATATTATAAATAAAGTATAGAATTAACTCCCAACCCCAACACTTACATTCTATTCAACTTACTACAAATAAATAAAAGGCATTCTACATTATACAGAAGTTTAAAAGTAACGTATAATATACTAAAATTACATTGCAGTTTATTAAATGTTTTTTCTTCTACTTTGAAAGGGTTTAACCTTACCTAAAACATGAAATGGCTAATATTTGCGGATAATAAAAAGAAATAAGATAAAAAAATCCAAAAGTATCGAAGAGAAAAGAAAGAAAACAAAGAGTAAACATTGGGTTGGAATAGATTGTTAGGGATGGAGGATGATATTTCGATACCTCAGCCTTGCTCAAGGGCTGGCCGTTGCCTATGCGCCCAATGGTGACATCCCCGGGAGGAAGATAGCAGCGGAGCCTCCCCACCTCAAGGAACCCCAGTCTCTTGAAAGGGTCGCTCCCAATACCAGACACCGGAACAGAAGCCTTTCCAAAGGCGCAAGCCACCATCATACAGCGCCGGTCTACCTTGCCATGGCACTTTCGACCTTTAACAGAACCAACGGAATGAAACATGAACATGAGAGAAAGAAAAATTCGTGGAAAGTAAAGATGCATCCCAAAATTCGTCTCAAAGACTAAAGGAAACCACTAAGGCAAGGATGGCGGTCTCAACGGATTTGATGCGGATCGCAAACGTTACCGCCTAACACTCCCTGCTCGGTAATCAAACATCAAAACGAAAATAAGCATATGTGGCAGATAAAAGTGAGCATGAAACTAAAGAGCAGACCAGAGATATCATTTATCTCATCTATAAGCAACATCCCGATAACTATCGTGCCATTTTAGTTATAAACTCTTCAAGCAGAATGTATAACTCTATCTTGAAAGAAAATGAGTATCTGGTTACTGCATAACAAAATGCCCCGCCTACTCGGTCAATAGGTTGGCGTACATCGGGTTCAATTCTCGGGTACCTGTTCAGAAGTTTTTCTTAGTTAGCGAGATCTGGATCGGAGTCTACCCCAGCCTTGTGAGCTACTTCATGGAGAGGTGGTTTTCTTCACCTGTCTGTACCCGGTGAACGAGTCTGCGGCCGGCAGTCCCGAACGGTAGCGAAGAAAGCCGACTGGTTACGATACGATAAATGTTACTATGAAATAATATATTTTGTATGTTCTATTATTTATTTATTTTTGCTATATTGAATTAAACTAACCTAAATGTATGAAAAAGTAACATTTATTTGATTGAGAATAATGTAGAAAAATTATAAAATTTAAAAAAAGAAAAAGGAAAGTAACGAGTTAGAAAGTGTTATTATGGAGTAACATTATTTTATTATGATGTTGTATCATTATTTCGTTTTTATTAAACTTAAATTAACCTAACGTATGAAAAAATAACATTTATTTCATTAAGAATAGTGTAGGAAAATTATAAAGATAAAAAACTAACCAGTTAGAAAGTATTAATATGAAGTAATATTAGTTTTATGCTTTATTATTTTTTGTTAAATTTAAACTAACCTAACCTGATTTTTTTATGTTCTATTATTTTTTATTTATTTATTTTTGTTAAACTTAAACTGAACTAACCTAACCTAACCTATGAAAAAATAACATTTATTCGATTAAGACTAGTGTACAAAAAATATGAACATTAAAAAGCTAGTAACATTTATTCTGAGAGAGGAAAAAGAAAAAGGATTACAAGAAAGAAAAAATTTGCCAATATCCATGGGGAGTGGAACCCACGACCTTCACACCATTAGCATGACGCTCGACGCTCTAACCTACTAAGCTCACACATGTGTGTTGGCTCAAATTCAACAGGTCTTTTAATTGAAAATGATGTCATGAAAACTAAATCGAAATGTCATAATTTAGGAATCATAATTAGCCAGAAAGGCGACCCATGAAGCAGATAAGCAAAGGATAGTGAAAACAAAAGAATGAACTGGCTGGTGCTCAAGACTCAACTCTTTGGAGTAAGTGTATTACAAACATAAGCATATGTAACACAATTGTAAAAAATAGTTTGACATGTGTTTGTGAGATGTGGCAGATCCCTGGATCTATAAAGAAGTTGAGAGTTGTTAAGGATTTCCTACACAGGTCAGCGAGGATTTCTAGGTGAGATAGCCCCCCCCCCCACAATAGGACGAAGAAAATAATGAAGGTAGGTGAAGACCTAGAATTGAGGAAAATGTGATATGGCATGGGCACGTCCAAAGTATGAACGAAGCAAGACACCTAACTGAACAATGAATTGAAACAGCAGCAGGGATCAAACTAGAGGAAACGCGTATAGACAGCACGATCCTGCAGCTGGAGTCCCGAACGGTAGCGAAGAAAGATGATTGGTTACGACTTCGGTAGTAGGGATTACTTTAGGTGGATATTTTCCTTATTGAGCAAGTAAGTAGGTTAGCTCGGTTTGTTAGAGCGTCATGCTAGGTATCGAGAAGGCCGTGGGCTCGATGCCCTTTTCAATGTTTTTCTGATTTTTTACTCTTTTATAATTTTCATAATTTCTATGCATATTCTTCGCCACCGGTGGCCGAGATCGTTAAGGCGCGGATTCGTGGGCGGTAGGTCTGCAGTTCGAATCCCGCCAGGACTGTCCTCCCAAACTGAGGTTTTTTCGGTTTTACTCAGTTCTCATAAAAGGCAAATGCCGAGGTATCCTAGAACTTAGGCCTGGAACGATTCCTTCCTTAAAAATAAATCCTTTCCCAAATATCAGTTCATCTCATGTATCATCAGTGTCCATCGCCGGTGATGCATCTGTAGCAAAAAAAAAACGGGCGTTAAACACCATTCATTCCTACATGTTTTAATACAATAAATGTTATTTTTTCATACGTTAGAATAGTTTAGGTTTAACAAAAAAATAAATAAATAAAATAAAACTCCACACCAAAATCTTGTATTTCATCGGAATTTGGCCTTCTCCTCTGCCGTTCGGAATTTCGGCCACAGGATCATGCTGTCTGTACGGATAAGTAAGAGAACTGGCACGAAGGAGTGCTATGAAAAGTCTAGAATGGGGTAACATGACAAATATACATATATAGAGTTTGGGCACAGCCGGAAGACGAAGAATTACTTTGTAAACAGACATATGAAACTAAACACTCAATATTGCAATAAAGGAGAAACTGAACTGAAAGGGGAACAAACGCTGCAAGTAAACCAAACAAAGTTTTAGATTTATTTTTTCTACTTTTTAGCATTTCTTTCCTTAGGGCTATTGTAGAAGCGAGTAATAATAGCCAGACACATAACATTATCTGAGGGAGAGGGCATTCTAAGTCCAGCAAGCAAATATACCGTTGTTCTTACTGCAGCGCCTTCTGGAAGATCAGATAGTGACAGCTTATTACAGCTACCCATTAAAACGTAATGAATAATACATACCCCCATAACTAATTGATTTTACATACACGAGGAGATATAATGCAACGCATTACCAAGGCATACAAACTTGAGGGAAAGGCAGTGAAGGAAAGTGTGTTGTATACAGTACACTTCCGCTGATTCTTAAACTTACATTCGATATGAGACTAATTTTGATAATATTCATATTTACAACTTCTGTTTATAATGATTGCATTTTAGCATAATTTTAAGCCCATAAGTGATTTATTTGGCCTAATAACACTCTCGTTATAACACTAAGAATATTTATTATCTCAGAAAAGACTTAAATTTTAAAAATACAAATATCTCGATATGTCTCTCTCTTTCTCTTTTGAATAATGTTTAACGCCGGTTTTAACTATTGAAGTATCACAGGCGGTGGACACTGATGATACATGATATAAACTGGGAAAGGCCTTTTTTTATTTTATTTTTTTTTTTAAGGAAAGAAGCGTTTCAGACCTAAATTTACGGCATTTCCCTGTATTTGCTAATTATGAGGACTGAGGAAAACCTGGAAAACACCTCAGTCTAGGAAAACGGGTGGGAATTGAACCCCTGGCCTCCCGCTTACAAGTCCGCGCCTTAACGACCTTGACCACACGTGGCAGTAGGTTGGTCTTGAAATTGGCCAATCTATATAAAGCTTTTTTTTATATGTTTTAAGCATAGCATGTTGATAATTTTCAATGAATTCTCTCTATTAAATATAAATAAAAAATTATATATCTTTTCAAATTATAAACCGATATTTCATTGAAAAATTCCGTTTCAGAGAATGTATTTTGTTACAAGAAAGTGTTTGAATACATAATGATGCTACAATTATTATGTGAATTGTGCAGACATTTGAAAAATATAGTGTCATTTAAAAATACTAGATAAATGTCATAACTTTCACAGCACTGAAATATTTTTTGAAAACGTTTGGTGCTAATGAAATGAAACACTAGCCGATATGACTCAATTGCATAATTTGCGGCCACACTGCTATTAGCTATACACTCCATAGCTCTTAGAGTAGTTTTCAATATTAAGCTGTAAATGTTACGCATATCCTTCATTACCATGACTTAATACCGTGCTGTAGATTTTAAATGTAAAATTAATTCTATTTTAACATAGTTTCCCGAAAGTACATTACATTTTGATCAACGATTTTCCAATGTCTTGATACCATCACGAAAGGAACTTAAAATAAACATTCAGGGTAGCTTTGACAATCTCCGTTCTTACAAGAATGTTTTGAGTTTAGTAAATGCTCGTAGAGAGAGCCAAATCCGGTAAATAAGATGGGTGCAGATGGAAATTGAATTTTTTAAAATTATTGATCTTAGCCATTGCAGTAACTCCAGTGTGCGGGTGTGCATTTTCATAGTGGAAAATTATCTTTCTAACGCGCTAAAACTGTTGAAATTCTAGAGCAACTGTTTCAGAAATTAAACGTAATATTCACCATTTATAGTTTGCCTTTTTGAAAGCTAATCGATAGTCAGAATTCCTTTTGCATCTCACAAAACTAATGGCAGCTGACTTCACTGACATCGCATTCTTTGATTCCATTTACTATTTCGATTGTCGTTTTGTCTCTGGGGTGCAATAATGAACCCAGGATTCATCAGTGGTTGGGAATGGAAGCAGAAAATAGGTTGGATATTTTTAATGATCCAGACACTGCTGGGAAGCTTGCACGTGAAGTCTTTTTTAATTAAGCTTAAGCAGCCTCGATAACCATCTTGCTGAAAGCTTTTTCTTAAAATATTGTGCGCCCGTTCCTTTGAGATGTTTACCGTAGTGGCTATTTCGCTCAAATTCAGCCTTCTGTTTGCCAGCATTATAACTTTAATTCTTTTTATTATTTCACTTATGTCACGTAATCATAAAATTGACCAAGTAATTACACAAAATTTTGAATTTTGACCATTCACAGTTCGATATTGCATTGAAATTTTCGTAAAGTTTTATCAAACTGCTTTACCACGCGAAGTGCATTTGTCTTCTGGTCAGTGTAGCCAACTTTACACTATAATTCCTGACCACTTTTCTGTGTTTTCAATAAATGTAAATTTAACTAATTTAATGCGTATTCACCAAAGCAATTGTTTTTGCGCATTCAGCCAAGCAGTCTGAAATCATTTTGTAAATTATGTAACAATATCTGCCTAAACAACCACAATTTTAATAAACACGTTGTTCAGAATGGTAAAATGTTATCCATGCATGCTTTTCTCAGTTGGTATTAGTAAATCAAACGTAGCGAATATAACAGTCGATTTTTGTCTATTTCATTCTCACGGTTTCTGAATAGGTAGCTATTCATAAATAAGTATAATATTTATACAATTGTTAATATTAAGTGTGCACATTTCAAACGTATATTACTTTTATTCTTGTTTTATTCATGAAATAGCTCTAGTCCCCTTTATTGCCTCTTCTCTATTGGCATTACTGACAATCGATATTCGTCTGTTGCAGGTTGGTTTTAGAAGTTAAGTATTCATAGTACAAATATACAACTATTACAGTTAAGTAAACCAAGTTCAGGGAAATTATATTTAAATTCTTATTTTATTCGTGAAATAGGCCTAATCAATATCCCTGGAGGGTCTCGGTTTTCCAGACTCACTACGTTCGTGAATTTATCGGCAACCTCATACCCTCTTGTAATATTACTTGTGATACTTTCTTCTGTAGTAGCGTCCAGAGCTACTACTGATGATCGATATTGTCCATTTTTAAATGTAAGTAAAACGACGGTAACTGACAAAAATAGTTTACAAAAGAATTGGTAAACTGATGATTAATATTTTCATTGCTGCCAACTAAAAGAGTAAAGTTTCAAACTGGGGGGGGGGGGAGGGGAGTTACCTATCACTACCGCTTGTGCGATAGCAAACTAATTATCATTCCGGTCGTGAATTGATTATTATACAATCCTCATGTTTGCATGTTCAGCTTGGCTATGATTCAAGGGAATTAAAACTATTAAAATTAGTTTTATAGTTTTCTTAGATATCTTTTAGTAATATTCGTAAAGCAATTAGTTATTATTACGCTTTGCAACACACTTTTACAGTAAAAATACGTTTAAACAGAACAATCAAAAAGGGGATGACTTAAAAAGTGCTATATGACTTTTTTTTCATTATTGTTGTGTATTAGTGCATTTGTTTTAGCGCTAAAAGGTAGACACATTTACAATCACCCCCGTATGTGGAGTTGAAAACACGTGCGCTTGAAGCTTGAACTACGTGAAAACCCGTCACGATAAAGTACACATTTCTACAACCACGCCTTTTCGTTTTTTAAATTATTGATCCTTACATATTTAATTTTCTTGAAAATATTTTACGGCGGTCTTATACGTCCTAGGCTCATAAAGGACAACAAACATTTCATTCATTTATCTCAAACTGTTATTAAAATGAGGTGAAATAAGGAAAACTGAAATTAATAGTAATATACAATAATTGTTTAATTATTTACTAATTTATGAACAAATTATATTCATAATATATTGCTATTTCTTGTGCCAAAATGCCATTAATTAATTTGAATAGTAACTGAGAAAATCAGAATAAACTTTCAACATTGAATGGCTATTCAATGCCTTTAAAATAGTGAAAACATATGGTAGAACATGCAGTTGAAGCGGTAAAGTTTTTGCTCAGAAGGGTAAATAAAGTTAGTTAAATTAATGTTAGTAAATACAGTATTCCGAAACCTCATTTTGCAGTTAAATTCATTGCTGTTTCCAAGCCTACGCTGCCGACACGGCACATTAAAATAAGAGTAATAAATTTATATAACTTTGTAGTGTAAGTAATATAAATAACAGGTGGTGATATGGGCTCTGGAACAGCTGTCTGTTCCTTGCTTCTCAGGCATTTGTTAAAAGTAGAGGAGGCCATGCTTATAATTATGGCGACGCCTGGCGACGTCATCAATCTTGGCAGCTCTGAACAGGTCAAGAACTTATTTCAGGCGACCTCTGCTGTTGGCCGCGATATTAAAAAATCTGGCTCTACGTGCCAGACATTTCCTTTTTTATTTCTTTCTTGTAAAAATCGAGAAAATAACGAGTCGACGAAGAGTAGATATGTAGATATGACGTCACCGTTTAGTTTACGACTTGACGCACCGGCGTATTATAAATAACCCCACTTGTGGAAGAGGAATGAAAAGTAAGAAGGAAAAAAAAGTGTGGTTGTCGACTACGCATTGGGAACAGCTTGTGCTGCAGAAAATTTCACAGCGGGGGCACCGAATGCAATTTCTACTTTGTCAAAAGATTTTTTTATCGTGTTTGACCGCCTCGTTAGCAGTGATTAGCCGCCACAGTGGCTTGGAGGCTAGCGCACGAACCTGTTATGCTGCATTCCTTGCTAGGCGAAAGCTAGCACTCCATATATATTTATTCTAAACCTGAATAAAAACTAAGTGTAAGGAAAATTAATTTAATCTGTAATTATTTAACAACATAAGCAAGTAAATAATTTTAATTTTAAAACCAAACATGAAACATTCTTTATTGGAAAAGCCATTTTAAAATATTCCTTGTTTAATTTTGACATGTACATTATCACTCATTAATTTCAGTTCACCATATAATTTCATAACTCTTCTGAGAGAAACATAAATTAATCAGCACAAAAAATGGATTTATTAGGTCAAAAATACAACGAAAGGTAAACACATCCATTAGCAAAAACAATTGCTTAAAAAACTAAATTTGAACATTTGTTTTAGAAACTTTCAGAGATATTGCCCTTCCATATTTTTTGGATAACGTTGCTCTGCTTTATTAATAAACTGAGTTGCAGCCCAGACTTAAGAATGGCCAAGTCACATCTTCTGTTTTTCTTTAGATACACCACACTTATCTCATGCAGTATCCAGGACGCTGTTCCACAAAAGTATGATCTAACTAGTTATGATAATTATAGACCGATCAACATGATTCCTACAGCTGCCAAGGTCTTTGAAATACTTTGGTGCAAGCACATTGTGACGCATTTTAAGACTAATTATTTGCTTAACAAAAGACAACTTCATTTTAGAAATGACTTGAGTGCCATAAATGCAGGTACGTTCTTTTATTAAGTAATGCCAAAAAGTATTAACAATGGTAACACCGTTTTAAGTATTTCTTTGATCTCTCTAAGGCTTTTCACTGTTTCTCATCATATATTTTTACAGAAATTTGGCCTTTATGGCTTTGAGTCTTGAGTTTTAGTCTTATTTCACCCATAGATAACAGGCAACTTATTTCAAAGGAAGTTTATCTACATTTAAACTACTTGATTATTGAGTTCCCCAGGGTTCCATATTAGGGTCTGTTTTCTTTACTATTTATATTAATGATAATCCTTTATCTCTTTGTGAGCCAAATCTGAATTCTTACTTGTTTGCTGATGATTTAACTATTCTTTTATATGTAGTGAAAACCAAATTACAAACAAAATCCTCTATTATTAATGCCATAAATTAAGCATAACAAATTGGTCTTCATTTTAAATTTAATACTGATAATGGATCTTCTATGAAATTCCTAGATTGATTCTTTGGTTGGTTGACTCATATTAACTATATTTAAAAAAATCATCAGTGGACTTTTCATGTAAAGAATTTCAAGTTCAGTGTTACAGGGGGCATATTAATGAATGACTATTTTGTTCATATTTATTCGCACATTAATTATGGTATTTTCTTATGGGGTAATCCCCCTTTCGCAAATGATATTTTTATTTTACCAAAACAAAATCTGTTAGATTTGCTGAGTTCATTCCTAATATCATTGCAGTCATTTTTTATTGACTTAATGACTTTGCCTTCGATCTGTGTGCTTAATTGTTTATTATATATGAAGGATAATACAAATGGTTTTACAGTTAGCTCAAATATTTATAATTACTCGACACGTTATAGTTTAACTCTTTACGCCAATAGATTCAAGCATTATAAAATCCAGAACAGCTTCTTAGATTTTTCTGTCAAAGTGTTTAATAATCTTCCAGAAAGACTTATAGAATTAAGTTATTTAACATTTTAGAAGACTACACATCATCCATTGGTGGCTAACCCATTATACACTATAAATTATTTTTAATGTAATTTGTTAGTGCCATTATATTGTCATTTTCCCTTTGACATTGCTATATTGTAATAGTTTCTGGAAATAAAGAACTATTAACTATCAACTAACACAAGTGTAGAGTTGTAGTTATTAACAGAATTCTGTTCCACAAAAGTTTCTGCTACACTTGTACTTTACAACTCCACACTTACAAGTGTACAAGTAATTTTTCGTGGCTTAATGTCGCAGATGTATTGATATTAGTCGTGCACTTGAACTAGAACAGATTTCTCTACCAGAGTAACTACAAATATTAGTGTAAATTTTAATATTTTTTAATAATTTTTGGCATCTTTGATCTAAATATGCGAAGTATTGGCGAAATTGGTGATAATTATGAGGACAGGAATATGTATAAAGAAAGAATAGTTCAGTGTTTAAGAATAATGAAAAAGTAGGTTAAATGAAATTAAATATGGCTAATAACTGATGTTGGCCTTTCCTGTTTAAGACCATATTTAGTCCAGTTCTTAGTTTTATTTATTTATTTATTTTAAGCTTCTTGCTACATTCCACTACAGTATTTTTTATCCATTTCTCATTCTTTTTAAAATAATATCATATGACATCAATCTCCTAAATGTTGCTTATTATGAAAAAGTGATTGCTAAACAATATAAAGAATTTTATTTAAATATATGATTATTAACCAGATTAATAAAATAAATTAGCGAACACAACTGGGAAGTGTGGTTTTTCTGCCGTCTCTCGACGATTGAAATTGATGTTTTTCTATGTATGATACATATATGAAAAAGAACTCTTGCAGAAAATTGGTAAGGCGATTCGCAAGAAAACATCTTGACAATGGTGTTCCAGCTAGAGAAACTGTTCGCCAACTGTTAAAAAGTTACAATGACAAGAAACGTGTTCCGAACTTTCGTGTTCTTATGGAAGAAAAGCTAGATGAAATACAGGATTTCCTAGCAGGTGCCGGCAATGTATTGCCGCTGAGGAGCATCATTTTAAAAATATCTTATAAAACAGATTAATGCTTATTACTACCAGTTTTAAATACAGTATCATTTCATGCTTTCAACCTTTCCCCAACAAGCAACAGCACTTGACGGTCCGTAACTCAAACTCATTGTACATTGTAATGACGAAAAGAATCAAGTACTTATAAAACTTAACATACGAACATACTTAAAAAACTAAAACTTATATCTCCTGCTGGGACGGAGTAGAAGATTTTACTATCCCCACAACAAAGTGCAATGAAACGAAGAAAATGAGCAAAGGGGAGAACAGAAGTATACAAGTAGGGTACTAGGGGGAGACTCCCTATATCCTCTCTGGGAAACATGCACCATCCATTGCTCAAACCGCCTCTTAGCTCCGAAATGTGCGGTGGTTTATCCGCTTCCCTCATCGAAGTACAAAACATTTTGTAAATGGGTAGAGATTTGCAAATAGCCCATGTAACTCAGGTGGCTTAAAACTACCTCAAGGGCACTTAAGTTCTCTGCTGATTTACAGGATAGCTGACTGGCAGCACATTCGTTATGGGCGACCGTGCCCCTACTTGATTATGATAGCCGTTCAGAGGCGTAATGCACTGAATATAAACTGCTTTCTTAACAATTAATGAAGCAGCTCAGCTTAGCTGCCCATACGACGATAAAACCCACGCATCGGTTTGAGAGTGCTGTTGAAAAGTTTATCGGCCACAGTTATATTCGCTGATGATCAGGCATTCTTAAAATCGGAGGTAAACCTACAAAGACTTTTACATAATTTAAAGTATAACCAAACCATGAAATGTACTCCTCCTTTCACGGCTTAGGCCAAGGGCAGTTCCAGTCTCATACACTTTTCTTCATGCGTCTTGGTTTATAAATTACCGCCTTTCTTGGTAGTCCCTTGATATTCATTCTAAATAAACGATCTGTTCATTCTTGTTTATGATCTGTTACAATTTTTAAATCAGGGAATCATATTAAGGATGAGTTTGTCATTTACCCTTTTTAATACAGTAATATCTCTCGTAATCAGCATAAATTAGGTCAATATGATAACAATGACACTTTTAATTAAGAATGGAAAGATAACAAATTAAAAATATATCGTAGTTTTAAACATGCGGCCAATTCGACGAAAATTTATTGTCGTCACATAGTATCATAGACAGAGCATATGGACACGGCGTGACATCACAGTAAGCGAGTGTAGAAACGCCTAAGTGGTGTGACTTCCCACTTCACAGTATCACAGTAACGAGTGTGATAATATGGCAGTCGAACGCCGCCGCACCTGAGGAGAGTAGCTAAAGCGACTTAACCCGTTGCTGCATGCGAAGTCTGAGTGAAATGTTTATTTGCTTGGATAAAATATAGAAAAGTGCTAGTAGGACACAGTTTATCAAATAATCATCGCGCGCTACAACGTCGTGTTTATAGTTGCAATCAGTTGCAATCTCTAAGTCAGGTATGGCAATTTTAGTATGTTTTAATTATGAACTAACATACATATAACTACAGCGTTAAGTACTGAAGTATTGCAAAAAAAAAAAAAAATCCACATGAAAATTACTCAATATCTGCGTGGAAAAAATGTTGGTGCGTCATGTGTTTACGTTATCTATAAAAGTATTTTCCAGTTATCCCGAAAAGTCATTTACTGTGCACTGATTTTCTCCCATAGTTGGCAGATACGACAGATTTTACTGTATCTATATGGACATTATGAAATAATGAAAAAGTGAGGTAGAATTAGGATTAAAAATAGATAATATGATTTTAAACAACGAAAAGTTTGCACCTGGTTTAATAACACTACAGGATAATTAAACTCGTTGCAAAAGGTTTCCCACGAATTTAGTCAAATTATGCAACATAATTTTTTCGTAACAAGAGCAAAAGAAATGGTAATCCAAGAAAAATTCCTTGACGTTCAAAAATAATAATTATAAAATAAGAAAACAGGTGTTTCATTTCAGATATATGGTCTGTGTTATTAGGTATAACAGAAAGTATCCAAAAATTGCAAGCCATTTGCGGAACAATAAATAGAACAAAACTCATAAGAAACAAAGCCAAACATTATAAAACTATGGCTATTCCTGTTCTTTTATAGGGAAGCGTATACTGGGTAACAACTAAAAGAGATGAAAATAAAATACAAGCAGCCGAAATGAGATTCTTATAATGTATAAGGATGTACAGGGAAAGGCCAAATAAAAATAACGGCATCCAGAAGAATTCAATATATGTATGTGTGTCAACTGAATGATGAAATTCAAGAATTAGATTTCACATTTGGCTAAATCGAACGACGAAAGATTACTGAAGAAAAGTTTAAACTACAAGCCATAAGGAAAAAGAGAAGATATAGATATATGTAAATACTATTATAAGCACGGATGAGGCTAAATTGCCTATACCTGGAAGTGAAGAGGACGAAGATATTATATTAATTTATTTTTAATAGTAATATTTAAATATGCTCTTATTTGCCCACATTGGATATACAATCAAATCTTTCCCCTTTTTTCTGTTTTTTTTTTCTTTATTTAGTCGCTTTGACTGTGCATTGGTCTTTTCGTGACAGCCCAAAGCTATCTGGCATTAATCTTCTCAAGGTAAGAAAAACCTTACCAAAACTACTTTACCTAGTAGGAAATCGAATCCTGCAAAATCTTAACAGTTTTTAATAAATCTCATCTTTGCTGCATAGATTTGACTTTTTTCTATTTTAAAGCCCAGCTTTCACTTATATAAAATTTAATTTTATGCTTTTAGTAAAAATATAAATACTAAAATAAAATTACTATACTTGCGGCGATTCTTACCTTCCTTTTTCCGGTTCTGGCGCCTATGCTGCACCAGCGAACAGCTTAGCTCAGACGATTCTACTCAAATAACCTCACTTTATTTATTGACATCATTGTAAAAATAAATAGATTTTTAATGGGGTGTGGTACAATACAAACAATGGAAACGAAAATTGCCATTCTATTTCTTTTCTAATCTTTTTCCAATAGACAAAATACGTTTCTTACTTCACACGCTATCAGCCAAGATTTTTTTTCAAAACATAAATATAAAAAAATAAATTAAAAAAACTTAATTTTGTACCGTTTTGCTCAGTAAGCTCCTATAGCTTTCGGTTGATGAGGTCTAAATTGTTTCACATCCAACCTTTTTTTTTTTTTTTGTTTCGTTTTATTTAAGGACGCTCTTTAACATCTCAGGTCATCAGCGTCCCACTCAATTTCGGGCGTGAAACGCCGACAAATTTTGCTCAGAGGCCTCTTTTTTCAGGCTTGAGGTTCTTTTTCGTGCCGTAAATGTACGACACGGAACCCAAGCCTTTACTTCCCTTCCGAAGGAAGCCATACTTAGGATTTTTATGCCCGAAAAAATCCATCGATCCTGTCCGGGTTCGAAACCGCGACCTTGGGTTTAGAAGGTCACTTCCAACTTAACAGTTAAACTGTTAGATGGAGTCTTCAATAAGACATACATTTTATTCATTGCCACAAAACAGGTACGGTTTTTGTAACTTAACAGTTAACACTGTGAAAGTCAACTTTCCACTGACAAACAGTGAGGAAGTCATCCAATTTCAAGAAAGTGATAAAACAATCTCATAGCCAGATATGCATGGTGTTAGTAACCCCTTAACATCTGGTTCCTAAGAACACCGAGCGCTGGCCAAGGACATTCTTCCCGCTAGCCCATGGAGGTATAGGATTAAAGCGCAAAAATTTCCAGGCTGGCCCATGAGCTTCCCTCGCTAACGGAGGACCCGCATGCTACCGCTACTACAGTAGAGAAGAAATGCGCTTATTGGTTAATATACTATTAAGAACTAATCGGTTATACATCGCTGTTTTTATGCATTTTTTGTTTTGTTTTAAAAGTTATTAAGGAGAAGAGAAAATGATAAATAATAATGTCATTTTCTTTGGGAGGGCTGGGCTAATCTGACGCTTATTGATGGACCGCCTTTGTTCCAGCTAGAGATCATTAAAGACTGGAGGCATGGGTTTCGCTGCTACGCAAACAAAAGCAGTAAATTCGTCACTTTGTTCTTGATGCTAATTTTTGAATGTTTTAGATGACAAGACAAATGTTAATCACAGAGGTATACACCAGGGTTATACGGTGAATATTCCAGTATTGTAGAGAAATTTGTAGAGAGTTTAATCTGAGAAGTTCATTGTTATGCAGTTGTTGCTGTCCAGGGAAATTCGCACAAGAAATCGCATGGTTTCACACTTGTGCATATAGAGCATGGATAAATGCAGAACTGCTACACACTTTGCAGTTGCACACAATCACCGAGCTCTCTGACGCACAGTGTAAGCCACCCACTCGCGCTGCGTTAACACACACAAAGAATTAGATGCCAATAAAGCTTGAATAAAACGAGTTGTATACCAGGGGGCCCTCCGGACTCTGACCTCAGTCTACGTGTGAGGCGAGGAAGGTTGTTAACGATTTCTTCAGCTACGGATTACGACAACATTCCTGGTTGGCTTTCAACGCTGCAATTGGCGGCTAATCTCGTCAGTGCATTCCATCCAGCAAGATGCGAGGTCAACATAGAGCCTCAATAATTGTGTCGAGACTCAATCCTATGTCAGCCTCGCTGCAAGAAAATTGCAATTAACGTCTGCCACACAGCGCCTCTACGCACTGCATTTACCAGGGTCCGGAATGGCCTCAATTCTTCTGTTGTTGCTGCTGCAAGGAGTAAAAGACATTTTTTTTTTTTTTTCACTTCTAGGATCGTCTTCCTAACGTCCTACAAGACGATCTCCTATTAGGTACAATACAACCCATATTTAAGATAAAACGACTGGTGAATCCTATTACATGTCTTAGGAATAAAATGTCTGCAGATTTAACATTTCTTTTTCTTTGTCTATTTGTTTACTCACGAGGAGCACTCAAAACTTCTGCAACCATCCTATGTGGATCCCGTGTCGTACATTTTTGACAATAATGTCTACAAAAAATGAACTAACGCAGCTAGCAACAATATCAAAATAGACATAAGTTTAAACTTGCTTAGACTCAGATAGAACTGAGCTCAGTTCTATCTCAATAGCTGGTGAAAAATCATGAATATTTCTAAAGAAACTTTAGACTCTACATTTTCATACGTTATAAACTAGGTGAAACGGTGAAAAAATCCATGAGGACATGCTGATCAAGTGTGTTTATTCGATACCATCGCAAGATGGATTCGATCATTTGAAGAAGGGTGAGAGACTTTGAAAGTCAATCCTCGCTCTGGCTGGCCTTGGGAAGCGGTGAACGAGAGAAAAATTCAAAGAGTGAGGTACTTGGTGGAGGAATATTGCATATCACTGTTGAAATACTAAAATAGAGAAGTGGTTATCAGTGTTGGCAGCATTGACAATATACTCCGTGAACATTTAAAGTTGTGAAAAATCTGTGCAAAATGGATTCCAGACTCCCTAACCAACGAATTGAAGAATAGGAGAAAGGTATATGCTGAGCATGTTTCCACCAAGTTATCTTACATTTTTGACAGATATATGGACTGGTGATGAAAATTGGTTTTATTACTATACAACTTCAAATAGAGCTCAGTAAATGAGAATTAAGAAAACAAGTAATCCTTCGACAAGATTTTCGTTCTTGGACGCGAATGGTTCACTGCTTCCTTCAACTACCAAGGGTCATTAGTGGTTGACTGTATGCCAGAAGCAATGACAATGGTTGGAGAATACTATTGCACTTATATTTTGGATCCTTTATTTGAAAAGCTGAGGCGGCGACGTCCAAAGACAGGAATTTTAAGGCTGTTGCTTTTGCATGACAATGCGTCTGCTTACAGAACAGCTGCAGCTGTTACAATTTGAGGAAACTAAAGTTGCTTTACCATTCATCCTACAGCCCTTACTTTGCAGCATGCGATTTCTGGTTCTTTATTCGACTGAAATCTTGCATTGTTGGAAAATCTTTTAAACGAGTATATGACCTTTCTCAAGCTATAAATTCAGTTCTGTTGACATATTAGTCCGAGTGTCGTAGTGCTTTTGACAAGCGACTACACCGTCTACAACTCTGTATTTACGTGTGTGTGGGGGGGGGGGGAGTACTTTGAAGGATTGTGAAGATACGAAGTTTTTGAATTCAGTTCTTAGCTTAGACTTTAAGATGACACTTGGTAAATTTTTTGATTCCTTGGTAGGTTCTTATCAAGTTGTATTCTCTTAGTATTTTATGTCTGCAGATGGCCAGGGAAGAAATTACTGTTATTTAAAACCGAGTTTTGCAAACAACATATGAGCGTAAGCGTTAGAAGTCAAGCAAGCGGCTAGTGAGGAGGAAGGGCGGATTCTATCTGCTTAGTCAGTGCTATTACTGGTGGTAATGTTAATTTGTTTAAACCAATTAGCAATGCAGTCTATCAAAGTTATATCTGTCTTTTGCTGGCATCCCTACATTGCTGCGCAAGCGCGTCGCTCAGCTATGAGTAAAATAAACGGCTAGGATATGACAAGAGGTCCTCATAGGAAATATTTCGCTAGAATGTGCATATGCCCCCGGGAGAAAGGGATGATCTTGAGAATAAACCGGGTAGCCAGAAAGACTAGAAGGCGATGCACGAGTGCAGACGGGGTCCCTAAATTTCCATAGATCATAAGTCCAGACGGCGGCGCTCCCCTCGGGAGGAGCCCTAAGAAACCCCATGCAGACCCCACCAGCGCACCACAGTCACCAGCCCGCCTTGCCTGGCGCTTACGACCCTGTAACTGAAAATATGCAAGGAAATGGGAGGACGGAAAACTCCTAAAATGTAAATATCCCAGAATTCGCCTATTGACTAGCGAATTCCACGAAGAAAAAAAAAAAAAAAAAAAAAAAAACCAAGGCCCGGGATTTCTCAAAGCACTATCTCCTGAATCACCCCGGCATTCCTCTGTAAATGATTGGCGAAACATGAGCTAAAAAGATCGAGAACATTTTACTGGATTGAAAGCCTATACTCTTATATCTAAACATTGTTAAAAAGAAAACTATATAATTATTTCTACTATTACAAGGTGCTAAGGTTTTAGTTGTCTGTTAAATGCTTCTTATTATATCAAAAACAAAAAATTACAAAGCATTTAACCTTCATTACCATTTTTCAAAACCTATTTTGCTCACAAGTATATTCCGAGTTCAGATGCACTGTTTTATGTTTCAACGGAAGAAAGAAGTTTCCACCTTATGTTTAACATTTTCCTTAAAGAACAACCGTTTTGTAAGGTTTTTATAGTTCCATTTCTAAATTTATGAACAGTGCGGTTCAAATAACTGTCGAGCTTAAAATTAAAACACAAATAATTATACGTTAATTTAAACAATAATAATTCAGTTTAATAGCTGAATGGTTCATTTGTTCGTTCTAACTCTATGCCAAAATTGACTGCAGTCATTAAAAAAATGTAACTCAGAAGGGGACCGAAAGATACAACAGCATTTCGATGATGTGTTTCTAAAATTTTCTACTCTTTTCTCAAACACATAACTGTGCGTTTCGTTTTTATTACAATAGTGCCGTAACAACGTTTTACGAGCAAATATCTATACAGTTGATGTAAGCATAAATCTGCAGTAAATTGTCGATTATGAGCGCAACCAGTAGGAAACCGACGGTAGCAGCACTACAAAAATCGTTTGTCTTTTGTTTATAGCTTGTGTACATTGGCGTTTGGTGTATTAGAATTGTGCTCAGGTATAGTTTAAATTTGCAAAAGAAGAAAAAGAAGTGTGTTATATATACATATTTGAACGGTTTCCTCACAAAGGCAAGGAAATATAAGCAACAGTGTAAAGTTTAAGGCAAATAAACACAGTTTTCAGCTGAGTGCTTCTAGTTAAAATGTATGAAAGTCCATATACTTGTTATCGTATGGCCAGCACTCTCAAGTCAACGCAGTACAACTGACTTCTCGCTTGACCCAGTACGAAAGTATTCTTTACGAGCGTTCTTCTTGATGAAACATAAATAATGTTACAAAGAGAACATCCGCTGATATTTTCCATCTCATTGTTTTCCGAAGGAAATTTTGTCAAATAAGTATTGATTTACTTCACTGCTGAAATCTTATATTAAAATATTCCCTTTTTTAAATATCTAGCATTAATCTTTAGAGGTTTATATCCTTTGAAATCGTTGATTTTTACAAACATATTATAAATTTATCGACATTATTCTATTTGTTTCTTACTCTTGGTATGGTTTGGTTCATATGTGAACTCTTTTACAAAAGTATGTTGTTCAGAATATAAATTAAATTTTAAAACTGTAAAGAACTGTCCTAACCACAAGAAAAGTTAATAATGAAACGTTTAAATTTCTTTTCTCTATAAATAAAAATCAAAGGAAAGCTTTAGAAAGCCAAACATTCCTTGGTGGCAGAAACTGTGCGAAGATGATAAAACTTTTAGCTGTTATAAAGAAGTTCGTTCGTCAGATAAACCATCATGTACATTATTTTTAAAATCTGGCCACAACTATTTATAAAGAATGAAGAAACTACCTGGCAACAGCAGCTCTAAAGTGCTGTATGCAGCATTTTGACAGGTTGTCTGCATTTGGGCGTCCTGCAGTGGAACGACGTGACGCATACCGAGTCTCCCTACTCCGCGACCGGATAGGGGAAACCCGCGCGAACCGCGGCGTTCGTCTCTTCCGAACAGAACTAGAAGGGAAATCTTAACACGTCTAGCTCGGCACACCTTATACACAGACTCGCGTCCACTCGATGTATGACTAGCGTTGTCGGAACGTCCATATGTCGGTGTACAGACGAGGGGATTTGTCAGCAAATGTCCTTATATCAAATGACAGGAGGCATGCCAGCATATTAAAGAAGAAGCTGTAAACGATGTCATGCAAATGTAAGGAAATTTCTTCAGAGCCCATCGAAACTCCAGAAGTGAAAACGTTAAATAGGAAAATGAGCGTGTGCTGCTGTGAGAGCATGGGGGCGGGTCGGGCAATGCAGTGCGATGTGGTAACGAAATAATAATACAAACAATTAGGTACAAAATTGCATATTATTACTCTGCTAAACCGTGGAACAAATCTTAAATCACCTCGTCCCATCTCAGGGGATCTGTATTAAAAATTAAGAATATATTATTTACTTTTACTTGCACAACAGATCTGCATGTACATTAAATATGTACTGAAAGAGATTGCAGAGACGTATCAACGTTGTTCCTTAGCAAACTCTGACGCGCGTAATATAAATAGGCAACTGCATAGCTGTACTCTTAAGTTCAAGGATAAATAAAAGACTGTCAAGTCTTGTCCCGTACTATGGGTAAAATAAAAGTGACTGTACATGTCAACAGATTGCAGATAAAATTACAAACAAAGCACTAACATGTAAAACGTTAATAATATTAGGTATATCAGATTACCACAAGTAATATCACAAGAGGGTCTCAGATTGCCAATAAATTCACGAACGTACTGAGTCTGGAAAGTTCAGACCTTCGAGTGATATTTATTAGGACTATTTCACGAATAAAATAAGAATGCAAATATAATTCCCCTCAACTTGGCTTACAAAATTATAATACTTGTATATTTGTATTATAAATACTTAACCTTTTCAAGCATGCTTGCAACAGACGAAATTCGATTGTCACTAATGCCAATACATACGGGTCTAGGATTATTTCATGAAGAGAATAAAAATAAAATTAATATATATTTGAAATTGGCGCAAAGAATATTAACTATTGTATAAAATGTCATAATGGTGAATATCTACCTATTCGGAAACGCGTGAGACAGCAATAAAAGAAAGTCGACTATTACAATCCCTACCGTTCGATTTACTAATACCAACTGAGAAAAATAAAACAGAGATAAATTTTTACCGTTCTGAACAACGTATTTATTTAAAATTTATGTTTACTTATGATAATATTGTTACATAATTTATAAAACCGATTTCAGACTGTATGGTCGAATACGCAAAAACAATTGTTTGAGTGAATACACGTTAAGTTAGATAAATGTATAATTTGCATGCTCAGGAATTATAATGGGGATGTAGAGTTGGTTACACTGACCAGAAGACAAATGCACTTCGCGCGGTAAAGGGATTTGGTAAACTTTTCGATAACTTCCTTGCGATATCGGACTGTGATTGGTGAAAATTCAAAATTATTTTATTGGTCGATTTTATGATGATGTCACATAAGTGAAAATATAAGGACGGTGAAGTGTATGCTCCAAACATTTCTATTATGTCTCATTCCAATGGATATGTTTAGTTTTAAACCATAAGTCTGAATTGTATCCATAATTTCCTGTTTCACGTGTTGATTAGAAATATATAAACGTTCAAAATATTCCCTTTCGACATTTAATGAACTTCTTTCATTCTCTGAAACTATTTCTCGTACCTCAGTGCAACCTTCTTTGGGAATGTCACTCTTGTACGCTGCGATGGACGAAAGCCATTGCCCACAATTTTTGGTTGGTCTTCGGGAACAAGAAGTCACATGCAGTCAGATCAGGTGAATAGGGTGGTGTAGTATTATTACTTTCTATACACTTTATTCTTCTACAAAAAGTATATTGCTGTAGCCCCCGTGTGGCGATGCCTTCGGGAAGGCATTGTTTTGTATACCACTCAGCAGTAACTGCATCACCTGCATCCGAAATCAATGAGATGAGCAAGAAATTTGTCACCATTTTCTTTCTCGAGCTTCGATTCCTTCAGACTTTCATTAGTGGTCCCTCACCAGGGATACAGTCATGTTTTACAGGCGTCCCTAGACCGTTCTCCAACAAATTCCTCAACTATAACAAGGTACCAGTTCATTCTTTTGCCTTTCTGCGCCTTCGTCAGGGAAAGTGAGGACCAAATAAACGTGAGTTATGCTCTGCGGCTGTTGATCCAGAATATAGATATCCTTTTATAAGACGGCAAAAAAAGGTTCCGTCGGTTTCAGGCCAGGCAATGCAAAGCTTCATATTGTGAACAAAAAAAAAAAAAACATGTTTAGTATTAAATATAGTCACCATCGCTATCGTTAGAAAGATTACTGAATATCTTTGGGCACGAAGCAAAAAATTCTCCTAGAATGGCAAAGGTTCGAAATTGCTGTCCTCGGAGATGATCATGCAAAGGAAAGTCTTATGCAATATCTGGAGAACATGGCACTAGAGTCTCCCAGAAGAGCCTTAGCAATAGGTGGTTTTGTATCATCATGCAAAAGAATAAAACCTTTTTCCATTCACGAGTGCAAGCTCCTTAATTTTCTGCCTTTCATAGATACGTGCCAGCTGGTTAGAGTACACATTAACGTTGATTGTTTGGCCTTTTGGCAACAGTTCACACCAAACACAGAGGGCTACCAGCCAATGATGATGGTGTCTTGGAGTGTCGTAGAACATCCACTTCTCATTGTATGTCAGCAGCCTATCGAGAAAGAGTTCATTCTGCTAACTTACAGCGATGAAAAATAGACGTCAGTTCATACCCCCTTCTGGGTCCTGGTCAACTCGTGTGGAACCAACTGAACTAGGTTGTAGATTATTCCTAGCTGCTGCATGGTTTCTGCACTGGTGTTGAATTGCTGTTTCACGTTCTCACAGTTTTCGGGCGATAAAAATCCTTCGGAAGGGAAGTAAAGTCGTGGGTCCCATGTTGTAGATTTACGGCACGTAAAAGTAGCGCAACCCCGAAAGAAGAGGTCTGTGAGCAAAATTTGTCGGCCGTTTTACTCCCTGAATTGAATGGGACGCTGATGACCTTAGATGTTAAAGAGCATCCGTAAATAAAACAAATCAACAAGTCAGGACGTTGTTTGCCTTAAAAGAGCTTCGTTGTCCACAGTTATTGGTCATGTCCTTGAAGGTCATTCTCGAGGATTACATACCTTCCGGCAACTTCACAAACCATCTCTGTATCCTACGTTCACTCATAGCATCAGCATCTTTCATATTTTCCGCGCTGCTGCAATTGCATTGTTCTCCGTTTAATTTATACAGTATACGCTTCTCGGAATACCGGTGCTAACACTAGGAACCTCATTTGGACGCGTGGCCGGCTTAACGGGGATTAGCTTGGTATCTATTGTTCAGTGTCATTACATGGTCATGTAAATAAAATAATGCTTCGTCCGTAAGAAAAAATTAAACAAGGGGCAACAGAGCGAATATTAACCAATTACAGAAATTAACTCTATTCACATTATCGCTTGGTCCTGTTCTACAGTTATCTTAATAGAGTTTTAATTTAAGGTTTAGTGGCATTCCAAGTCGAGGTTTGCGAAATTTCTAATTTCTGTGCAAGCTTTCTCGGGGATTTTCCTCTGTAAGAACACGGCGTTTTATTTTAAGTTTCTTATCAATAACAGATCCCGTTTTCCTAAATCTATTCACAAGATTATGAACCGTTTCTCTGTGAGGCGCACGAACAGCAAGGAATCTGTCTATAAATTGCCGACTCACTTCTCTACATGAATTTGTTGTCACACAGGAATCACACAAGAAGATTCTGTGTGTGCTGAAGTACAAGGAATTTTTGGCATTATAACAGTACTAACACACTATAGCACTGCAACACGTGGCCTCAACTCCTGTACAGCACAAAGACTTCGCGTCAGCACACTGAGAGGCAGGAAAGTGGAAGGGCGAACAAAACCGTTTACGTACAAGGCAAATCTCCGTTAAGCCGCCCACGCTTTGTAGCTTGGCAGTGTAACTCTCGGCAACCATTTATTCCCGCCTGAACTTTAATTGTTGTCAACGCTTGATGTTTCAGTATCGCCAAAACAATAAAAAAATCTTGAACTGTTACATATATTGCAAAGTCAGGTGAGGCTCTCCTTGCATCATTTTCATCTGAACATTAATATTATCTTCGTTTATTGCTGTTGTAGCGCGGCAATAATGAGGTCAATCTTCCGACAGACTGACAAACGGTTGAAATTTCACGGAACCAATTTCCGACTGTTGCCGTAGAAGCAGAAGATCGGCAAAATACGTACTAAAAAGACTGTCATTAAATTCTTTTTGTAGTCATAGTAAATAAAGTGTACGAAGGTCCATTATGTACTCACGCTGAGCTTCAGTTTTCGCGCCCGGCTGTGAAAGCGGAATGTGATGCTTCAAGATCAAATAACTATGCTCTCTTAAAATCAAAGTAGTCTCAATGTCGTGGGACTCATAGCAGCTGAAACACTTTATCTTACTTGTTCATCTCATTGTATATACTGCTTTCATTTTAAGTCTTCAAAGTTTTCATCAAATTCAATAATATCTAAAGAAAAACTAAAACATAAAATATAAGTTATAATTGATAGCATTACAAAAAGTCAAATGTCTCTACAGTTCTGCCGATATGCAATCGGTTGTGGCACACAGGAAATGAAATGTGATTTGTTCTGCGGTTTCGTCGCATATCGTGCAATTATAGCTTGTAAAACCGTTCACTAGCGGTATCTGCAGTAGTGTGTGTGTCTTGTAACACAATCTAAGCAACTTGCGAGTTTACTTCTCCTTCTCCCTGCAAACATACAAAACAATCCGCGCTGATTGAAAGGCCCATGTTACACGGTGCTGAGTCAATTCCTTGCCATTCGGCACTCGCCCTACATAAAACATGCCGGCTGCTTCTTTGGATACTGTAAATAACTTGGTTAGCTCACGAATGGTCCCAACCAACCTCAGCTCATGATCCCCATTTTGATCTCTTAATTAAATATACACCCATATCCGCAAACATTCCCGTTTTCGTTTACATGTACAATTATTGTAATCAAAGTTATTAAAATTAAATAAAATGTTTAAAGTAATTAAAATATAAAACTGGAAATACAATTAAGCTGAATCCCCCCCCCCACAAAAGAATTAAATTCAAGGCAGCATGGGTGAAATTACTAAGAATTGGTGCTAACGCACAAACGAAAACAATATCAAAGAACATCATAAAAAATTAGCTAATCATAAATGTACTATGTCTATTAATGCAACATCAGAAATAAAGAAGAGTAGTGAGGGTTGATTCTTTTTTGACTGCTGAAGGATTGGAGAACGAGAAATTCATCGTCGCATATATATTAATTAAGCCGAACACTGCATGTCATGTTCACGTGTGCCAGAGTGGCCTAAGAGATGCCAAGATGAACTGCAAGACGATCGACGCCCAATCAGGCCTACCATTTCATTAATCTTAATAGAATTGTGCAGGTGGATGTTCTTATCTAGGTAAACCGATGAATCACAGTGGAAGAAATTTATATTTTGGTGGGGGTTAGACATGTCATTATCAAAGACAACCTGCAGTACCGAAAAATTTGCGCGCAACGAAATTCACGCCAACTGAGAGAGGTATAAAGACTCACACAATGGTTGTAATTCGATATCATCTGCAGGCAGAGATTATGGGCTTCTGTTCCGTAACACCACCGGAGAGTGCCATCATTCTCTGCGGAAACACGTGAATTATGTCACGCCAAAATATCTGTACACGCAAGTTTCGGTAAAAACATGATGACGTTCTTCAACTTGTCCGTTCTCTTGAGCATGGAGCCACATTTAACGCCAAAAACTATGAAGACACTACAGAAATTGAAGGGCAGCTTAAAGCCAAAACGTCCCTGGAATGCTGTTGAGCGGCATCATGCTTCCCCATGATGAGCATGATGCCGTCCGTTCCAACACCTCCCAAATGGTGAGGCTTGTGCTTCAGAGATTTGAGTGGAAAACGTTTCAGCATCCTCACTACAGACCAGCTTTTTCTCCACGAAATGTTCGCATTATTTACGACTTGAAAAGAAACATCCCTGAACATTGGTTTGAAACGAACAATGATGATGATGATTGTTTATGGGCGCAAAACTGCTACAGTCATTAGCGCCCAATGGAACAATGACGTATGAGACTGGGTAAAGTTGCAGATCTGTCATTAAAGTTTCTACGGGTTTGACTGTCTGTACTTGTGCAATGACACTTTGTGGCGTCTGACCAGTTTTCATTTTATTGTTCTTCATATTTGAAACTGATTTCCTCTGTTTGGAGCGTTCTCGAAGTTAGCTGTCCATATAGCGGCTACAAAAGTGCAGTACTAAAGAAACACTCTGTATAGTAACGATGCTTTTTCAGAACTTTACCGAAATGTTCATCTGAGGCCAAATGGGAAAGAAAATTATAGTTGAGCATCTGTACAATGAGGGGTCTCTGCGGAATATTAATGTGCTGACCCTTTCGGGGAAATCACCGTGAGCGTCGCACACGCACACCAGAAATTTCTAAAAGGGCTTGGAATGCCAACCATGACGTGCAGCCTCTTTCTCTCGTTCCCTTCGAAAAATAAAAATCGTCACATACCTGCAGGAACGTGGACAATTAGAGCTTTATTCCCGGGTCCTGCTAATTGCCCTTTCGGAGGGTGGGAAACCGTCTTCTCCTAGGAACTGTTTGAGCTCGAAACGCTTTGTTTCAATAGAAGTTAGGGGTAATTATCTTCGGAAACATAGGTGAGAGTAATTTCTTTTGTTTCTCAAAGCAGATTACTTTTACAATGTTTCCGCTTAAAATGTCTGAAAGATTTGAAATTTGCAAATGTGTGTTTTAATTTTTAGGGGCTGAATAATTAGGTTTCAGATTTACTAACATTTATCGCGTAAATTTTTAAATGTCTATGCTCCTTAAGAGGGTTTTATTTTTAGAAAAACTCGACTTTTTTCGAAAAAAAAATTATGTTAATAAAATATTTTACACGATGCTCTTACAACCAGAGCGATCTGCGACAACTAAATACAAATGAATGAAAAACAATTTAATAATTGAACTATTCATTTTATTATAAAAACAATGAAATTCAAACAGAGAAAATTTAATTAAACGTGCAATTATAGGAGTGGCATTCTGTAAGAGTAAACTTTTTAGTGATGAATAATTATTTCTAAATTTATTGGAAATTAGATTAAAATGCTCCTATAATAATTATTGCTCCGCAACTGCCTTCTGCATACTTACTCCACGAGAAGAGAAAACTGCCAGTCAATAGTAACTGTCTAAACATGTTAAAATTCCAGAATTTTACGGAGACAGCTGGCTCTGAGTGGTTGAAATTACTTATATCGGACTAGACAATTATATGTACTGCAAAATTAACGCAACATTCATTGTATTCCTTTGGTTTAGATTTATTTATCATATACTGCTTTCCACCTTTTCTCTTCGTTCAATTGCTGTCAACTTCTTTAGTTTTATAACACTATAGATTTAAATTGATAAAAATGAAGATAAGAGGTCTATAAAAACGTTTTCTTATAACACTTGCACCAATTTTGCCAATTCCAAAGATAGTTTGAATAGAAGGAAAATAAATCAGGCCAGTAATTCAGTTTGGGAGATAAAATGATGCGTGTGAATGACAATTTTCAAAAAAGGTGTCACAAATGTGTGGTGGTAACAGAAATTTCCAACATCCCCTACCACCGCCACGGATGGCCGAGGTCTTTAAGGTGCAGACTCGTGAGCGGGAGGTCTGGGGTTCAATTCCCGTCAGTCTTCCCTGATTGAGGCTTTTTTCAAGTTTTCCTCAATCTTCATAAATGACAAATGCCGGGGAGGTACTCTAAACTTAAGCCTGGAACGTTTCTTTTCTTAAATGTATCCTTTCGCAAGATATCATTTCATTTCCTGTGTCACCAGTGTTCACCGCCTGTGGTGCTTCAGTAGTAAAAACGGGCGCTAAACACTACTCAAGAAAAACCCTGCCATAAGGCACGAGTTTATTTTAATTATTGTTGTAATTGCGGGAACTAGAGTAATTCCGTAGCCGAAAGTTATCGCTCAAGCTTTCGTGCAACAGTCAAAATAAATAAATAAATAAATAAATAAAAAGACCCCTATATATTACTATGAACAATGTAGTTTCAGAAATTCAGAAATGATTCAATAAAATGACATAAAAGTGTAAGGTTCTTGTTACCTCATTTGTAAAATTAATTTCGCGTTAAACAATGTTCAAATAAATACAAAAGATGTGATTTTATTTTTTAAATCTTTTTAACATTAAATTAAATATCTACATTGTTTATTTTCTTATTATCCTATTTTATTATGATAAACAAGAGAGTGAAATGAAGTTTGAAAAAAAAAATACAGACACAACTTGCTACTTTCATAGTTTTTTTTTTCTTTTTCTTCTATTTTAGTTCACATTTGATGTCACATTTTCATATTCATTGAATGCAATCCAGAATACTAAAATGTAAATAGATACTTAAATAATAAATAAAGTAATTTCACTTAAATATAGCACAAGATAATCGTAAATGTTCATTAAATCAGAACGTTAAATAAACTATGGCACGTTATGATACTAAATAGTTCTGTTAGTTTTTTTTTTTTTTTTTTTTTTTGAGGTGTGTAAGATTTTTCCCGCAGCTTCATTATTTAATCCCCGGCAATCTTTTACGAGAACCAAAATAGATAGTTAATCAAGCCAAGGAGTAAGGCATTTACACACCGTTCGACAGTAACGTGAAAGTTTATAAAATATTGGTAGTTCATGTCTGAAGCGCAGAAATATCAGAATAAATCGAAATTTTTAATTTACCACTTGTGGCAGTACGGAGCAAGACAAGTATTTCAGGCATTACTCAAAGTAGGAGCTAGGAGGCACCGGTTCGCCTCGCACAAATGTTTCTTTTGTCAGTTGCATGATGTCTGAGCAAGAATTACACTCATCGACATAACATATTATTGTTATCACTATTGTTAAGTTTTTGGCGCGGGAGGAAGTAAAATCGACTCAAAGTTTGCTAAAATTAACTTTAGGGATATATAATTATATCCACAAACGTTTCAGAGATGGGCGAGAAACTGTGGAAAATGAAAATCCCCAACTAGATGAGCATAACGGAAACAAAATTTAGGCGAATCGAGATCTTATCGGTTGCGATCGACGTTTGACGATATCTGAGGTTTGGATAAATCATGGAAGTGTTCAATCCATAATTTCACATGACTTGATTACCGAAAAGTGTTGGCACAAGGTTGCTTCCTGGAATTTTCACTGAAGGTCAAAAGACCACACACATGGGAGTGTGTGTCAAAAGCTCTCGACTCAATACGGGATCAAATTGTAACCTCTAATGAAGTTATACCAACTCCTGAGTCGAAGAAAATAGGGAAACCCGATGCTGTCAAAATACAAATTCGCCTGTCGGTTGGGAAGGTCCTTTTGGAAGTTTTCTGGGACTTCCAAGTCCTTTATTCTATGAACGTCAAACAGTTTATCACTGCCAGCTTCCGGTTCAGGCAAAACCATGCTTTAAAAAACTTAACAATCGAATTCGAGTTCTACTCCATAAGGCAACCCTCGTTCGCATACAGCTGTTTTGGCGAGGGATAAACTTAAGGATATGCACTGGACAGCATTGGAATTCCCTCCTTATAGCCTAGGCGTATCGCCTTACACTTACCACACGTTTAGATAGTTATAAGAAGCATACGTTATAAGTTATAAGTGAGAAGCATTTGCAGGTCGGCAGTTCTACACATGAAAGCATTTGTACACAACTAGCTGGAAAAACAACGGCTTTGTCGAGAATGGGCTTAAGAATTTTCCTATCTGCTGGGAATATGTTCGCAAATAGGAAAATTATGCATAAAAAGAGAAAGATTTTAGTTTAATTTGATTCCAATAAACTACAATAAAAGGAAGGATTGTGGAACCATCGTGAAGAGACTGGCAGTATAGACACGCTTTAGAGCAGTTTAATCCCCTCCCCACCACCTCTACAATAAGAATACAAAGTTGCAGGCAAGTGGCTTTTATTTTTTGCTCAAAGGGCAGGCGTGCGAGTTTAAAATGCCGGTAACCGCTGTTACAAAACAGGCTCTCAATTTCTCGATGACCAACATTCCATCCTTGGTTGCAGTGTTCTCCAAGCGTGAGGCGCTGTCAACGGAAAGAAAAATACTGCTCAAGTTTCTAAGGAATTCCTTTCCTTCTTATTTTTATTTTACTTCTACCACCTCACAGTAAACTCTAGAACTTTATGTGCAGTTCTCGGGCGCAAGGTCACGAAAGCTGTATACATTTCAAGACTTGTTTTTGGTAATAACTATCTTCATGCGGATATTATGAGCAATTTTTATGGCAGTGTTGCATCCCTGCTACAGCGGTCAATGCTATTTTCCGGGTGTTAACACTTGCAAGGATTGTGTTGAGACTTAAACCGGTCACAAATGCAACTTACAAAAACACCTTGTACTTCATGTCTGCACAAAGACTGAGCCAACCTTTTCTTCGGCCGACCTAAATTCCTGTTTCCAGTAACGTTTATATTTAAATATGTTTTGGTGTTCTAGTATTATTCGTTCCTGTTAAATGAGCCATTCGTTTCATCATTGTATCATTTATGTTCTCAACCTTTAAATTTCTTCTTGTATCTTCATTTGTACAGTTCTTCGCATACCTTAAACATTTCTACATATTTGGTGTTTAGGGTTCCACTCAATTCAGGCCTCTTCTTTCAGGCTTGATATTTTTACGTGCCGTAAATTTACGATACGGGATCAACGGTTTTAACTTCGATTCCAAAGGAAGCCATTATTTAGGATGTTTACACCTTAAAATCCATTTGATCGAGTTTGAACCCATGATCTTGGGCCTACGAGGCAAGTTTGATTACCACTAGACCGCCAGGATGGGTTGGTAATTTTATATGTCTTACTTTTTTTCCCTACTTTATTTTTATTTAAATTTCATCTAAAAGTGCCATTAATTTGATTCATTTCATATATCTTTTTATGTATATCATTATGATCAGTCCCGCAGTCTAATGATCAGAGCTTCTGACTTCTATTCCTGGTGTTTTGGATTTGATTCCCGGATATGTCATGGGGGGAGTGCCGAAACAAATGAGAACAACGGACTGGCATTGGCAGAAAAAAGTCGTATATAATTATCATAAACATGGGACAATTCACAGCCAAGAAAGTATGTAAAAGTTACAAATGTATCACTATCCAAATTGGATTTAGGTAATTACTACCAACTTTTGTTGAAAATGTATATGATAATGTTCGAAAAACAATTTAAATGATCCTTTTCAAGTATTGCTATTAATAGAGTCTTAGGTTTTTAGGCATTTAAAAGCTTGTTTTAATTTTTTTAGTGCATAAAATATTTCAGGAGTCTCCCAAAAATATTAACTCAATAAAGACACGTTTGGAAATTTCTGCGTCCAATTATTTAAATAAATTTCCGCAATTCTTTTTAATGATTCTAGCCAAAATGCCCCAACATGATCTCCGGTATTCTATTTTTTCCATTTTATAGTTTCATTCTAATTTCCCATTATATCCCCAACAGAAGCAAATACCATAATTTCTCTCCTAAATCTATTAAAAGTTTTTCTCCAAAATTCGTTTCTGTGAGTGGCATATATTCTTCAGTTTCTATGTTCACTCTTTATTTCTAATTCAGACATAGATATTTAAGTTTCAATAAACCAACCTATTTAAACTTTACTAAGGGTATGACACCTACAAAGAGCTTTAAAAAATTCGAAACACTTAAATAACTTTTTCCTTTTGGGGGGGGGGGTAGATAGTATTTATTAAAGTATCATCTTAGGCAGAGGTATAGAGATGAAGTAAACTGGAAAAGAATTTCGGAAAGGAAGCGTTCCAGGCCTAATTTAAGGGTGCCTCCCCTGATGAAACCTAAATAAAACCTGGACAAAAAAAAAAACCGAAGTCATTCGTGCCTTAACGACCTAGGTCATTGGTATACATGATTATTCAGCACAACTACTAGCACATGATTTATATTTTGTATTCAAACGATGAATGCTGCCAGTCAGAAGATGTATATACTCCTTCGCTCAATACCGTAAAGGATATTTTGGAAATGTGCCGATAGAAAATTTTAAAATGCTAAAGGAAGATTACATAAAATAACGCGCAAATTGTGCTTAAAAGCGTTTTATAAGAAGAAAAATGCAGATATAGCTATAGTTTTAATGCGTTACGTGCAACACGGTAGAAATTATCACTGATGAGGTCGTTTCATAAATTACCCTCAGATGTTTTCAAAAACCATTTTGAAAATTGAACGATACCTCAATTGTTCAGCTAATAGCTGTGAAGTTAAACTACTAGAATTAGCGATTTGCTCCTGCGTGTCAAGAGAAAACAAATCAATATTTATATGGCACGAAGCGTTCCTTATAAGTGGAAAATTGCAAAATAAAAATTAACAAATATTTTCAAAGATTTCTACAATTAGAAACTCTTTTCACATTCAGAGCTATACCTTCAATATTACTAGAATTCTGATTTGCATAGTTAACAACTTTCGCATTAATATTCTCAACTCAACCTTTTGAATTATGTCGATCCTGGTGGTCTAGTGGTAACCATACTTGCCTAGGGTCCCATGTAGTAGATTTATGGCACGTAAAAGAACCTCAAGTCTGAAAGAAGAGGCCTCTGAGTAAAATTTCTTGGCTGTTTCAGCCCTGAAATGCATACGACGCCGAAGACTTGAGTTGTTAAGGAGCGTCCGTAAATAAAACAAACAAATAAAACTTTTGAATTATGACACTACATATTCTCTTCCAATTTCATGGAAAAGTCTTAATACGTGACCATCTTAACAAGCACAGATAGCGGTTTCTAATTTTATCTCCTGTATCATCAATAATACGAAAACACCTGTTTCGAGAACCAAATCCCGACCTACTGCATTAAAATTTCTCTTGCGGACGTTCATTTCCCCCACAGGGATCGCGTGACGTAGTTTGAGAACCGGTGTTGCAGCTCATTGGTTGTATTTTAATTGTTTTTATCACCTGCCTGCTACAAGAGAAGGAAAAAGAAAAAGGAACATCGCATAAGCATAGCAAATGTTTTCCTGTCTTTTTTGGACTCTCAAAACTTGGAGCCGAAAACGGGATGACCTCTACTTTAGTAGCCATAAAACGAAATTGTTCTTAGGACGTGTGTCTGAAGAGGCTCGTAGAAATATACTCTTTATATCCGCAATCTCAACTGACGTAACAATTCATGTCTTCCCGAGTTATAATCTCCAAGATTTAACATTTGCATATACAGCCTCCAGCATAACTTTGCGAATATAGGTTAATAATTAAACCATTACTGCCTTATCAATTACCTACGTTCTAAAAAAGCGTGCCTATCAGGTACATCACAAAAAAGTCCGTCGCAGGAGCTGCATAAACTAAGCAAATTCCTCAGCAAGTGGAATTTATGAAGGTAGGTACAGAGAGCTAGATCCCCTTTTTTTAAATTTCGGTTTTAAGTTATATCCCCACTCTCTGATTTTCACTATTTTTATTATTTTGTTTAAATGACATATGCCGAGTTTCGTTGCGAATAAACAAATATAGCTGCACTAGAGTGATTTTTTAAATTTTGGGTTTCAGGTAAATCCGTACTCTTAATAGAAAGTGTTTTATTTTTAATGTTACGTTGAGAAAAAACAAAAATTACGGACGCTAGAGAGATTTTTAAATGTTTGCTCTGGGTTCTAATGGTCCAATTTTGCTAGTTAACGAACTAGATGAATCTTTTGATAATTGATCATTATAAGCAGAGTTTCGTTGAGAAAAAACAAAATTTGCGGCTACTATAGCGTTAACAGACACACACACACACACACACACACACACACACAGACCCTCATTTTTGGTGCCTAAGTAGGTTCGGTGAAGATTTGAAGAATTTTTTGAAAAATCTTTTCATGGGCACAACCTTAATAGCTACGTTACTTTGGAATTCGCCAAAAGGCCTCATTTTAGAGGACTGTATCTCTGAATGTCTACTTTTACAGTAACTAATTTCATTTACCAGGACTTACATTTCAGGATAAGCTAATGTATTGATTACAACATATTTAGTCATAATCTTTGAAATATTTGAAGACGAAACTTACCAATGGAGCTCTGCCCCTGCATTTAAAGCCACTCTCTTTTTTCCCATTAGAATTTATTCATCACTAAATATTTCATAAATTCGTCTATTAGTCGTTCATCGCAATCTGCCACCACGTATGTTTGTTCGGTAATCTTAATTTTGTTCAAACATTTCTTTTCCTATTCCACTATCTGAACACGCAAAAGAAATAGCTGTACAAAAAATATAAAACATTTACTTCAGATATAAAACCTAATTGAAGCTTGAGTAATTTCTTGCAGTGTAACTCTGTTTACGAAATATTAAAATAAACCCAAGAAACGCGCAGCATTAATTTTTGGAAAGAAGGCATGACCATCAGAGACCTCAACATAAGCAAAAGTGTTTCTGTTTATTTTCCAAAGTCATTTGTTATGACCAGCTTAACCGCTCGCTGAAAACAACTTTATCCTAGCATTATATCTGGCATTCTATTGTTTCCCGTTATTTTCACATGTCCACAGCAAGCGCTTATTTAATACAGTTCTTTCCAACTTCCATCATGTCCCTAAGAGATATATTTCTCTCCTAAACGTTTTAACAGCGTTGGTTAAATAATTACCTGGATGGTATTTTTAATGTTTTTATTCAGGCATGAAGTGTCCATTATGGCTATAGTGTTCGGCCCAACAAAAATTAATGTACTACTAGCAATGAATGCATTAATTTTTATTAACGAATTGAAACGCTTCCTTATTTGCTTATGACAGCCGATCACCAATAGTGTGGTCAAAGGCTTAGCCTGTTGAGCGCAAGCGCAGTAGTGGTTTTCTGTCAGAGGAAAGATGAAGGGGGAGAAGGTCTTTCGTTTGGAATTTTCGTTCCCGAGGTTCGCCTTGGTGCCTTGGTCGCGGCCATCTTCTGAGATTTTGCAGAATCTGAAGCTCAACTGAAGGACCAGGATGCAGACGATATCAATTTAAAATGTATTATTTCGCTATTTTTAATTGTATTGTGGTAATATAGAATCGTGTAATTATTTTATTTTACCAGTCAATATAATTTAATATGACTAATTGTTTTTAAAATCCATTCTTAACTGCATTTTATTTTATGCGTGACCGCGGATTGTATGATAGATTGTTAACTCTTCATTTATAACTCTTTTTCACTCCATTTCTGCGTAACTGTCATTGCAGCGGAACGGCGCGGTATCTTACAAGAATTATATGAGATGGGACGATAAAAAGTTGTTATATATAAACAAATTTAAGAATGAATCATGGAACATAAACTTCTTAAAATATTACTTTTATCACTCACATTACTGATAGTCCTAACGCTCTTTGAACATGTAAAAATCTTATAACCCGTTACAACGCCATTTTCGTTGACATAACTTACTTTTTCCATTGATTTCTACACCCCATGTCTCAAACTACCATATATAAACAGTCACGCTTCGCCATAGGCTATAGCTCTATATCTTTCTTCCACCTTTCTGTAACTTTCTTCATTTCCTTTCTTCTTCTTCTCTTGTTTCAAACGCAAATGTTAAAGTTTCTCTACAAATTATAGCAAACAGATGTAAAAAGTCAAAACAGATTTTTTTTTTTTTCATAATCTTTGTCCCACTTTCCTTCTGGAGGTATGTTATAGCACCATATGGCAATTTAAATGAATAGTGTAGGTGTATGGGACCATTTGATACCCGTTAGCATCATAACGACGATTTCTTCTTCTTCTTTAATCTTTTTAATCCTCGTTGTTTATTACGGTGGCATCCCAGGAGGTGGAAACATGAGATGAAACAAATTGGGAAAGAATTTTGGGAAGGGAGCGTTTCAAGCGTCCAGGATATCTCTCCGGCAATTGTCATGGATGAGGACTGTGGAAATCCTGGGACAGAAAGAAAAAAAAAACAACAGAGAAACAGTTTTGGAGGGATTCATACCTATCGCGGGTTACCCATTCACGAATTCGTGCCTTAGCGACCTCAGCCAGCCGTATTAGCAGCTTCTTGTACTCCTTGTATAATTCAAGGCACATGATTATATTTCGAATTGAAACTATCATTGCTAGCAATGAAAGGAAGATACACCCGTTTAACACCTAAGGCCATGCCAAACCATAAAAAGTACTTTGGAAGGGATGTGGAACTTTTGTAGTCCTCTTTAATATTTCCATTAGGCAATTCTTTATTTTTATATAAGCGATATACATTAAGAATCTGAAATTTGTAATTACTTCCTTAGATCCCCGGTGAAAGAACAGAATATACAAACGATTGGCTAATTTATTTGTTTAGTAATAGAACGCAAGGTGTAAGTTCTACATGCGGAGGTCAAGAGGCTTTTTTTTTTTTTCCTTAAACTTGTGCACCAATTAGCTCTATATGCTGTAAAGTGAATGTAAAAATCTTATTTAAAACGATAATTAATTTCGACTCCTTCTTGAGCGTCAGTAATAAATATTTAAGCATCAAAATGAAAGTTAATCCTCAATATATCCGATCATTTGCATTGGTCTTGCTAAACCTCTACCTACATACACAGCCTTTGTGCGTGAGCTTGGCCGGCAGCCGGCGGTAAACGCTGCGGTTCGCAAGTGCTCTGAACTCAGCGCATGGCATTTTGAAGGTGATAAAAGTCTTTTATTTTCTCGACATATTTTTTACCTCATTATTGAGGCAAGTGTTCTTATGCAATTGTATTCACTAGGCTTTGAACTCTACATTTTCTTCTCTTTTGATTTCCAGTATTAAAAGTTTACCCAAGAGGTTTACGTTCAACAAGTTTCCAGTCTAACTGACTTTTAGAGGTAAGATAAAGAAAGCACCGTGTAACTTTTCAAAATATTTTCAAATCTTTGAAAAATGATCTCAATCTATTCCTGCAAAGTATTCTAAAACGCCTTGTTTCACCTCACTGTCATCATTCCTTGTAAGTCTTTCAATTATGAGGTAAGATATTAATCACTAAGGACTAGATTTGGGCTGCTGGTAATGGGTGAATTCCCTGAATCCACAGTTCACAGCATCCTGGTACATGTCATATAGAAGGCTGCAACGGTAATCCGCGTTTTCCTATTTGTAATTAACTAACAAAATCTCCCTGCATTCCCAGATAATTTTGACCATGATCTTCCTCCTAGATTGGAGAACCTTGGCCTTCCTTGGTCTGGTCTCACCAGATTTACACCACCTCATGGATTCCCTTTTCGATGTTGGTACAGGATCATACTTTCATCCCGTCGTAATTGATTCCAAAACTTCCAACCTGTTTGTTTGAAACAGTTCAAAAACCTTTCACAGCACGCCTCCACTCAATATTGTTTTTGAACTGCCGCTGCACCAACTTGTTCACTTTTTCATATGGAGACAGTCACGCAGAATGTTAAAGACGACTGTTTTTGAAAGCCCAACCTTGCAGCAATTTTTAGTTTTAGTCTCCTCTCACACAACGCCTGCTATTCAACAAAAGCGAAGAATTCCGATGTCAGCATCTTTACTGGTCGTTTCTCACATGGTTATCTTCATTGTTAGCTAATTCGAAGGAATATTGCGGTTGTACCAGAGAAAAGGTTTTTAAAAAAATTCTTCAAATTTTTCTGACTAGACCAAAATGACGTTGAAAAAAATTATATATACATGTGCGTTGGTTAACGCTCTAGCGCCCGCAGTTTTTGTTTTTTCTCAACAAAACGATCAATTAACAATGATTCATCGAGTTCGTTAAACAGAAAATTGCACTATTGGAAATGGGGGGAGTGGGGGTTTAACCTAAAGCAAAAGTTTAAAACTCGCTTAATGGTAGCAAGTTTTGATTTTTTTCAACGAAGTTCGCTATATGCCACTGAAATGAAATAAGAAAAATAGTTTATGAAAATCAGCGATATTAGGCGATTACGAGTGGGGTTTGCCTGAAACCCAAAATTTACAAATTGCTCTAGCGGCTATTATATTTGATTTTCCGCAACGAAACTCCATATATACCATTTAAAGGAAATGAGAAAAATAGTTTCTATAAATCACGGAAAAAGGACCATTAGGAGGGGGTGTACCTAAAAACCGAAATTAAAAGAGTGGGCGTTAGCCTAAGGCGAAAATTAAAAATCGCTCTAGCAACCTCAATTTTAATTTTTCTCAAATAAACTAAATGTATGCAATTGAAATTAACAAAAAAATATCGTCTGAAAATCAGTGAAATCAGAATATTATAAGTACGTAAAACTAAAAATTTTAAAATCGTTCTAGAGGCACCAATATTTGTATTTTTCGCAATGAAACTCGGCATATTGCTTTTAAATAAAGTGAGAAAAATAGTTTCTGAAAATCGGGGAAATCGGACTATCAGCAGTGATATACCTGAAAACTTAAAACTTAAAAAGCGCCCCAGCGGAAACAATTTCTCTGCTCTAGCACTCTGTGATACTCTTCCCAATTCGCTCAGTTTACGCAGCTCCTGCAGGATGAGCTTTTTCTCCGACCTAATTGAAACTATTTAATCTTCAGCGCAAATCTCATCGAATCAGCTTTTAATTTCTTTAGAAGTCACTTTCTGTCATAAAATATTTTATTACCATGCAGTACTCAATTTTCACACACCTCTAGTTATGTTCTCTCCAAGACACTTAACAGACATGAAAGTAGCGCGAGTGTTGAATAATAACAAACAAAGACAACGCTATTTCCCGCGCAAATGATTTTTCTGATTATTGCGTAGCAACTAGGTCAAACATAAAGAACTACTTCGTAGACATTTAGGACGATATTTTAATTAAATAAAGTAATTCTGGTATGATGTATTTCTCAGTATGCTGAAATATGCCAACAGGCATGAGAAAGTAGCCGCTATCAAGTTTCTGAAACCTTAACTTTCAATATAGTGCTGCAAAAATGTGAAGGGTTTCAACACTGTATTTGATTGTAGGGTACCAGTTCAAGAAGAACATATTTCATTAGTTTCCTTCGTCCTTTACCTTCTGGTACAGAGCACGCAATTCACTTCCTAGGTCATAAATTCCAAAAATATTTAGCCTCAATTGCCTTAGGTCCATGTCGAGTTGTTATCTCTCCCCACCCCCTTCTTTCTTTCTTCGGTATGGTGGCGAATAACTACTAAAGAAATAATACAACTGGACTTGTTCCCCATCTGCGATACGTGTTCAGCAATGGGTCTACCTATTTGTAAAAAACTGAATTTTAGTATTTTACACATGTTTCCTTTCTACAGTTAGCAATTCATATGTGCCCTCCCATCTTTGCAGTCGGGGTCTTCATTTGTTTTCATTGTTTGTCTGTTTACGTAGCACCACCCTTCCTTTCTCTCTCTAACGGAGGCTTGTTGTAAACTTTCCCTCCATCGTTTCCTAGGGTGTCTTACTGAGCGACGTCCCATGATAAAAAAGTCTCCGGATATCTTCTGCCACATGACCATTTCATTCTGAAATTCTTTCTCTTGTGCATTCGTTAACGTTTGTCTAATTTCATCACTTCGGATTCTGTCTTTTCAGGTTTTCCCGTCTATGCCTCGAAACTTTTTCTTCCAGCATTTTTTCTGTCGTTTTTGTATCTGGTCTTGTTTCCTCAGTACGGACTTTATTGCAGTTTTATAAATGTAGCTGTCCCATTTCTCTCTAAAGTTCTTATTATTTCAAATTGTTTCATTTAGGCATCCCGAAACTTCATTTGTCTTAATAATTTGTTGTTATAACTTTTTTCTCTGGTTCTCCATTGCTTAATGTAGTAACGCTCAAAACTTATTACCTGTTCTATTCCTACTTTGCACCTTTCAGATTCAGCTGAAATTACCACACATGATCTGGGTAACAGATTATATTCAACTGTTCGTGGCCGAATTAGTGTCCCCTTCTTGTCTTTACTTTCATTATTATTTCCTCAATTATAAGATTAAATTACAGGAAATTAACGTGTCTCTAGTGGCTATTTCTAATATGTTTAATTCTAAACCCAATTTAAGATACCACTGGCTGCGCTATGATCATCCCTGTTTGTGTTACATTCAAACGCATTGCTTGAGCTGTATAAAATGTGGGACAGACCTTAATAACCACGCCCTTCCCTAGTGACCAAACAGTAACACACTACCAAGAAATAGTGGCAACAAAAAGTGTTATCAGAAACGACAGTAGAAAAAATTATTAAGATGGGGGGATTTTTAGGAAAAGTAAGGAATAAGTGGAGAAGTATAAAGAAGGAGCTTGAGGACACACGCAGTGATGAAAATTAGTAATTCATTTTTGGGATCCTTTACCATACATATAACCTGGTGGTTGGGATATGAGAGGGCTCAGTTTCGGTGATGCTGAAATTTTGTAGATTTTGTATGCTTTAAACTGTAATTGTATAATAAAATTGTATAATCTTGTAAACTATACTTTGCTTGACATTTGTAATTCTGAATAAATTCATTCTTTCATTCATTCAACATACTACTACAAGACATCTAAAAACTCTCCAGTGTTGCCATTGTTACTTTCATACAACAAAGCTTGAGCAGAAACTTAAATATTTCCTGTTTCTCATATTATTAAGAATGTCTATAAGTACTTTAATTAATAAACAGGTAATTTACTCTCGTTCCCACATAATATTTGTTAGGACTAAACAGTACAAAAAGAGATTACAGAAACGTGACAACATTGTTTCCTGAGAGTATTATATCAACGTAATGTAAATAAGCAATCTCTTAGTTTCAGAGGAAAAGGAAAGCTTGTTTCTTAACTAATAAGAACTAAGCCATGCATTTCTGAATAACACTTAACTATAGACTAACTATATAAATTAAGATGTAAATGGATTTAACCACAAGTTAGCAGCTTTTATTAATAACCGTCTTATTTGTCCCTTTCTTTCTGGATCCTTGTTATTAACTGTTGTCATGGGCCAGTGTTTCCAAGGATATCCCCTCACGAAAGGATAAGTCGAATTTATTAAATATACTTGTTTAAGAAAAGAGTGAATCGGATTTCATTCACTATTTATTCGTATAGCAGAATTATAAAAGTATATTAATAAAATAAAAGTAATGTATAATGTCGATTTTCTAATGAAAAGCTCTGAAGTTATTATATTTATGGCGTTATTGTATTGCTGGAGATTATTTAGTTCATCAATCTACAGTTATTGTCAGCAAAGATGGATTTACCTCAAGAAAATTTAACCCAGGTTAAAGGCTGAATTCTCACTAATGCCGAGAAAGTCTTTGGATTCTTATCAAAAGGAAGGCTACAGGTTCATTAATTGACTGAACAATAAAAATATTAAGCATATTTCAGAATCTTTAGTGTTAACAAGCATTTCAAAACAGATTAATATGATCAAACTCTATTAATTTAGTTAATATCTAATATTAACTTATTAATTATGTTTCTGCTATGAAAATTCATGATCGTTTTCAGTAATACATAAAGTACATGTTTAATATGCAGTTATGAAGGCATGAATGATGTAAAACTAGTGTTATAATGTAGCATTTTACTAACAATAACCACTGTATACAGTTCTTGTATACAGTTTTTATACATAAAAAATAGTATATGACATCGAAAGTGTATACTTTTCGCTGATAAAGAATTTTAAGAAATGTTCAGCGTTTGGGAAGATAAAACATAAACATCTCGAGGTATTCTACTTGTAATTTTCATGTAATAATTCCACTAATTTAACGCGACTGTAGCTAAATGCACCTTTTACACGGCTGAGCAGGCATGCAAAATAGCGGCGGAAGAGCATACCTTGCATTAGGTTGCGCATTTTCGCGTCAAATAACCGTACACTGCTGACGATTTACTCGTCTCGGAGATGTCATGAAGTGCCCGCAGCCTCCGGTTCGATTATAGATCATTCACAACTGTGGTTTAGACTACAAGGGCTGTTCCGCCTCCACATAACATGCGATTTTTATAGAAATTGGTCTTCCCATCTCTTTCGTCGTCATGTAGGTTTATAGCCATTTTCTATTTTTGGGGCGCGAATGTGACCCGTTCTATTTATATGATCATACCATTCTAATGTGCATTTATCGATGACGCTTGTATTTCCAAGTTCTTCATCGATATCCGAATCTTGTTTATGATCTAATACAATATTACATCCAGCTAATGGTCTCAGTAGTCTCATTTCTGCAGTATCTAATCCTTTGTATTTTGCTTTATTGTTAAGAGACCAGATTTCTGAGCCTTAAAATAGTGATGCAATGAACAAGATTATTTTAAAACAGTGTCTAACTTTTCTAACAAGTGTTTTTTTAATTGTGCCTAATAGCTGTTGGAATGGGTAATTTTACATCGATTATAGCTGTTTGTGTTATTTTTCCACTATAGAACTTCATTTTTATAAACATTTAACATCCTGTTTTATGCACATAAAGACGTTCCTGACTTTTTTTTTCAATTTATTTATTTATTAATCTTGGAGATTAATGCACGAGCACTGACCGCTGTTTTGCATTTTTCTAAATCCTAGCAAGGAGCTTGCGCCAATATCTACCAAAACAAATGACGTGAAGTGGGGCAGCTATCTCAACAGCGTCCTTCATTAAATGCCCGCAGATCGATAGGAATAACACGCGAATACAACAGGGGAAAGCGGTTTATTGGCCCTTATTGCAAGATTCTTTAAACGAACATGAAATTATGAGAATAAAATTAATGTATTCTTTCTTTTAAACAGAGACAGGCGCTTAATCACGCGTTTTCCACGCCATAACGGTGTTTAAAAAAAACTTGAAATAAAATAGCGCGCATCTACGTCAGTTCCTGAAATGTTACTTGCCACCCTCTCGGTAAGCCTCTAGGAAAGCATAACAAAATGTTATGTGTTATTTTTATACCTGTTTCATGCATTTTATACAGAACGTCAATGTCCACATGCAAGTGGGGCAAATTACTTACATTTTAGATGGATATCTCAATTCCTTTCTCTCGTTTTGTGATATAAAGCAGCTGTAATTATTAAAAATAAGACCTCCTAATGATTAATTTCTTCAGTATTGTTTTAGCTCACTGAACTAGCGGTGGGACAATGTAAGTCGTAGTGTTTTCATATCCAATAGCAACTTCCAAAAATAATGGTAATACAACATTACCCTAGATTTAGTTTTAATTAAACAGTGTTACCATTTGCGTGGGTTTATTTTATATACCACTTTCATTATTAATTATTTAATTACTATATTTCACCAAAATTTAGGGGGGCTGGAAAAAATTAGGGCGCGCTGTCATCCCCTAGCTCACCCTTGCCTAAGGGCTCGCATCTAAACATGAAACTTTATATAAACATTTACATTTTTCTGCATTTATTTCCTATTTCTATATAGGTAGTTAATTTTGTAGGATTTTGTACAGAATAAAACTTAGCGATTAAAGCCAAAATTCTCTAATACAAAGTTTACAAAGAGCATTGCATACCTTACTTCATTTACGAGCATGAATGAATTACAAGCATCTACAACAGAAAAAGTGTTTGCCTCAGGTTTTTGGTGCAATTTGTTTTAACAAACAGGTTTTATACTTCAATATCTGCAGAATCTAAAGTATTAATGTAGCAAACGTTTAATTACAATCATTTCAAACATTTTATACCGTTATTTTATTACAATGATGAGCTTTTCTATTCACTGGCACTTTTTCTGCTGTATCATTATTACGCTATCGACTTCCGGATTTAACAGCAATGTGTCCCTATTTTGACTCAATTGCAATTGAACTGTATTCCCCCCGACTCCTTTTTCCTTTGAGGAAAGTTTTCTTGGTTTTTTTATATGATTATATTATTTTTCTTTATTTCCGTAGTAACTTTTGCAACATTTGTGGGAAATCTTATGAAGAGACAGAAAGGAAACATTATATAATTTGTATTTGTGTGGAAAAATTTTCAAAATTATTGCAGGCAAACAATTTTTTTCCCCCCGTTTTAGGATGTCTCAATGAACTATATATATATATATATATATATATATATATATATATATATATAATATATATTTCTTTCATATCCTATCATATCCTATCACTTTTTATTTTTAACCCCTTTTTCTAGAACATTCTAAGTAAACATCACGTGAAACTTAAATTTAATGAGCACTTTTCAACATTGCGAGCATTTTTAGCATTCCCAATTTGGCATGCTTGTGTAATTAATTTACGAATTGTGGCCTCTGCCGAACACAGTCGATCGGTCCTGATGGTTCAGTGGTAATCATACTTGCCTCGTAGACCCAAGATCGCGGGTTCAATGCCGGCGAGGGTCGATAGTTTTTCACCGGGCGTAAAAATTCTTCAGAAGGGAATTAAAGCCGTGGTTCCCTTATCGTATATTTACGGCACGTAAAAGAACCTCAAGTATGAAAAATAGGCCTCTGAGCAAAATTTATCGGCCGTTTAACGCCCTGAATTGACCAGAGATGTTAAACAACGTCCATAAATAAAACAAACAAAACAATGGATCATATATAAAGAACTATATTGAAAAGGTTATAACAGATCAAGACCGATAAAAAAAATCAGATGGAGATAATCTGCCTTACAAAAAAGTGACAAAAAATAGGTAAATGATTGTTGTCGTGAAAAGGAAAAATTGATATTATACCAATTTTGAAATCTGTACAACTTCCGTCATATAGGCTAAGGCGGTAAGAAATGCTAAACTCTGTAAGCGCCTTTGAATAAACAACCTCAGAGGAATTCGTTGCGGTAAATTCATATTGTGTAATTTTTTCGACTGTCTCCGAAGAGCAACTTGGGTCTCATGATCTAGGCCTTTCTTTATTTAATGTACTGCACATTTTACACATGTATTTGCTGTTTTACGACGCAAAGTTGCGTAGCCCGAGCTTCTGTTCTCTAATGACAAATACGAGAATGCTACACATTTTTAAACAGTAATTTTTCGAAATCTAAATATTGCACAAGCAAAAAAGCTTGCGGAACACTAGTTTAACGTGCAAGTTTAGGATTTTAATTTTCAGATGTTTGCTAAACCGCGCTAGAAACAACGCTGTTCCAGAGAGAGAGAGAGAGTTTGATAACTGCAGCTCGCGTAAATAAATAACACACGTGCTGCGCGATGCTCTTCTGTCTACTGTTAACCTGTTGTTGAGTGTAACAGTCAAACTAATCAAAGAAAATCCTCATTATTGACTTTCTTTCTCATAATTCTACATTAACAGCTATTTTCAAGTAGATCTATATATCAGAAACTTTACTAAAATGTTGCATGACTCTACTTCTAAGAATCTAAGAAGAAATGATTCAGTCTTGTTTTACTTTTGCTGCATCTACTGCCTTTTCTGTACTTTTAATCCTTGCGCGATCGGAATTTGTTTATAGAACGTTTGTCTTTGGGAACTTGGATTTTTTTTTTTGCATGTCTTTTGTTGTCTTTATAGAAAATATGACATGCTCTGTATAAATACTTCATTTACGTGAAACATTATTTATATTTCTCCATCTTACATTAACATAATAAAATTGCATGTTTTTTACCTAGCGTATAGGTTCTAGTGTAAACTGCTCTAAAAGGATGGATGTTTAAAGCAAGACTTAAGAAAAAAGTTAACTGTTGCTAGCTAATGTATTCACAACAGTTAGATTTTGGTTTATTTTATTTAAACAAAAACACGCTCTAAAGATTCTGCACGCTCCGTAAGGCATCGAAAGCAGGACTTTGCATTTCTGCCGTCAACCCAAGCGGGGCGCAGAGCTTTGAATGAAAATTCGGGCCAACCAAATCCTACAGACACAACAGGTGCAAAAAATTAAAAATCTTAGGACATGCGTACTTGCCTTTGTGCTGCCAAGACTCGCTGTGGAACAACAAAACAGTTCAGCTGTCAATCGGATTTCACTTCTATTTTCTTCTCGTCAGGCCAGTAATAAATATTTTCCTGGGAGTCTTTTGAAACGTAGGGTAAGATACCCCCTGCTGAAGGAACGTCCTGTTCGTTGTGTTACCCCAAAGAAGGGGGTGGCGGCGTGGCGAGGGAGTATTTTCCTTGTCTAAGGAGAATAAAAGACAGCGCGAACATTGAATGCTGTTATCCTTGGAGCCTGACCACTGCCGTAGTCTTCTTCGCTAACGAGCTACTCTAGCCACGAACTGGTTTCTTAGGCTGGCTGGGGGCAAAAAAGAAATTAAACGAAGGATTTCTTCCCAATCCTCATGTTCGTCGCTGCAGTCCTGGATTTCTTGGTTGCTCCTGTGTTTTTCTCTCCCAATAGCTTCATCATCATCACAATCACACTTGTATACACTGTATTTGTTCACTGATCTCTGCAGTTTGTGGGGTTACAACTGTTACTGCAGAGAATGGCTCACTCACACTCGTTGTCACATGAAAATTGGGCAGGGTTGCTTTCTCTGATGCTGCTACGAGTGAAGAGGTTAGGGATCACGAACAAATTCCGCTTCTCAACCGAATTTCTCGGGTTTCGCCGAGGCAGAGGCCTTGGAAATGTCCCAGCGTTCCTCTGGATGTGTGGAGATGCCGCTGCAACGTCGGAAACGTGGTCTTTTTCAAGACGTTCGCTATTCTTGGTGCAAGATAACGCACAACGAGCCTCCTTACTGCCGCTGCGTCTGTTTTCGACTGCTGAGCTGACCGTCTCCTGGCTGGCTGGCTGGTGGGACCAGACGCCGCGCTGCCGCGAGGGGTGGGGGAGGGACACGGGCAAGAGACTCCAGCGCTGCATCGGCCGAGAGAGGAACCACGGCGGGTAAGCGCGGGGGGCTCAAACGCCACCGCTCGGCTGGGCGGACCCGCGTCGACAGCGGTTGCGCCGGGGACGTTTTCCAATTCGAAGAGGAGAACTTTGGGAGGCTGGGCTTGTCTGCACACGACGAGGACAGGTGACAAATCACTGCGATTTGATTGGTCCGGTCGGACGGTGACGTTCTCTCTCCCACCTCCGTTCCTCCTCCCAACGCCTCCCCCTCTCCTACACATGCATGCGGAATCTACCCTTACACCCACAGGTTTACCACTTCCGGTATTGCGTCATGCTCAAAACTTTGCATTCGATCTCAAGTGGCACTATGAAATTGTTCATTTGTCTTTTTTTCCATGAAAATAATTTTTTCCACTGCAGCGACAAATGCAACTGTGAAGTAAATATTTTGTAAAACGTACCCAAAATATATTCATTTCCCAATTTCCTATCATACATCTATCTCTAAATTAACCCATTTTTGGATATATGCTGCACAACTATAAATTTTATGTCTCCAAGATTTCTTGCAACATTAAAGTGCCTTGTATTACATTGTTAGTAAATTAATGTTAGCTGTACTAGTACCCTTCATTTACATCAACACATTTTTACCAACTTTGTTCAATTGTAATTAATACTGTCTCAGTTACTTGTTGGTTACCGCAGACTTTGTCGAGGTATTTGAAAAAGTGAGGGTGATAAAAGTCGTGTCCATTGGATGAGGCAATGCTTCGTATTCTGGAGTGTTTACACATTTTTAAAAAATTTAAATTTTAATTGTATCACACAATTTTGTATATCTTGAGGATAACACACACAAATTACACGAATCCTGCATTCAGATTATTGTCCAATGATAAGCCTGAAACCGCCATGAGTCGTTAAGGTGCGAATTCGAGCGGCAGTTTTGGGGTTCGATTCCCACCAGGATCGTCCTCCCTTACTGAGGTTTTTTCCAGGTTTTTCTCAGTCCTCATAAATGGCAAATCCTCGGGAGATACCCTAATCTTACATCTGGAACGCTTCCTTCCTTTTAAAAAATGTATTATTTCATTCATGTATCATCAGTGTCCACCGCCTGTGATGCCTCAGCATTAAAACGGGCGTTAAAATATTAAAAATTAATGAATAAACAAGCCTGAAATATGTTATGTACAGGTCTGAGAAATTATAGACGTAGATCAATGTAGTGCTCCATTTTCAGTCTTCTGTGAGTTATTTCTAGAGCATCATGACCGAGTAAATGTTGAATCAGAGCAATTATGTGAAGGTTGAATATTTTATGTACCTTTCATAGCTCATGCAGACTGTATCCCGCACATATCAAGGTGAATCATTCTGGGTGATCTGAATTCTTTTGAGTGAAAGATGCATATTCCCAAATGGTAAGTCCGTGTTCCTCTATAGCTATCTATTAATCAACAACCAACAATAATAAAAAAACACAACAGTATTTCTAATAATTACATTATTATAATAAAATAATACGATATGCTAATAAGAAACTAAAGTGCAGGAGTATACGGACTTTCCGGACACCCTGTAGAGTCCTGATTATTCGACAATCTGTAGGCACCTATTAGACCTCAGAGACTGAATTTTTACTTCTGAGCACCGCGACAACCTATATATTTACTGGTCTTCAGACATGAAGAAATGTACCAAGCTTTGCTCAATGAAGTTTTTGTTAATGTTATCGATGTCAACAACAATACATCATAAGCTCAGCAGACGGTGTGCGACAGTGTAAGTACAATATTTGAATTTTGTTTATATACTCATAATGAACGTAATTTTTAAATTTACTACCTCTCTCGGCTTGTTAGGTTGCCGGACTGAAATTTAATGGGCTGCCTTCTGTTTGTTTTGCGATTAACGACTGTCATTTGTGTATTGTTATCAGCTCTAAGCGATGCACGAAGGAACAATGCGTATAGACTCTGAAAATGCATTTTAAGTACAGTGAATATTATGCATAGACCGTTTGAATGCTTTTTTGTTTTATTAGTGTTTAACGTTCGTATTTACTACTGAGGCACTGATGATACATGAGATGAAATGGTATTTAAATATATAAGGAAGGAATAGTTCCAGGCCTAAGTTAAGGGTACCTCCCTGGAATTTGCCATTTATAAGAAATGAGGAAAACCTGAAAAAAACCTCAATCAGGGAGGACGGTTCTGGTGGGATTCTTACCCCCTACCTCCTATTCACAAGTCTGCGCCTTAACGACCTCGGGCACCTGTGGCGGTTTGAAGACTTCGTGTAGACGAAATGCGCATAGCATGTCAACAATGCAGAGACTGCTTAAGGTAATTTGAAGATACAGGATCGACAAGAGAACATCAAATCACCTGGGCGTTCTCGTCGATCAGTACAGAATGTTGCCCTCGTCAGACAGAGCGTTGCTATGAGCCCAATAAAGTCGATTCGCCGCCGTTCTCAACAATTAACCATCTCGATTACAGTTACTTTTAATCTCGTGTTTATGTGGACAATCCACGAACCATCCCTCAACCCAAGGTAGAAATTAGATATGTCATGGGAGAAATTCAGCCTGGTCTTTGGTCTCATGTCATTGAAAATTTTGCCAACAGAGTGAAGGTGTGCCAACGAAGCCGTGGAGGACATCTACCTGATATTTGTTTCATGTTTAATGACAATGTTTGTGCTTCATATTGACTTAGTAACATTAACATTCAAATAAATTGTTTGTTTTATTGTTAAATCAAAAATTGCGTTCATTATGGGACATCCTATGTATAATTTTGAGCTCGATAAGTAAACTATTTAATTGTAACGAACAAATTGGTAATACATGGCTATTTTTCTAAAACTAGAGGCGGCATTTGTTAAGTGCCGTGTTATATTATTGCTTCAGGCACTTTTAGGATAAGCGGTATGCAATGGGTCAGTGGAATGAGAAGTATGTGGGAAAGGATTGAATTTCTTACGACATTGTTGAATTTTTTCGCAGGTGTTTTTCTCATCAGTTAGCAAGAGTGATATGATTTGCATATAAAATAAATAGAAAGTATGGACTTGTAGTGCTCAACATCGTGGAATGTTAATGCGAGACTAAATTCCATTTATTCATGGTCATATTTTAAGGTTTATGTGGTATAATGGGATAGAGTATCCTACATTATAATCTTACTTTTGTGCATTAATGATAAAGATAGATTCTTAAAACTTTATTTTTTGTGCTGTTACTCGTGAAAGATGTCCGGGAATAAAACTAAGGCCGTCACCGAAACAAAAAGGTAAAATTATGATAATAGAATATGGCTGCTTTTAAGAATATGTAACTCACTGTTTGGGAAGCCGGGTTCATTTAAAGGTTCTTAAATGAACATTTCGCCGGCTTTTTCTTTTTTATTAAAAGCTGAAGAATTGGTTCAGTTCTTGAAGAATCAATGATTGGCTGGTTGCCATCATCGTTTATAGTTTGTTGACTTTCATATTGCATGAGGATGATATACGCGTCACAGAAGATGTTTCTCTCAGAGGGTAGATGCCTGTCACACGGAACCGTTAACAGAAAAAAATCATAAAATAATTCCGGAACTAGAAGTTCTCTTGTCGTGACCATCTATCCTATAATTTGCTGGGCTGTAGCTTGCAAACGAAAAAAGATTCAACCAAATAACCGAAAACCCTAAGTCGAAAATATGAGAGGGAAAATAAAGTTCTATTTCAAAGAAAAAAATTCAGAATCAGAAGAAGAGTCTGATATTACTATTTCATCAGACAGGTAAGATTTATGAATCCCATTCAAATTTGGTATCAGATAAGGAAGATACTGATTGCAGGAAATACCAAGGGTGCTAAAAAAGTATACACACTTTCATAGTAGATATCTATTTAATATATTTTATAGTTGTACGAAAAACAACAGTAATATGTAGTATGATGTTCTGTAAATAGATATGACTCTCATACATTGTGATAGCGTTTCTATGTGACAGGTATATCAACGATGAACAAATGAAGTCAAGATTATCGTATGATGTTCTATAAACAGATGTGACACATTACGTTATGCTAGCGTTGCTACAACAAAATGGAACCAAGATTATCGTTTGAACAGCGGAAAGAAATTTTGAAGTGGTATTGGAAAACCGAGAATGCTGTTGAAGTTCAAAGGTAATGGAGACGTGTGTACAGAAAAGAACCGCCAACGCGAGTAACAATTGCACGCATTGGAGACACATTTGAGACTCATGGTACTGTATGCGATGTGCACAAGGACACATCTGGCAGATCACCACATTACCACGGAGATACCTTGATGACATTCTTTCAAGGTATTGGATAGGACGAAGAGGTCCGATTCAGTTTCCACCGCGTTCTCCGGATCTAACTACGTTGGACTTCTATCTATGGGAAACTCTTAAGGATGTCGTATACCGTAGAAAACCAGCTACACTGGCAGCACTTTGGGAAGAAATTGAAACGGCATGTGCTGCAATCGCTGAGCACACTTTCGCAAGCTTGCTCAATCAGTAGTTCAACGTACTCAGAAGTGTATGGACGCCGAACTGTAGTAACTGTAAAAGTTTAAGATGATTAGTGCTATCATTTTCTGTTTGTGTGAATTCAGTTTTGTTATGCTAACACAGTTTTTTTAAGTGTGCATACATTTTTTGGCACCCTCTGTATTTACCTATAAAACCCAAGCCTAGAGAAAGTTATATCAAATATATTGTTTCATGTAGATAGGCTCATTTAGAATACACCGTGCCTAGGGAGAATGGTATGTTCCTGTCTCATCGAAGAAACATGTTTTGTTTTTGTTTTTCCTATCTAATATGTTAAGGATATATTTTAAGTTTTGCATGCCATTTATATTCTTGAGCATACCACCATGTCCCTTGATGTAATACAGTTAGGACTTTGAGCATATAAGAAGAAATGGTGTTCAAATATGGTTTTATTGCCTTCCAATTACATATTACTATTTTTCTCCTACCTTCAAATTTTATTTTTCCACTTTCCGGCCTCGTCCAGAACCTGTTAACGTCGGATAATCGAGGCTACTGTATTACCGAATTGATCGAATTAATGACATAAGAGGTGTGCCTTGAAGAACACGATTTATTTGTCGACATTGGATGATAATATAGGAGTATGACAGTACCATGGGTATTTGAATCCAGCTCAACCAAGATATTTCATTGTTTCAGATTCTGGTATGAAGGTTCTCCCAAAGTAAATTGCACTTGTACATTGGGGAAGAAATTACCTTATGATTGACAATTGGACCATCTTTACGCCGGCGACACAGATGACGAAAGACTCGTCACATCGCTGACCAATCAGGTAACAAAAACACGTGCATGACATCATAGACGTTGCAACAGTTACGGGTTAAGGAAAATTAACCTGTAGCAACGCATTTTCATGTGTGTGTAATGATCTAATATTTCGAATGCAAGTATTTTATTCATTGCAGTGGTTATGCTTTGTATCATTCATCAAACAAAAATCTGTAGGGTTTCGATAAATAACAATTAAAAATATTAGATATTTAAAGCTTAGCTGTTTTGGTTTTGTATTTTTCTTTTATTCATAATGGACTTAGTTAACTGTAGGCTTTAAAATGGGCTATAGGCGTGGTAAAGGAAAAGAGCGTACATTTGGAAAAGGATTTAACTATTAGAAGCCAAGCTCGAGAATAGAGTGTGTGTGTGTGCCCTGAGAACATTTTGAAAAGAAAGAGATGTCGCTTTGTGGTAAAATTGAATTGTGATATTATAGGTTGTAGAGAAAGTGTTTTCTGTGAAGAAATCGTTAATGTTAGAAAAAATGTAATTTCCTCAGATGATGTGCCTCCTATAAATATTCAGAATTGAGGTTCGGTTTATTTATTCATTGTTTCCAGGGACAAAAGCTACTGGTTGTATTCTTATAAACCGTAAGACAAGCGATATAATTATTAGCTTTATGTTGCCTGCACACGACCAACCTGCACTTTTAACAGTAGTAGATAAAATTAATTTTAACACTTGAGTGAAAAACATATAAGATGGTCAAGTGCCCGAGGGCCAAAGCAATCACGCTGGCCTACGATTTGCACCACTGAGAACGTTGATGTTGCAATGACAAGGAATAACACAGAGATCGTTTTGAGCATATCCTTCATATCTGAACGCATCACTAAAGTTCAGTTGTTTCAGAATATAATTTACTTAGAAAACTACAATAAAATATGTTTTCAACATAAAAGCAACTCAACTATGAAATGTTATACTACAGTGTAACACTGTGTAATATAATTAAAATAAATCGCGTAATAATCCTTTTAAATGCGACAAGAGGTTTTAGTGTTGCCCATGTTTACGAGTATTGAAGTCGCTTATGATGATAGTTATTAAAGGCTTAAGCCCAGTGTAGGCTAACTGCCTTCTCTACTTTATCCGGACACAGATCAGAATACAACACCTCATGTAACAAGCTACTATTTCAGTCTTTTCTTTCATGCTAAGAACGGGAGTCGTGATTATTAACAGCGTTCAAGGTATCAGGTTCTACAGACACATTTTCAAAAATACGTTGACGCTATAAGAAGTGGTAGAAATTATTTTAAATCCAGATAAGTAATGTATAATTGATAAAAAATTTGCTTAAAATAACATATGACTGTTTTGCTTTATTGGAAATGCTAGAAATTGAATTACACATGAGAGGACAAATTTGTGTTCAAAGTCAAATTAACTGCACATAATTTACGTAGGATACAAAGTAAGTAAATTACGATCCGTTTCACCAGCAAACTTAGGGTTGCCATAAATGCCAACTTTGTAACTCCCTGTATTGAATATCTACTCTTTACTGGTAAATCTTTGTTTGACTTCAGGCTTAATATCCGCTAAAACCAGCGGTGGTTTTCCATACATTTATTCTCCATAAGAGATTTTCTATAGAAGAAACTAATTTTTATGTCTAAACTGCGACTTAAGTGCACATCTTTAAACCTACTTGCTGTTGTGCCACAGAATAAACAGTAGAAGCAGCTAACGTTGGCATCTTTGATATTACCCTTAAATACTTCCGTTTTGGGTTTATTTCTCAATGCATCCATCTGATGTAGCTGTTATCACCGCAGCTAATGTATGTATTTAACGAAGTTACAGATTCTTATATTAAAACGTCAACTGTAATAAAATTTACTTTATTTTTTTTTTCAAAAGATATGAAATTTCAGCATTATCACAAATAATATCACAAAAGTGTCTGAGATAAATTCACAAACATAATGAGTGATACTTATTAAGACTATTTCACGAATAATATAACAAATTTAAATATATTTTTTCTATTTAACTTCAAAATTATAATAATTGTATATTTGTATTATGAATATTTAACCTTTTCAAGCCATCTTGCAACAGACGATTCCGATTATCAGTAATGCCAATACATAAAGAAGAGCAAAATACGGGTTTAGGGCTATTTCATAAATATAACAAAAATAAAAGCTATATATATATATTTGAAATTCGCGAACAGTATATTAATAATTGTATAAAATGTTATACTTATGAATATCTACCTATTCAGAAACCGTGAGACTGAAATAGATGAAAGTCGACTGTTACAGTCGCTACGTTTCATTTACTAATACCCACTGAGAAAAATATAAAACATTGATAGCTTTTACTAATCTGAATAAGGCGTTTATTAAAATATATGGTTGCTTAGGTAGGTATTGTTACATAGTTTGCAAAATTATTTCAGACTGTTGGCTAAATACGAAAAAACAATTGAGTGAATATACATTAAGGTAGTTAACTGTACTATTATTGAAAACTCAGTTATGAATTTGAACGAAGGGGCTGCAATTTCATTGAATACAAAGGAATTTGGAAATTAGTAGATGAAGATGTGGAAGCAGAACTCCACATTTTATTTAATATTGCCGAATGATGTTCTTGATTAATTTGTATCATGCTCAGGAATTCAGTGCGGGTATAGAATTTAGTGCGGATATAGAATTGGCAACCAAGAGACAAATGCACTCCGGGCGGTAAAGGGATTGGGTAAAATTTTATGATAATTTCATTGCAATATTGGGCTGTGATTAGTTAAAATTCAAAGTCTTCATTTCATTGGTCGATTTTATGATGACATCATATAAGTGAAATAATAACTGAAATAAACGTTAAATTTGCACATTTCATTAATTAATGTGGGAAAAATAATTTACCTCTAGTTTTTGATTTGCTTGTTTATTGGTAGTTTCTGAACGAGGTCAAGAATTTTTATACATTACAATTTTATTTTCCCCTTTAATCCCTACTTTATGTTTACTGAGAGAGTGTAGTGTTCCTAAAGTTTACCCGGGTACAAACATGTTAGGTTAGGTATCTGTCGACCGCAACTTTTAGTTTTATAATTAAAGAAAATGACTAATCTTCAAAAATCGTATATTGTTTTCTGCGCTTACAGCACTTTAATCCATTACGTAACGATGGAATTGGGGCAAAGAGAGAAGAATATTGTAAAGAAATGGGGTTATGCAAAATTAATAAGTAAAATAAGCCATTACTTAGGAACAAATTTCTCTGCACAAGTTCACTTGTTAATGTTTGTGTATTCATTTTCTAGCTCAGTATTTTAGCCGCACAAGAAGAAACTATCACAATCTGAAATAATAACGAAGAAAGGATCGCCCTTTTGATAATATATATTTAGTATCAGTATCAATTCTGTGGAATTTTCATTATTTTAATGAATTTCCAGCAATAAAAACATGTCATTTGGCTAAAATTATTCAGAGGAATTCGATGCAGTATTAAAGTTTATATTATAGCTTTAACCAGCGTACCCAGAAATCGCCAACCAGCACCAACCGGTGACTTAAAATTACATTCGGCAATAATTATTACAAGGATATCGATTGACATGCATATATGACTGATATTAAAAATGTTTCAATTATGCCACCACTTTATTTATGCACAGTTATCTAAAGGAGAATACAGGTAGCAGTTACGTAACATATGCACTCAGAATTCGATTTCGCGACATACCCAAGCTTTCTTTACTCAAAACAATTGACACACTTTCATGGATATTCAACTGTTTCATTCTTTAACGACCTTCGCTTTTCATGACAACCTAAAGAAGTATTTACTGTAATGTATAAATAAGAAATGTTATTTTTAAATCGACTTTTTAACCCTATGATTGAATCGTTTCATAACATGTAATGAATCATTTTCAAGCCTTTGAGAAAGAGTGGATCTCTAAAAAATTGTGCCGCTTTTTTGCAGACCTTGATTTAAAGAAACAGATCACTATTGTGTATTTTTCTTCCATTTTATTTATTTATTGTCGCTTTGACTGCATTGGAATTTTCGCGACTAGTGTAGATTGGGCGTGAACACTAAGTAGTTATGAATGAAATTAAATGAATTAACGATGGCGCTATCTGGCATTCATCTTCTCAGGGTAAGGAAAAACTCCGGAAAAAAAAAAAAAAACCTTACATAGCTTGAACGTGGAACCTTGGACCTCCGGCGTATCAGTTGCAAATGCTACCACTGGACTACCGCGACTTCCTCACTGTAGCAATAACGCACTTGCTTTAAATACAGACAGACGTTTTCTACATCTTCTTGCAAATTTAACTATCTTTACCTTCAATAGTATAACAAACTGGAGAGGAAATTACTACGAGACTAATGGAAATTGAGAATTGCGTCTTCATCATTATACATATGTACAGTTTTCATTGTTTTAGAACAATATTTATTTGACCGCCACGGGTGGCCGAGGTCGTTAAGGCACGGACTCGTGAGCGGGAGGTCTGCGGTTCGAATCCCGCCAGGACCGTCCTCCCTGACTGGGGTTTTATCCAGGTTTTCCTCAGTCCTCAGTCTTCATAACTGGCAAATGCCGGGGAGGTACCTAAACTTAGGCCTGGAACGCTTCCTTCCTTAAAAAAAAAAAAAAATCCTTTCCCAATTTATCATTTCATCTCATGTATCACCAGTGTCCACCGCCTGTGGTGCCTCAGTAGTGAAAACGGGCGTTAAACACTACTCAAAAAAAAAAAAAAAAAAGAACAATATTTGTGGTCCTGGTGGTCTAGTGGTAACCATGCTTACCTCGTAAACCCAAGGTCGCGGGTTCAACCCCCGCCAAGATCGGTGGAAATTTTTCCAGCGTAAACATTTTAAGTATGGCTTCCTTCGGAGTGGAAGTAACGCCGTGGGTTTATGGCGTGTAAAAGAACCTCAAGCCTAGAAAATGAGGCCTCTGAGCAAAATTGATCGACCGTTTCACGCCCTGAATTGAATGGGACGCTGATGACCTGAGATGTTAAAGAGCCTCGTAAATAAAACAAATAAAAAAAAAACAGAACAATGCTTCATCTCCTATTTATATCATCTACTTGCAGTGTATGACATCTATTTGTTTTATGCCAATAAATATAATCTACTTTTACTTCCGGTAAAAAAAGAAGTTGAAACTACCCAGCTGCTGATAAGTATAAAAGTGTTAAATGGAAATGGTGTAAAAATTTGTGTTGGAATGTCTTTACGAGCGAGGAAATGCAGATTTTCAATAGCTCATCATTAACGAGCTATAAACACCTCTAAAACCCCATGCTAAGCATATTACGGATAAAAGCTAATTGATTTATCACGCTATGTAGCTTAGCACAAGGAAGCTTTACATGTTACAGTGTGACATAATGTGATAAACCGTCGTTTCGAAGGTGTGCTGCAGGATAGTATTTATTTTAATTTATCATGAAGTATGCTCACATATAAGGTGTAAAACATAAAAAATAAATAAACAAATTAAGTTTATTTAAGGATACTCTTTAACATTTTTGGTTATTACTATCTCATTCAATTCAAGGAGTGAAACGGTCTATAAAGGTTTCTTTTAGGCGAGGTTCTTTTGCGTGCTGTAAATTTACGACATAGTGCTCGCGGCTTTACATCTCTTCTGAAGAAAGGCATACACTCTAAACTATCCATCAATCCTGGCCGGGTTTGAATTCACTGATCTTGGATCTAAGAGGGGGGGAAGAGAAATCAATGATATATGAACAATGATCCTCTTTTACATGTACTTAATGCCCAGCTACGCCAAAGAGATATGCTTTCCGTCCGTTATTGTGTGGAGTTTTAAATTGCTTGTCTAATACACCTCTGCAACATCATGAGAGATCAAAATAATTTTAAAGTATTGAATAATTTAACAATCAAATATTGTTTAAAATTGCAGAAGGGCATATAAAAAATAAAAATTTAATAAGAAAGAAAATTCAGCTCTCAGAAATCGTAACTAGAAGATCCCAGAGAATCAAAGATAAAAGGAAGAAGAAGAAGAAGAAGAAGAAGAAGAAGAAGAAGAAGATAACACCCAAAATGAATCAGAAGTGAGCAGAATTAACAGAAGAAAGAATAATGGTACTCTTCGGGCTTAGAAGAAGCAGTTGAGATTAGTAGATCTACAACAAGAGGAGGAAGATATAAAGAATATGTGGAAAAACCAGAAAAGGATGAAAGAAGGGCAATAATAGAAGCGATAGATTTGTTTTATTTACGGACGCTCTTTAACATCTCAGGTCACCAGCGTTCCATTTAATTCAGGACGTGAAACGGCCGACAAATTTTGATCAGAGGTCTCTTCTTTCAGGCTTGAGGTTCTTTTTCATGCCGTAAATGTACGACATGGGAGCCACGCCTTTACTTCCCTTCCGAAGGAAGCCATACTTAGATTCTTAAGCCTGAAAAAATCCATCGGTTCTGTCCGGGCTTGAACCCTCGATGTTGGGTTTACGAGGCAAGTATGGTTACCATAAGTTATTGTTAAATAAGTTCAGTTTTTTATTGAAATGAAAATTTAAGTTCTGTTTAGCTATAGTAATAGTATTATAGTTTTAAAATATGTACAGTTTAAATTTTTTATTGATATTAATGCAGCGTCTGTATATTATATTTTTATATTTGAATACTGCAAGTGTAGTCTGTAAGTGAACTCAAAGTATATGGCGCCTTAATGGCATTCACCTTCTTAGGGCAAGAAAAAATTCCGAATAAAACCTTATCCAAACAGCTTGACCTAATTGCGAATCCATCTCAGGACCTCGGAATTGGAAGTCGCAATTACTACCAACAGACAACCGAGGCGATCCATACAAAAGTTGTATCGAAGTTTTGTGATCGAAATCAAACAAAATAAGCGCACAATCTTCGAAATGTTGAGAGTGCTTGAACTTGAAGCAGAATTTATCGCATGCCTCCGCAATAATATAAATGTACTAATAATAGTAATTATTTGATAGTTTATAATATATTATTTTGTTTAATTAACAATGTTTGTACTAGGTACTCTTTCTAATGTACAATTCTAGAATAGAAAGTTTTTATATGATCTGTTGCACAACTCAATGCTGGGGAAAAGAATCTCAGGCGAAGGGTAATTATGATTAATACTTTGGTCGCGTCAGGACGCTGAGTTTTCTCGTCTTATGGCAATTTAGTTTTGAACGAGCCAATCATTAATATATATTTTGAACTTTTAAAGCGTCGCAGGAAGCATAAGCTTACATTTGTGAACCCCGTAGGAGTCTGTAAACCAGGTGGAGGTAATTTTTCACTGGAATATATAAGGAGACAGTTCGCCTCGGTTGGGATCATTTTTTCATATCATTTTTTTCAAGACACTTCGAAAAAACTTCGAACGCTTCTGGCAAGAACACTTGAATTGCTGTTAGAGTTAAATGCTGATGACTCATTCGCTTAGAAAAATCAATACTACTAGTGCCGTGTGAGTAGCGGAAAGTTTATGTGCCGTAATTAGAGGGCCGGTGACCCAAACGTAAGGACAAGTGCAGCGCTAAGATCAAAGTCAGATTCTAATTATCATCTCCGTCGCCAAGTAATGTTACGAGGATCGGATATCAAGGTCACTATAGCGAACCCGATTATTTTCAGAAACACCTGCTAATGCAGTGTAAAATGTTATATTGTGTAATTATTGTAATGAAAAGTATCCTCCCCCATTCCTGTTGAACGAGTCTAAACAAAACAGCAAAAATTACCTCCAAGCGTAGACCACAGGCCGATACAAGCAAAATAGCAACCAACCGCTTCATACTGGTGCTCAAAAATTGGAATCACAATAATTCACGTACAAATACGCTTCAAATGCGCCCAAGGTGGAGCTGCCATACACAAAAACCTTAACACTACTGGCAACGCCAGTCATTGAAATGGAAAAAAATAGGTATTATTTCGTTTGGAATTTTGGAATGTTGTTTTTCTTAATTTAATGACTATTTCAGCTTTGAATTGCGGTCATTAAAAAATTTAAGCCCACTGAACAGCGAGAATATTATCAGAAAGGGACACACTGATAATTCGCACCATACTATAACCCGTACAAGCCGTACAAGCGTATTCTCAAATGTCTATTATTTATATTATTTGACTTAAAACAGTCAAATCGATCCAGTTAACATAGTTTGAAAAAATGTACATCCTTTGCAGCACTCAGATAATCCTCTCCAGTCGTTAATCGTTATGTTGAAGAAAATATTTCGAAGGATGCGCCTCATGTCCAACAAACACCCTTGAAGATCAATGAAAAATATTGATCTGAATAAAACTAAAAAAGGGGGGGGGTAATTAATGTAATAGTTGTGTTTTAGTAATAAATTGTTTAAAAATAAGAAATAACAGAAGCAGATTAACCAGGAGTTCCAAAATAGACTGTGTCACATCCTACAATTTTATTATGTCAAAATTCAAGCAATAATAACAACAACAATTCCAGGAGTTCAATGAAAACAATTATCTAAAATGTAATCAGTTTGGTTTCAAACTTCCCAGTATCTATTTTTATTAATTTTTATATACATAGTTTCAAATTTTGAAATAAAAACCATGTACATATCTTCTTCCAATACCGTTTTTTTTTTCGAATTAAATATCTCTCATAGAATTATTAACATTATTTCTTTTTTTCGTTTAACCGTTTTTGCTATAGTTGTATTTAATAAATGTTTAATTAAGATTTTAATATTTAATTTAAAAAATATAAATAATTTGGTCTAGTGGTTAGCGTTGCTGACTGCTGGCCGGAAGGCCTGGTTCGACTTCTGCTTAGGAATTTTTCTAAGTGGTTTGGAATGGGTTGACCCAGTTTCGTAGAGGTGGCGTTTTTTGATCACGAAAACTGCGTGATGGGCGACCGGCGGGGTGCCGGCATACTGCTCACATGCCCCCCTGCAGTACTGCCCTCTATCAACGAAGTCGTAAGACGGAGGTAGAGGAAGCCGCGGCAGGCCAAGGCTCAACCCGGGCCATAGTGTCAAATGAGAATAGGGAAATGGTCTAATGCCTTTACAGAAGACATTAGAAGAAAGTACTGCATCTACCGGATAGTATGGTGACTGAAGCTAAAAAATTGCGCATGCTTTGGAAGTCTATGGCTGCAAAATTGCAGTATTATCTAAGCATTACAAAGATGCTGTATCACTCACGGCTTCTATACAGCAGAGGAGTCCATGCAATCACAAAACAAATGTACTGTTTTTCTTCCTCATTGAATTACTTCAGTGATGTAAATATACAAGAAACGTGAGAGCAAAGGCTTCCTTTGGGCTCTAGTGTTCTCTAGTGCAGATATTTATCCATATGCGGATATTGAGGCAGAGATTCGTATTCAATACTTTGAGATATATACGTCGCTTCTATGGCGTCTACTTCATATGCAATTATATTTAATTATACATTAATCAACAAATTATTAATATCTTGGTTGTGTTTTACATACGCAAAAAAAAAAATGTATCCCAGTCTATCAAGCGTAGAACTCGTGTTAATAGCTAAAAATGAAAAATAACAAAATTTAAACCGTGTAAAAAAAGTAGATGATGAATCTTTTCTAGAACGTAGGAAAGTCCCATATCCCCAATATAAAACGAAATAAAAAAAAAAACAACAAAAAGCGCCAAAACTGGACTCCAAGGGTACTTGAGATAAAGAAAATGTACCAGCAAATATGTATTTCAATGGCAACACTAACCTACAGAATTATTTAAAATGTTATATGTCCTATTATTTCAAATTTCGGATATTGCACAAATTACAGCAGTTCTGTGCTCTACTCCATTCGTCTCAAAGCTCCAAGTTTAGGTCTGCAGGGTTGAGGGCTGTATTCATTATATCAACCATGCCAGATCTTTAATGAAACTATAAACACTAGCAACTTTTTTTTTAAACAACTTGAGTTGCAGAATTTTATAACATGATTTTGCATCTTGTTGTCGATCTCCAAAAATAACAAAAGAAAGTGTCGATATTCTTATATTTTTATAGGCAATACAATGAGTAAACAATTGTATAACTATCGATATACATGTTCTTAAATGAAATTAGTGCAATCCTAGCATTAAAACAATCTTCTTGTGACGCTATAAATCGTGCACAATTAGCCTATTCTGGTACAGGTGTCAGAAAAGGTTACCTAGCAGCTAGTATTCCATGAAGTCCCCACCGCCTTCACAATACGATTTCAAACAGCGTGCCTGTAAGAAAAAGATAAAATCGTCTCCCTAATAAGCATATCAACATTAAAACACGAGAATCATTTTATTAAATAAATGTTTTGAAACTACAACAATGTAAGTTATTAATCATCATATATTTACTTCCATTACCTTGCTAACATTGAAAATGAAATTAATTAATGAATCACATTACAATTTCTTTTATTTCAAAATATTAATCTCGAACCATTATTTATCTCTATTATAATAATAGAAAACTTCCTTAAACTTACTACACTGATTTTACTTCCGAATGGATTTTTAGGGCGTAAAAATCCTAAGTATGGCTTCCTTCGGAATGGAAATAAAGTCCTGGGTACCGTATCGTACATTTACGGGACGAAAAAGAACCTCAAGCCTGAAGGAGAGGCCTCTGAGCAAAATTTGTCGACTGTTTCACGCCCTGAGTTGAATGGGACGCTGATGACCTGAGATGTTAAAGAGCGTCAGTAAATAAATCAATCAAAAAAAAAGAAACTTCCGAATACACACACCACAGCGTCGAGGGCATACAAATCTTCCACTGGAAAAATCTAAGAATCTAAATTTTAAATTACTTACATAATAATAATAATAATAATAATAATAATAATAATAATAATAATAAAAGTTATATATTTAGCAGGTGTGAAAAATATGCTAACAAAATTATTTCATTAGTTGAATTAACATTTTTTTCCCCTCTCTCTTTCCGTTTACAGAACTTGTCACATTCCTTTTCTTAAATACTTTTCGATTTTAAGAATTAACAAACCCTCAGTTACCTCAGCTTCCTTTACAATTTCTTTTGGAACGACATCCATATTTTCAACATCAAACATTACGAAATTAGCGTCCATTTCCATTTGAATTCTTCAACACAAAATAATTTTATAGAAACCATGCAATGTAATACCTATGTCATAACATCACATCCTGCAAATTTTTAACTGTTTATAAAACATTTCAATGCTAAAATTGCATAAGACGTTGTACGCAACACCTGTATAATCTGCATTCTGAAAATTAGCACGTGAACGGAAGTGAGTGGAAGCCATTACCAAGATTATGTACTGGTTACTTAATATCGAATTAATTTGAAGTTTATTTACAAAAGCTATGACTAAAACAATATTTTTAATGAGAACATTTGTTATAAAAATGAAAGGAACGTACTACGCATGAAACCACCTCGGTAAGGTATGTTTGTAATGTTGGGAGACTTTGACGTATGTACTGCTTGATCAATAGAAAGGTCAAGGGGTCGCATTAACTTTGCAGTTACTTCTTCTCAGCCTATGTATGTGGACAGGGTATTTAGTTTAAAGTAACAAAGGCTGCCCTGAAGGTTGCAGGTCAACGAAGCGCGGAAAATCCTTTTACTTTACAATACAACAAGTGGCATTTCCAATAAAACATAGAAATAAAAATCGTGTAACAAGAGAGAGGTTTGCTTTGTCGCAAAGCTATTTGAAAATATGCTTTGGAAAAATAAATAAAACCGTAAATCAGAAGAGAACAACAGATAGCTAAAATAACGGTTATAAATCATAACAGGACTAAATATCCTTTGGCACGCTAAATCTGAGCAAACTTGTGTGGTGCGCATAACACCTCTAAGTTGTTGAACCAACTTCCAATCAATTACTTGTTGTAGTGATTTAAAAAAAGTAAGGTGATCCCAAAATGAAAAATCATGTTACAGTTCTTAAATTTTACTCAAACGGAAAATACTGCAAGGTGTGCCGTTCGGATTCGTTCAGAGGTGTAGGGCTGACAGACGCAGACCTACAGATATTGACACAAGACTGTCAAAAAGAAAACAGTTGCTTAATGTCATTTCCGTGAGTATATTTAATAAACTCCCATGAATAGTACATTTCGTAAGCTTAAATAGATTTAAAACAAGTATTTAAAAATGACTTAATGCCAAAGAATTCTATAATATTATCATTTTTTTCGTTTATTATTTCTTTAGTTTCACCTTTATCTTTAACCATAGGTAATTGTTGAACAAAAAAGAAATGGATTGATACGCGTAAATACAATTTTAAAATGCGTCAAAATTAATGAATGGCTTATTTTCATCTATCTTCATTTTAAGTAGTTTTAGGCTCAATGATAATGGATATTTTGTTGTTTTGTCTTTTGTAAAACAGAGAAAAGCTTGTCTTTTTGTCATTGTTTTGTTTCCAACACTGAAATCATAGGCGTTCTCAGAAAAGTTACATTAACATAAAGCTCTTTTACGTAATGTAGATTTTTCTCTAATTAGGTTACTATTATTATAGATCTGCACAAATAAATTTCAAATTTTATGCGTTACTGTATTAAGCTGTCAATTTACTAATTCGTGTGTTTATTCCTATAATTTTAATTTGTTTACCAGTGAAATAATTATCCCGTTTATAACTGTTGAAACAAGATAATTCATTCTGCTATATCAGTTACTACTTTAAAATGCCAATAAAATTAATTACTCGTGTGAAACGCAAAAAGCGAGCAGCTTGTTATAATAGCACTGGTGCCATTAAGAATTTATGCCACTAATAACACTGAAATCTATCTCATTTACTAATTACGTCGGTCATTACGAGTTATTATTCATAAACCCGGGCTGAGTTAAGTGTTTCATCAACGGAACGGTGAAATGAGATGAACTTTGTTACTATAACAATAGCAGAAGCGGCACGAAGTTACAGACACAAAAAATATGTTTATACGAGGATGTTAGATAAGTAAATTGGGTTGATATTAAAGACAACAAATTCAGACATGCAACATAGTTCCCTCGGAGCTCAAAGTACCTACTCAAACGTTTCTCCACGTTCGTGGAGGTGGGTTTCTTGAGGACCTCAAAATACTTGTTCATCTTCTCTATGATTTCTTTATTTGACTTACATTTGTGTCCAGCTAGAAAAGTTTTGAGATTCGAGAACAAAAGGAAATTCGAGGGAGCGAGATTAGGTGTGTAGGGTGGGTCCTGAAGTAGTTCAAATCGCAAATCGGTCATTTTTATGGTGAAACAACGCCCTTCCCCCCCCCCCCATTCTCGGGCGGTTTTTTGCGATTACTGTCTTTACTCTTTCCGAAAGTTATGCTAATATTCTGCAGTATGGTTTTCCCCTTCTCCAAATAGTCAATGAAGAGAATTCCATTTGTGTTCCAAAAAATGAAGTCATCACCTATCCAGGGATGGGGCGCATTTCGCTGTTTTCGGAGTCCCTTCGCCTCGTGCGGTGACTGATGTTTCGTTTCCGGTGTATGGTAATGAAAGCACGTTTCGTCTAAAGGCATAAAAAATCAATTTAATTATTTTTTAATATATCCAAAGAGTAGGCAGATATTGGCATGCGATTTCACTTTTGTTCCGGCGTGAGCGAGGGGCACTTATTTTGGGCAAAGATTTTTTCATTTGTAATTCATTATGCAAAATAAAATGAATCCGGTCAGTTAAGATGCCCGGGGCCCCTGTTAACTCACGTACTTTCATTCGTCTGTCAACCAAAACTGTTCATGAACTTCAAGTAATGATATCAGGCCTCACAGTTAATTTTGTAGCTCCAGGATATGGTGCGTCTTCAATGCTTGTTCTGCCACTATAAACTTATCTCAGATCGAAAGGTTTCATAGGAAGGGCATGCCTCACCCAATGTAGGCAAAATCCTCCTTTGCTGTTTTCCCTTCTAGAAGAAAGAATTCAATCACATCACGAATTCCATTCTTATCCAGTTTTCACTGTCATTCGACAGTGTACCCATAAACAGCTGCTAAACAATAAATTAACATCAGAATGGCTGTGACAATACAAAATTGATACATAGAAAGTTAACTTTATGACCACATATACATATGTTGCTGCTGCCCTCTATTAGTATGCAAAGGTTACTTATCAAACCACCGTCGTTAAAATTTTTCTTTTGACAGTTTTCTGCAACAATCAATACTGCATCTACAGCTGTCCTACGCAAGTAGTGAATACCAACCTTATAAAGAAAATACGAGAGCTTCGGAACAACAGTGCAACAACCAGTACATCTGCTAGAGTACAGATATTATCATTTTAAAGTGTTTAAAATATTTCTACTTTTCATAATCGTAACGTTTAAGATTGCTTTGTGTTACAACTGTTCTGTTCTGTTATGTTAACAAGAACTGTCTGGCGATAAAACCTTTATATTCTCTACAATTGTTTTGAGAAAATGCATTCTACATTTCTTCTTACTAATTTGCTGTATACTTTTTTTCGTTCATGCTTAAATATTTTTTCTATCGCTTTCTATATCTCAAAATGTTGTCATTGACATTGAAAAGTTATTATTTTGATTTTTATTAGGTATATTAATTCTTTATGTCCTGTATTCAGGTTTTCTTTACAACAAATATTTTCAATAGTAAAAATGAAATAGGTTCTCATAAAGTTTAAAGGTACTGCTATTTTAATAATTGCTCGATGCCCTTATGTAGCTTTTGTCCAAAAAATCAATATCAATACAAAATATATGAATAAAATATATAGTAAAAGGGAAGAAGAGTTAAATAGGAATAATGCAGCCTGCAAAGGCTAGAAACAAGAATAAAGACATATTCATAACATTAAAAAATGAAATGAAAATGATTAACGAAGCCAGGGGTGAACATGTTTCACAAAATATGCTCGAACATTAGTAAAAGTTCTTGTAACTTTCTGTCCCACGATAGTTATTACATTGTCAGGGAGGTAAGTTGAGCGCGGCTGATTAAGGGGAAGTGCAGCTGCCGCAACTGCAAAAAGGGAGGTAGGAGCAGCCTCGCGTATGGTTAGATGCTCATTTTAGTATTTATGTATATTTTCACTGAAAGCACATAATGATATCGTATGTATAACTGATAATAATAAGCAATGATCCGTGTTATAAGAGATATTGAAAATGATGCCCCTCAGCGGCAATACATTGCCGGCATCTACATAGGAAATTCTTGTGATTTCATCTAAATTTTCTTCCGTAAGAACATGGCGATTCGGAACATGTTTCTTTTCGCGAATAGTCTTACCACTTCTCTTCAAGAATATACACATGTATCGTACATAAAAACTTATGTAGTGACATTATCTTTGCTATAAACTAATCACATGTAGCTCACTTATTATCAATGTGCACAACCTATATCTGACATTGTTTTTGATAACGTGCAGCACTATGAACACCACTGCATGCAGGGAAGTAGTATGTGACGTCACTAACTATCGTCAGGAGCCCTCTCAGGCCGCGGTCGCCGTTGCCAACACATAGCAGTTATACCTGTGCCTAGCTTTAATGATGTTCCTTTTTTACTTTGACTTCAAGGATTTTATGCGTTTTTCATTATGCCTATCCCATCATCTGTTTACGTTTACTTAGCTCTGATCGAGCACAATATCGATCACATGCCATGTACGAACCCTATTTTTTGTGTGTGTACACATGAAGAATGTATTCAAATCTACCGTGATCAGTTAGATAACTGAAATACTTAACTCGCATTACCAGCCTACTTTCCAGGGCAACTCAGGGCCATGGACTTGTTTGCTTATGAAATTCAATATGTCAGTAACATGTGTAAAATGCTGGAAACTTGCATTGTTTTGAATGTAAAACAATACAGTCACGAAATATTTATCATAATGTTTTATAGGTTTAATTTCTCCCGCTACAAATGTACAATATTTTGTTATCTTAATGTATAATACACACGTGATACTAATTTCATTGTTGTCACTTCCGGTTCCTGTGATAGTTTGGAAATTGAGACTTGCTCAGTTCTTCTACAGAAAAATGGACGTGACACGCGACAATATGATGCTTTCGTCTCAACAAATTTTCAACTGAGGCCTTTGCAACATTACAGGAGGCATGGAAACTACAACACAGCTCGAAGGCGGACTCGGCGCTACATATCGTGGAATGTCAGGAATTTTGATAATTTCAGTGGATGCTACTCACACGTTACTAACTGAAAAGTTGCACATGAGAGGTGTTTATGCACGGTGGGTTCCAAGACTGCTGGTTCGCGTATAGGCTTCATACAGTTGAACACGATGTTACAGGACAATGTGAAGCGGTCTTTCAAAGGTAATACTGCTGATGAAACTTGACTACATCATTTTCATCCTGAACTTCTGTGCTGAAATCTCCACCATCACCAACATCAAAATAAGTTGTCGCTTCAGCTGGAAAGTTATAATCACCTTATTTTTCGATACTCAAGAAATGTTGTACCTGAACACACAACTGTCCTGAAAACTATGCAAGGCCATATCATATGCAAAAGGCCACGTTTCCTTGCAACAACTGGATAATACACCACGACAATGCACGACCGCACGTTGCAAATGTTATTACTGTATATCTCACAAAAATCAACATGAAGTGTGTCTCTCACCCTTCCTAAAGTCCGGATTTAAAAATGTGTGCTTTTCTTTTCCCTAAATTAAAGAATAACCGTTTCTATTATCAGAAGCAAAAGTGAAAGCTGCCGAGGCGATTCTGAAGGATCTGTGGAAAAACGGTTTCCAGCATGTCTTTGAAGACTGGCAGAAACGCTCGGACAGGTGCATTGTATCCAATGGGGACTACTTTGAGAAAGATCATCAACACCATGAGGATGAGCCAAGGTATGATGTCAAAAAGTTTTGTCATTATTCTGTATTGAACAGCTTTCGCATATAAATAATATAGTAGCAAAAAGTAGATTTGTACTCTCACGGGACTCATGGCTTCAATTCATAGATGACACTGTAAATACCCTCTACTCATTATTCAACACCAGATTACTGAATACATTTCTGTCAAAGACCAAAAAAAATTGTAAAACTTTACATAAAAATTCCATCCTTTCTCTCTTCATTGGATGCATGAAGGTGTTCTTCAAGTTTAGAAAGTTGCTGGACGCCGCAGTGTGGTGTGATTGTGTCTTTCACTGACTTCCGGATCGTGTTGTAGGTAACCACTACTATAATGTTGGCATTTCAAAATGTAACGTCCCAGGTTACTCACTGAAATAACATACCTGCGTCCCAAAATTTTTCTATTTGAGTTTTAAAGAAAGCTTGTAATTTAAATGCCTTTATTGGGGAAGTCTTTGTATCGATATTCGATGAACGTTTCGATGCTAGTCCATAATGATGTACATACATTTAATCTCCTGTTGCAGCGTTCATCTTCATTTCCATAACTTCATGACTGCTTTGCATTATTGGGAAACGTGCATTAATTTATTTGATGACTTTTTGAGCTATACTAATAAAATTAGAAAATGAAACAATGCAGAGAAATAAAATATTTTTGCAAATTATTGTGAATCAATGTGTAGTATTAAGCTGTCTCTAAACATGCAAGTTGTCATGATGAAAATCAGTAAATCAACAATCGAAACGAAAATGCAAGAGAAACGCTTGACTTTGGAGCAACCTAACATCATTCTGAAATGATATTGAAAGCTCAAGAATGTACGTGAAGTTGAGTTACAATGGTGACGTGAGTTTGCTGCAGAAACTTCAAAACTTTTGACAATATCACGCATTTTTGATAAATTCTAAACCGATGGCAGCGTGTGTGATAAACACAAGTAAAGGTCTGGAAGGAGTCGCACGACAACAAATTCTGCCTCTTCCAATGTTATATTGCAACAAACCATTGCCAGGGGATGGCCGAGGTCGTTAAGGAGCGGGCTCGTGAGCAGGAGGTCTGGGGTTAGATTCCCGCTAAGATCGCACTCAATGACTGAGGTTTTATCCACGTTTTCTTCAGTCCTCATAAACAGTAAACGCTGGGGAGGTACCCTAAACTTAGGCCTGGAACGTTTCACTTCTTAAAAAAAAATCCTTCTCCAATTTATCATTTCATCTCATGTATCACCAGTGTCCATCACATTCCTCAGCAGTAAAAACAAGCGTTAAACACTGTTAAAAACACAAAAGTCAGTCAAACAATGTGTACGTGAGGCAGATTGAGCATGCTTATTTGTATATATTCTTTATTGGAAAGTTATATTCCGATATTGACATCCGCTAGGAATAAAGATGATCCAAATCGAAGAATGTAGTACTGCGAATGATTTCAAGATATGATATGTGAGGTTAAGTTGTTTGGTCTGATAATGCACAGTAATTAAATGGTACAGCAAATATTTATAATAGGGCTGGGCTCCAAGAAAGCCATAACGCAGTCAGTTAATTGGCACTCAATGTCTGATGTTGACTGTCATCCAGGTTTTTAAATATACCAACCCAGTGTATCTTTAAATACTCGGAACATCCATTTTACCAGCGACTTGGGCACTTTAAGTGAATGAGCAACTCTACTTGCAGCAAGATGGCGCACTAACACACTATGACAGAGACGTGAGAGCTTATCTTGATGGCATTCTGTCAGGACGCAGAAGTGTTTTCTAAATTATCTGCACGTTCCCCTGACCTAACATCGTGCTGAGGACAGTATAGGAATGATATGGATGCTAATGGTGAACATTTTAAGCATGCTATGTGACTGCAGAAATCAAACACGACTTAATGCTCTACTTTGATGTTTTCATAAATCTGATAATAAAGATTTAAAGCAGATGTTTTTCGTGTTGAAATGTGTACACATATTTTGGGCTTCTTTGTATATAAAAACATTCTTTATCTGGCGCTTATTGGGACCTGTTTATTCTATTTAGCACGTGAAAGTATGCAACAAATTATTTAAAAGTATCTGATCCCTAGCGAGATTGTTCTCGATGGTTGAAAGAAACATTAAGACACTTAAGCTGAACGCGAGGTCGGCAGATATTGTCTGGGGATGGTCCGGTAGATCCCAGGCAGTCGGTGCTGCGGTGTGACCTTTGGGAACCTTGGCGCTGGCACGAACCGAAGTTTATCTGCACATGAATCATGTTCCAACATCCTATAACTTTGTTATGGCAGGTGCTTATTAAGGAGTTACGCCGAAACTCATAGGCCGACCCGCTCTTCACTCGGCTCTTGGAGGAGGTTTCAGATTCAAATCGATATAAACACCGCATTGTTCCCACGAAATATACCTACCTCTTCTGCTTCTACCACAGCCTATTCCTCCTCATCTTCAAGCGTTTTATGTCTCCGTTTTGGAACCATGCTCTCAGCATATTTTAAGTTATCTCAGGCACATACACATTTCTTCAAGAATTTGGCAATGAATATTTTATACAATGTGATTAAACTATCAAATTTATTTGACTTTTTTAAAGTTATATGACAGTAAACGATAAAATGGAATAGAAATTTAAAAATAAATAAATAAATAAATAAAACGTTCTAGGTTTATGTGTAGGGTATTTCCTGATTTTTGCTATTGATAAGGACTGAGAAAAAACTGGGAAAATTCTCGTCAGGGAGGAGGTGTCCTAGCAGGAGTTAAACCCTAGACCTCCCGTTTACGAGTCCGTCCCTTATATATTCAATAAAATATTTAATGAGCAAATACAATTTAGAAAGAATGAAAACGCACCTTCTGATAGCCTTTCAAAGAAATATCTTAGAGTTATTTACTTTTGTGCGAATTGTGTCACTAATATCCATTTCAATCTATGAAATAATATCACTCACTACGTTCGTGAATTTATCAACAATCTTAGAACATTTTGTGATATTTATTAAGATTATTTTATGAATAAAATAACAATTTAAACTTGCAATAATTCCGCAATTGTATCATAAATCATTTTAAGCCATCTTGCAGCAGAAGAATGTCGATTGTCAGAAATACCAATAGAGAGGAGCCAAAAACGGGTTTGGGGCTATTTTATGTGTAGAATAAGAATAAAAGTTATATTTATATTTGAAATTCCCTCACAGAATATTAACAATTATATAAAATGTTATTTTTACTTATAAATACCTACCTATTCAGAAACTACGAGATTGAACTAGACGAAAGTCGGCTATTACAATCGCAACCGTTTGATTTAGTATTAACAACTAAGAAAAACAAAACAGATATAACATGTTATTAATTTGAGTAACATGTATGATAAGATCAATTGGCACATTTGAAGTGTTGCCAAAACGCTTTGAAGAACCCTCCATGATTATTGATGGTTCTTAGTTTTGTTGCTATCAATACCTTCCGACCCCTTATAGCAAAAGTAGTCAATGATGGGTGCTCAAGAATTATAGTGGGGGGAATAGAATTGGCTACACTGACCAGAAGACAAACGCACTTAGCGCGGTAAAGGGATTTGGTAAAACTCTACGATAATTTCACTGCGATATTGGGCTGTGATTGGTCAAAATTCAAAATTTCGTTTCATTTCATTGGCCAATTTTATGATGATGTCACATAATTGAAACAGTCACAAGTAATATCACAAGAGAGGTCTGGGATTGCCGATTGAAAATCTCAGACCCTCGAATGATATTTATTCGGACAATTTCACGAATAAAATATGAAGTTAAATATAATTACAATATTGTAATAATTGTATTTATTATGAATACTTAACCTTTTCAAGCCACCTTGCAATAGACTAATGTCGATTGCCAGTAATGCCAATAGAGAAGAGTCAAATACTAGTTTAAAACTATTTCATGAATAGAATAAGAATAAAAGTAGTATATATTTGAAATTCGCGCATTGAATAATATATAACAATTATATAAAATGTTATTTTTACCTATAAATATCTATCAAATCAGAAGCTGCGAGATTGAAATAGACGAAAATCGATTATTACAATCACTACCGTTTGATTTACTATTATCAACTAAGAAAAATAAAACAAACATGAAGAAATTACCGTTTATTACGAGATTATGTTAACATAGTTTACCAATGCATTTATTGCAAAAATACGGCTCTATCAAGAGTGTCATACTTAAGGAAACCACACATGGTTATTGTGCTTTCAGGACACTTTGTAACTCCATGGAGAACACAGATGGAACAACTGTTTATTGAACCAACATTTCAAGATTTTCAAGCCTTGAATAATTGTCTTGTTTTGCCCAAAATATGCAATTTTGAGCAAGTCAATAGGAGAAATAAGTTGCAAATTTATTTACAAAATAATAAATATACAAAACATTGTTCAAAAGATGTGTAAATAATATAATGCACCGTAGAACCCTTCATGTCGAAGTATAAAATGTTATATTTATGAATATATATTCTATTCAGACACCGTGAGACTTTATAGTACAGTTTTGTATCTGTGGTAATATTGGGATGGTTGCCGATGCACTGTCTAATCAACCAACTTTTAGAAACCTTTCCTTTTGGCATCTTGCTGTAGCTGTTAATAAACTGGAAGTGTAAGCTTCTTAATAATGCTTTCTCATTACTTCTAAATAAGAGTTACATCCGAGAACTCTCTTTAACAGAACATGACTGACAATCAACAAACAGAAGACATCTGTTTCACAGTCATTTGAGAAAAATTGCTTTGAACGTGACTGACAGCAATAGTTTTACGAAATTAAATGCAATGATTTGTCTTCCAAGTTCATCAAAATGAACATTGTTCATCAATGCTTTAAAAACAATTTCATCGTAAATGTTATTAAATTTAATTTTAATAATTTAAATTGATTACATTTAAAATTAATTTAAATGTAATTTTTACACTTAGTTTCAGCCAATTTAGGTTTCAGTTATGTGATTCCCATGATGAAGAAACGAATTATATTAAAATATCACAATTAGCTAGCAAGGAACAAAATAGTTTAAAACCTAAGAACCCGGGTCCTAGTAATTACATATCACCTGATCTAAGTGAGGTCATTTAAAAAGAACTCTCGGTCTTTTAATTTACAAAATAAACTCATAGGGGTGGAGTTCATACTGCCGCGGAATACATTCCGTCACGCGAACTATGTATGTTATTACGCCCACAGTTCAATTTGGTTCTAAAGCGCGCGTGGCCAAAACCTTAAAGACAATTCGCAACATTCTTTGCCTGGTCACCTAAGATAGTGACATACCTACGCTTGGTGTGCAATAAACGCATACCTACAGTTTCAGTAACACGGAATTATCTCATTTTATTATACAATGCTGGCTATCAAAATTGCAATTCGCATTAAATCTACCCCTTATTTTCTCAGAAGGAACGGGTAGGACTCGTCGAAAACACGATAGCAATACCAGCAGGTATTTGCATTTTATCAACAGAGAATTGTGCCATATCGATAGTGCGAAATGTCATTGCCCTTGTAGCACGAATTGCTGTGAATGTGAATAGTGTTTTAACGCCCGTTTTTAATACTGAGGCACCATATGTAGTGAACACTGATGATACATGAGATGAAATGCTATATTAGGAAAGGGTTTTGTTTTTAAAGGAAGGAAAAGTTCCAGGCCTAATTTTAGGGTACCTCCCCGGCATTTGCCAGTTATGAGGACTAAGGAAAACCTGGAAAAAACCTCAGTCAGGGAGGACGGTCCTGGCGGGATTCGAACCCCAGACCTCCCGCTCACGAGCTCCCGGCCACCCGTGGCGGTGCACGAATTGCGTCTACAGAGAAACGAGTATGAGGTAGGATCGAGGTAGAATGAACACACGGGCATGAAGGACCCCAAAGACCCCATCAAACAACCGAACGTAAGACAGTCTTAATATCCGCATGAGTTGAGAATACGCATATTGCGTTGCAGATTTAACGACCAGCAGTGTATACAGCATAAGAGTATTCTGACAATTTTGAGAATGACAGCAGTAACATTGAAAAGACACTTTTGGTCAATATATTTTTACAAATACTCTGCACTACACAAATGCTACGTCCCATTCACTCAAACCGTTTTGTAAATGCTGAATGTCATGTCCCTTTGGTAATGCTGTAAACACACTCTTCATAAGACGCACTGCAGCTTCAGGCTATTCAT